>JAOXJM010000023.1:18856545-18886453 GCA_026413425.1 Tringa solitaria | reverse complement strand
GACAGGACGAGGGGCAACGGGCACAAGCTGGAACATGGGAAGTTCCACTCAAATAAGAGGAAGAACCTCTTTGTGGTGAGGGTGGTAGAGCCCTGGAACAGGCTGCCCAGGGAGGGTGTGGAGTCCCCTTCTCTGGAAGGGGATCTTCAAGCTCTGCCTGGATGCTCCTGAGTGATGTGCTCTGGGCAACCCTGCTTAGCACAGGAGTTGGACTAAATGATCTCTAGAAGGTCTCTTCCAACTCCGAAAATTCCATGAATTCACTGCGAGTCTTCCATCCTGGCCTGGTTTGTGCATCGGAGCAGACTCCCTGCTCAGGCAGAAGCTCTTGATTACCCTCAGGTGGCCACCAGGGTCAGCTGACCTGCTTGTTTACCCCCTGGTGGGGCAGACAGGTCAGGTGACCCAGACTGACCAATAGGATGTCCCATCCCATCTGCCCCTCAGTAGAACAGCTGAGGGACCAAAGAGGTCTGGCTGGCTCCTCCTCAAGGGTTCATCTTCAATGAGGAGGATCCTGTGAGTTTGTCTAACTTCCTTCCCCATCGGAGTGTTCTGGAACCCGCTGAGACTGGTCTGGGACTTCCCTAGTACCTGCGGGTGACATCCCTCTGGGAGCTTGATACAATTTTGTGTATATATAAATATATACAGTCTTGTATATATATTTTATATAATATTTAATGATTTCCTTTATATTTTATCATTATTATTTCATTAAAGTAGTTTCGTTTTTTCTAAACTCATAAATATCTCCTTTCTCGGGGCGAGAGGTGGGGGAAAGCATCTGTTGTCCTGTCACTGGCCGGCCCGGCCTACACTGCGACACCTTCCCACACCATTCTGCCTGTACAACCAAATATATTTGCAGAGCAGCACCAGATACAGTGATAGATGTAATGAAACAGGAGATAATTTCATACAAGGAAAATTGTATTTCTGAACTGCGTATACCTGTATTCAGTAACAATCTGTCTTACGGCAGCAAGATCCTGCTACCCGTATTCAGCCCAGGTTTTCACAATTAATATTCCATCTAGATGTTGGTATCAGGTTTTCAGTAAAAAACTTTGAACTCCTAAGAGGTTTATATCATGAAGTGTAGATAATAAAAAGGAGAGGAATGGGGCTGTCGTGGCTGTTCTGGAATATCTCTTTTAAGCAGTTATTTTAAATGCAGGGCTAACCTTTGAAGTTGAAATGTTCACAGCATTAACATACAACTTCCCAACAAGAGCCCATTTTTTTTGAACTTTTACAAAGAAAAGCTTAGTTTAAAAATACACGGTTACTTGCTTAGATTTAAATATTCAACTGGAATCTCTCTTTTAAGTTGGAACGGGGGAAAAAGCTGTAGAATTTGAGATGCAAATGGAGCTTTCTAATGGATTTCTGGAAGCGTGATGCTGTTCTCCTCACACTGTGCCTCAGGTGGTGCTGGAAAGCCCTTGGGAGGTGTTTGCTTGCTGCTGAAATGTCTTAGGAAAGCTGTACAAGACCGCTCCCAGCCGGACACTGTGAACCGTCTGCTGTCTTAATGTTCTTCTTCCATTACACTTCCTGGTTTTCAGAAGACATTCCAAATACAGTATTTTTCAGAGAGTGGAAATTGCTCTGCTTTACTGCATACGGCATCAGTTTGGGTGCATTATAGTGGCTCAGAAAAGCATCCTTATTGCTGAAGGATGGTTTGTGGTAGCTTCAAATCATTTGCAGTTCATTTTGTTCTTTTATTCTGGCTTTTTCTTGAAATAGGAACTAATGCTGATGTGATTTGGGAAATCCTTCAGAAATATTGGCACTCTTGACCTTAAACATAAGGTGAAAATAGTACCCAGTGTGTACAAGTGTAGCTACGCATTGTAAACCTGTAGCAAATAACTTTAATGCTGCTGTGTACACTTCAAACGTAACTGAGAAGTGACATTCTCAGGAATGATTTGGGCCCCTTGCTGTAACTCTTCATGAGTCTTGTTGTAGACTCGAGTCACTTCACGAGTAAAAGTTTTCCATGTCATCCTTATTAGTAGCCAATAGCTCCATGACGTTTTTTTTCTCTTTCTCTTCCTCAGCTCCCCTTTTTAGATACTGGATACTTCTTCTATCACAATGGCATTGCCAAGGCCAGGAGAAGACGCAGTCTTCAACACAAGCTTCATCTGGAAAAGGATTCCAGGGTAAGTGTTTCATCATTATGTGCACCTACTGTGTTTTCTTTGTGACACAGACTATTTTTGGTGAGATCAGGGTGATGACCAAATCTGTGGTTATGGCTATGTTTTTTCCCCCCATGCTTGTTTCAAGCTTGGTGACTGCCATATACGCACACCTCCCAAACAACTACTATTTCACTATTACAAATAGTCCTACATTCTGTGGGTTTTATTCGCTCTCCAGGAGATTTCAGGGACCATAGTGTCTGGTTTGAGGTAACTGAGGAGTTACATGTCTCCAGGACGTGTCAGTGGCCATCCAGGTTACATCCCCCAGTTGTTACCCCGATGCATCCTGCTAGTCCGTGGGTCAGCCAGCCCAGAATACCTTGTGGTGTGAATGGTGGCACCTTCTCTGCAGTCACTCTGTGACCTCTCAGAGAGTGGGTACACTGCAGATGCTAAGAGAGTGTATGCTGTCAAACTTCAGTATTTCTTTTAGAGGCTCTTGCTCACAGTCTGCAAATGGTGTGTTTAGTTTTCAGAGGCATAAACCCCTCAGACAGGAGGAAAAAGCCCCTTTTGCAGAAGGCTACAAGCTGGCACTACCAAATTCTTTTTTCTTTCCTTCAGAGTTCTTAGACTAGTATAATACTGGGCTGGAGTGGGGCCAAGTGGCACAAAAAGTGTATTTACTGACCAAAGAAAGTAGATAAGCCTGAGGAATGGTATCATGACAGCAAATAGTTTATTTGTTTAATCCTTCAGTAGGCTTTAAATCTCTGCACTGTGAGCAAAAAGAGGGGGTGACAGTTTTACTCCAGATAGTATCTGTCAATAAAATTCTATACAGTACTGGAACGCCTATGAAAAACTGAGTAGGAAGACAAGAAAAATAGGTTAAATAAGAATGTAATTGTTGTTGTGACGCCAGAACAAGCAAGGTCTGATGAATTCCCAGCTTAATTTTCCTACTTCTGCTGAAATTTCAAGTGGTTCTAGGCCCAGGTCCAGCTGTGATGCACATGGCTGGTCGCTCCTGTATCTGGGAGCCATCCGAATGAACCACACAGGTTCCAAATGCTGCCTACCCCTGTCACTTCAGCCTGAGATGGTGAGAGCTCACAGGCTTCCTGGGGCTGCTGCTGGTCTCCTAGTGCTCTGAGGTACCTCTTCCTACTCCCGTTCTCTAACACAGGTACTGGGTACAGGCTGTGAGGAAGACACCCATTCAACCTACCTTGAATGGAATTTCTCAGGCTTCCCGTGTTTTGTTTCCCAAGCAGGGGTCAGAAAGTAAATGGTTCAGAAACCATCTACAATTAGGGGATACTAGGCAGATGTTCTGACAGGTGTCTTTCATTTCCCTGAACCACCCAGTTTTGCTAAATGCCATTTCAGAAAGTGTACAGCTGAGTTAAGTATGTTGCAAACTAGTGACTGAGGGCAGTCATTGGCAGGTGATTCTGTACTGGAGATAAATATTCTGTAAATCTCTGAAAATTTTACAAATATCCATGATATTTGTATGAATCCACCAATTCTCACTGTAGCTTCAGTATTACATGGCTGAGTATTCCCGTATTCATTCCAGACTGGCTTTTGCATTGACTTCCTGTAGACTATCTGCAGACCTACTAAGAACAGCTTAAATGAATCTGCCTCCTCATTCAGAGATGTTTTCTTTTGCAGTCATCTGATATTTTCCATGTCTAGACTCTTAGTTGGTTTCTGTCATATGCAGAAACAGCAAAAATCTCCTTTTTGCTCTTAATCTCCACTTCTTTCTGATGCTGGATCACAATAGCTTGGCTCTCCTTGGCTCCCTCCTTTGATCTCAGGGAATAAAGCCCTATATTTAAATAACTAAGAATATCTCCTGTGTGAGGAAAAGGATGATCCTGCCTGTGTCCTGACCCTCACGCGTTATGCTGGGGGATGGAAGGAGGATGGAAGCAACATTTCATTTCCACATGTAGCATGGTATTTTCTCAGCGAGCCCTCCTACTTACTCTGTCCTGTTGGATAGTTCTTGAGCTCTTATGATACCATATAGGTTGGTTGCTTTTTATAATACAGTTTCAGAGCAATTAAAATCATTACTCTTATTTCCCTTCTTTCTTTTATACATGGAGTTTGGAGAAGTGATTAAAATTCTTGTCATATTTGTGTATAAGTGGAAACATGAGCTGTGTTGACAGTACTTAATTTCAAACTCAAAAAATAATTTCTAAATTTAATGGCAGCTTTCTAGACCATTTACATTCAATTTTCCTTAGCAACAAATGTCAGCACTGTCATGGATAATATGTTAACGCATGAAGCCAAGAATAAAATGTTCCTGTTGTCAGGCTGGCCAGGAAGCAAACTTCTACCACGAGGCCTTACAAATCCCTGGGGAACCATTCTGGGAAATGCTGTAGTTGCTTAGCCCTACCCAAACATTGTGAGAAAGTAGGCTGGAGTTATTCTGTATACTTTTCACTTTTAAGGAGATTACAATTCCTAGCTAATTTTAATTATTAGTTGAAAAACAGCACAGATGTTCACTCAATTAATTAATGTTCTTTAATCAAGTAAGTCTCTTGAGGAACTATGTCACTTTTTCAAGAGTCTGGGGAGATAGATGGCAGAGCACTATGCAAGCAGGTTACTGCATCATTTTCATGCTCTGCATGTCTTTTAAAATGCCCAAAAAAGCTTTGTTGTGTAAAATTTACTGTATGATTTTCCCAAAATAATTTGGAGACACCCTAAACATATACAGTGGTTTTGTGGTAAACATGGCTGTCAAGAGGGTCAGAATGGAGCACTATTAAGATGCCTTCCTAGAGATCCAGCAAGAACAATCTTTATTCTGAGGAACAGCCCCAAATAGGATGGATTATTTAATATGTTAGTGCTGCTGAAGCCTGAAGCAATACTGGCAGCAGGTGAAGGCATATGTAATAGTGTCATGTAGTGTGTTGTGCTATTGAACTGCTCAAGAAGAAATTCCAGGCGCATGAAGCACTGTGGCTTTTGCTGTCAGTACAGTCCTCACAGGGACCCTCACTGTCAGGATGGCAAATGCCACAGTGAATTGAACTATTTCAAACGGAGACAGTTTAGTTATTTAAATTACGTTCTCTGAGGTACCAAGAATCTTCCAGGAGAGGTTTGCTCAGAAATGAATCTTTTGTGTCCGTTGCAAATTTCCATGATTTCCAGGTGCACTTGTATTTTATTATTTTACCATATGTACCTTTGGTGCCAGATAGATTCTGGGCAGAGAAGAAAAGTACCTTTAACACTTTCACATGCTAAAGCTGGAATTTTTTTAATCAGATAAGGCATAGCAGCAAGATATCCAGCATTATCCAGGTGAAATTGCATTTTCATCCACCTTTATCTGTTAATTGTTTCAGCTGAAATTTCTCAGATCAAAAGGTCAGCCATTAGCTCTGATTTGCCTTGGGAAACTTCACTTAAGTAGCTGCTGTGCTTTGCCCTGGAGCTGCAGGGAGGGAGGCAGCTTTTGCTGTGACCCATGGGCACAGGAAACAGTAGGGTGACAGCAGCGGGCAAGGGGCCACAAAGCAGGCTAAAGCCATTGAGGAGCCAAGGTAGGATGGGACTGGACATCAGCGTGAAGGTGAGGAGAGAATAAGTGGGACAGGCTGGAACAAGAGCCAAGGGTCAGAAAAAAGGTTGAGTGACTTGGATGTGGAGCCAGCCCATGAGCTGAGGGGGACATGGAGAAGGACAAGCATAGACTGAAGAGGCTGAAAACAGGATGTCCACATTGACATCAGAGTGTGCTGCCTCCTGAGAGCAGGTCACAAGGCAACTTCAGAGCTAGATGACCTTTTCCAAGAGAGACTTCCCTGCCAGCAAGGGGAAATACAGCTTCTGTAAGAGCAAATTTTGTTTTTAATTATAAGGAACAGTAGTATGTTTTATCAATGTGATTGCTCTGGAAAAGTAAATCGGAAATCTAGAGATACTTCATGTTGTCTTGTTTGTTAGCTTTCCCATCTCTGAAAGTACAGCAGAGGCAGGATGGGAAACGGAGATCTTTCCTGCACTACTAAAAGAAAACCATGGGATTTGCTTCATTTTGATTTTCAAAATTGACTCAGATTCTGGCCTCCTATGGAGAGACTCAGCTGCAATATTAATAAATATTTTGAAAAGTGGTCACATAAGCAACAGGAAATTAAAAATGCACGGTTGTTGTATTACCTTTCAGAGCAATACTTTTCTATTTTTGCTGGTTTTGGGTATTTTCTGTTAGTAAATAGTCTTCCACTGAAGGAGCAAGAGTTGAAACACAGTTTGTTCTCTCGAAGATTATTTTGCTTTCTTTCAAGTTTTAGATAAAACCATTTTCCTCCCACACAGTCTCTCCTGTCAGACAGCTGCCAAGATTAATCCCACTCAAGAAAGAGGCTTTAATATACAGAGAAGAGCTGAGTCCCATTACTGATATCTGTATGTGAGTGCATCTGTGTTGGTGTTGGGGGAACAAATATACGTGTGGAGGGGGGGGAAGGTGAAATGAAAATCTTCCACTGAAAGCAAGTGAGTTTGGCACTTAGATGATGACTTCTTTGGAAGTAAATATCCCAGTGATGGTGATTGTTACGTTGCAGCAGGCGATTAGAACGGGAGACTTGGATGATACCAGGTACTGGAGTCTGGGAAGGGCAGATAGGTAGCTTTTTCAAGGTGTTCTTTCTAGGTGCTCAGGGCTAACAGTACTCCCAAACTGCTTGTGTCAATGGACAAGGGAAGAAAAGGCAGATGTAAATGCAGAGGATCTAAACTTTTACTTAAAATAAATAAAAATATTCTGTATCCTTCTTTACCTCAGATCCCTCTAATGCCCTTTTAATGTGACTGGCTTGTGGTCAGACTACTGCAACCTGTGAAGGCAAAAATGCCCTGTGATGCCAGACAGGGGGTGGCCAGGTTGCCAGAGCCACATGTTTCATCTGTGGTCACCTTTAACAGAGGGAAAGAGCCACCAGGCTGGAAAGAGGATGCCACTTAGCAAGTAGCAGCTGTTGGCAATGGTAGTGTAATGTAAGCCAACTTGCAGGGTCCTTTCTGGCAGCATTAATCACAGGCTTAAGAAGAGTTAAAGGTGGATCCTTTTGCATCAGTCCCGTTAATACCAGCACAAATCTTCCTCTTTCCAACAAATGAAAATCTTCTTGGTAGGATCAGGAGAACCAAGTTTTTCCTCAGTTCTGCAGTAAGCATAGAATGCAGTGACCTGGAGATTCAGGGGGCAGGAGCCATTGTAGCTTTTCTTGTATGTTTGGTCAGATCTCTGTAGTTGCTGTGGGGATGTAACCTGTTTCTTCAGCCTTCTGGAGACAGGCAATTCTGTACCTAGCATGTAGCAATAAGAGCATCTTACAGTTTTATTAAAATGGCTATATTTCACATTTTCACTCCTGCTCTATGGCCCACATCTTGATTTCCAGCTTCCTGGCTGGTGCTAGTGATTTTCATTCCCTGGTAAGTTTTTGACTGGAGTTTAAAAGGTACTCCAAGATGCTTCTTCACTCTGAGAAGAAAGATAACTCACTCCTACAAGCAAAGGGACAGCTTTAAACTTCTGTGGGGATAAATGTAATGCAAAGTGAGTGTAATGTCCAGGATTTGCTGCCCAGTCTCAAATCTTGGGGGGAGGCCTCAGGTCCCCTGTCCAGTTCTCTGTCATGCAGGGAGGTATGAATGTGTGTGGTAGGATGGAGAGACAGGAGAAAATGGCAGGATAAAAAGCCCTTCACGTTTTCATCTTTTATGTAAATTCATGCTGCAGATGGCAGAGGTGACAGACTTCGCAGTGAAGTCTATTCAGTATTTTGCCCTAATCTGTGCTGTCTGGGGGCTGGCATGCTGATAGGATTATGCCCAGGAAAAGTTTGGAGCTGCCATCAATTTTATGAGACTATAGGGCCGCATTACATGAGCATCGGTGTTATCCTTTTGGAAGGAAATGGAACATTAAGTAATAAAAGCTCTGCTTAAGTACCTGTAATAAATATTGAACAGCCAAGGAAAACTCATTAGAGGAAATGTGTTCTTTCCAGTGCTGAAAAAAACCCCAGCCACCCTCAAACCTACACAGTGTTGGTTGAAGCTGCCTTGCCAGCTTGTTCACCAAACAGGAACTGAAGACATGCTGTTCAGAAAATAGGCAGTGTCTTCCATGACTGGATCTGGTTTATCTGTTTCTGGAGTAAGTCATCTCTTTATCCAGTGTATATGGGGAAGGGTTTCCAAGAGTCTGGTCCAGTGCAGAGGGATGCCTGCTTTTTGTATTAATAACTTTATGATGTGGATATTATTCTGAACTATATTTGGTTTGTTTCCTATATAGCTCAGGGCCCTTCCCTAAGAATTTGTATTTCTAATCCATAAAGAAGCCAGTTGGCAAGCATTATAAGAAAAAACCCCACAATTTTCATGAGGAAACTCGTCAACTGTATTTATTAGATCATCTAATAATGGATCTGGTGTATGTCTTATTACTGAGAGAATTTAACACTTAAATGAAGCATTTTGCTTTTATGATATTTAGACTTGCTGCAGATGTTGGTGGATGGTTATTTAAATGTACAGGTTCATGATTGGGTTATCTGAGAAAATGAAAAGGGAGAAGCAGCAAAGATTACAGCACAGACTTTTAAGGAAAAAAAAAAAAGGGAGATGCAGTTAGTCAGTTCATGGGAAGGTGGAATTCAACCTGCACTTCAGACATGGAAAGAGAAAGGGCCACACAGCTGGTAGGAAATATGCCACGTGTGTTGTACGATCTTCATCACCCCAAAAAAGAACAATAGGCCTGCAAAGAGTAAATTTGAGTGTCTGAGTGAGGAAAAATGTTTTCCCACAACTTAAACTATTTTCCCACTCTGGTGGTGATGACAGAAGTAAGGGGGTACTGCTGTGCCTCCAGATTGCAGAGGGTAATCTAGTCTTTAGGCTATGATGTTGTTTTTGGGATAACATCCAAAGAAAAAAATTGGAAATTCAGGGAACTGGCAAGTTTGGTTCATGGCTACTATACGCATAGTATGGCTGTTGTCACTGCAAATAATAAATGCTACATGCCCTGTGATTGCTTTTTTTGAAAATGGAATCTGAGGGAGTCCTATTTCTTCTTGTCCCTGGCCTTTACAGACTCTACAGAAAGAGGTTGATGGAAATTAACTGCCCACAGAAAGCCCTGCAGAGTTGACCAACATTGACTCCAACTGTAAAGCACTTGGCTGCTCTTTAATTGAGGTATCACAATTATTGTATAGGAGCCAGTTTCTATAATAAGAATAAAAAGGACTCTGTCTTTCTGATATAAAAAACAATGAGGCCTAGAGTCACTCAGATACTTAAGCTGTCACTTAGGTTGACACAGGAGTCCTCTTCATTACAGAGTGAGTATCTTAAACATGTGCTGAAGAATGTCCTAGTTTCTGTCTGAATTCCTGATATTAAGTGTGTTGTTACTGGCTCGTATTTGGACTCTGTATGTATTTGTGTTGTGCAATATAATTCTAACGTAAAATATCACAACACTATTGAGTATGGAGTATTAAATATTTCAAACAATTTGCTACTGGAGCAAATGCAGTTATATCCAGCATGATGTAAAAGCTTAACTGAATTGATCTATTATTTCTATTTGTAACTAGAAAGACAGCTTCAGGGAAGAAAAAAACTCAATCCCCCAGCATCAGCATTAAAGAACTTTGGAAATCTTGTATAGCTGTATTATATGAAAAAGCACCATTAGCTGCACATAATAAAATAACAGACTATTGAAATGACATCAAACTCAAACATACATGTGTCTTATGGAAATAGTGCGTAACTAAAATTACAGGGTAAGCTAAAATTATTTCTGTTAGAAAAACCAGAAATGAGCGTACTGCAAGATAATAGACTGATAAGTGAAGACAATGCTGTGCAGATTCACGTAGAGTTTTCCAAAAATAAAAGTCCTGTCACACCGTAGTTCTGGTGTCACCGGGGGCTGTGGAGTCTGCATGGTCAGTGGTTTCAAGCCAAGGTTAGACAGTGATGATAACTGGGGGGTGCCTGAGTCCTCCCCGGGGTCCTGGGATGGCTGAGGTGACCTCTTGATGTTCCTTCCAGTTGCACATTCCATTGTTTCCGTATTGCTGAACATGGTCTGTGGGGTGAAGCAACAAAATGAGCTTTATCCCTCAAAAATACTTGTAACCACACAGAAGTTCAGTCATTTTACAAAAACCTTTTGAGACAGCTGACCACATTCAGTCTTCACTCTGCTGCCTGTAAATTGCTGAACTGGCATTAGTTAGCGTTTCTGCTTTATTGTTGATATCTGTTCTTTTGTCTGCAGCATCTCTCCTCCGTCTCCCTCTGCTTTTTCCTGGCTCTTTCTTGTTTCCTGTCTGATGAATAAGAGTCTGTGTTTTGCGGAGCAGGCCTTGCCTTTGTTACTTGTCTGCGCAATTTCCAGCCTTGGGTCTTCAGTGGGGTCTGCTTAATGTTATAATACAGACAGGGGTGAGAATATATGGTTAGGGCTTTTTTTTGTTAATAGGGTGTTGAGAATGGGCAGTGAATGAACATGGAACCTAGTTTGCTGTTTAGTTTGGTTTTGAATAACAAATGCAGTGCTCTGATGTGCTAACGATCACTGAAGGTTGTGAGTATCTTCACATTGACTGGATCCAGGAATCCACAGGCATAGTGTTGGTGATAATCATGCCTTTCTTCCTTGGGAAGCTCAAGCCAGCGAAGCCTGGGTGGGTGAGACAAAAGGAAGCAGCGCTGGTTGGCTTTGCCCTCTCTGGGCTGTCATGGCACCATCATGTCCTGGCCCCATGTGGTGACCCTTTTCCTCCCTCTTGCCAGGGCTCACTTCAGGACAGCTGGGCTTGACTTTGGAGAGTTGGTCGTGGCCTAGGAGCACTCGTGCTTGAGTATAGAAAAATATGTGGGGGTTCAAAAGTGCTCTCCCTTCCCAAGTCATCAACGTTAGAGCTACTCCAGGATCTAGGCTGCCATGTGTAAGCCCATCTTCAGGGTTAACTTCACTCTTAGTTTAGAAAACACATGTGTGCAGCTATACTTTCTTGTTTTCAATATGAGAAGACTGCATGTTAGAAAAACTTCCTTGCGCAAGACATTTTGGAGTCTATTTTATTTTGGCAAATCTCTAATCTAACAGAAAATTTGGAGACTGGAAAACTGCCTTTCAGTTAAATCCTTTTGAAAGATTGGAAATATATTGGTTGACATATACTTTGGGAAGAATACAGAATTAGTTAAATTATGGTACCTAATAATATATGATGTCTGTGTATTTTAGACCGTGATATAGTATATTTAGAATGAAACAAAATAGATTGTAATGGTTTATTTCTGTTCTTTCTTGACTTCAGAAAATCAGCTATTAAAACAGTGACTTCATTTCTTGTGTGTACGGTGGGATGACCAGAACCATTTACTGTATATGACATCAGCAATAAATAAAAGGCAGTACAGCTAAGAGTGTACAGCTAAATCAATAACAACATTATACTGCAACATTTTTGGTATAGTTTTCTTGGATATCTGAGCATGCTGTGCCAGGGCTTATATCACAGGGCTGTGACATTAAAAATCCCTACCGCCTTTCTACTGAGAGACTCAAGGTAAAAGAACTTATGTGTAGGCATATATTACTATATCGTATGATAAATGTATTATTTAGTGCATCCGTTCATGCCATTTAACATCCTTCACTGTTGTTTAAAATTTGATGGCTGTTTTCCTTGTGAACAGCATTTCGGTCTATTGGTTTATTGCAAGCTGTTCCAAAACACTCTTGCTACGAGCATTCTGTGGTTCCAGATATTCAAGTGTGTATGCACTATATTAAGTATTTTTTCTTTCCTGCCACCAACTCATCAACCCAGAAGCCAACAAGGAGTTATAAATACATCTGTGAAATCATTGCTTTTATGCACAATGCGTTCCATGAATACAAAAATGGGTTTACAAAGGTCAGAGAAAGTTGATTTCAGTATTTGGAGATACAGTGGAAATGAGTTAAAGGTTTAGGTTTAAATTGTTTCTGAATAGTTTTCTGCAGTAATTATTTGATGCTGCATTGGAACATGTTTTTTCAGCAAAATGGGTACCTCTAACAGCTGAGAATAGCCAATAGTAATTAAAATGCTAATATGTATGTTATGGGTTGGTGAAGTTGAGTAATGCTTCTTGACCTTGTAAACTTCCATACTGAGGTGGAGAAGAGGACTGGGTAGAATAAAACATTGTGGAAAGACTAAGAAATATTGTCACATCTTCACGTTACATATTTTTCTGAATTAGTTGTATAATATTAGCTCCATACAATCATAAATGGACTCGTGGTCAGTATTACAAGTTGCTTGTACAAAGTGGTAGCTGAATGGCCACAGTTCTGTGAAGGTGCTGTTTTACGTTGATAACCATCTACTGTCTGAGTGCTGAAAAGAAATGCCCTGTTATGTGTGCTGACCTAACATTTCGTAAATGTAAATAGTTGGTCTCCATTTTATCTTTACTGATTCCAAGCATTATTCTTTCGTACAGAGGAATACACAGTAAGGGATCCATGAGCCTTGCAAATGTGAAGTCTTCACAGAAGAACCAGAGTTGCCAAATCTAATTGTTATTTTTATGCTCCTGGTCTCACAGCAGTATCACTAAACTGATTACTGCTGGACTCTGTCATGCTGCAGTGCTGTGCCGAGCATCAACAGCTGGTTCTTTTCTTCCTTACCACCTCTGCACACTCTCTCCTATTGCTTTTCTTTGGAGGAAGACCAGATATTGTGCTTGTATCCTTGTCAGGAACCTGAAAAATAAAATAACCCAGTGGGGCAAGGCGATGCCCTGTGTTTTGCCTTGGAGTCTGAGTGACCAATTACATTTGTTCCCATCTAACTTGGCTTTGTTGATCCTGAGCCCATCTTTTGTGTTAGACCACTGATTTCCCTGGTGCTCAGCCAGCCTTCCCTTGCAGAGCTTCTAGATCCCTTTTGTCCTAGGTGTGGTTCCGCCAAAGTCAGGGCTGTTATGCCTGGAGACATCTTCTCTCCAGCTGACTGCTGTTGTCCCAGCCCTGCTTCTCTTTGGAGAAGCCACGTTCTAGTCAGTGTCTGCAGAGTGTCTAAAAATGTGAGATACCTTGTAACTACCATTATAACGGCTCTTTTTTTCCAAGTTGGAACATGCTGAACTCTTCTTGTAATAGTCTGCCTCATGCTTTATGGATCTTATACCATGGGGCAGTAAGCAGTCTCTGGCAGAGGTTGGAGAAAAAAGCTGATTCTCTCAGGCCAGGAGATACTGACATAATTGAATGGTGCTTGCTTTATTTTCTTTTCTCAGCTGTGATACTCTCCTGGGAAGACGTTCATTGCAATCCATTTTATTTGTTTTGGAACAAAAGCTTTTCTTGGAATAATTCCCTTGATTGCTATAGGAAGAGGATTTCTGTTTGGACTGTTTTATTTTCTGAAAAGAAGGGAAGCCTCCATGTTAAACTACTTCCTTATTTCCAGATCTATCCATATTTGTATCTCATAAATCTCCAGGGTCCTTCCCCAAGCTGTGCAGGGCATGTTATAAGGAAAGCTTATGCAAGATTTTCTGTTGAACAATCAATGAACTAAAATGATTATTTTCCTAAAGAAAAAATTATTTTTAAGACTTCAACTCGTTTTATTTCTGATAGTGCAATCACAATGTAAGAGAAACAGAACCTGCGTTTTCATATTTGACATACAGAATCAGGGCAGAAATATTTTATTACACCAAATGATTTTATTTAGCAAAAAAAACCAGTTTAGTTTTGTTTGAACGCTTCTGGTTGGAACCTTGTTTCATGATCGTTTTTGACTGTTTTCCGCAGTTTCACTATTTCTTTCCAAATGGACATCCTATTTCCAGACATCCATAGGTCTGACTCAGGTTTCCACAGCGAGAAAAGTACATTTCATGGAAGGAAAAATGGCTAGTGGGAGTCAAACTCTGAAACAAGCACCTGATTACCAGCCAGGACTATGGTCTTCTGCTCCTAGAAATGGGTAACTCGCTGCTCACTTTGCTGCTGCTCTTAATTCAATCTAAATGGCTAAGAACAAAGTTAAAGGCAGCAGAGCCAATGGGTGGGCCTGAGCTTCTCACAGTGGTGCAGACTTCTCCTGTTCTCATGCCAGCTAATGTAGACTCTACTGGGTCTTTGGTCCATGGCCATTTTGAAAAATTGAAGCAAAGGGGCTTGGCACAAGCTGTTTCTATCGCTAATTTGCTGAACAATGATGATTTGCTCAACATCCGCATCAAAAGTGTGGTCTTTTTTCAGTCTTGTTTGGATGTTGGTCTAGGACATGGTTGTTATCCAAAACTGCCTGAAGAGTTTATCACAGACAAATGCAGGGGAGCTCAACTCTCCCTGCCTTTTCTAAAACCATCTAAGGAGACTGAGATTTCCCTCCCTCATAGCATTCTTAGCAGCTTCTTAAACCCTGTTCTGAGGAAGTAATGGGGGCTGTAAAAAAAACCAAACACCACCCCGTAGTTAACTCGAGATGTACAGAAGATGAGGTATGAATAATTTTGGTTTTACTTACTTTCTGGAAGTAAGTTGGAGAAAAACCTGAAAAAGTGGTTAATAAACTATTTGGTTAGTTATCTCTAAGGAAGAAAAGTTCTTTTATAGTGAGCAACATAGCAAAAACAAAATTTGTTGTTTTGTTTTTTGTTTTGTTTAATTTCAGAGTTGCCATGGGCAGTCTCAGTGGGATTTGGAGTTTAATTATGAAGTGTTTTCATTTTGTGTCAGTGAGGTTTGGAGTAAAGTTTCGGTGTATGAAAGAAATGCAAATGCCAGATTGAGACTGGAAGGTATGAAAAAGGACATTGCTTTTAGGAATATGAGTCAAACTGACGTCTACTGGTGCCGTGCCATTCACTGTGGAATACTGAACATTTTTGCATAGAGAAAGAATGTATTTCCGTAAAGATAGCTGTTTACCTGAGAATGTCGTTTGTCAGAAAAATCTACCCATCGTGGTTTTCTTAATAGCACTGTACTTGAGAAGTGTATGCAAGGTGAATTACCTACCTGACTTGCAAACAATGAATAATTCAGTGTAAGCTAGAAAGTCAAATAAATCTCTCCAAATACTTTCTATCTGCCTACAAAATAGACGTCAGTGAGAAAGGGACTGCTTTGGTGATTTAATACTTGTAAATCTCCCACTGAAATGATTTGTCTGTCCATCTGAAATAATTTGTGGTCTTTTACAGTATGTAATGAAATAATCTTTAACTACAGATTTCAAATATGGATTATGCCTGTTTCACAAATGCTGGAAATAGAGAAGGACTTTAAATTTTCCAGAAGGTCATACAGCGAAGCAGAGCAAAAGTAGGAGTAGATTCCAGATGCCCAACCTACTGTTCTGGGAGACAAAAAAAAAAGAAAAGTTGGATTGCAGCCATTTGTGGTCTTTACAGCACCTGGGCAATAAGAAAACTGAGATGGGAACAGTGGGGGGAAAAAATAAAAACCAAGAGATTAGCACAGATCCTCTGAAGCCCAAAAGATTTAGACAAAGGACAATAACCTTAAACTGTAATTACTGTTGTCATTTAGTGTTTCCACATGCATGATCTGGAGGCTCGGGGGAAATTACTGTACTAGAGGCTATCTAAGCGTAAAATAATAGCAGAATTGCATGGAGGCATTTGTCCCTGGGTATAATCTGGCACTAGTGGTCCTGCCTCTGCTCCTGTCCTTGCTTCCCTGTGGCTTCTTCCAGCTTTGCCCAGGACGGCGCTTTCTCCTCCTGGGGAACAGCAGCAGCAGATGGAGAAACACATTTACCTCTGTAGCGTTAATAGAGATTGGAGTGAGAGGTCTTTGTGCTCAGGAGGCTGTAACATTTTTTCATTTACTGCTTCATTCTTTTCTGTCCAATAAGCAACTAATTTTTTGGATAAACTATGCACAAGTTACTTGGCTGAACCTGCTGTGGTTTATACATTTAAAATGTATACGTGCAGCATTTCCCAGAAGGTAAAATCTGACACTCCCCTGCCTTTGCATTTTCAGATGGAAAGAAGCAGAAAATCAGGGAATTGTTTTGTTGTGCTGCTTCAGACCTACTTTAGACTATGCTGCTGACCCTAAGTGAGTGTTGATTGACGAGGGAAGGTATGGTTTGTCTGAAAGTTGTGTCAATGATTTCTTGAGCAATTAGGGTTGTGTTGGTGCTGCACGGTTTTAATGATAGTATTTGCTTGTGGAAATCGGAGCTCTCTTGGCTCTCTGCAGGTGGGAAGGTGACATTTAGCTCCTTTCAGTTCTCCCACCCTAACTGCCAGGAGCACAAGTAGGACACCATGACAAAGCATCTTCTTAGCTCTGATCCCAAACTGCAGCAGTGCCTCCAGACCAAGGTACTGTCTTCTTTGAGCTCATTAACCTCAGATGGAGATGCGGAATGAAATGATAAATAGTTTTTGTCCTTTTTCTGAGGCGATTTGAAACATCTTTTTAGTAAGTTTTGCCTGATTGAAACAGCAGCTACCCACCCTGACTAGAGGAACTAGTGAATTTGATGAAAGACATGATGATTGATTTCCTTGAGGTTTATGTGGGTTTTTGTCAAGTCCTGAGTTAAATTGAGAGGGCACATGTGAGGCAGGGAATAGGAGAGACCTTTTCTCAGTTTTGCCTGTATTTTCTTGTAGTGAAGGTGGAAAATGGGGAAGGGTTTGGTTTTTTTTCCTTTCCAGCCATATGTTCCATAAGGACCTCAGATAAGCTTTTACTGGACAACGCAGTAGCTTTCCAGTACTCCGTTTTCATAACGGATCTCAAGGAAAACCAAGCAAAATAACCATCTGCTTCCTTTTTCCCTGACCAAACCATGACCTCTGTTTCAAGTTCTTGTGAGGTACAAGGAGCTTGTGCTTCCTTGCTCTCTGAACATTGCCTGCTTTGTGAGTTACCATAAAGGGAAGAGAAATCCCCCTGGCCAGTTTTCATCACCTGTGGAGGAGGAGGTTACCTGGCTTAAATGGGAGGGAGGAAAAGCATGTGAAGGAAGTACACACCCCTCAGGTGGGGATCACACTGGGATTTTTGCAGTATAGAATCTGGAACTGGACATGGGTGCTTATGCTGACCCTCTGTGAAGTCCAAGAAGGAAACGCTGGAGAGAAGCTACCTGTGAGCCACCACTTATGAGGTGCACCAGCAGTGCACCTACACTAGGAGGTCTCCAGGCCATGTCCATCTTGCAGAGCCTGCTCGTACTGGTTTACCAGGCTCTGCATCTCTGGCTTAATGGTATAAACCTCTGGGCACCACTACTTACTTATTCCCCCTCCATATCTCGATGCCTTTTTCTCACCAGTGGGTTGCGTATTGTGATTTGGTTACTTCTTTGGAAACAGATGTTTTCCCCTGAAGCAGAGAATAATAATTTGTCCTCACGAGTTCAGCCCAGCGAGTTTGAACTTGGGTTTAACCGGAGGGAGGCTTTTAACAGTTTTCTGCTTAACAGGGATGGTGTTAAACACAAGAGATAGATGTTTCTCCAATTTGCAGCAGTGAAAATCTGAAGTAATTTCACTGAAATGAATGGAGTTAGTCTGTATTTGCCCTTGGGCAAGAGGAGGTAGAACCTGGGCCTTTGCACTTCTGGAAGATTAAATTTCAGCCAAGAAGCTTATACCAAATGTGTGCTGCTGTTCCACTGTGGTGGTTTCACCTGATGTTTTCCTTGGTGCTGCTCCTGAGTTTAGGTATTCCTGCCTCCTCTGTCCTCACTCGTTTTCTTCATCTGACACCATTCCCACTTTCCTTGTTGAAGTGATAGCTGGAATAGGGAATATGATTGAATTTAAAAAAAAAACAACAACAAACTCAAAAACCAAAACCAAACACAAAACCATTTCTAAGCTGCCCCAGATCTCATTTGCAGTTCAGTCCAGGGTGGCATGTGGTGTGGCAAGATGAAACAAAAGGGAATAATGTAAACTGGGTTGGATCTTCCTGAAGGCGTACTGAGGAATGATGAGGGGCCCAACCCGGTGGAGAGAACGGTAATTTTTTAGTCATCAGGGTTGTTTTCTATTTTTTTGTTCAGGTTTCCCCATTTTGCAAAACACTGTTGTTACCCTCAGTCTCATGGAGGTAATCACATTTTGGGCCAAGACTTTGGTAGTCCTTAGACGATTCCGCTGTATCTTTGGCAGCGCTTCATTGTTCATCAGGTTCCTTTCGTGATTGCCGTTGATAGGTACAGCTCACCTTGCTCGTAAAGAAAAGGCCCAGAACAACAGATGTCATCTCTGATGTTGTCAACAGCTTGCCAAGTCCATGATTCTGTCATTTAGCCCTGGATTTTTTACACTTCTTCAGGCTGCAGTGGCCCGAAACACACAGGACTTTATATCCCAATCTGGGCATCTGTTCAAACTGCCATAAAGCAAATCCTTCTGCAGTAGTAGTTTATTTCCCTGGATCTCCTTTTTATTACTCTCTGAAGTACTGGTGGCCTCAAGCCACTTCTTCAGTGCTCACTGGGACACAGGTTAATGCTGGCATTTTGGAACCATGAAGAGCCCCTGGATATGCACACAGCAGGCACTGTTCGTATTAACCACAGATTCATCGCTTTTCATACCAAAGAAATGTAATTTTATTGAGGAAGTTTTTGTTATAATTTTTTATTCTGTGGAAACCATAACATGAATTGGGTCTCAAAGTTTGGACACAAAGAGTGATTTCCATGGAATTAGCATGCATCAATTTTGATTGCCTCCTGTGTGAAGCCTGAGCAAATGCTTTTCTTCCATGATTTGCTAAACACTTGTCCCAATGGAAATAAACCAGGAAGAGCAAGAAGTATACGATGAGGATAGCACTTTACAGGAGCGTATGTAAATCTTTGGTGATAAGCAAAAGCATATTTAGGGTTTAGTCTTCCTCAGTCCCTTGGGGTACAGCCTCCTTTCAGTGAGTGTGAATAGAGAGGTTACTATTAATAGTGATGCAAATAATGTATGTGCACTGGGAGGAAAATATACTCCAAAGTCTAATTATTTTATGCTAATAACTGAACTGAAAAGATACTCCCTTATTCCTGGCCAAAAAAAAGCAGCAATAGGTCAAATCATTTGCAGCAGAATCATCATTTTATCACTTCATTTAAACCAGTCTCTGACCCAGTGGGAACAAGGGAAAATTCTGCCCCCAAAATCCTTGCTATTACATGTACAGCTCTGATTAATAATGAGTTTTGTAGTCTTTGGGGGTTCAGTTTTCATTGCTCTTGGCAGTGGATAAATAAAAGGGTCTGTGACAAATCTCAGCCAATTGGATGTGCTGGTCCCTTAAAATCAAAGCAGAAACCCTTTTGTTTCTAAGATTTTTGAAAATAATTTTAATTGTGCAGATGTGCTTTGGAGGGAGGCTTGGCCAGTGGCCAGCAGGACAGGCTGCTGGAAAACATGGGCAGGGATGTAAAAAACCTCTCTGCGAAGGGGGTTGTTGAGAAAACCCATAAAGAATATTCAGACCACTCTTCTGTGCCTTGTACTGCTCTGTTTCCGTGATGAGCTAAGGAGAGTTTCAGCTGGCATAAACTCTGAGGTTATTAATACTTCTCTGTTTCACAGGTTTTTCCTTCCCTGTTAATTCCCTGCGCACTCTGTTGTGTTGGGGCCAGCTCTGTGCCCCAGCGTGGTGTCTCTTCTCCACTTTTGTTGACCCCACCACTGCTCTGTGTTAGGTTTCCTGCCTACAGTCTCCTGCCAGATGTGATCCCTTTGCCACATTGCTTGTGTCCTGGTGATTCTCTTGTCAAGAAAAGAGCTATAGACTTTGCTTGGGGGAACAAAGGTTCAGTACTCTGCTCAAGCCAGGCACTGGGCGGCTCAGGAGTTCAGGGGCAGAAAGGTGGTTTTCTGCCACTTGTGGTGGAAGCCAGATTCTGGGGTGAGGTGAGAAAAGTGTCCCGATGTAGATCTCTGCCTTGGCCATGCTCTCTCCCACAGTGCCAGGCACTGGGGAGCTCTGCCACTGCGCTCTCTGTAGGCTCCCTGGCAGGGATTGAGGGAGAACATTAAAAGAAAGGATTCTGACATACAGCGTGTCATGACAAGGATCAGTGTCAGTCCTTTGGAAGTACCAAACTAAAAACTGATTTGGGTAAAGGACAGAATTATAGGGCACGGACTATTTGTTTCCTTTTTGTAAACCGCTCCCTTATTTCCCAGCTTTTCCAACCTTTCCTCTTGATACAGAAATTGTTCTGTAGAAACTGTTCTGTTTTGATGCTTCCTCTGTGGCAGATGGCCTGTCTCTGGCAGCTATGTGCTACTAACCCGATGCTGTACAGCAGTGATACCCAAACCTCTGTTGATTTTATTAACGTGCTCTGTGATGGGAATTCATAAACCTCTGAATCTTGGAGCTGAAGAAGTGCAATTGCAACCTTTATGGTCTACAGCTCGATCAATACAAATCATCAGTTGCTCCCTCCTGGGGCTGGGAAAAGGCTGCATGGGAGCAAGCTCCCTTGTCTTTTCTGTCCAGTGTATTTATGCTAATAGAATAAAGAAGTAGCTGTGCTATAAACAACCACTCAGCTGGTGGGTGCATGAGAGATACATGAATGTGAGCAGCGGCATAATTGCGGTTTTCCCTCTGTCATAAGATTGGCTTCTGTTTTGTGTCTGGCTTCTAGTTATGAAATTTCCTGAGAGAAGACATTGTACAGCCCATGTAATTCCCCACCAGGCAGCACTTTAGGAAGATCAGTGGTTTACAGTTTTGTATCTCATCTCCACTGAGATAACAACAGAGCTCTGAAGGTGTTAAAAATGGACAAGAAAGGCTCGCTAATATATCACTACCACTCATGCGAACCTTGAAGTTTAAGCGTTGCAGGTTTGAGATATTAGAACAAGCTTAGACTTTTTGGCAGTTGCTGCTATATCACTCCAGGCAGGCAGCTTTGTAAAAATAGGCTTTGTTTTTTATTAAAGCTAAATGGGCCTTCTGCAGATGTCACCTGGCTGGGGAGGTGTTGACAGCAGTGGGCAGAAATCAGTGCTGGCAACCTGCCTGTGTGGTGCACTGGGGACCTGGCTCAGAACAGAGGCTGCAGGAGATGCTGTGAGAAGGGTTAGGTGCCCATTTGGGTTGACCTCCTCTGCAGAGGTGCTCCCTGCCACCTTAACTGAAAGAGATGCCTCTTTGGGAGGTATTCTCCCCAAATACGAACTCCATCATTTGCTCATGGACCAGGAGAAGTAGGGAGAGGAAAAACTATTTTGAACAATGACAGTGCAGAGTAGGTTACAGAAGAGAAGGGTTGTATTCTGTAGGGCACTCACAGGGTTGCAGTCAAGAAAATAAAATCAAAAGGCGCCTGTGCTCTTTCTGAGTCCAGGTTTGAGAGAGCCTGGGTTCTGCATGGTGGAACCATCCTTTTCTTCACTGTCACCCCATGAGTCCAGGTTTTGGGGACCCACAGCGAGTGTTAAGTGCCTGCTTTACTTCAGACTTGATTTTAAATCAAAATTATTTTCAGCTTGGTTCATGCACTGCCTGTAGGATAGCGCCACTGACATTAGTCTGCCTGCCTTCCTAGTGCCATGATACCATTTTTATTCTGGGAAGTTGCTCTTCAGCTGAGATTCTGGCAACAATTTTGTATGAAAATGTTTCACTGCCACTCGATCCAGCAGAGCCCATGTGCTCAGAAGGGTCCTAAATGGCAGAGGAAGCTGAAGTAAACTTTTACTCAAAGCCCTACTGCATGAGAGGAACCCCAAACAGCTCCCTCCCACGGTTACCATGACTGAATGCTGTTGTTGGGCTTGGGGGCAAGCTATATGAAAATGTTTGGTTTTTTTACTTGGGTGGTGTTTAGAAAGGGAGTACATCCACATGGAAAGCAAAATAAATCACGTAAAGGACAGGGCAACATGTAGCTCTTCAACAAGCGTAACATCATGGCGTGTTTACTGTTAATATGGGAAGGAATAATCTGTGCCAGCAATTCCATGAGAGAAAAACATATATTGTGTTTTTCTAAGCAGATGTTTCAAGGTGAATGATGAGCTATTAGATGAAATTTGAGTGGGAAGGAGGCTGTGGAGAATGAAGTGGAAGTATGATGAGTTATAGCACAGGTCAGAAGCCAGCTTTTAAGCTCCGAATCACTTTGGAGACCAAGGTGTCTATTTTCAGCGTGTTCTGCAGGCTTACTTTAAATTCTCATCTCCTGCTGACTCAGTTTCCCTAAATGATTATGCACACCTACACAGGCACATTGCAAGGCGCTTCCAGTCTGTCCATATGGACTACACTTAATTTCTGTAAAACAAATTGGCATTTTTAGAAAGGGAATATGTGAAGTTAGAAGTAAATCTACTACAAATGAAGCTTTGAGTAGAAATGTGTTGTATAAATGTGTGAATACTTGTGCCAATGTCCAAAGACTCTTCTGCATCAAGGTGAGTCAAGGGTATGCATTAACAAAGACAATAACTTTACCTGTTAGTTGAGTCTTCCCATACAAACAAATCTGAACAGATTTTTCTCCTGGTAGTATTTTCCCTCAGTTCCCACTTATCTGGAGACTTGCTTCATGAAATAAATTAACTTAAAATCAACAGAGTTTGAGGAGTCTTTAGCCTATGAGCACTCCTGTTCTCTTGGGATGTATCAGATATTCATTGCTTGGGTGGAAGCAGCAACCATATTAATGGAATCTTTAAAAAGGAGGTTATATAAAGGTGGACTCTGTAGTATCTCTCTCCTTGTAGGACCAGAGAGCTATTGTGGAACAGGAGGAAAGTCCTTTGCTGGAATACTGCCCAGGAATATAAGAAATGGTCCAAAGTTATAAATGAACAAATGACGACAAAGAGGGAATTACTAAATTAGAAGACTCAGCACTGTATGAGCCTCTTTCTTCTTTGTACTGCACAGATACATCCAAAAGCCTGTCTCAGTGCCAGAAAGTTTGCAGTCTTAAAGGTGAACTGGGCCTGATTCCCATTTAAACTAAAACCCTTTGATACCACAGAGAGGCTGCAAATAGAACTTAGATCTACTTTGGGTATCATCTCAAAGGTTGATGATTGCCTTTGTAATAAATGAGAATCACTCCATTTAAAAAACTTCTACTGTTGAGGAAGAAGAAGAAGGTGGGTTTTGTTTGTGAGTTGGTTTTGGGTTTTGGTGGTTTTTTGTTTTTGTTTTTTTTTTTCAAGCATCATGTTTTAAACAAGGTATATTTGCAGTATTTGCTAAAGGGATGTAAGAAAAGAGAAAACTGGGACTTGTAGCAACTAATTGGCAGCTCAGAAGGGAGGATCTGCGGGCGATAGTGCCCTACATGCATGGGGCCCAATTTTCTGTCACCAGGAATGCTGTTGTTTACATCTGCACTGAGAGGTGGTTATTTTGATGGATTTGGAGAGGTTGATTGTTTCTGTGGCCCAGTGTAGCTGGTGAGACTGCAGCAGAGTGCAGAATTTACCCACAAGCTGCTGATAAAAGTGTTCCTACAGTTTGCAGTCTCTCCAGATCCGCTGGAGGCTAATGCATGCAGTTATAGCCCATCTCTGGGGAATTTCTTTCTTGCAGAGATCTTTGATTTTGTAACTGAAGCAACTGTCCTGCAATAAGACATTGTTTAAAATATAAATCACTTAGACTTTTCTGTCATTATACCATGAAATGCAATGTCAGCTTCTCCATGTCGATTAAGAAAGAGTTTTTCTTCCCTTTGGAAACTTATTAAGGTTTCAGAATTGCCCCTGATTTCTTGTTGGCTTGTCTAGGTAGTGAAAAAAATTGGAAATAAGAACGGATTTCCTAGAATAGCTAGCATCTGTGGTAGTGTGGGTCCTGGTATGGCCCTCACACCAAACTCTGAGGAGAGGGTGAAGGTGTGAAGCGGTTTGCTTTTTCTTGAGGCAGTGCACTGCATATGAGGTTATCCAGGCTTTTTATCTGTTTCAGTCTTTCCCCTTAATAAATTCTATCCTGGAGCCAAAAAAACTTTGTCAAAGAAGGCATGATACTGTGAAAATGTCTGTTTTATCAAAATGGCATTTTCCATTGAAGCCTGTCCATACTCAGCATTCATTTTACATTGCAGCCCAACCAACTCACTGTCATTTCAAAGTAGAAGCTAGAGGAGCGCTATTGATTGCTGAGCTGAGCAGGTTGAATATGATCTGCAGCCTCCTCTTAGACATTGATTCCTTGTCTCTTTACTCACTGCTTCCTGAATGTCACTGAACTGTGAGAGGCCTGCTAAATGGACAAAAATATTGATTTCTTTTCCTCCTCTCTTATTTTTGAAAGCTCCTTATTTACCAAGCACTGAAGTATTATCAGGAAAACAAAAGGTCACAAAATAAGGCAGAAGCAAGTCAGTTCTGGCATATTTTTTTAAAACATATCAACTCGGTTGATACATGAGTTCTTTAAATTGGGTTTCCATCAAGAAAGGTTAATTGCCTGAGTGGAACCTCTGAGTTCAGCCTGTTCATATTTTATTATTTTCTGAGTGATGCTGAACTTCTGGAGCAGTTTCCGAAATGGTCTTACTTCTGGTGTTATGATTTTCAGTGAATTTTGCAGAGAAGTTAGTTAGTGAGCAGCCCCAGCTATGCCGAGATTTGCTGTTCAAGGCAATCAGTAGCAGTCTTTCCTCAGAGTTTAATGGTGCAGTATTTTGTCCCTGTTTTGGTCTACTGGGAACATGACACTTTGGAATACCATGTCTGGGGAGAGGGGAAAAAAGTTCAACGAGCACAACGTGGAGTCAAGTAAAACTGAGACGACATCCCAAGAGGGATGACTGGGGACAGTGTAAGTGTCAAGAGGCTTTAGTACCTGCTGATGTCCAATATAAACTTGGGAATGTTTGGGCAGGCAAGTGGGACTGGCTTGAGAAAGATGTTTGGGACCAGTTCTAATTTTCCACAAAGTACAAGAAGCAAAAAAAGTAGCAGGTCCTTCATTTTCAAGGATGCTATTTCAACTAGTAACAAAGCAAAAAAGTTACAGCAAGGTAGAGGGATGGCTAGAAGCAATGAAAAATTGACATATTTTACAGTGGACATTACTTTTCCTAGAAGTTAAAGCAATTATTGTTGCTGTCTGTGCTTGTCATTATGAAAATAGGCATTTTATATCACTCTTGTTTTATACATTTTAAGTATTTTGATGAAAAGAGATGCATCTTTACTTTCATAAAGTCTTTCAAATTGAAAAAAAATTTCTTCGCTTAGAAATGGCAGGGAATGTTGTGTTCATAAACTTTAAATTTTCAAAGGACTTGTGCTTTTTCAGCTGCTACATCTTTGCTGTAGTGGCTGTAACTGCATCTACCAACAAGTGGCAAGAAAGCTTGGGGAAAGAGTCCCTCAACAGAAAACACCGCAGGGATTAATAGTAACAGGTAGAAGAGGCGCTTGGGGACTCTGTTATGAATAATCCATCAGAGGCACCTACGGTTAACAACGGGGACTTGTTGCTATGTGTGGGAGACATCCAGGAGAACCTTTGAAAGTTACTGGTTTGTTTGAGAGGAGCAGTTGTTGGGTCGTCAGTGATACTCAAAAGCCCCTTAACATCCCTGCTTATTCCTTCTGTGCCTTGAAACAGGCTCAGTAAGTTTGAAATCAGTGAGATGGATCCAGATGGGTCAAGGCGAAAGGCATCAGTTTTCTGCGCTGCCGTGGCTGGATGGAGTCTAGCAGCCTTGCCAGCCCAGGTTGTCACTTCAGGAGCAGAAATGAGCTGTCCCCATTGCCACTGAAAAGTGCTTCGATTTTGTTTGATTCCTCTGACTTCAGTTACAATTCAAGTATGTCTGTACTTTCCTCTTGCTAGTGAGAAGGGTCAGCATTATTCACACAGAACTTGTTTACTTAAAATGGGTTTTAACAAAAATAGAAGAAAGTGAGATGGGTGCTCCTCTCTGACACCTTCAGAGCTTACCAGCAAGCAGCTGTTGGACAATGCAGGTGATGAGTGTGTACTCTGTGAATGGGATTGGTATTTCACTAATAGATACATCTCTTTTATGTTACAGAGATGGAGGGATAGTAAAATTAAATGTCTTTGTGTTCACTTAGAAATCAGAGGTAAAAAAGACACACTCGCTCATTAACTGTATGGAGTTTAGGAGCAGAGCGGTTGTCATTTTCGGATAAGACCCCAAAAAGCTGCTGTAGGTGCACGATACCCCATTCTCACTACTTTTTAAAGTGCGTTATGTGTGCAAGTCACTCTGGCTCACTTAAACTTTTCTGCCTCCATCTTTTGTTGCAACCATGTTTCTTTGGATATCCGAAATTAATGATAGCAACAGTCAGGACAGCTTTTCACTAGCTGAAGGTGGTTTATTTGACAATGCCTTTGTGCACGCTGTTCCAAACCACCTTCATGGAAGACTGATCTGCAGTACAATTGGTAGGGCCAACATCCAAACACCAGCCTGACTTCTTCAAAAACATAGGCTATTGGTTTTCAACTTCTTACTTTGCCTTCAGGAACGGACCTGCGCTGACCCTGAGGATTTAGAGAAAAAAGAAGTACTGCTTCCTTTGGTTGATCATCTCGCTGCTATGTGGTTTTGGTTGGTTTTTTTTTTTTAAAGCCATGCCTATTAGATGTCATCAGTGAGAATGCCTTTTTCCTCTGGAATTTGGCCCAGATTCTTCTGTTCTGAAGTTCTTGGTTCTTGAGGTTGGGGATTGTGTACACTGTTCCACTTTTGTGCACCCGCTGGTATAATTTAGTAAATCTGTCATTTATGCTCAATATAACAGAGTCATTTAACTGCAGGAGCTCACCAGTACAATTAACCCTGTTCTGTCAAAACGAGGAGCCGATTATCTTGGCATTCACAGGAGCATAGAGCGTGGTTAGAGTGCTGTGGTTTCTGGCCCTCACGGAGCAGTACTGCAGTCAATTGATTATTTTGTTAATTTGTTCTGCATCGGTATCCTGCCGGTTTATTATTGTCCAAGTGACTTTATGCACCATGCATAAGTACCAGTATATTAAAAATCAATACTTGAACCTTCTTTGCTTGTAAGGATGGTATCATCCATGGGCTACCTTCTTTGATATGTGATCTTCATTCCGATTACAACACAGCTAGTAACTTTTAGATGATTTAGTCACATGCTAATAAAGTAGATACTCAGACTTTGCTCTCCACTTAATCCTGTATCCTAATGAAGAAGGACTAAATGAATTAAGAATGTAATTTTAAAAAGGCTGTTATTGCTGATAAATAAGCCTAATTTTGAGACAGTAAAATTAACGCTATTTTAGTAAGAAAATCTCTTTCCTTCACTAGGTTCTAATAAGTATCATGCTTCACAGGCTGAAATAATTTAGGGATGCTATTATCAGAAGCTTGAGTCTTATGAACACTCTTGTTTTTCCTGTTTCAGTTAGAGAAACAAGTATTTAAAAGATGGCACGGGGTTGCATTGACCATTGGATTGAGGGCTGGATTCCAGGTCTGAATTTAACACAACTCCATGGGATTATGGCTGGTTTAAGATCAGAATGTTTTCCAAGGATTTTTTGCGCATGCAAAGGCGTTTCCTCTTGTATGTGTTTTTGAACCATGCTACATGGTACTTAATGCATTTATGTCACTGATGTCACAGAGAGACCTCTTCTTCTTTAAGAAGAAAACCACAAGGTAGAAGCAGAGTCAGATGTGGACTCTCTCCTGATCTAGATTAGATATGAAAACACAATTTTCCAGCTCTGATGAAACACCATTTTCCTAATTCAGGTACCCGATTGGCAATAAGACTAGGATTCTTCCGAATCAGCTCTCTGCAGCCCAAAACGGGCAGGTCTCCACTCACATGACTGGATTTGCATCATCCTTTCCCAATGATAAGCTTGTTCGATTGGGGATTTTTTTTCTGGAATACATGGATGTTATCTGTTCTTGAGACTGTTGCTTTCTAGACACATTTTCATCAAGAGAAAGGCAAGTTCTTAGGTTATGCGGGGTTATACAAGGCAATTTAATGAGGCAATTTGTAGCTTATGTAAGTGAGAAGCTACCAAGGCCCTACCTAGACCTTTCAACTCATTTTGTGATGCAAGTGCCTAATCTTTTCTGGATGTGATTGTATGAGTTCCCATCGTTACTGAACACAAGGAAAATCTCCTTGTCTGTGTAGACAAAAAGAGGCTTCAGTTTCTGAGACTGTTACCTCTCTGGATGGTAACATCCTTGTATGCCTTTTCTCCATGGGAAGCGTTCGGAAAACAGCCTACAGAGTGGTTTTAGTTCAGAGGAGGTTATACCCCCCTAAGAGGTACGTTTCCTTGTCTCAGGAAATTATAGTATTATGTAATATAATAGAATAGAAAAAATAAATTCTATTTTATTGTGGAGACGGAACAAATCAGACAAATGAGATGATGCTGAAGAGGGAAACCAGCCTGTGATATTTCTGCAAATTGCTCCGCACTTCCTCTGGATTGTCTTAAAGAAAAGCCGGGGCTCCATAGCATTGCATTTTAATTAGTAGAAATCTTTTTGTGCTAAATCCTAATTCAGTGCCTTAATGCAGCAGGTCCTGCAGAGCAAGCAAGCTCGCGTGGGAGCACAAACGCATGAAATCTTTTCTCTGGCATCCCTCTAAGTGAGGGTTGGCTCCTGTTCGTAATTATTTTCTGTGGTGACAGCTCGGGGTTTGCAGTCGCGAGCAGAGAAGCAGGGGTGGAAATGGGGAAGGCAGAATGATGGGTGATTGCTCTGTTGTCTCCATGGTATCACCGAGCCTTATCTTAGAGGTATCAAACAGTGCTTACACCTTTCTTTACTCTGTACGGATGCCTGGCACCACTAATGTAGGTCCTACTTAATCACTGTCCTCTTTCCAGCTTATTTTGTAACAGGGTTTTTTTTCTTTCTTTTCAGTCTGCTCTGCTTTTAATGAACCTGCACAACTAACAGAAAAACATGTCTAAATGAAAGCAGCTACAAATTCAAAATTTTATCATTTTGTACCTTTAGTTAAGGAGTTAGAATTCATACAAGTACATTTTTAGAAACATTTGGTACTGCCTTTTCAGGGCACTCTGCCCTATCCTGCTCACTATGAATTGGTATTATGTTTTCAGACTTCAAATGAAGCAATATAGCTGTGAGGAAAATAGCTTTTGGCCCCCATCAGTTAGATCCCAGATTCGTCTCTGCCTTAGGCACGTCACTGGGCACTGTCTTTTGAGGCTCCTGCTTTAATTAACGGAGGCAGAAGGACACCTCCAAGAATGACTCAGCTGACCTAAGATCCGATTCAGCCTTTGGATGAATTTCTCCGCTGTTGATTTTGACTGACACTAGATGAGTTACTGCAGCCCAGCAGTGTAACTCCTCTATACATTTTCTTAATCAGAAATGCCAAAGACACGCATGTAGAAGTGGTTCTCTGAGTTACCAGGTCTATTTAACAACCATGCTTTTTTTTTCAAGAAAACGCCTAAGGAGATGTTAGGGATTTTGCTGCCTTCTTGCTGCACCCCAAGGTGTATTCAGTTCATGGCTCCAGGCATTCCTCTTTGATTGAGAGGGCTAGATTTATTTATTTTTAAAAATTTCACTTATTTCTAATTAAATGCTGAGACTTATGCTATCTTG
>JAOXJM010000023.1:18804438-18828633 GCA_026413425.1 Tringa solitaria | reverse complement strand
AATTTTTTCCTAGTATCTAATCTAAATCTCCCCTCTTTCAGTTTAAAACCATTACCCCTTGTCCCAGTGCTCCACTCCCTGTAAGGAGTCCCTCCCCATGTCTCCTGTAGGCCCCTCTAGGTGCTGGAAGGGGCTCTAAGGTCTACCCAGAGCCTTTTCTTCTCCAGACTGAACACCCCCAACTCTCAGCCTGTCTTCACAGCAGAGGGGCTCCAGCCCTCTGAGCATCTTTGTGGCCCTCCTCCTGACCTGCTCTAACAGTCTGGGTCCTTCCTATGCTGAGGACTCCAGAGCTGGATGAAGTATATGTCATTTAAACCAGCTGAAGGCAAAACTGACACTCTGTTGGATCACTCTCTCCCACCTTGGGTTCTCATGAATGTTCATGCAAAATGTTTGCATTTACATAATGTTTATGGATAACTTGCTCTGCATGCTAATACATAGTTTACCTTTGAAGTAACTTTTTCATAGGTGGAAATATTCTCAATTGTTTTCTTTCCCCTTATTTTAAACATTGAAATAATAGTGAAGAGGTGAATGCTGGAAAGAAAAGTTGTGATTTGCGCCCATAACATGGGTCACTTCGTAGAAACCACAGTGGATTTATCAATGATACATGAACAGCAAATAGAGCTAAATTGGAAAAGTCTGCTATTTGCCATTAATAATTCAACCAAATGCATTTGCACTAACTCACGTATGAGTTTTTTTCCTCCGGTCAGCAGCACAGTATGTAAACCCTGCGCTGCTGGAACAGGTCTGCTTGCAGTTTCCATCCTGTGGGCTGGAGCACTGGGAAGGTGAGGTAGGGGAGAGGATCTTCTGATAAAACCTTTTCACCAGGAAGGTCCTAATACTTTTTTTCCCTCAGAGAGAAAGAGCTCACCTGGCAGTGTCACTGATTTTTTTGTGCCCCAGCATCAGTCAAGACAATTTTTTAACAAAGCCATTTATTCTGCTCTGTGGCTTGTAGCTAGCCCACAGGTGACTAGATAATGAATGCCTAGCAACAGTATATTTTTTTCACAGTTCCTTGAACAAGGGTATGAGGGAAAACCTGCTTGATTGTTGAAAGAAATCTCTCCAGCAGCTGAATAAGAAATCTGTATAGCTGTCCTCTCTGCCCACTTTGTAAAAGGAACTTGCATGAGATCTTCACCCTTTCATGATCAAGACACTGTGTAGATTCAAGGCCAGAGTCAAGGTCAGCTGTTTTCTTTTGTGGGGCTGCCTTTAGAAATATGTTCTTCCAAGTCCAGCAGGAAGAAGAATGTGTTGCTTCTCACCCCTTTATTAATGTTGCACTCACCTTTGCCAGAGGTGCTTAAAGGGGCAGAGAGAGAGGAAAAAGATGATTAAAACAAACCAATTCTGCTGCCTCCCGGGATGGTTCATCCGGTACCTTGTATAGCCTTTATAATGCAGCGCTGCTAATTGCATGAAGCCTTAGCGTGCAGTAGGAGCAATGCCAGTTTTAACGCACAGAATGGATTGATGTGAGCAGTAGGATGGATTCGTATTGATTCAACATCTTAAGTGTAAAGAAACCTGACAGCAGCACAGGTTTCATGAGTTTCTCCGCTGCTGTGCTATTTTTTAAAAACTGGATTATATTGTCTGTATTTATCTTCTATGTGGTTTAATTTCTGTGATGAATTAGGAGAAAGGAAAATGTAATCTGCCTTCCTGCAGGTCTGCCTCAGGACCACTGCCAGTTAAAGGCTCTCTGTTAAGAGCTGTAAAGCACTTGAGAAGTGCCAAGTGTTCTTGAAATGCCATGTATCAGCCCGAACACGGACCTCTGTGTCAGAGCAGAGACGTTTTCCACTTGAGCAAAAAGCTGCAGCTCTATAAGCTGACAGCTGGAGCACCTTATCAGCTCTCCTGGGAATTAGGCACTGGAGGAGAGGGGTGCACGTGCCTTGGGTCTGGCCAGCTTTGGGACTGGCTGGCCAGGCCACAGCTCTGCTGCCGAGGAGTGCAGTGACTTCTGTGGCTCCCTTCTGCCGCTCCAGCTTGATACTGCACCCACCTTTTTCCATAGCATTTCTTTCGTGGGCAGGGATACACTCCTGATACATGTTTTAACAGCAAAAAGGCAACCACACTTTGTTCTGTGAAGTTCAAAATAATGGGTGTCGCACTGTCAAGTTACAAAATTCAAGGAGTTAATACTACTTTTATACTGGTCTGTGAAGGGCCTGTTTCTGCTGACTAATAGTTGGTAACAAGGCAGAACCTGTGTGACAGAGTTAAAAGGTGTGAATAACTTCACACCTAAATGAAGCTTAAGTATGCATGTTAACCTCAGCACAAGCATCGCCTGTACTGCAGAGGGGAAGTTGATTATCTCCTGCCTCATGAAGGAATGAGCTCATGCAGGTATCAAAGTCCAGCACTAAACACTTTGCCATGGAACAGTTTTCCTCTGCAGGGCTGGGAGCTGACTGTGGAGCAAAGCCAAGATCACAGTGATCCAGCTCAGTTGAGCACACGCATTCGCTGGGGTTTACGTGGTGTCTCTGTCTTCCCTTTTGCAGCCATGGGACGAGGTGTGCAGGAGAGGTGTCTGCTGCTGCCAACAACAACATATGCGGCGTGGGAGTTGCCTATAACTCCAAGGTGGCAGGTATGGTTATCAGTTCGAGGTGTAAATGGTCCTTAACGCCACTGCGCCCTCAGGCAGAGCTTCTGCAGAGACAGGGAGTGTTGCCCAGGACAGGACGGTGGGTTGGCGCTGGGCCATGTGTTTATTAGTTTTTACAGTAGCTGGGGAGAGGAATTGCTCCATGGCTTTGCCTTTTCAATTGAGGGCCTTATATAGCCTCTTTAATAACATTGCAGAGGAACAGCTCTGCTGCTTCTTATGCCAACTCTTGTTTGTATACTGATTTTCCATGCTTCTTCCCTGCATTGTAGAATCATTTGTGACACATCTCATTTTGGAGGAGGTAAAATATAAACTCCTGCTGCACTTAGAAAACTGCCCTTGAAAAGGCAGATCCCGTGCTACTCTTGCTCTTCAGGCTCTCACAGGGCAGGCCCTGCAGCGCTGTAAATCTCTGCAGTCATTGGTTTCCTCTATTTTAACAAGTGATGCAGGGTGGTAGAAGCAGATGCACAGAATGAAGTGGGTGGTGCCTAGCTCCCAGCATTCACACCCCGGGTGTACTGGGTGTTTTTACTTCTAACTAGCTCTCATCTGCACTGATAGGCTGAAAACAGGGATTGGAGTGAGTTAGGTGCTTGGACAACATGTGTTAGTTTAATCTAAAGAAACCCGGTTCCCCCCCTGTTTTAAGACTATTCCATGATGAGAACCAAGGCCCAGCGAGCAGAGATAGATGATGATGAATTTCATTTCATTCCCCAGTCCACGCTAAAACTTCAGTGTGGATGCACCCACTGCTTCCTGGGAATGGTTGACAGCGTGTGTGCATGGGCTGCTCTGCTGGGCCAGTCCCTGTTTCACTGCGGTGTCAGCAGAGTCTGGAGAAGGCTACGTTTCACCTATCACCTCTTTTGATCAAGAGCTGAGTCTCGTGCTGTAGAAGGGCACCAAGCAATGTGTGCTTAGCCATTACCCCAAGCGATATCAGTGAGAGTAACTGCCCAGGCAGCTCTAGTGCATATCCCCTTTCTTCAGTAATAGTAATGTTCAGTCCGTCCAGAGATGGGACATTTCATGTTTTCATTCTGGCAATAGCTACTTTTAGAGGTGCATGAATTGAGGCATGAGATTTTGGGCGGACCTTATCTTTATTAGTAGTATAACACTACAACTTCAAGCGGATTGCTTAAAAATCAAGAGATGAAGGTCTTTTCTGATGACCAAAAGCCTACAAATAATCTTCTATATTTGTCCACTTAGTAGCAAAACCCCCACAGATTTTGGGAAGTGCCAGCCTTTCCTGCCTGAGGACAGCATGCACCTGTAGCACCACCCTGTGGTCAGTGAGAACGTGGAATTCATTAGAGCTGAGATTCTGCTGCTGACATGATTCAACGTCCATGTGTGCAGGTGTAATTGGAAGTTGGTAGCCAAGGATCTGGGGCATTGGCTGTTTTGCTTCTTGTATCTCTTTCTTTTCCCTGAAGTCAAACCAGATGACTCACCTCCTCCTGTTGTTCGCCTACCTCCCCAAGGCCAGTAATAATTCTGTGATTTCAATGCAGATCTGCGTTTTACAAGCACATGAAGGGATTTCTCACTCTTTGAGTTTGACTTCATAATTTGTAGCTTGAATTAGCAGATCAGAAATATCCAGCCTTGGTCTGGTTTCTGTTTGATGTTTATATTACTTTTTCTAGCCTTGCATTTGGCACGTGGATTTTGTATTGAATAAATCAGGGTCCTTACTGCCATTAAACTGTTTGGCTCTGTTGTGTTGATTTCTGTCCCATCTGTGTCCTGAATCTGTTGGGAAAAACTGAGCTTCGACTCAAGGCTATGGATGGCAGTTGGAATGTGTCCCTGGTTACTCAGGTCTCACCCAAAGGCCACGGAGAGGTTTGGCTGTTGGTGAAACTGTCCTATGTATGGGGCAGGATGGATGTGAGCGCTCGCGCTGCTCTCTTTGTCACACTCTGACTTGCTTAGGGCCAACACTTTTGAGGTTTTATTGAGTTGGCATGTCCTAGGGTTGTATTGTTTAAGCTCTAATTTGAGTTCTGTTACATCAAGGGTTAAAGGAAGCAGGTTTTAGCTTGTTTTTTTCTGCAAATACTGGCCATATTTTGCTACTGTGATTGCATGTTGACACAATGATTTTTTTTCCAGGAAATTGTTGTGTAATGTGTTTCCCCTCTCTGATTAAATTCTGGAGAAGAACCAAAATAAACAGAAAAATTACTTGAAAAACTAATGAAGTGTCAACACATCACTGAATATAAATTAGAGTTGGGGGGCCTTAATCCTTTTCCCTAGTTGTTACAAAATATTATTTTAAGTACTATTAGTATTATTTAAATGCTGAGATTTCTGAATACTACTGTTTTAAAAGTATTTTCAAATAGTAGATGAAAAAATACTACATAATTAGAAAACTAACCATAAAGTGCTTTCTCTTTCTGGGCCATGCTGCATTGCTCTTGCTGGGTGTTTAAGTGCTGCCGTCCTGCTGGGTCAGCGCACCCTGGTGAGGTGTGAATGGCGAGTGTGGAATTACTGAGTGGGTGATCCTGCCTGTGAATTAAAATACCTGGAACTGGGGGACTTCTCCAGCTGCTGAGATTTCATCCTGTGCTGGGCAATGCATAATTCATGTTTATGTTGGTTAAATCTACAGGTATTCGAATGCTTGACCAGCCGTTTATGACAGACATTATTGAGGCTTCCTCTATCAGTCATATGCCTCAAGTCATAGATATATATAGTGCCAGCTGGGGACCGACTGATAATGGAAAGACTGTGGATGGACCTAGAGAGCTAACACTGCAAGCGATGGCAGATGGTGTGAACAAGGTAAGTCTTACTAAATAGTCTGTGTGCTGGGGCAGAATGGTACCTATGCACTCGCTGAAACCAATGACTTGGGAATACATGGTCGTCCCATAGATGTTGCAGAACACAATGCAGTTGTGTACACTCTCCTAACTTTCAGTGTATTTCAAGGTCCACTGATGTTCTTTCAGCAATATTGTGGCATTTGTTTTATTATATAGTCTCAGAATACTGTGCTCTTGCATGGAACTGTGGTTATTTCTACGCAGCTCACATATGGTTTTTATATTCCATCGCAGTGAATATGGAAGAGCCTGATCCTGTAAATATTCCCCAGGTTGAAGCATGCCAACTGTACTACTGACATCACATTGTCCGTTTAGGTGTGCTACTAGTCTAATTACTGTTTTGGATTTGTAGTGTCTTTCAGGTCACTCATATATTGTCATTAGCATAGCTGTGATTGAACCACAGCTGTTTGGATGTCCATGGAATAATATTCCTCAGTAGCAGGAGCCTCCTTGTTTATTCCCAACTTTCCACCTCCTTGTAGGAACAGTCTGTGGTATTGTTAAAGACACTCAGTATCATCCTGGAATCTGTTAAACTCTATTAGAAGGTTGGGTAAAACATGTGCCACATCTCAATCCCCCCAAAAACACATTTCAAAACAAACAAACAGCCCTTGCATGGCTTGTTGTTCTTCTCTTTGGTGTCCTGCATCCAGGACAACCACAGCTGCTTCTGGTGCTGTAAGGAATGAGCCTCCTCCCCTTGGTTGATCATAGATGGGTTTCCATAATGAAAAGATCTGAAATTTCCCAGCACATCTGGGATGCTCTTGTGTGGGAGCTCCACAATTACTCATTTTTCTACCCAAATTGTTTCTTCCTCTTATTTGTGCCAGTTTTTCCCACTCTTCACCATCACCTTGTTGTGAGCAGCACATTCAGTTTACCATGTTTTGTGCCATGTTAATTAAATCTACTGCTGTGGTAGGTAGTGAAACATCTAAAGCTTTCTCAAATCCTGAGCCTCAAATGTTTTGCCTATAACAGATGAATTATAGTCACCTTCATGCTCTGGCCCATAAAATTAGTGGTGTACTGCAGTAACGCAGGAAGACTTGTCACAAATTGATCCTAAGTCTGCTCAGTTTTGTAGTATAAATTTTACAAGCCTCTGATGACCTCATGGTCGCTGTGAAGCCATCTTACAAAAACTGTTTCTTCTCATGACTGTCTTTCATTTATCTAGTTTCTGTAAAGATCCTCTTAAATACTCCTGTCTTGGGGACAATCTTTCTTAGGTATGTGACACAGTTGATGTATTTTTAGCAGAACCTTGATGTCTTATAGTTAGTGGATAATTGATCTTCCTTCCACTAATGTTGCTTGGAACAGAGATAAACTCTGAAGATAGAAGAATTTTTGTTAGTCTCCTCCCATGCAGAACTTATCTAAAAGTAGCAGAAGAGGCACTAATAACCCTACAGGGGAATGCAAACTAAATTAAATAGAGGTATTTTACCCTCTCAACAGAAGCAGATTATAATTTTTAGTCGTGAGGTTTTTTGCAGTTTGGTATTTAAAAGATCTTTCAATAACTTGCTATTGTGTCGCCATATGCTTCAGTTTGTGGATTTACACTGGAATTAACCTTCTCTTTGAATGTCAAGTATAGGAGAAGGGATTTTTTTCTTCTGTTTTATTGTCTGGTCAAAGTAATATTTGGGAGTGTTGGGCATATTACTTTTTTAATTCTATCTCATCAAAAGTGTCTGTAATTCTTTTTAAGAAATAATTTGCAATATTAAGGTCAGAAGGGGCCCTGGGATCTCTGGGGTTGAATGCTCATGAAGGAGAGAGAATGGTGATCCTGAGCTGCTCTCTGGGAAGTGTTGCTCTCGTGTCTTATCAGAAAGTGTAAAACAAACAGGAGAGCCTTTGGAAACCAGGTCTGTCAAACAGCTGTTGCAGAATTAGAAAGCAGAAGGAATAATACTGGATTCTACTTAAGAAAGATATCATCCAGGGACAATTACACTTAATTTTATAGTAGCAGTATCCCAGCTCTCTCCCGGCAATATATGCAGCAAAGAGACAGCTCCACCCCAAGTAACTCCCTTCGCGTTGCAGTTATAGCTTTATCTACCCTTATCTTGCTCATTACATTTCCTGTTACAGAAGGGGTTTTTTGGGTATGGGTTGTTCTGATTTCTTTTCATGGAGAGACATATTTTCTAAAGGTATTTCAGTGTGTCAGTGGATGCTGGGTACTCTCCACGGTGCTTTGAAAAACCCACTGCAGACTTTCCTGCATGTAAATGAAGACCAACCAGCCTTTGATATAATACCCTTTTACCTAGTTTAGGTCTATAATATATGCATCAAATTCTCTATTGACTGTACAAATGTAAATCTCATTTATGATCATTTTTCAGAATAAACCCCCCTCTTATTAAAGAGAAAAGTATCTTTTATAAACCGAGAGACAAATAAATGTAGTAATTCTTTTTCTCAGTCTAGAGCTGATTCTCACCAGAGTGATGGTTCATGAATTAGTGATGAAGCTGAAATATTGGCAGGGAGGAGGCAACATGCTGAGAATAAAAATGTGTTATTAAACTAAAAGCAATACTTTCAAATGTCATAGAAGGAAATGTAAGATCTCTCACACAGAGCAAGATTATTATCCTTGCTTCTAATGCAATAAACTAAAAATAAATAAGTAGGAGTGATACAAAATGCAGTTAACTGAGTTGACAAACAAACATTTACCTTGTTGTCGCCACACTTGGGAAACCAACTCGAGGAGAAACTCACAAGAGTGTCATCCTTTGCCCAAATTCCATTCCACTGTCCTTTTGAAGTCTTCCTTCCAGAGCTGCTGGGATGCTGGGTGACCAGCATCTGATACTGATAAGGTGATGCTGACTGCAGAAATTGTGAGACTTCTTGTTTGTGTGTCTGTTTTCATGACTTGAAGATGTGCTGCCCTAACCAGGTGGGCTAAGCCTATCCTCATACTTCTCCTCTACCATTTCCCATTCCTGGCATTAGTTAAACTAATTTTTACCTTGTGTCTTATACCTTCACTCCGTCTGCTCTTGTTAAATAAGATAAATAAAGGCAGCACTAAAATAGCTTAAGGGCAGTAGAATCTGTCCATCAGCTTGGCAGCTCCTTTATGGGCTCTTCTACTAACTGCTTTTCTATGGCTGAACACAAAGGGATGGCTTGTGCATGAACTAGGTATCAGTGTAATACATGCCATCAAAAGGTATTGGGGAGGGGACTCTGGCTGCTTTGTGTTATTAAGCCACAATCTCACTCTTTTTTAGTGCAATCTGCTCTTTGCTGTGTTATCTCATGACTTTTGTTCAGGGGCAGTAGTCGGCAACGTGACTGGGTCACTGAACACACGTAGTTGCACTGCAAAGATAAATGAGCTGGCAGCTGAAGTAGCAGAAAATTGAGAATGGGATTGAAAGTGTTTCTTATTAACAGACGTATGTATCCACAAGCAGTTTGGCAATTACTACCACTGGTTTGACACAGACACTGGTTTGACATCTTACCTAATGCAAATCCCAGCTGCTAGAAAACACGTTTGGGATGTAATTGGAAAGGACTTAATACAACTTCTCATTACTAAAGACTAGGTTGAAACTTGTGAGTATCCAGTACCTGGCTAGTAAGAGCTCTTGCACTTGCCCTTGGCTGTGAGGCACCTGATGCTGGCTGCCAGCTGTAGCAGGAGAAGGTGCCAGACCGTGCCCGGGTCAGAGGTCCATTAGGGTAGTATGCTAAAGGGCAAATGCTCTTCTGTCTGGTGAAAGAGAGATCCAGGGAATGTGCTGTGTCATGCTTTCTCTTTCTTTAAACACACTTGTCAGGAGCACAAAAAGGGTATCGTTAATGAGGTTTTATTATTTTGCCTCTAAGACTGCATTTGAGCCACATTCATGATCAGCAGCAGGTGATGGGGTCTAGGGAGAAAAGGTATGTGCTTCTTCACAATCTCAGTAAATCCCCAACCTAACGTTGTTCTGGGCTGTCCATAGATCTCAGCCCCACACCAAGACCAGGGTGCCCGGACGCTCAGTTTCATCGCTCCTAATCACTCCATGTCGCATGTTTGCAGATGTATTTGTTTGAGCTATGGAGGGATTTTACTGCAGGTGCAGAAATACAAACTAAAATTCAGAGCAGAGCAAGAAACCGGGATGATGGACTCAGGAACAAGTAGCCCAGCAGCGTTGAGCACAGTGAGCATCTGTCATCTGATGTGGCAATACTTTCATTTGAGAGAAGGAGGGAGTGAGCTCCTAGTAGCGTTTTTGTATAGTGTGGCTGGACAAAACACTGCTGTGTGATTTACATATCCCTTGTCTGTCCTGTGCTTGCACACTTTGGGGGCTAGAGAGATTGGAGGGGGAGGTAGGGATGGTTAGATGGGTTTCCTATGACAGCACAACTCTCCTAAATACAGACTTTTTGTTCTCTGGTACCTTCAGAATTGTACTAGCAGTCATCTTGAAGAGGTAACTAGCCCAAGAACTAATTCCACACATGTTTTATGGTACATCCTCTCTTCAATGCGACATCAGTAAATGTTTCTTACTTGCCATTTTAGGAGTCCGGTTCTTTCCAGCTTCAGCTATTGGAATTTAAGGCAGTAAAAAGAAGTAATCTTAAGATAAGCCGGTCTCTATGTATTGCATTTTTATGATGTAGGCTTTTGTATCAGTTGGTTGTGAGAAGTTGCTCGTGGACTGAATTAATTTCTTGAGACTTCGCCTGCTCAGCCAGAATATGTAAGACATGATCCATTTGTGCTTGTGCTGGTGCAAATGTTATTGCTTCCATAATATGGTTCTACCTAAGAAAATGCTGCACAAGTACAAATTGCCAGGGGAGCAGTATTAAGAATTTATAGTCTCATCATGGCTCTGTAATTGGGCTCACCAATGAAAGAAGAAAGGACGGTGCTAAAAATGAAAGGAAATATTTCTCCTTTGCCTCTCTCCAAGGCCACAGACGTTGTGCTACCGTTCTTTGAAATATGCTGAAGATAGCACATTAGTAAAGTATATGCTGTTAGATACCTCTATCGTTGTTATATTTGCTCAACAGCCAAGTGAGGATAGGGAAATTAGGTTATGATCTGGCAACCGTCTGATTACCCATTTTCTGAGGAAGCCTTACAAGCTTCTTTATAACTTGTGAGCCCCTTACTATCATATTGCTGTTGTGTTTGGAATATGCGTTATAATTCCATGCCTTGTCTTTCTTATGTAAGCTAAAATCAAGCCTTATTAAAACCCCACGCGAGTGCATTGTATCTGCTTGGAATTCTGAAGTCACCTGCCAGGGGATATTTTCAGGCTTTTGGAAAGCAGCGTGGGCAGCTTTCCTGACCTGGCGATGGGATACCACGACCCAGGTCTGGAGATCAGTCTGTGACCCTCTGTGCCTCTGAGGACAGGACGGGGGCAAAACCCTGACGCTGCTGATTTCTGTTGTGATATTGGCCTCCTTGGGGATACCGTGGTCAACTCAGGGTCTTGGCTGGCGTGGGTTTGTGCTTTGCATGGCCTGTGACAGGGTTAAATACTGCCCTTCACAAAGACTCAAGTGTCTGTCTCCTAAAGAGCAGAAAGCTGCTGTGTCAGTAGGTTGGGCCAACATGGTAATATTTGTAAGTTCCGCATATAAATATTTTCTTTATTGACATGAAAATTACTGTTTTCTAAGGGGACAACAATAATGCAGCCTGAAAATGTAGATTTTGCTGTTTCGCTCTGACCCCAGGAGTGTTTTTGCCTAATCTCTGTGCTGCAACTCAGCAGCCGTGTGCTTTTGCTTCCTAGCAAGGTTGGTGCAAGAGCCAAAAGTGAAGCTGTGAGGTCGGTTCATCACACCAGTTAGGATCTCTGGGCAGAAAAACCACCGTTGTCACTGGTGAAAAGTAAATTTGGTGTTTAGAGTCTTTTTCTCAGTGATAATCTAGCTCAGAAATACGGGATTGATTTTTGCAAATATTATCGATGCCAGAATTATGCCTTGAGAATTGCTGGGCTAGAGTAATGCAATATCACTTGTGGTACACAGCCCAGGATCCAGCAAAAAGGAATGGATAATGAAAAGATTTTGTCTCAGCATTTTCAAATCGCCCTCTCTGTTTCCCTGCTGGACTGAACCTTAATTGAAACCTAATGCTCTCTCTCTTTACCAAAAGTGTAATTTTCCAATTGTTTCTCCTGGCTAACAAAAGTCCATCCAGTTTCAACAGTAATTTAGACATAGAAGATGGCTCAAGCATTTTTTTTTAGCCAAAGGAGGGATTAACAATTATGCAATTAATTGGGAGCTTGTGGGGTTCAGTACTCTTCTGTGACCAAGTATAGAATAAGTTACATAAAGCCTTTTGTTAGGTTCTAACAATTATAGGGCTTAGTTCTTTGCGAATCTTATGTGCAGCAGGCTCTTGACTTGGGTGATTATTACTTGACCCAGATAGTTTCAGAAATCTGCTAGGAGGAGCCAGATAAGCAGTTATGGAAGGTAACATAATACAAAATGGATGAAAACACAGAAGAGCAATTGAAACATGGTTCCAGGTGTTGTCTTTGACGTAGCAGCCAAGTGTTTAGCCGAGTTCTTGCTCCTGCCAGTACAACCTTTCCTCCTTCCCCACTGAATGCCCATTGAATTGAGGGTTACACAGGCCACCAGCGAAGGGACACCGCCTTCATCAGTGGGGAATTTGAGTAGGATAACCCCACTGCTGTTTCTCCTGTGCTGGACTCCGTGACTTGGGGGTGTGCTGGGCAGGCCACACATCCTGGGCTTTCCCAGGGGTACAGTACAGCAGCTCCAGGCTTTCAGAAGGGGCTGGACATGGGAGAAGTGCTGAGGCATTCAGCTCAAAAAAGACAGCTGTCCCCCTCGATGTGTGCCGTGGCAAACTTTGGAAATCCAAATATGTTTTCCTGCTTAAAACTTTGGTGTCTGTGTGGTTAAATCGAGGTTACTTTGTTGGTTGTCGGCCATAGATTTTGCTTTAGATTTTAGCACTCCCCAAGAAATCGGAATAGGAAGGGGGTTCAGAAAGGCACAGGCTACCAGATTGCTCTGGATCGACCGGCCTGGCAGATGCAGAGGTAGCTGGAGGAGCCAGGAGAGTGAGAGCTCACTGGGCTGTCCAGCTGGCACCATGTCAGGGATGCAGGAACTCGATCCAGAAAACCCTGGCAGTGCCAAAGAGGAGCAGCAGCTCAGTGATGCCAAGGACTCGTTGCCTCCAGCTGGCTCACGCCGCAGAGCCCGACTGCTCGCACACAGGAGCGGTGAGGAGACCAGGGCAGAGAGAGGTCTCTGTGTGGGCTCCAGGATGTCTTGAGAGCCCAGCCCAGTGCTCCTCGCCAAGATGTGACAGCAGGCAAATGGTCCCACAGCTCTTCCACACTCCATCCTTGCCTTGGCCTGCACCAGCCTGGGGGCACCATGGCGGCTTCCCATTGCCTGCCTGAGCTGCAAACGACACTTTCTGAGATAATTAGCAATCGTTACTGAAGGATGCAGTTTTTAATTACAAAACTCGTAAGGATTTTCAAATAATTCAGTCCTGAAGAGAAAGAAACACTCTTTTCAGAGGAAAATACAGTCAAAATTAATAGGGGATAGAAACTGAGTCCTATTCATAACTCAGTAGGACCCGTGGCAAAGATGTGAAAAAGCTGTAGAATTTTTCACTTTTCCTGGAAAACCAGCCTCTCTGTTACCATAGCAGGCACATAAATTGCTATTAAATTATATAGAAGATGCTGAAACACTTCTGTTTTCTTAAGGGGAAGAATTACAAAAGAGCTATCATATGTCACGCAGAAAGAAAGGTGCTTATAAAATAATGTGCTTTGAATTTGTTATGGAAAGCAATTTCTAGCTGTGTTGTTTAATTTTTTTTTTTTTCAATCTTTTTCAATTTTTTTTTTTGCTCAATCTGCATTTTCTTCCTTAGAAATGGGACAGTCCATAAATACCAGCAAACCACTTGGCTGTCCTTATCCTGAAATACCTTTTCACTGCGTCTAAAAACATACTTCCTCATAGTCAGGTGCTGCTGTTTTTCTGTCTTAGCCTGAGCCCATCTGCCTGCTGGTGTCCTCATGCTGGTCGTTCCCTGGTACTTGGCTTTTCAGGTCAGGGGTCTGTTCTTTGGTTTTAGGTTGTACTGTTGGAAAACTGTCAGTCCTGATCTATAACTGAGGGATTAGGCCAAAGCCAAAGGGCATCAGAAACGTGCTGGAAAGACTGTTGTGTTCCTTCCATCCATCTTCAGCAACCCTGATGGCCAGAACCCAGGAGCCATTGCAGAGGCCACGCCGTGTTAGAGGCTCAGCTGTTACTACACAGGCACTTACCAGCCTTGATGGGAAAGGTCAAGGAAGCTGGAGGAGATCTATTTATCAAATACCACCCGTTATTATCTGGAAAGTGTGGTCCAGCAATCAAAACTCAGAGGAACATTGCCTTAGTCACAAGCCCAGTAGCCATGATGAATGAACACAATAACAAGGAGAAAGAAGTTTAAGACATGCCTGAAGTTACATAAAGTGAATTAAGCTCCAGTTCCCTGGAGTAAAAAAAAATTTTCTCAGGGATATTTTTTGCTAGTAGCACAACATCCCACAAAGGACACTGGAAATAGAAAACCTGCTGTTTCTGGAAAGAGAGCTTCTCAGTAGCTGTCTGTGACTTTCTAAGCATATAGCGTCGCCCAAGATTTAATTCTGGTTTAGCCTGAATTGAGAGGGTGGGCCTCTGTCGAGCTGCTGCTAACTGCACCAAGATGTATTTTCAACTCTGAGGTACAGGTTCAGATGGCTCAGAGTGTGGGTGCCACGCTGGCCATGGCTTTGGAGGGAAACAAGTAGGTTTCGACAGGATTCTGGAGGAAAGATACTCTTTAAAATGTACCTTACTATCTTGCTGGTCTTCTCTCCTCTTCCTGAATTTTCCTTCAGGCTCCCTCTGGTGTGTATTGTGCATTACTGCTGCCTTCTCCAGTCCTGCTTTTGGCCTAATTTTACAGCAGCCTAAGTTGGGTGACAGCACTGAATTTTTTTAGGTTCGTATGAAGTTGAGATGCAAATAGGAGCTTTCAGTTTGCTTTAAATACAACCCAGTTGGCCCAACTGGGATTTTCCTGGTTTAGACTACTTCCATCCAGAGAATTGAAAACTGACTTCCCCTTAAGCCTTGTGTTTTCTGCCTGGTAAATGAAAGGATGCCTGAGGACAGCCACCGGGCAGTTTGCCTGCCCAAACTACCCAACTCTCACAGGTCCGGCCGTGGGAAATGTCAGCAGCAGCTCCTTGGCGTCACTGCACGTCACACACAGGTGGGCTGCTTATGGGTTTAGTCCAGTGCTGCTTGCTCCCCTTTCCAGTCCTGGCTGAGAAGGAAAGGTAATTGAAATTAGAGTATTAAGTGGCGAATTAAGAATTTTAACCCTAAGCCCCACTCGTGGATGTGACTGTCATAGAAGTGATATCCTGAGGCCGTTCTCACCTTAATTATGTGCAGACATCGGTCCCTGGGAGCGCTGGGTGGCCTAACTCCACCCATGAACTCGAGCCCAAATTTCATTTCCTCTGTGGATTCCCCCTGCTTCCCACCAACGATCTGCTACACCTGTTTTCTGCCATTCTGCCACGAATCTCAGCTGTGGGTTGAAATGCTTCACAGCAATACCCAGTTTGGGCAACGTGGAACACTTTGCCAGGGCTAAGCCTGCCTCCCCGCGCTGAACCGCTGCGGAGGCAAACTCCCAGGCACCAAGCTCCCGTTGGGAATTTATCACGTGAAAATGAAGTGTTTCCTTTAAAATGACTGGAAGGAAAAGGTTGTTTAAGAACGGGTCCATAGATGCCAAACCTCCTAGTCCTGGCCCCAGCTGCCACCGAGGCTGTCCAAACGAGGCAGATGGTGGCAAGGTGGTGTGATAGTGTGTGTGGGCGCGATGGCAAGCTTGGGATGTAGCCTCTGAAGTGAGTCCAAAGCCCAGGGTTGAGCCTTGTAAGGAAAGAAGTCAAAGAGAAAAGCAGGCATAACTGTTCTTGTTATGCTGATCTTTTTAATTTTTTAAAAATAATTTGATGGAATTATTTTGTTCTTTGAGTATATATTTTTGCAACAGTATCCTTCTCCCTTAAATGATTGATCTCAGATCTTTGTGGGAATTTTTAGACTCATTTCAATAAGCGGTTTCGTAGTCATCATCTTAATTATGAAAATCTATGTCCTAGATGCTATGTACCCCAGTGGCAGCAAACCTGCTGTGCAATTCAGTGGATTATAATACAACTCACTAACATGCTTGAAATAATGAGGTTGCTCTGTTCAGTGGGGTATGATGAAAAATAGAAGCTACTGCTGGGAGCTTAGATTTCATTTAAATTCCTGGCAGAAGAGGTTCCCTATTAAAATACCATAGCAGGTTGCTATGTTTGTATATTCTTCAACTTCCATTTCATGCTGGACAATGAGGAGGCCAGAAGAGATTTTTTTCTCACATTCTGCCCAGTCCATATAAACAGTGTGTTAAATTGAGGTGCCTTAAATTGAGGCCTTGCACCCTTCTGGTGCTGTGAGAAGAGGTGAGATGAGGGAGCTGAGTTGATCCCATCCCACTCCTTGCCTCTCTGGAAGCTGGGGAGAGAATAGGGATTTCTTTCTTTTAACTAATGGGAAGCCTTTATAGCTGCCCTTCAGCGTCAGTCTCTCCCATCCATCTCTTGCCTTCTCAGTATAATTGGTAGAACTTCTTTCTGTAGATGATTCATATGGTCCCATAACTTTACTTTCTGCTTAGCAGTAGAAGCTGGTTTGTCAGAAAAACAGCTCTGAGTCAGTGATGTCTTTGGAGACAAATCTATTGAGAGAAAAAGGTGCCAGTTTTACAGAGTTTTTCAGCCATTGCCTGAACATAATTGGATCTCACAAACCTGGTGTGTGAGATGACCTATATCCCTTTTAAAAGAACGCTTTCCTCATAGCACTTAGACCTTGACATAAACGCTAATGAATCCATAAAACGTCTCAGCATCTGGCACAGGAGCCTTCAGGGCGTGAAGCAAAACAGGAGATAAATGGAAGTGCACTGTGTACGTGAGGCTGCAGAACTGGCTGTGGCTGCCGGTTACTGATTTAATAACCTGCAGAAGTCCATGTTATTTCAGCTTAAGGTTGATGTATATTTTGTTTGGACCAGTTTCCTCCTTTATAGGTGCCTAGCTTTACAATTAGATGTGCGGTTTAAAGTAGCTACTATCTCCTATTTGCCATTTAACACAAAAGGGTCTCTTTTCCCCTTTCACAGGGCCGAGGCGGCAAAGGAAGCATCTATGTCTGGGCCTCTGGAGATGGGGGCAGCTACGACGACTGTAACTGTGATGGTTACGCATCGAGCATGTGGACAATCTCCATCAATTCTGCTATAAACGATGGACGGACGGCTCTGTATGATGAAAGCTGCTCTTCAACCTTAGCCTCCACCTTTAGTAACGGGAGGAAGAGAAATCCAGAGGCTGGTGTGGTGAGTCCAGATACTATTGTGCTGTTGCTGCTGTCTTTGTGCGCTCCCATGACCTATTACAACTCTATCTGCTTTGGAGCAGCAGATGGTTCTTTGTTGAGATGGATGTTTTCTCATCTGCAATACGTGATGGTGCCAAAACCGTCAGCTGAGGAGATGTGGGATTAATATTGAGAACAGCAATGATCTTCCATCTCTTAGAGCTTCATATCGTCAGTGCTTTCCTTTATTAGAAATCAGATTTAGAAGTTCAGTTGCACTCTTTGCAGAGGACAGTCTGACAAAAAGTCACTGTAAAAACCTAAATGAGAAGTGTCAACATCTGAGATCATACTTACTTGAACTGGCAAGAGCAGTCATGAACCAGACTTCTGCTGTGCTATACAAGCTGCACAGAGCAGAAAGACATTGTCACCCACAGAAGAACTGGGGGCGGGGGGTTCAGATCACCGTCAGTCTCCTACTGAGCAGTGCCCTCCAGGGCCATACCTACAACTGGAAAATGTGCAGTTTTGGTTCAAGTGTAGTTGGGATTCTCTTCCACCGTACTGATCACTGCTCTTCAGCACCTTCAGACTCGCCAGGACATAGTCTGATTCACAGAGTACAAAATTCAGGTGTAGTAGCTCAAGGATAGTTTTTGTCAACAGCTTTTACACATTTTCCATGGCCCTGCCTGAGACCCCAAAGACACGTTACATGCTCCTAAGCACCCACGTGCGGTAGCAGACGGAAGAATACTGATTTGGGGCTTGGTATCAGCTCTGTGCTGATACAGCCAAGATAATCTGTGGCACCTTTCTAATTATTGCCATAAAATGTATTTCTGAGGTTTCCTTCTAGTCTCTTCTAGTGACTAATCTGCACAGCCTGGTACTGCTGCTGGTTCTGGAGTTGCACAAATGTTAGAAAGCTCAGTACTGTTAACCATTCTGGTTTCAAATCCCTCTGTACCCACACGGGAATTTAAGGCTTTTGGTTAAATTGTGTTTGTAGGAAATAAATGCCATCTACATGAGTCTATGAGTTCTAAGTGGTAATGAATGTTGTTTTATTACATCATGATTTAGTCTTGCATTTACAGTTTCTGTAACTATGTCTCACTGTGTTTTTAAATTGATACGTTATTCTAAAGAAAACACACAAGAGCAAGGACACGAAAATCCACTTGTATTTTTGTGAGTCTGTAGCTGCAAGGAAAATGGACTGGCTGGTTTCATTAATTACATCTAATATCATTGCAGGCTACAACGGACTTGTATGGCAACTGCACGCTGCGTCACTCGGGAACATCTGCAGCTGCCCCTGAAGCCGCCGGAGTGTTCGCCTTGGCCCTGGAGGCTAAGTACGCTGTTGAGAAATCCCTTGTGAGCTCTAGAGAGGAGGGGCCCTGCGGTTTGTTGAATGTTTCAGTTGGCTGTCTGCAGCACGGGGCTAGAACAAGCAGCTAACAGGCTGCTGCTACAGCAGTGACGTGCACGGTAACTTACAGGTGGAGCAACGGTCTCACCAAAGCCATATGGCAGATGCATTTTGGCTGACTCGCTCTCTCCGTGTCCTCTCCATCCACTGCTTCCAGGGGTTTGTCTTCTCCAGCGCCGCTAGGAGGAAGAGATTATTTCATTTCTCCACATACCCAGTGTGGAACGCCCAGCCTAAAAAAACGCGATGCCTGTAATATCAGAGAGGAGTTCACCTTGTGCCACATACTGTATGCAATCACAGATGCTTCGGGGAGAGTACAACAAAGGGGGATTTGGCAATCAGTGGTTTGGAAAGAGAGCAGTCAGCCTGTCCTGTTTAATAGCCACGGGCACACTTACCTTCCTTGAATTTGTCTAACTGTTTTTCAACTTGTCTGTATTTGGAGGTTGTGTCATCCAGTGGCAATCGGTTCCACAGTATTAATATTGTTGATGATAGTGGTGGGCAGTGTTTCCTTTGTTTTTTCTTAGCCCATTGCTGGTAATTTGCTTCTGTGTTACATAGTTTCTCTGTTACATGGAAGAGTAAATACCCATTTTCTGTTTACCATCTCCATGCTATTCACAACATCGGAGCCCTCTCATATATCTTGCTTAACATTTTCTCTAACAATTAGGAAGAGTTTTCCTTACAATAGCCTATACCATGTTTTTATTTTGTGTTAAATTATTCTATGGAGTGAGGCAACATTTGCTCAGTTACACAGCTTCAGTTGCTGGTAACCACGGCGTGAATTGAGCACTATGTACATAGTTTTCTTCAACAGTGCAGCAGAATGAAGATTTGGCAGAGGAGACAGAGTTTACATCATTAGCAGAGCACTGCTGCTTGTGCTCAGAGCATGGCTTGGGCCAGGTCTCATTTTTCAGGTTTTGTACACTTAAAACACACGTGCCAAGTGTTCAACTTTGGAGGATCATTTCTTCTTGCTATCAAATTCATTCATTGGACAGCCACCATGTAACAAACTAATATGGCCATAAAAATATAAAGATTTAATGAGTTTTCTGACTACTGTATGTTTAACGTGGACTACAACCTGAGAACCTACAGACAAACTGGCTCTGTTAAAATATATTCCGTGGAACTGCCCTGGCTGAGTTACAGCAGCCTTCACGGGAACGGCTGACAATCTCCTGTGCAGACAGCTCCTGCCTGCAATACGTCTGTCAGCTCATACACAATGTACGTCTGACATGTCTCTAAAAACAGACCAGTCTGTGAAATGGAAAGTACAGTTTTGAGTAGCTCTTAAAAGATTTCAGTAAGAATGATGCAAGCGATATCTGGTTTTCAGCTGTGTCACCTTGGAAAAATTATGGTAATTGGCTATTCGGGTGTACATTCAGCATGCACACATGCTTATTACTTAGGGCACAGAAAGCTGAAAAGCGAATCCTTTTAGGCTGATGGTTTGAATCAGACACATTGTAGTGTTCAAAGAGTTCATCATAAAACAACTGGAATAGCTTTAGTTATGTAGAATTAGAATGTCAGTTCTAAAGCTTCCAGAGTTATCATAATCACTGCAAATCTAGGAAGACAAGAGCTGATGATGAAAAATGATCACTGAATCTAGACAAATGTGACTTGACTGCATCCATCCATGCCAGTGTGTCACGGGCGACAAACCTCTACCCTACCTTATAATGGAAACCTGCAGCCACCTACAGCCTATGCATCCATATTGACAGAATACTGAAATTATTAACACCTTCCTTGATTGTTGTAGCTCATCAGCTTCATCAGATTGGGGCTTCTCTGGGTGAGGCTTGGAAGGTCCATGGGAAAAGCAGGAGGGGCAGGCAAGGAAAAGAGGGCAAGATTTAAGAAGGTTAGGCGAAAATCTGTCATCATCTTTTTCTTTCTGTATACTTTTCAGGATCTGGTATAATATCCTACTCATTTTATTAGCTTAAAAATTGCATGGTGGATCTATAATGTCTAGGTAAAAGCAATTGTTTTCAAGAACAGGGAGACAATCAGAAATGATTTTGCAATTTTGGGGAATACATTTTGGGGAAGTACTACACAATTAAAACCTATTCTTGTTCCCACTGAAATCAACAGAAGCTTTGTTATTGATATATGTATAGATACAATTTCTGTGTGATTCATAGAAGCAAATTTTACCAAAAGGCTTACTCAAACACACTGTCTTTATCTGTTTGGAAATACTGTACTGTTTGTTTTCTGTGTTGCTCTTCCACAGCTTGGATCTGACATGGAGAGACATGCAGCATCTGACAGTGCTGACCTCCAAGAGGAACCAGCTTCACGATGAGGTTCATCAATGGCGTAGGAATGGTGTTGGGCTGGAATTCAACCATCTGTTTGGCTACGGTGTCCTAGATGCGGGAGCAATGGTTAAGATGGCGAAAGACTGGAAGACTGTTCCCGAGAGATTCCATTGTGTTGGAGGGTCAATACAGGAACCTGAGTAAGTGAATAGTCTCATATATGTGTTTGGCTTCTTCCAGGCATTTAGGAGACCACAAGCGTGCAAATACATTGACAAAGACATAGATAGTCAAAGAAAGAGAATGAAAATTCTTTTCTAAGAAAGCCTGACGTTACCAGTAGCATTCCAACTACATCAGTAAGTTGATAAAAAACTACATGCTGTTTCAGTTCCTGGTTTGCTGGAGGAGTGCATCCCACAGCTCCTGTATCACCATTGCTAGTGCCAGTGGTGTTAAGAGCAGCATCCCTGTCCCCTGGGGACTTACAGGTATGTCTATGCCAGAGTTTCTGCAAATACAGAGCCTGTGCATAAGAGGAAACCTGGGAGGCTGGCACTGCAAATTACATAAACTGCTGCCACATGAAGTATCTGTCAGCCAGGTCATATCTCCTTGTGACATATTCCAGCAGACAGTTTTATCTCCAGAAGACTGAAACAATCATCTACAGGTACCAATGATTCAGTTTGAAGACTAGAGCATTTAATTGTGTTTGGGTTTATGTTCTTCAAATCTCTAATTGCAGGCTAGGTAGTCAAATTATTTTCTGATTTACCTTCATGTGCTAAAGTGAATGAGTCAACAAGTGAATGAATTAATACTAATTGACTGCAACAGCTATAGTTCAATTTAATTACTCAAAATACTAATCTAATAATGGCCAATTTATGTCTATACCATTTGAATTTGAGTTTTCAGTGCCATTTTTGAAGGCATCTTTATTCAGTTGGAAGAAGCAAATCAGTACGCCACCCTGGCAAGTTGCTCAGCCAGGCAAAGAATAAGTTTGTTCCCAACCTCCAGGTGGGTTTGTATTTGCAGGATCCAGGGTTCTACCAGCTGAGATCTGAGTTTTAATTTTTCTGGCCTACTGTGTACGTTCCAGGTAGGAAAGAAATGAGAGAGCACTGAAGCTAGTTTTGAGCTATGTCTAGTTTATTCCTAATTTAAATGCAGACAAATAATCTCATTTATCTTAGCGCAGCCTCATTTATTGAAATGGGGATCGTTCTAGAGGAAGAGAGAAAATTGCTTTCTGTAGGCTTGGCTCCATGCGTTAGACAATGTGGTAGAGGTCTTCTGTCCACAGCCTGAGCCAGAGTCGGGCAGGGGCTGTGCAGTGGTGTTGGCTCCTTCTGCCTTTGTTTTTCTGCCCCGTTTCTGCTGTTGAACAGCCAGAAGAGTGGAGGTGATGGTGCATTTACCCCAGCCCGGGGATCTGGAACTGCAGTAGAGCTTCCTTGTGGCTGTTGTTGCCCAACAAGCTCCAGAGTTGAGAAATACCCTGCCTTGTATCGGTGTCTTTTGAGAGCAGTGCCCAGAACAGGCTTTGTGCTGACCGCACACAGATCTGTAAAGTTCAACCAAGTCAGCCACAACCTAAGGCTCCTAACTCCTGTATGGCCCTGCTATAATTACCCAATGCGTTATTTGTTAATAGGACTGCTGTAGTATTTACATCCCCCAACGAAAGTGTCACTGGCAGGACATAATAAGCATCATGACTCGCAACATCTACATTTTTTGAATTACACTGTAAATAAAACTAGTTGAGTCCCAGCATCTCCGGAGATTCCTTGGGAATGAAAACTACACTGCACTTCTGCCGTGGTAACTGGGTTATTTTTCTGTGTTTTTTTCTGTATGTAATCTATATAGGTTTATAGCAGTATAGATGTCTGTATATATAAAATATATATTCAGTATAGATTTAGGTAGGTGAGTAGCTGATACAGAGGTGTGTTCCAGAGCAGCAGCATCAATCAGCAGAAACAGGCCAGGAAAGAATTGACAACCTAGAATATAGAGTGTGCTGAAAGCAATCGGTATTTAAAGTGTAGAAACACTTCTCAGCGATAGGAACTTTCCCTGAAAAGGGATTTTTGTTGGGTCAGCAAAAAGGAAAAAAAATGGACAAGCCTGGTTCTGTCTGGGAGATACAAAGATGATGTAGGACATCGTAGCCCATTAGCTGAGGAACAGGAGCACGGCAGTGTCCTTCTAGAGAGAGGTGAGCTCCCCCTGCTTATCCCTAACTGGGTACTACACTTCATGAAAAAGTGACTACATATATTTTTACCTCTCTCTCTATCAGTTAGGCAGTGGCACACTGTGAGGGTTTGGAAAACCCATCTCCTCTTCTGCTCCTTTTGCATTAGGCTTTTTGTTTCTTTGTGGAAATTCCCCTGGACTATAGTAATTAGTCTAGCAAAGCAAAGAGTATTAGCCCCTAATTGTTAGGCTTGCGCTGTTCCCCCCTTTCCTTTCTCCTGTGTTTCGGAGAGCCAAGGTCACTTCTACCCTGCAGCACTCAACAGTGGTGGAGAGAAAAGTTGTGTGCAGCTGCCAAGCTGTCTGCAAAGCAGATGGAGTGGTAACGCTACTCTTACTTCTTTGGGGTTTGGTGTTGACAGATAGAAAAGACTCCCACTGTGGTGTCCTCCCTCATTTACTGGAGGAGATGTAAAGCACTTAAACAACTCTCGGAATGAAGCGCTGTTTGACAAAGCCGTGTCTGCTGTGAGATGGCAGTGAGACAACGGGTATTCACATTGCTCAGAGGACGATGCCTCCCATGCAGAGAAATTGCAAGTGTGTGACAACTGTGAGATGATGATCCGTCACCTCTGGCTCCATCTAGTGCGTTTTCCTTGTGCTTTGGCATACAAAATAAATCTTGAGGGGTTTACAATTGTATGTTCCAATATTTTAGCTATGCCATATTCATGTTACACCAGCTTCTGCTCCAGGGCATCCAAAAGATTCAGAACAACAAAGGTTTTTCAGCTTAAGGTAAGTGTTTAAATGCCTTGAGGACCTGGACCTGAATGTCTTTTTGCTCTGCAAGTGCTCCCAAGAAGGCCGTACTCTATGAGAGGGGGGCAGAGACTGGCCTGAGCCAATTAGTGATGTGCTGAGCTGTGTAATACCTGGAGCTCATCTCAAGAAGAAAATTCCTGGAAGCTGTGCTTGAATGAAGCACTTTCACTGGTCTCTGAAGAACACACTATTTCATTAGCAAAGGGAAAAGGCTGCTGCTCATTTCTTTTGAAAAGAAGGTATTCATTCCCGCAGCGTGGTCAGTGCCTTTTAGAAGGGACTCTGCTTATTTTACTGCAAAACCAAGGTCAGGGAGAAGCCACTGGAAGAGGTAATGACAAGCTGACTGGAGTCTTTTGTGACTTATTCCCCCTTTTT
>JAOXJM010000023.1:18784543-18800977 GCA_026413425.1 Tringa solitaria | reverse complement strand
GGCTCGCGCTGGCGGCAGCAGGCGCGGTGGGAAGCACCCAGAGCCCACAAAAAGCAGCGTACACATAGCAGAGGGAAGAATTTACCATATATAGAGATATATATTTATGCATACACCTGTATGTCTAAATGAATACAACACACCTGTGGGATCTCTCGCTGTGTATATATATTACATACGATATGTATATTTGCATATGTTACATATATTTGCTTAGAAATATATATAAATTACATATGGTATGTAATATATAATACATATACGCACATCATAACTTGTTGTGTGTATGTGTTTAAAGAAAGAGGTAACCGGAAGCTTTTCAAGGACTTCTAAAATGTGGAAAAAGTTTTGGAATAAGAAAAGTCCATGTGGAAATCTTAAATGAACGTGTACATGACTTTCCATTGCCTTTATGTAATTTTGCAGTTCTCTGTTCAATCATTAAATATCTTACAAAGCAGCAAAATAAGTAGATGGTTGTTCATATTTTCATAATGCTGACATAATTTATTAAGTGAAAGATCACGATAATGAGCGATATACAGAAATGGTGAGTTTTGATATAAGTATATAAAAAACTAAGTGTATATACAATATAGAGATCTAGTTCAAATTCTTCAGGATTTTTGCATCAGGGATCACTGAAAAATATGTCCAGTCAGACTAAGTTTTTATGGTGTTGCTGATGGAAAATAAAGTTAATTTGTTAGTATTTATAATAAAGGGGGAAATGAAGCTCATGATTTGAAACAGGTGACCACTGTTTAACTAAAGCCCTGTGATGATGTTTTATAATATGAGTAAAATAAAGAGCTGTTGTAACCTGGCAGGTCCTATCATCATTGCCTATCCGAAGTGCCCTGGGAGGTGATAACGCTGCTTGAAGTGGGGTGACTTCTCCTCCTCTGTTTTTTACACCGAGGAAGAAATTTGTAGCCCGTCTATGCTGGATAATAAACACAGTGCTCCAAAAGAGCCACGCCAGACTGCTGCCCTCACTGGGGAAGGGAATGCTCGGGAGGAGAGGCAGTGGCAGTTTTGCACTGCATTTCATAAGCAGTTCTGGCCCCAAAGAAATGCTACAGCACTTTTTTTTTCTTTTTTCCCCCCTCTCTGCTGTTCAGAGCACTTTGATCCACCAAAAAAAGCCACCCTGTTTCCTTCTTCCTAATTCTCACCCTCATGTTTGGGTACTTTTTAGCACACGTGGTCCCGTGGCACAGGGTACATTTCATTTTGTAATTTCTTACCACGTCTGCAGCAGTAAAAGCTGGCAGGAACCTCCTCATCTGGTTCTGATCGCCACAGAGACCAGAACGTGCCTGTCCAGGTCTCCTCCCAGGCTCTGCTCTGAGGAGCTGCTCACAAGGATTTCACCATTGTACTGTGGCATTAGCATTTAAACACCTCATTGGGAATCTGCACTTGAGCCTCTGCAGTCAAAGCAGAGATTACCCCGTCCAGCAGGAGATTTTACACTGACATTACATTTTCTATGTAATTTTCACACAAAACATGCCCATCACCTGGAGCCTCACTGGGCAACTGCCATGTCTGTGGGAAGGCAGGTCAGAGAGCTCAGCAGAATTTAGGCCTTAGTTCTTTATGGTCTTTGTCCGTGGTGGAGCTCAGCACCAGCTTTGGTGCGAGTCTTGCACCTTGGGTTGCTGTCTGTGCAATGCAGTACATGACTTTTTCAGTCATACGTACCAGCAAACATGCTTTAGGAGCAAATTGGGGTTTTTTTTTTTTATGCCGCACAGCTGCTAAACATGGTTTACTTCCCCGCCACTTGGAGCAGCAGCCAAGCGTGGTGACACCACAGCACAAAACAGATGAAGGTGGTGGGGGATATTCACACATTAGACTCTATGACCTGCTGCCTCCTTACCACTGACTAAGGCTGTTTTATGTCTGAACATGAAATTCTCTGTATTGCAGTGAAATTGGATGCAGGGAGGGAATGCCCAGTTCTGGTCAGGTACTGCCTGAATCTGTTTACACCCTGTTTTGTGACAGAAATATTAAACAGCTTTCCTATTGCTGCAGTTGGGTTGTTTTTTCTCCCCCTTGCAGTAGTCAAAACCTGCTTTCACCAGCAGTTACTGTGAGCAGTTGCTCCCAGCTCAGAGCACAGCCCGTTCGCAGTGATAAATTCCTTCTCTGCGGTTATTTACAGTGTTAATAAATTAAACTGAAAAGCAACACACGGCCTAGTAATCCATGTCTGGCATAAACTCCCACAGCATTTCAATAAAACAGCATCGACAAAAAAAAAATAATAACCCTGACTAAAAATGTGACTACATGGGTCACCTGTCCCTGTGTCAAAGAAGAAGGTGCCACTTACCAGCCATAACGGTCGCAGTAGAGATGATGTACCTGCACTGGAACACACTAATGAAAAACCCCACCACCATGTTGAAGGGAAGCTTTGAGTGATGTGAGAAGGTAGCCACAAAGCTGTGGCTCATTAGCTCAAATTGCATTTAGTGGTCTCCCCCACCTCCGCACCCTTCACAGCTGACAGGAGTCACCAGCCAGAAAGAAAAAGACTTAACAAAGCCAAAAGTTGAAATGACAACTTTGAGACCACGGATGGTAGAAGGACCCTGTGGCACCCAGCCTCGTCAAGCCCTTCAGTATGTCCTTTGTGTCAGTGGGATTATCCGTACGCCTAAAGTCAAGCTGAGGCCTAAGCGATGCACCAGCACTTTTAACGAATGCTCAGTATTTACACATACACAACTGAAGGATTTCTTTTTTTGGTTTTTTTTTTTTTTTTCTTTTTGTCTGAGTTGAAGATCTCTGGATGCTGCGAGAAGCTGTTGTGGAAGCATTTGCTTTTTGCTTCCCCAGAGGCGTGGGAAGGCACGGCTTGTTCCAGCAATCCCTGGCGCTCCCTGGGACTGCGGGTGCCTGGGCTGCGGCAGGATCGCAGGGCAGCATGAAACGCTGTAAAACGCTACAGTCCGAGGAAAACAACAAGAAAAATACCAAAACACGCGGTCTTTTGAGTCGGCAGCAGTCTGCTCAAAAGTTTGTTGGCATTCGTGAATACCTTAGTTGTGTTGGTGAAGGAGAAATAATGCCTTTAATAGCTTTTAGAAGGGTTATCCCCCACTTTGGTGGCATTTCAAGCTTTATTCTGAGAAGATACGCCGTAAGAGCTTATGTCAAACACAGTTTGTCTTTAGATCCAAAAAGAGAGGTCTGCCAAACTCACCTCTGTTTAAGGACTGTAAATGAGAGAGACCAACCCTTTCCCTGGAAGAACTCCTGCACACCAAGGCAGCTGACATTTACCAGTAGGGGACTATAATCAAGGGTAAAGGCAACACACACCCACAGTGGGTCATCTTCAGTAGAAGGCAAAGCTTTTATTGAATGAACCAGATGTCACAAGTTAACATTTGCAGCTGTCCGAGAGATGGGGAACCATACGGCAGCTACAGGAGCAGCAGAAGAATACGCAAATTTGCCCCAGATACTGTGGAAAGCCAGGCAGCTCTCTGATAATTACTTCCAACTTTTCCTAATCAGTTGCATCGGATGTGCCTGTTACTTCTTGCCCTGGAGTGCTCTAATGGCCATGGCACCAAAGGTGAGAACCTACATCGGACAGAACTGCCACCACAGGATCAATCTCTTCCATACCAAACAGCAAAAAATCTCACTACTGTATCATTCGGTCAGGAAAAAAACAGTCATTTAATACCTACGCCAGACAAGGTGACTATCAAGAGGGGTCTGTGTGTATGTGTCACTTAAGAGCCTTTGTCACCTGGTTTCTTCTTGCTTGTCTTCTCTATCATCGTCTCCACAATCATTGCTGTCTCTTCATATGTCTGGATTCTGTCATCTGAAAACTTCTCGATAGACTCCACCACTTCCACCTTCTCGTAGCTCATGGAGCCAGGCAAGCCCACTTCTCTGAACAAAAGGGCCTGCTTATCTTCTCGGTCATATTCCGTCTCTCGAATGACTCCTGGCTCAGTTGGGCTTATCAGACCAGGGGAAGGAGCTCTCTCAGGCTCAGAGATGTCTGGATATTTTGTGATTTGCTCAATTTTTCCTCTTGCTTTTTTTCCCCATTCAAACATGTATTCTTTTTCTTCCTCTTTCTGTTTTTCTTGGAGTTCAAACTCTTCCCTCCTTTCACAGATATCCCCTTTCTCTTTTTCTGATGGTTCAGCAGGTTCTGGCAGCTCTGGTATGGGCTCCACTTCACCACCGTTCATCACCTTCCCATTGCCAGTGGAAACTGTGATCCCTCCTGCCGGTGGGACGGAGGCAGGTATGATGCAAGGTTCTTCATAGCCTTCCTCCCCTGTTACCAGCACATAACGCCCTTTGGGGTGGGCATCAGGTTTAGGCTCCGGTTTCTTGTAGACTCTTATTTTCTCCCTCACAATGTTACACAATTTATCGAAGGCTTTACTTATCCGGGCTCCATCAGGTACGTCCTCAGGGCCCATTTCTTTTTCATCAAGTTCTGATCCTTCCTGCTCAGGTTCACACGTGACTGAGCCCTCGTGCCGAAACTCCAGCTGATCTTGGTCAAAACCTTCCAGAGTTCTTTCGTACATTCTTTCAGGCGAGATGCCGTCAGTTATGTCTTTAGATATCAGCTCCCTTTTCCTGGCAATTTTCTTTGTCAGAGCTTTTTGTCTGGGCTTTACACTGGCAATGTCTTGCACGGCCTGGGTGATATCTAGGGGAAAAAAAATCAAAACAAAGCAAACACCACACAGTGCTGAACACAGTTGCCACAAATGCTAGAGCTGCCTCTCTCCCTCCCTGCTGCCAGCGGAGAGCTGAATGCAGCAGCCAGCATGAGCACAAGATTCCATCAGCACATGGACCAGCCTCTTCTTTTGAGCGGGCCCCCTCAGCCAAGTAGCCATTTTTGCATCTGAGGTTGCCACCGCCTGTCCTGAGGATGGGGACAACTATGTGTGTAAGAGAGGCAGCTGCACAAAGTGTTCACCTATCGATCAGGCCTGCATTAATGCTCCGCAGGAGCACTTGGCTGAGGCTGCTGTCGGGCTCAGCACCTTCCTTCCCTGGCATGGCAGCAGGGTTCGGCCCCGTTAACTCCACCAGAAACCTCATCTCCTAAGGCAGAGCCTGAAGCCAGGTGCCCGCAGTTAGAAGCGGGAGGGACTAAGTGGAAATAGCTCCTCTGGCTTTTACAACTCCTGCTAGGGTTTAGGGAGGAAAAAAAAAAATCACCCAAAAGCCCCATTTAAAAGCTTCCTGCTGAATGCAGGGCTGCTGGGTGAGCGGCCCAGGCCTGATGGGAAAGGTGAGTGTCATCACCGTTTCTCCCAACACTTCCGAAGACGGGCTCAGCGGGGGGATGCCTCAGCTTTGTGGCCCAAGGGGACAGACAGGTATTCATATGCTTTCCCACAGTCACCTGTTTTGTCCCACATCATAGGTACAGTAATGCACATAAAATGCCGAATCCTCAGTGGGTATAAGACAAGACTTTTCAAGACAGTACTTATTTACAGCTGCTGAGGATCTGGCCTCAGGCATTATGGACCCATTTCATATAAAACTGCTACAGTGCACAGAGCAGTTGTTAGAAAAATTACAGCCACGCCCCAAAAAAACCCTAATTTGAAAGTTTATCTCTGTTCTCAGGGCAGTTTCTTCTTAGTAAAATCCCAGCGAGCCTTGGATTTAAGCTACAGTAAATCCCTGCAGATGTTAGTACCTACAGCACCTTTCTATAAACCAGCTCCCCTCTTTACTAAACAAAGCCTCACTAGTTTAGTCCCGGCTGTTTCCTTGTCACTAGCTTTATGAGCAGCCTAATTCTAACAAACAATCATATGACACAGAGGAAACACCACTCAGAGGAAGCCGGGCAACAGCATGTAAACAGGCCCCAAAAAGTGTCCTCCACCTGCCTGCAGCACTCAACGTGCCCTGATGCTCTTTGCAAATGACTCAAAAATAAGTCTGCACAAAACCCCCAGCTCTTTCCATAGTTTCAGGTGCCTTCTGTCTTTGCTCTATTGATTGGATTAGGTAGTAAACTGTAAAAATAAGCAAAGAAAGTTGTTTGCTTGTGGTTTTGCCCTTTGGCAGCTTGTCCCAAAGCCAGCTGAGGTCAGCTCAAATCGCTGCATTTACTTAGGAAGCCTGGAGTCAGGCTGTCACGGCTGGTGTTCATGAGGGAGACAAATGGAAAAACAGCTTAAAATACAATGATGCTGCTCTTGACAGACACAGGAAGACATGTCACAGGTTTACCTCTTCCCCTTGAAGCTTGAGGCTGGACAGGTCTATAGATCTGAGTGAAGAGTGTGACTGGTGTTCCTGCTATAGCAGAGTTTAACCTGCCGGAGAAGACGCGCATTGGTCAGACCTCTCCCCCTCATTTCCACCAAGAGCAAGTGAAATTGTGCAAAATGAAGCATGGAGGTTAAAGAAATGTATTTCTCTGTGGTGAGGAGTCAAAGAGAATGACGGGAGCCTGTTTCTTGTCCAGGGAAGATCAACACAGCCACAGCACCTTCGCAGGAGTTACGCTGGTTCCCACCAGCAGGAGATGTGGGATGCCCCGTTAGGCAAAGTACACTGGTGGTAAAAACCCACAGCAACAGGTGAGTAATTTAGCCCAGCACTTTGAAAGGATGGGACGATTTTGGATGGGCAGTCAATCCATGCCTACAAGAGGTCAGCAAGAGCTGTAAATGCTGGCCGGGAAACTATGAAATTTGGTAGCCATTACAATGTTACCTGAGTATGCCTGACTTCAGAAGGGCAAGAAGAAAACTGAGCAGTCTTCCTTGGAAAATATTTGAGGTGGTACTAAGGGGTATTAAGGGTTTAAAAAAAAACCAAAACAACTAAGAGGCTGGCCTATACGCAAACCAGTTACTACATCTGTGGCCTTTCCAGTCTGCTCTGAGAATTTGAGAGACTATTTTGGCCTGTAGGGAGGATATACACCCTGGGAAGACAGGCAAGAGATGCACATGCTGATTTTTGGTGCTGAGAATGACCCTTAACCACAATGCAGTGCCCAAAATGAAACACTGAAAATTGATGAAATACCTGTTGCCCACAGGTGAGATTGACTATTAGTGAGTGCCCTTCCCTTGCATCTTCTGGACAACCCAGAGCAGTGGTTTGGGCGCTCAGGGGTCTGGTCCCACTGCATCTGCACTGCTGTGAAGCCCAGCTCCTTTTCTCCTGTGAGGCTGATGTGACATTAGAGGGAGCCAGCGCTCCTCCGTAGGTTTAAACACAACTCAAATCCCTGTGAATTTCTTATATTCTATTCCTTTTTTCCCTCTTGCCTGAAGAATGGGGTTACTCCGAAGAGTGTTTTGCTTTACAGGACATTTGCCCTGTTTGAGCCCTGTGAGACCAACCTGCCTGTAAAGCGCCAGCAAGCTTTGTTAGCCCCAGCAGTGGAAAGGGTGTTCAGTTTGCTCTCCCGTGCTCCTGACCTCTGTGCACTGACGCGGGATGGTATATGGAAAGGAGACTGTATGGAAAGGAGAAACTCAGCCCCTTTTCTTGGCAGAAGCTTGACCAGATTTTGCATCTATTGAGACTTCTGTCCCTGGGTATCTATCAGTGAAAGGTGTGAAAAAGCCATAGCTTCGGGTGGATCAAATGCCCTTAAACGTACATTTTTTAAACAAGAGAAAAAAAGATTGCTGGCCCCTTTGGGAGAGTCCAGAAATGCAGCCTTACCGACTGTCCTCATTCTCGATGATACGCTTGTACCGTTCCAGCTCGTTCTCCAGGGACTGCTGGTAGATCACCAGCTGGCGGCAGTCGGTTGTGTACTTCTCCAAGGTCCTCTCGGCCTCCTCTATCCCCTTCCTCAGGTTTTCAATCTGCTCATTGTAAAGCTGAATTTCATCATCGTAACTCTCCTGGGTGTTTTTAATGGCTTGCTCCAGCATGGTTGTCTGGTAAACAAAATTGGTGGGTGAAAGAAGCAGGTCTGAAGTGTTCAGCATCCCCATAGTTCAAGGGTAATTAAAGGCAAGACACGGTTTACTATGATGGATGAGGCTGCACTGCAGAAACACAGCGGCAGCTCCACTGCATTTTAGTTATTCAAAACCAATAGCTTCCCCCCCTCCCATCCAGCCCCCTTATCTATCCTGAGGATTCATGTCAGGATTGACATGAACCAGGTGAACATCTCTGTGATGGCTCCTTCCCCATGCACGCAAGCCAGGCTGATGTCTCACTGAGTGACCCGCAGCTCGCTATGGACGGCTTCAGCAGAGCAGGCAGAACAAAAGTGCTTAATTGGGACGATGTGCCCAGGCAAAACCTGTTCTTCCCTCACTGTGGACTGTGGACCACACACTGAAGGTTAAGGAAGGGTCTTTTTTAAAATAAAAGGCTTCCCTTTTGAATTCAGTTCCTCAGCTTTTTTCACTTTAGCGGTAAAAATAATTGCTGCGAAGTAAGTCCTCAAAGCCCATCATTGGAGAGCACATCAACCAGGAGGTGGCGATGAGTCCCTTGCAAAAACAAGGGGCAGGAGTTACAGGTGGGATATTTGGCAGCGTAATTCCACTCTCACTTTCTTCTGCTGCTTTTGGCTACTTACTCCATTTCCTTTATCACTTGGGATTATTTTTTCCCTTTCCAAACAGCTTTTAAAGAGATGCACTCACAAAAAGCTAATGGTGCAATAACTGACTAATGGATTCTTTAATAATTGATTTATTTCTATATGTTACAGACAAGATTTTCAAAAACCTTTTAAGAGCCTAAATTCAGGACCCAAGTCCCTTGGTATTAGTCCAGTTATACTGCAGTGTACGGGGGGACCGACAGGTTTCACAGACCCCTTTAGTGTTCAGTGCTCATGAAGTGGGGTCACTAACCTCTCAGCAACAGGGTTATCAGGTCCAGAAACAGGAAAGCAAAGGAGCTCCAGGACACCTCAGTCACCACCTCCTTCAGCATCACAAGCAACCACGTCATCAACCTCCACTCATTAAGTTATTTCTCTCTTTTAATCTCAAGGCATGAGAATGAAGACATTAATAAACTCTTTTGAAAAGGGACGTGAAGATTTGTCTTCAATGTCAAAAATATTTTGAAAGCACCACAGCTAGTTGCTAAAGGGTGCCTCTCTCCACCTGCCAGCAGAAAGCTCGTTTTCTCCCCTTTTTTCTATGTTGATTCATTATCTCAGTTATCACTATATTGATTCTTGCCCTTCCCTTCTCATGTCTCTTCTCAGACATAAGAAAGAGACCAAGGAAAAGCCCTGGGAGTAGCACTGACCCCAAGTGCCCTAAGTGAGGGATGTTACATTCAGGAAGTGCTGTCTGGCTGTCCAGAGGAGTCCAAAACCCCACCAAAAGGTGTTTTATACCAGTATATAGCTTCCCCCACCACTGATGGACCATCTGAGGCACAAATGAAGCTGTGTTTGGGGGGTCATAATGTGGTCATTACCCACCCCTATCCACTAAGAAATACTGAACTTCAAGGAAATAGACCTGCTGCTGGCAATTGTCCAGGTCTGGTTTCTATTCACTGCAGCCTTTAGCTGCTCCTCCATCCCCCATGACCTTCATCCCTGCACTGCACGCTTGCTCAGAGACACCGGCTGGAGAAGGAAGGTTGATTTATGGGAGGTTTGGCTGGGAGATGGGCAAGAGCAACGAGTGAAAGGCTTGGCCGGTCATTTTCTGCAAATCAGAACTTTGCAAAAAGCAGGTGGTTTTGGTGCTGGTACTGTCTAAGCACAGGAGAGGTGGTGACTTAGTGTTTCGTGACAGGGATGAACGCAGGATGCCAAATGTAGCTCAATACCTATTTCAATTTCAATTATCAAGTCTGTCCAGTCCTTCTCACAGCAAGCTCAGCATTGCTTATGGCACTGATGGAAAGGACTCGGCAAAGCCCCGAAGGTGCCCCATCATTTTTCATGGAGCCCCTTTCCAGCCTGAGCTCAGGAAGAAAGCAAGAAAGCAGGAACAGCCCTGTCTGACTTTTCCATCCAGAACCTCCTGCTGACTATAGTGCAGGAATTCAGTTGCAAAGCAGAAACCTTCTCCCACCAGCTACTCTGATAGGCAAGGACAAGCTTCGTCATGGCTACAATACCTACAGCCTTCCCTGGCCATCTAAACCTGATCATTCAGGCCACCAAGAGAAAGGCAATGAAACAGCTGAAGAAAAAGGTGGAAACTTGGAGACCTCCAGGTCTCCAAGTCAACTGAGTTCACAAGACCCTGTTAAAAACCATGTGGTCATAAAAAGAGCAGAGTTCAGGAGCATTATAGTTGTGTTTATGGCTAGTTATGGCAGTACCTCTGTCTGCAGCTTGTATTTCTGTGCCTGTAGCTGGCAGAGGATGCTCTTGTATTCCTCCAGCTGGCTCTGCAGAACAGGGATCCTCCTCTCCGCTATCAGTTTTTCCTGGTTGGAAGAAAACAAGGTTTTCTACAGCAAAGTATGTTTCAGTCTTAAAAGGAACCAAAATAAATTCTACTACTGGAAATAAGCTGTAAAGACAAATAGAAAATGACAAAAGACAAATAAAGAGATGGGTATTGAACCTCCAGGAAACCCCTGTGGCGTGGCTTTTAGAATAGCGGATGTCAAATGGCAGGACTGCAGAAGTGCAGCTCATATTGAAATTAGGCCCTGTAGATATAGCTGTTATATCTTTTTCCAATTAATAGATGTTCGTGGCACAGCCATTCATATTGATGGGAATCACCAAGTTTTAATCTAGTCTCTAGCAATTTATTTGCTTTACAAATTTTCAACACAACTTGCCCCTTCAGGAGAAAATTTACTCTCTCTGTAAATACTTAACGTATCCTGCCAGCTCCTCCTCAGATAGGAAGCACAACTACTTCAACTACCTTTGAACTAACCATTTTTTGGGCAAATACATATGCTGGAGTGCACATAACTAACACAAACTCTCTTCTCCTGATCAATTCAGTTTTCCAAAGCTACAGTTCGTTTTTTCTCTCATATTCAGTACTTACTCCCACTTGTTGCAGTTTTCATCTAACCTTGGAGTGGAAGTTAAAGGATCTGGGGATGTTCTAGGAGTGAATGTTGTCTCTTTCTTATTTAGAGCAGCATGTATTTGCTGACAGCAACACTTACCTCACATATGCCAGTGGTTATAGGGGACACACGAGGGGTTGTCTGGATGATCTGCTGCAAAACACTGACATAGGTCTGGATTTCCATAAGGTTCTGTGGTGAAGCAAAAAACTTTTTAATCAAAAAATGCCATAGCAAGGTGCTTGCTTCAATGTGCTCCACTTCTTGGACTTATTCCTCGGTATTTACTTCTTTCAGCATATAAAAGTCCAGTTTGTGTTCAGATTTGGTTTTGGAATGTGGTTTTAGACCTGACTTTGACTGTTTGTGTGCTAACAGTTTCATTGTGCTGAGGGGACATTACAGGCATCTGGCTAAGGGATAATATAGTTTATAGTCTCAATTAAAGATTTTGTGATTTCTGATTTCACAGGAGAGTTTCAAAATAAGAACACAAATAGCTTTGCATGTGGTCCAAAAAAGTGACCCTCTTCTTTCAAAAGCAGCAAAGATGGGAGAGTTACCTGATCCCAAGCCTCACAGCTCTCCCAGGAAGGAGAAGGGGGCCGCACATGTTAAAGTCGGCTGCAGCTTCATCATACAGCCACAGGCTCATGTCTGCTGATTAACTGGAATGCTCTGTCCCAGAAAACTGGGTATCCCCCTCTCATGAAAGCAATAGCTTCCTAGCATGAAATAGAAGACAGCTTGACCAGCACATTGCGTTGAATCATGATAATGGGGCAACAGATTCAAGATGTTGCTACAGCTGTAGACATCGGACTCCGAGGGAGCCAATTTGGATGCCTGCAGCCAAGCAGCTGTTGGGCTCAACCTCTGCACTGAGCTGCTGTGCCCACTGAAAATATATCATGCTGTATTTACCCACCAAAACACAAATAGGATTTGCTTTAATCTGCCACTGGAACTGACCATGGAGAAGGGCAAGGCTTGACACACGTCTCTAGAAGAAAGAACTGAAGAAGACAGCAAGTTCAGTCAGTTACCTTCTTGTATCTGTCCTTTGTGGCATTAATGTCATCCTGCAGGAACTGGGACTCAATCTGCAGCTCCAGGTTGCAGAGCAGTGCTTCGTCAGCTTCCTGCAATGCAGAGAGAGGGGGCACAGTCAGTACCTGTGGGTGCAGTGCCAAAACCACAGCAGCCAGGAGCTGTAACAGCCTGCGTGGGAACCTACTGGGAGAAACAAAAGTATTATGAAACCAACAAACAACAGGCACCTTATTCATCAGGTTTTCCCATTGTACACACTGCTTTTCTACACAAATATAATTTATTATACAGTTTGGCACTGGCACTGTGTCAAAATATGTTTACCATATGCTTTATGAATGCTGGGAGCCAAGTCGTAGATGCTATGAAAAAGAAGTCTGACGCTCAAAACTCGCAAAGGTGCATGAATCTTAAACAGATGACATCAACAGACTGACGCATTGATTTCTCTAGTGTTTATGACAGGACCTGAAGTATCCTGATGCCTTTTTACTACCTCGAGTAAAGAAGCCCTTATTAAAAAAAGCCCAGGATAGTCTAAATTATTTTCACTCCTTTGGGTGTGTTCTCAAATATCACAAATGTTTGTCAATTTGGAGGCACTGCGGGAAATAAAAATGACAGATGAGCAAGTCCAGAGAAGAAATTACCCTGCTGCAGAAGTTTCTAATACATTGGGATTTGTAAGGAAAAAAGCTCATCGTGTCCAATTAATTCAGAGGACAAGGCGTATGACTAGCACATGATCTCAAAGTACATAGTATGAGTGGCACTGGTATTTAAATCCAGTTAAATCTCCATTTCTGTTCAGAGTTCTAACTTACATATTCCTATTCATGTTATTTAATACAAGCCCTTGAATATAGAATCATTAACTTAGCAATATATTTTCCAAATATGTAAGTGTGAACAGCTTTATTCTTCTACTTAACACATGCCTCCTTGGTTAGGTTTATCATTAACCATTAAATATCCCTTTTGAGAAAGTATCTTGAAAGCTGCCAACTTAATCTTCCTTGCAACTCTACAAAACTTGTAAGTTCTTCCACCAGTTTGCAAGTTGCCTCCAGGAAGTCTTGATTTCTGCATTTAACTCAAGGTGTAAAAAGAAAAATTAATTTAAAGGTGTCCCTTTAAAATTACTGACATGCCATCACCAGCTGCAAATATGTCTCAGTGAGCGGATCACGGGTTGCAAACAAAAGCCTGAAATCTCTGGGTGCAGCATGTGACTGGTAGAAGGGGATTTTTTTGTTCTACACGTGCACAGCATGCGCTCTCCCAAAAATGTGTAGATGTTAGCTGTCCCATTATGCTGCTGAGCCTCTCAGGCAGAGAACTCTCCAGCCAGCTCAATGCTTTGTGAGGCAGCGGCTGATTCAGACCGGGCCAAACCAGCACATTCGGAGCCAGCCATTGGGAATGCCCCCTGCTTTTCTGCACTCCCCTGCCTTCCTATTGAGAGGAAGATCAGGCAGGACAATGGCGGTGTTGAGAGGTTTGGGGGGGAGCCAGAAAAAGCCCCCGGGGCCCCTAGATAATACCGATAAGCAAATATTTCTGCATGTAATAAGCAAAAGCAGCATCCGGCTTTCCAAATGTTCCTTCAAAGGGGAAAACCACTTTTGCTTTTATTCCCCGCCTTTCAGATAGACCAGCCTCAGAGATGATGCTGTATATCAGAACAGTGCAGTGCCTACACATTTTCTTCTGAACTTTGCAGTATTTCTATTCACTCAACTTGCAGAAAAACGTCCTGCTTTAGGTGCTGGTTCTAGATCGTTGATCCACGTGCTGAAGCAGCATTTTCATTTACAGTGATCCCTTAGATCTCTCCAGAACTACTGTTTGCTGATTTTCCAGAGTGATTCTCCATCTGTTGGATAAGGCACGAGTTTACATCTGCACATGCAGGTTTCAGGCTACATCTTGGGCACTGTACAGAAAATCAGCTGTGTTCTCCAGCATTTGGTGCCCCAGCACAAGGAGCTGCTGCTCTGGGGGCAGACTGGGGCAGCCCAGAGGCAGCTTGGCATAAAAACACCCCCCTTGGCTCAAGACCTTGTCAGCTGTGCCAGTGATCAATCCTCTTTCCTTTAGCCACAGAATGGCTGAGAGGAAAGGTGAAGATGGAGCCACCAGCTCCAGCTACCTCTTACAAAGTATTTGCCTCAACAAATATTTTTTAAGCGCTTACAGGGTGACCAGCCTGGAAACACTGGAAAATACCACTGATACAGGATATTTTGAGCTCCTTGGACATAGAAATGCCAGAACACCTTTTTTTTTTTAAAATATAAAACATGCATGTCATTGATATGAAACTGTTCAAGCAGAACAGCTCCTGCCATTTGTAGCAGGGAATTTTTATTTTTTTTAGAAGTCTATTTAAGCTACCCGCAATTGTTTCGCCATAAAGAAAATGAAGGATAAGCTGTGAAAAATACAACTGGGCAAATATATAATACAACTTTCTTCACTCAGATGAAGCTGGCAGCAATAAAGGATGAATCAGGCTTTCTCAGTTTCACAGATCTGGTTTGGAAACTTCCTAAATATGTTAGTAAACTTTTATATTTTCTCTGAGTCATATTATTATTATTGTTGTTACTATCATTATTTCTCTTACCATGGTATTAGTTCAGGGAATTGCAGCTCAGGAAAGCAACAGTGCTCGGGTTTCACTGTGAAAGGAGCAAATCAGTGGGCTTTGTGGCTTCTCTGTGGTTTGGAAGCCTAATGGGAAGCTGGAGGTCTGTCCTGGGAAGGGCTGACCATACCCTGCAAGGGACTAAGGAGCTTTGAGACCCACCAGACTCCATGACTTAGACACAATCAGCATTTTCTCATGCCATGATATCAATGTTAAATATATTTTAATAGAGTAGCTGTATTAAAGAACAAAAAAAGGGGGGAAGAAGATATTTAGCAACAAAGACATTTTCTCCAGTCACATTCCATACTCTTAGATATGTGAATTGGCTGAATGGTATGACTAATAAATGGACTTCTACCTCTGTGTGTAGACTCTAATTCACTCAGAAAGAAATGGTCTTCAGAGTTAAAAGATTGTTAAAAGATTTAAAAAGATTTATTAAAGGCACCTAAATGTGTGCCTGATCTTCAGCAAGGATTAATTTGCAAAGTTCATGTTGGATGCGGAAGAAGCAACTCATATTTCAACTCCAGGCCCCAAAATGAATGCAGGAACCATTTGCTGATGCTCTAAAAGGAGTGGTAGGCAGTAGATCCTCCGAGTCCTTAGTTTTACTGAAAAATTAATGAAGTCCTGAGCACAGCTGAGGCTGTGGGCTGCAGATGACATGACCAGAATAAGCAGGACTGCACAGAGCAAGGCGCTAGACAGTGCGTATGCACACATCCAGACTCAGCCACGAGGGGAAGGAGAACTTTTCATCAGCACATAATGACAAGAAATGCCTTGCTCTGACATTTTATCTTCCCCCTGCTTCTTCAAAGCAGCTTGCTGTAGTAAATGAAACCAAAGGAAAAAAATGCTAAAGACCTTTCCTTTTCCATTTTTCCAGGCTTACCTTATTAAGGCGTTCAAGGGTTTCTTTTAGCTTCTGCTGATATTCACGTTCATTTCTATACCTGCAAATAGAACAAAGAAGATGAAGTTCAATGGTTCATCCTTCTGCAAACTGCACTATCATGCACAGATAAAGCAGAATATCTTGAAGGGCCCAAAAGATTTATTTATGCATTAGCATTAATTTTTTTTTTTGTTCCAGATGCTGAGAGTACTTCCAGAATTGACAAACTTCCTGTCCTCAACTTACATAGCAGAAAACAATGGAATGCTACATATTTGTTATCACTTTTTCAGAGAAAGCCCAAGAATAGATTATTTACAACAAAAATACATTTGATTGGCATTGAACTACAGCGACAGCCATTCATCAGTGTTTACTACGTGAGTATTTGCTAAATTGGCACATTAGCATTTAATTACATTGTACTTGGTTTTCTGTTCTACCTGTTGCTGGTCAATAAGCATTTTTATGACAGACATATTAAACACAAAGGTTGAAATTTCACTGTGTATGAATGATGTTGAATTAGGATGCTTTGACGGATCAAGCTTTGTGTCCTCTTTAATAGCAATTCATATTGTAGTTTGTTCAAAATCATATGTGAGTCTTACTAAGAACTGCATTTAGCCAACTATTCTTATGCATTTAATAAAATGTTCACCAGTGCATAATGTGCATGTTCCTGTACTGAGTGAATGATGGATGCGTATTGTGCTTATCTTTGATTTGAGGAAACAGCACATATTCTTTAAGAATGAGGGTTCTGTATTTGTATGTTAGAAAGAATTTT
>JAOXJM010000023.1:18758227-18776128 GCA_026413425.1 Tringa solitaria | reverse complement strand
CTGCCCCAACTTCAGACCATTTCCTCTGGTCCTGTCCTTATTCCCTTGGGAGAAGGGGCCAACAACCGCCTCTCTACAACCTCCTTTCAGGGAGTTGTAGAGGGCAATGAGGTTCCTCCTCAGCCTCCTCCAAATTAAACACGGCCAGATGCTGTGCTCTTCAGAGGGCTAGGCATGATATGAGAAATCAGAATAAAGAAAATTACAGCATTAATTTTCTGTAGCGATCATAAAATAAAATTATTGGTCTGCTTTGTAGTGGCAAGTCTGCAGTAGTAAATAACTAAGCTTCCCAATTGCTCTACTCAGTTAAACTGAGAGATTTTCCCCCCTCTCCCCCCTTCATCTTGACTATCAACCAGAAGACACACCACTCTGAAAGACACCCTTTTTGGTCAAAGGATCAGAAAATGGGCTAAATTCTCACAATTTTGTTTCTCATTTTCTAATTTCTTTTTAGTCTAACCACTGGGGGCTTTGTTTCTCTTTCTGAATAATGCATAAAGCAGCAAAGGACAATATATCAGAAAGAAATCAGATCTCTGGAAGATGACAGTTGGTTTAAACCTCAGATTCCTAGGAAAAAATGGAACTGAGGAAGGCAAGAAAAAAAATTTTAAAATTGAGCTAATTGCTGGTAACACTTCTTTTAGCATTCAACATCACCTGACTGGGGGCCCCCCACCCACACACCTCATTCTTTAACAATATTGCTTATTTGGAACAACAACATTTTTCACTCTGATATGTCTGCAAGTTTTCATCCTCAAACTGCTGAAAACTGAAATACCCATTTTGTCTTTGTAGAAATAACATTTGCTTGTTAAGATGTTGATTCAGAAAACTGTAAGTAAACCGTGACTATTTTCTTAGTACTTCAGAATGAAAAACAAGCCTGTTTTTCAGAATGCCTCTTAGGAACAAAATATTTCAACCCAAATCTTCGTATGCAAGCTTAAGGTTTTTCCCATTTTCCTTTTTCAGGAGAAAAACACTGTAATTGACGCATAATTTTGATGGGGCCAACAATACGCTTCACAATACAGGAGAGGAAATACAGTTTTCTCCCTGAAGACTTTGCATTACAAGGAAAGAAGACACAGCATGCTTCATAAACCACATGGCCTTTCTTTCCCCCTATGAAAAACTGAGTAGGAAGCTCTGTTTTCTGATAAGGTGTGTGATTTCCTGTGGGAAACGGAAAGGTAGTTGAACTGAACCTGGACTCCACTTAAGCCCTGTGGAGGCAAAAATCTGAATTCCTGTAACAGGCAGAACAAGGAAAACAGTCAGAAGAGATGTACAATCTTTGCTGGAAAAAATACCCTGAAGTGAAGTAGCAGAAATGGGGAAGGGAGACAAGGAGAGAAGAGCCTGAAAAGGGGTCCAAAGGGTAAACTTAAATTTTGGGCTGGTACAGAACAGCTGTCTTCATACGCCAACCTGGCTGTCTGGGGAGCGCTACTATTAGCGATGCAGAGGAAGAGCTGGTTGCATCTCAGCAGTGACTGTGGTAGGAGATCTGGCTTGGCAAAAGGGGCCAGGAGCTTCCAGCAGACTGGGAAAAGGGGAGGAGGATGGTTTGAACCCCTGCTTCTCTCCTGCCCCTGCCCCAGCAGCAGCTCAGTGTGAAGGTCTTGCTAAAGACAGATGGCTACCTCCAGCTGCCTTTACAGGGGAAGAGGAATAGGACCACAAGCTACACACATTCCAGCACATGGAAGTCTGAAAAGCTGCCTCTTACAGCTACCAAAATCACCTTCCACCCAGGTTAAACCAGCATTCAGAGCCAACGAGCCCTTCCCCAACCCCATGGACCAAAAAGAGGAACAAGACAGAGGCTGGGCACTGGTCCCTTCCCTCCCCAACAGCACCAGAGCACACACATCATCCCTTCCTTGCCCCCGGTGCCAGCAGCTGTTTGTTCTTCTTCGTGCCCAGGAACCCACATTCTGAACCCAAATGACTGGCAAAGGATGAAGTTTTTCCTAAAGGCATCCACATGGGGGTGAGGGATATGTGTGTGTGTGTGTGGTTTGCTCACTTCAGGGAGCTACTGTCAGACACCTCAGCAATGTCTCATCATGGTGCTGGAGCTGAATACAGTCACAAAATGAAATGAAGCATTACACACGCTCGGCACAGAGAAGATTGCGAATTTTAAACACATGCCATTGATTTTTCTTTTGCCCCCTTGGATCTTTAGCAGAGAACTGCTAAATCCTGCCTTAAGTTTCTGGATGTTAATAAAACTAGGTAAGATGCTTGAATTCTCTCTGGTAGCAAATATATAATGAAAGATACTGAGCAGGGCTGGTTTCTACTGGATCATGCCTTCAGTGCATCATCACAAGAGTGAACCAGACAGCTTCTAATTCAAAAAGTAATTTTTAAAACCCACACTGTCCTTCTGGACAATCACTCAGCCTCTCAGAGCTGTCAAAGGCAGTCTAGCAACAGATGGAAACCCAGAGAGGGAAAAGTAAACAACCTAGAGGTTTGTATCTTGGGGACAGGAAACTGAGAATTCACCAATTGCAACAAAGCTGATAAAACCAAGAGAACTTTTTAAAAACCACACCAATTGGCACTGTCTTCTACCCACACATGGCTAGTGTTTTCTTCTGCTTTTCCCCTGATTTCTTTTCACTGAAAATGAAAAAGTTACAGCACACAATACTTGAAGGATAAATTAAGGAACTGTGAGTAAATGAGTGCTGTACACAAAATTATTTCCCTTTCTGTTTGTATTGTTTTTCAGTCCTACTTGCCATGAATTCCATTAAACAGAAAACATTATAAAGCACTTTGTTAGTTCTCCCTCACTGAAAGTTCAGAAAACAATGTCTGTGACTGGAGTAAAAGACCTAAATGATACTTTTAAGAAATGAAACCCCTACTATTGTTGAAGCAAGAGTACATCTGTTCCCTGCCATTGATGTTGGTTGCAACGGTACAGCAATCAGCTTGGTATTGTCCCTATGACATAAAACTGGTTAGAGGACATGCAGGCTACAAATACAGAAAGAAATTAGTTGATGCATATTGGGGAAAACATAAGCTATCCCCGCAAATCCAAGGTTTTCCATGTTATAAAGCTATTTACAAAATCTCCTGTTCATCTCTGATTTCTTGCATCAGGGAGGAGTTGGCCGTGGTCACCAGCATTCACTGGTACTTAGGTAGGAATTAGGTCCAGTGTATTCCCAGCCTGTTTCTGGCTGGTTCCTGCTGGGAGCAGCTTGCCACAAAGGGCTTGGGTGACTATTTCAGATTTTGGAGGAATAATGACAATGCTTGCCTGACTGGTCTCGGGATATTTGCAGAGCAAGTTCCCAGAGATACCAAGTGCTTCTCCAGCCACTCCTTCCTCCCACTAGGTTGTAAGTCCTTCTGGCAGCTGAATCACTGGGGTATAACTTTTTAGGAACCCCTAGGCATACAAACAGATGCATGAGAAGAAAGAGACCACCCTGCAGGTTCACAGGTCCTCAAAGGACACTGCAGAAGTAGACCTGAATGTGGGATTTCATTTTTTCTACCTCCCACCCTCACCTGTTCTGCAAGGCTACACCATCACTTTTCTGGGTCACTCCTTCAATGTATCATCACACTCACTTCTGAGCTGTGCAGGTATTTGGAGGCAGGATAGGTAAGAGCCAGCATGGCCAGGAGATACTTCATCACCCTGCCTGGTGATTGCTCATCTAACAAATAAATGGCCACTTTGATTTTATTTTTTTTTTTTTTTTGGGTCTTAGTACACCCTGTTATGACTCATTTATTTAAACACCTCACCAACATCTCTGACTAAAATGCACTTTAAAGCCATTGTACTTTGCAAACAAAGTGCTTGCTGGAAAACTTAGGAGTGGCACTAATCATGTCAAGTGCATACCTTCATCCATTTCTAGCTTCAGAATGGTGCCAGAAAATGCCTCTTTAAGGGCATGGTCCTAATTAACCTTGTAAGTGATCTGCTGTTTTTCATTGACTCGTGCCCCGTGCCAGTGCTGCTATGAACAGAGTCATTGGAGATTTCCTTGTTGGTATCTTTGTCATCAAGCCTCCAGTCTCGGCTGTATCTAAATACCAATAGCAATAAGCAGGGAAACAATCTTGGGGCAGCTGTCAGTTGGATCAAGCTTCTGAAATGAAGTCAGTCAGAATCAGGAAAAATCTTCTCAGCAGAGAGAAAGACCACAGTTTTCTTTCCTTTTTGAGATCCCTCAGGCAGATAAGACAGACTGTTTCTTTTAGAAAATAATAATAATAAAAAAAGGCAGCCTTCCCTACAAGATCAGAGATGCGAACTAATGCAGACTATTAGAATACAAGTTTTTTTCTAATTGGGCTTATCAAGGTGCCTGTCACGTTGTGAAAACACACTCAAATCACTGCTCCACTGTTGAGATAAATAATTGTTTCCTTGATTAGATTCCTCTGTGAATACTGGCTAATCATAAACCTTCCAGAACATAAAAAAACACTCAATATGTTAAAACAAAAACTACTTGTGTCATAACAAACCATCCAGCCCGAGGCTACAAACACAAATACAGAGCATCATCTGCTGCCTGTCTCTAAAAAGTTAATAAGGTGTACAGAAAGGCTCACACAGCCCATTATCATCCAAAAAGGCTGCTGCAAACTTTTCAGCACAAAATGGAACAGATTATTATGCAAATAAATCCTAGGGTGAATTTATGGCTATTTGCAGCTGGTGAGGGACCGGTTGCCTCCTGAATTAATGCAAGAGGCATCAGCATTGGTTTTGCGTAAGATGACAACTGTGATTCTCAGTCCTTTGGGGGTGGCGGTGAAAAAAAAGCCAAAGTATCAGGATTCTGCAGATTAAATATATGATATAGGTTGCAATGTAGGAACAGGGAAGCAATGCCAAGATGTCTGGCAAGTGGACGTCCTGTTTCGGAAGAGCCATACTGTCCTCTCTGCACTCGCCACTAGCGACCCTTGCAGCAAAGCAGACGTGCTGAACTTCAAGGCGCCATCACATGAATTAATGCTCCTAACGCCATGGCCTCTGCTTTCCCAAGCATGAAATATGTTTCTCAGTGTTCATTGCAGGACTACTCAATAGCCTCCTGTGCTGACCCTGCCTCAACACCAAGTGTTTTTCATGGAGCAAACTTTTGGTCTCAGGTCAGTACTTTGAACAGTCTGACTTCTTGAAGCACATGAAATAAGCGCACCCTGAACCATCCTAGAATCCATCAGAGCCTAGTACCCAACAAAAGCAGACCAGTTATAATTTACTCCGAAATCACCGCATCAGAATTTAGAGATCTCCTAAACAATCAAGGCAAATTCTCTAACTCCAGTCATACAGAATTATTCTGCGTTCACTGCCAGATCCCCTAAACATGGTATTATTTTGTGACCCCTAATACAAATGTAGAAAATGGTCATTACTATGCAATTATCTATGTGATTTAAAGGACATGTACTAGGGACAGAGAGATCTCCAGTGCCAGCTGGAAGGAAGGACACCAAGTACTCCATGACAAGATACATTTTGGGATTAATTCCTATTTTCTCCATGATGCTACAAATTCCCTCTGATGCTTGGCAGGTTGAGTCAAGGAATTTGAAAAGATCTGCCAGGAAAGTATGAATTCTCATTACTGCGGAGAGAAAATGGAATTAAGGGAGACAAAGGACAAAAGAAGCCTTTAAATCTTTTGGTGGTTCTCAGGCACATGGTACAGCCCTTCCCCTGTTGGTAGTCCTTGGCCCTGGCCACCACTGGTTACAGCTCCCTGGGGAACGATGTGGCCCAGCAGCACCAACGTTTGCAGGTGCCGGTGCTGCTCCTCACGCTGACTCCTGGTCCCGACTGTCACTGTTGTACCCCTGGTGTCCTTGGGAGCAGAGGAGGGTAACGCTTCATGTCACTTGTTATCTGCATTTCCCTTATCTTCCAGCTCCTGCTTCACATCTGAACAGACTGTGCCCAAGTTACATGTTCCCAGTTGTCTTGAGGTGTCTGGACCAATTTATCCTTTTGTCATCCCTTATTTTTAGCATATTCCCCTCCACCTCATTCATGTGCTCTTGCTCTAAGACCACACAATTTCTATTTTGACCTTATCCTTTGCTTTCTGAAACTCAAACTCCTTCTAGCTCAGGGATGGACTTGCTGGTTTTTGTTTGCAACCTTCCAAATATATTTCTGCTGCATTTCCTTTGATTGCTATTGCCACATCCACTGCAATGCTGTCACTTCTCAACTTGCCAAGCCTGACTCACAAACCATAACCCCATTTTTTGAATTTTTACTCTCAGCATTACTATCGGTTTTGCACAAACAAGCCATTTTATGTAAAAAATTACTTCTTGCTAACAAATAATTTATATAAAAGTATGGCTACTGTCTTCCGAAAGTATTTATTAGCACAAATTATTAGCATTGGTAGTGTTTTACTGTAAAGCTCAAATCATTATGAATCAGCTGATGATACCCATTTTTCCTTCCAGTGTCTCATGTAATTTAATGGCTTCATCAAAAGTTACAAAACTAACAGGGACCAGATTGAACTTGAACTACTCAATTTCATGAGAACGTGAAAACTTATGACGAATTTTCCATAAGGTGCATACAAAAACACAGAACAGATATTACTGGGAGTTTCACTGGCATTTTCTGTAACCCATCTTGCATGTTCCTGGAACTATCAAGAGGTTTTTCAAAACCAAAAAAAACCTGGAATAAAAATTTTCCTGTAGCTTTGTATCTGGATAAGCTTGTAACACCAATTAAAGATTAGTGGCCAAAATGTTCTTCCATCATCTTTCACTTATGTCAAGGTCTTGCAGTTTTGAAAGTGGATCTCAGGTTTCTGAGTGATAAAATGAGGAGCCAAACCAAAGTCTGTAAGAAAACAAAGTCCCACTACACACCATAACCAGTTACTCCCTCACAGGGCACTTTCAGTATAATATATTTGTTTTAAAAAAAAAGCAGCATATGGCCAAAAAAACTCAGAGACTACTTATTTCTCAGTTGCTTTCTGATCTTGAAGCATCCCCTACAGGTTCAAAGCATTCAGCCCTTAAGTAACGAATGCTGATTTTCATATATATATATATAATCGACAGTTCATACTCTTTTTCCCTTAAATGGCTTCTCTTTAGTCTGTATTTGATGCCTCAAGCAGAATTATGCCAGAGTGGAGGCTAAGTGTTCACCAAAAGGAATGAACTTTGAAAGAAGTGATTTTTATGTTGCTTCCTGCAGGTATTTAATGTTGGTCTTCACTGTGGACATCTCCTGTTTTAATAAAGTGTATTTATCTCCTCCTTGTGAAAGGTTTGTGCAGGGCTGAAGCATCACAATTATTCTAAATGGCATCTTGAGGCATGGTTATAACAAACTCCCGTTTGTGTCTTTTCATTTTAAATGCCTTGCAAATGTTAAAAACCTGACATAACAAAATAGCAAAAAAAATTACTCTAAATTATTACTGCAACTGTGCACAAAAAGCTAGTTGCCCACAGCTATTCTTAACTCTCAATTTATGTCCAGCCTGCTGCAAGGTAATGTCAGATAATGTAAATTAATCTAGCTCCAGGATGGCAAACATGTAGCTGAATATATACAGATTTCATATATCCTGTCCCAGTTTGCTCTCTTGGGTTCAGCAGAAAGCAATAATATTTTACCCTGTAAAGAAATGGATCAGGGACCATGTTTAGGCAGCAAGAGAACAGCCGCAGGTACTCCCAGTTCCTGGAAAAAATCATCTGTGTGAACATTGCACCAAACTCTGTTCCTGCTCCATGCTTCAGGTTATCGCAGCGTGGGCAACGGCCACCTGGCTTACGCTGCTCAGGCCAGCTCTTCAGCAGGAAAAATAGGAGGCTTCCCCTCCTACTTTTTGTTTAAATAGTGGGCAGATACACTCTGCAGATCAGCAGACTACCTGCAGGGCTGTTTTCTGTTAGAATTGTCAAAGCATCGCATTAACATGAAGCAGTTCCACCAACACCAGCAGCAATTCTAGCACAGGATCCTTAAGACGAAATATTGAGCAAACAAATATTATATATATACAAATGTATATATATGTATTCAAAACTTACCACTGCCTTTAACAGAAACAAGGTTTCCTGTTCTCCACACCAGAGAGCAAGGTAATCCCCAAGAGTGACAAGGTTTAGCTGGTAGTTTTCTGTAAAGACAAAGGGAAATATTATCCTTGTGCACGTAAAATAACATTTAAACATCAATAGGAGAAATCTTTCGTATCTTGCGGCTGTTTTCCTACACTCTGTGGAAGAGCTGGTGCCCCTTCTGTTAGCCTGCAGACTAAAATGGCTCATGAGTGCCATGAGATGTCATTTTTAATATGTTTTTTCAGTTCAAAGTATCCAAAACACCCTGTATGCATCTGGTGGCTGCATTGAAAGCCACCCCGGTGATTTTTTACAGGAAAAGTCCAAACTGTGTTTTGCACGCACTGCGGTCCAAAGCACAATTATATAGCACTGGGAGGCTGTGTAAGGTAGGAAGAGCTAAATCTGGGGCAGTCACATCCCACTGTCATCCTTGGAGTCACATCCCTTGGGAGTGACCTATCCCTGCAACCATCCCCTGTCCTTGTGAAAAGCAAAACTGGTCAGCATTCAATCTGCTACAGCAATTGCCAGGTTTGGCTATTCCCTTAGCCTTGCCCTCTCCAGCACACACACACACACCAGTGCTGCATTTCAGGTAACCGCATCTTTTTCCATTCCCCTACTGCAGAGGTCACAGCCTGACACACCTGAAATGAGCAGCATGCCCACACCAGCAGATCCTTTCCTCTTTATTAGCTGCTTCTGAAGCACAGCTCAATCAAATCAAGGGGTGGGGCAGAGTCAGGGTGTACAGGCATGGTAATTACCAAAAATAGATGGTGTTATTGATGGCACAAGCATCTACAAGGCGTCTTTGATCAGACACACCCTTTTCTGGCTAGTGTTGTTCACACAGTGACATAGTCAGATTTAAGCATATATAAGTCAGGGAGATTTCCTTAAAATTTTTTGTATAGTCCCACAATTTCCCCCTGAGTATCCTATAACGTTCCTAATCATCTTCCTTCCCTCTTATCAGTTACAAAGTCCAGGTTGAACCCCTTTGAGGCTATGCCTGTAGTTTTTGTGGCCCATTATCCAGTGGCTGAAGAGTTTTAGTGTTGGATACTGTGTACTCTATCAGTAGCCTGCCCAGTTTATGTCATTGTGCTTGTTTATCGCTTTCCCTGTTGCTTATTATTCCCTTTGAATTGATCTCATTCCTGCATGAGATAGCCTAAATGAAGACAGTGCACTCACATCTTTCCACACACCCTTGCAAAAGGGAGGGGAAAAAGCATCTTGGAGCGGCTGGGAGGAAAAGCAGCTCTTCGAAGGTCAGAGGGATTTGCAGTACTAAACACGCACCCTAAAAAGATTTCTTCTCCTTTTCAGTCCTTATCAGCTGCAGGACAACAAGCACTGGCTATTACCACCTAGCTATTACCCAGCTGGTAAACAGCACTGGAATCTACTGGATTTCATTTGCTTTTTATCAATGTTTAGGCTGTCAGTGTGCTGCCATCACAGCTTCAGGCATAAGTTACTGGAGCTTATTTTTCTATTCCCCCCCACCACCCTTGAGGGAATACTTCTTGTTGCTTATTGTTAAAAGAAAATATACCTGCATTTAAGACTTCCTCCTTTTGGTTGCATCTCTCTGATATCACAAGTATCTCTCTATTGACATCTCTATTTGGCATCAGAGAACTGTATCTATTCTTCAGGTAATATCATTTTGATGCTTTGCTGCATCAGGTGAAATGAAGCTAAGGATTTTTTTTGGAGCTATGTTTTTCAAGCCTGCTCACAACCTCAGTATGGGAAAGGAGGAAACAAAACCAAAAGCTACAATGAAGAGTAGATCTGCAGCTTGCCTTCCAGGGCATGTGTGAAGCCCTCCCCAGGTAGCTGTTCTACAAAAGAAACTGTTTCACAGCCTTTCCATGAAATACTCATTTGTTTCTTCTTCACCAATTACTACTACTAATATAACCACGCCTTTCCTTCCCAAGCACAAACCAACCCCAAATCACAATGAATTCTATCAGTTGAAAACAAGTAACAACTCTGCCAACAATAACCAGCCTTTAGCCCCATAAATTAGAAATTGTAGGCCAATAAATGCCTCACTTCATCCTTCCTTTTTTCCTGTAGGTATCAGTGGGGACCTTGTATGATTTCTTTCAGAAGTTTTTCACCCTCCCTTTTTCAGCTAAAGAAAAAGGACATTTATTGCATCGGACACACTAACTTTGTGCAGTAAAGTTACACCAGTATCAGTGGTTCAGTAGATACTAGTGAAGTCACCGACACTTATTTTTAGGGGTAAAAGTCGATGGTTTTGCTTATATTCTCTATTTTTTTGGAAGAGAGTTCTTTACTACAGGATTGTCTAAGGTTTGGCAAAGACATAGCTCATTCCTCTTTGAGTAATATAATTTGGATCCCCACTGCCAATGAACAAACATCAGAGGGGTTTCATTTTTCCTCCCACATTCGTTGGCTGAAAAGGTTGAACCCATTGCAATTAGAAAAGCCACTGCAAGCAAACTCTCATGAAGCAGAAAAGTGTTACCATGACTCCCAACTTCATTAACAAGGCCAATATATGTAGGTTTCTCAGAAATGTCATTTGTCCCCAATGTTTTCACGCCTATCTTGATTCATTCCAAGTACAGGTTCCGTTATCAACTGAGCCTTTATTCCTGTTTCCTTAACTTGCAATTGGTATCATCTGAACATGCAGACAACTGCAGCTTTGATTGTCTCCTGTTATTGTTGCTTTTTTAAATTCAATTTAGCTTATTTTAAATATAACTATTTACTTAGAAACGTCATTTCATCAGACATACTCCCTGGTTAATTAGGTTTCCTGAGTGTTTCGCAGCCGCACTGTTGTGCCCTCTATTTCCCCTTAACAATGACTCCACAGGATTGTTCTGCAGTGATAAATCTCAAAGCTCTCATTCTGTATATACTTTTCTAGGCCTATTTAGGACAAAATTCAGAATACTCTTGAGAAGTTACAGGAATGGACTGAAAAAAGAATGGTACAATAAAGATCTTACATTTAGTTTGTAATAATCATCTACCCAAATGTGAGATGAAGAGTAATTAGGTGGCTGTCAGTTCTGCAGAAACGGATTGATGATAATAACAGGCAGTCAGCAATATCCTCCAGGTTGTAAGAAAGATAAACATCAGATGGGGACATGATGCACGAGTGTTTGATGCTCAGAGCAGTGAGAAGGAAACAATAACAATTTCCATAAGTGAAAAGGATTTCTGTATAGAAAAAGGAATAACGCGATGTCTCTTGCCCTCTCTAGGGAAGACACCCATAATATGGATAGGACATTCAAGCATTCACCTGAAAAGTGAGAAACTTACTGCCTGGCTTAACATGCATCTCATGCTATGGATGTCTGCATTTCAATGAATGAACACCTGGATGGATGTGGCATTACACTAGGACATACTCTACACAACTCGTGTTTGGGCTTTGGTTCCTTAGCTTCCCAAACAGTACAGGGAAATAGCAGAATATTCTGCTTTCTTTTGATGCAGGAAGTGAGACTTGAAATGCAGTAACCAGCTCCATCACTTCCTTTCAGTAAAGATTGAAAGAGGAATTCAGACCAAATTCTCTGAAAAAAACCCCAATTATCTGGATGATAATAAAAGAGAAACAAATAAAGTCAAGCTTCTAGAAATGTTAGATGCTAGAAGTTGGCAGGAGCTAGTTAATAACTAAACCTCCAAAAAGAAAAAATGAGAAAGAGTAGTTTAAATTGCTCAGTATATGTAAAAAAACCCCACCAAAACCAACTTCCTTTCCTCCTGGCAATGAATACAGCAGATAAGAATGATGAACTGCTGGGGGAAACATGTACATGAATTCCTGCAGGGAATAACTTCATCTTCAAGACACTTTCAAACAGATACAGCAATGACAGAAAAGCAAGTAGGAAGGTACTGAATAGCTGTAAGTAATTTGACATTAACATGTAGTGAAGAAAATACAGAATCTAAAGGATTAGGATCTAGAGGATGTTCTGATCTAGAATAGACTTGGATCTGGTGGCCTGATCTGTATTTTGGCATCTACCTCCCAGGCCTTCATCTTAGGTCAGTTTTCCCCTCAGCCCTCTTAAAGTAATTATTCATCTTCCCAGAATATCCTCCAGCCTGTCAGTATTTTCCTGGCAATTCAATAGCAAGAAACTATTGTGCCATTGCAGGGTGACTGCTGAGCGCAGAAAGACTCATGACAATTTGTGATCCATGCACAAAGCCCCAGCTGAAACAGTTGTCTGTTCTCTCCTGCAAGGGATTTTTGTGTGTTCGACTCAAATACATTTGTATTTATGAAAGAGAAACAGATTTGCTTCTCTCAGTGTCGCCAGCTTCCTCTTGCCCAGTAATAAAATCTTTAAGAGTGCACCTACTGTTTTCTGGAAGTTCCCAGATCATACTCCTTTCCTCTTCTTCCACCTGCCTCCTCCACAGGGTAAGACTTTCCACTCCTTTTCAGGCTGAATCATCTTTCCTTCTGCCAGTCTTCATCTCCTTTTCAATTAACTTTTCTACTTGTAGTAGTAAGTGCACTGTAGGATCCCTGGGCAGTTTCACCACACTGTACTTTTTAACACCTTCCCTAGCAAATGGGGTAAGAAAGGATAAGAGCTATTACCATTTTCCATAGCATCTCTCTAGAGATGTTTTAGCTCAGCTCAGGTCTGACATTTGTCATCCTTTGCTGAGTCTTTCAGCCATTCACTAATACATCTGAGAAAGCTCTTGTGTCAGACAACGTGAATATTTCATGAGCTACTGCATAAAATAATTCACTCAAATTCAGTTATAAGTAGCTCAGGTACAAACACTTCCCATCAAAGGTGTTTGACATTTCACATAAAAGGACCTTGCTTTTACCTGGCTTACAACTTTGCCTGAAGTTTAAACTTTTTGAGGTTACTGCTTGTTAATTTGTCTTTGAGTTTAGTTAAATGTCTTCTTTTTGTTTGTAAGTTTACTTCTTACACCTGCAAGACCTGTCAACACTGATCATTAAAGTTGTGGTTTATTAATTCACTCAGAATGTGAGACTTAATTCACTTGGAATTGCACATATTCCATAATGCCATTTCATAATTAATTGCGTTCACTACCATTAGTCATCTTTCTACAAAACCAATGAGAACCTACACTGTCTAGGCTAGAACAGCAGGATCATTAACTGAATTCCAGTTTTAAGATCTGAAGCACTGGTAATTGTATCTTACTGAAAAACATAACTGGCTACTGGTATCTTAACACAAGTCTCTGAAGCACTGCAAGCAACACATTTCTTTTACTGTCCAAATTGAGGCAAAAATGCCAAGGAGATATTAGGGAATATCTGATATCAGTAACAGTTTAGAAATAAACGTGCAGCTTCACATCTTGTCATTGAGATTCAGAAACCCAAGACTTCTGTTGCAAAACTTTGCAAGTTGATATTAAAAATTCCATTCCTCATCATACATTAGAGGAGACACAACCACCAGAGACACCAGAAGAATAACTATTTCAATCTCTGACTTGCATAACAGATTGCCCTGGGTTGCAGCGGAGCGCTCTGCACCTCCAATTTGATTAAGTGTCACAAGCCAGGTACCCAAGAGCCATTCATAATTGCATTACAATTTGTTATAGCTTTAATTCTATACACAGAGGAAAAGCTAAATCGGACAGGTACCTTCTCAGACAATCTCAGTAATAGCCTGTTCTTCATCAATAGATCTCGAACTGCTCAAGGACTCCCTGAGCTTTCAACTCAGCTATCTCAACACAAAGTTGAGGCTTTCCAGCTAGAGAAGGCCTGTATAATTCCAAGGCTCCTCATTTTGTGCAAGGCAAAAAAAAAATAATTTAAAATGTTCAGTAAAAACACTAGCTTCAAAAACCTCAGAAATTTATTTCTCAATTTCTTAGCTTGGAGCTCCATGCTGCAAATTTCCCCCCAAATTCTTTTAAAATATAGTTGAAATTTAAGTGAATCCAAGTAGAGTACTATAGCAGGAAATAATTAGGAACTTTATCTTATCAGCCAAAATGTAGTAAGTACATTCTGTAACAGATTATCAATTTCTGGCTTTCCTTTCAGCACCTTCCCTTTTCCATTAAGGTATTCACTATATTTGAGTTTTCTGTCTGAAACATATAAAAGACCAGTAAATGACCAAAAGATGAGAAATCAGTCCCTGGCTACTCTTTCTCTTCTGCCAAAGCATCACTGGTATCTTTGACAACAACCTTTCTCAAAAAATGTCTCTCTCAAAAAGAGTCCATCAGAAACTGACAACAATTTATTCTTTTTTCTTAATACTTTCTCTGGACACTTATACTATGGCATCTCTGCCTGCCAACCTTATGGTTTATCTCTCTCTCTCCACTACAGAAGCCAGAGTGAGGGCACTGAAGCTGAGAGCTTCTTGTGAGGTGCGGATAACTAAGAGAAGTAGCTAAAGCCCCTTGGAGCAGCCTTCTTGAAGGACACATGGTAGAGCAGCATGGGAAGCCCTTATATTCAAACCCGTTTCCAGGTAGATATCCATATGCCCTAGTACACCATCCCTCCCTCAAGCCCTTACAGCAATACTGTGATTTTGGGATCAGCCCACGAGTTCTGCCAGTTGGGTAGCGTTCAGCAAACTGCTGCCAACGCTTAGATGTCTAAATGTAGAACTAGATTGAAAAGATATCTCGAAGGTGGCGAACTTGAACATTGAACTCCTAATAATTACAACAGAAGCCAGCTGGAGCTGTCAGGTGCTCAAAACTTCTGAAAATCTGGGTTGCTAATTACCAATCCAGAAGCCTAACAGGAGATGCCCATCCACTGCTGAACATCCAGGCTGCTGCTCTCTTATGTGTTTCCATTCCATGGAAATACAGAATGCAGTTACTAAGCCCATTCCTGATGTCCAAAATTATTTATGCATTGAATTCAGTGTGCCTTTTAGATTATTTTTTTTCTGCCTTTTGTTTCACCAATTTTTTCATGTGGACAAGAGTTGTGGGAAGCATTTGCTTTCACTCCTTCCTTTGTAAAGGCTCACACTTTCTCTCTCCAACATCTGCTTCCTGTTTGTTATGGTAATATTAACAGTCACAAGCCTTCAGTTTTGGATAAATAACCAAGGGTAGGTTTGCTTACTTGTGGTTAGGTGTTTCTCAAGGACAGGGGTGGGAACTTCAGGCCAGTGCTGTTGTAATAACTACAAACACTAATGGTTTTCATAGCTCAATATTTTAAATTACCTTGAGTACAGCCTATTTTTTCTGCTTCAAGAAGTGAGTAGGAAGCCCTGAAGCAATTTGCTCTTTAGAGAGAGCGTGGTGAAGAGTGAATTATTAACATGCAAAAGTCACCCATGGCACGTACATGCACATACATAGTAAGAAGCAATATTTGGGCAAACATGTAATGATTGACCCTACACTGAAGCAAAGCTCAAGCACAGCTGCTCAAAGGCATGCCTATGTAAGACAGTCTCTAGGTCCAATAGCTTGGGCTCCTGTTCATCATGCCTTCCTGGAGGAGACCTGCAGGTCTGAAACAACACATTTCCACTGTTGGGTACGGGACTGCTTTAAGTCTTGCGTCTGCCAGTGAAGTTCATTAACACGTGTCATTGCTTTGATTGTCCCCCAGCTCTGCATTGCTCACTGATGCACAAAAGCCAACGCTGTGTGGTAGACATAGTCTTACATACAGCCTAGAGCACCTCACACTTGGTATTCCTCTCCAAGGTGTGCAACAAAGCTTTTCCCCAGTGGTGGCACCGGCAAACAAAAAATATTCTTAACGAGACATTTCTGGGTTTGTGCTGGACCAGCACAATCTTATTCATGTTTCATGATGACTTCACTGATGCTGTCTGGCTGGATTTGTGTTCTTTGGTTTAATGCTTCTGTACATGAGCCCCACCACTGGTACAGCAAAGCAGAGAAGCTCGCAGAGGCAATTCTCCAGCTGCATGGCTGGCTGGCACCAGCAAAGGGCCTGGCTCTTCACTTAGCAGGTGTCACTTTGTATTAGTTGATTGTCAGATATCATAATATTTTTTTCCCCCTGACAGCACTGCTCCTATTGCAGTTTGTGTGGCCTCTGCAGAGAGGTCTGTCCTTGTTTGCATGAAGCGTTTGTAAGCAGAGTCACATTTAGTTCTGCTTTTAGCTGAACCCAGTTTTCAAATCATTCATTAATGTTGCCACAGCAGCAGCTCAAACCATTCAGGCATCTCTCAAATGCTGCCCACTACATAAAGTGTGGCTGCAAGGTCATTTGTTTCTTCAAGTAAAGATAAGGGAACAAAAATCCCTTTGACTAAGCCTTCCATTTGGGAATTTTTGAAAATTTGTTGTTTGTTTGTTTTTAAATTCTGCACCAGAGTCTGTAACTGAGTGCCTCAGAGGGAAGGCACCTTCCTCCCCCAACCTTTCCTTGCTCAGGTTTTTTGGGTTTGTCTGCTGCTCCTGCCAGGATAGCAGGCGCACATAGCCTGTGCTCCACTGCTACAGGGATAAAGCCCATCTCCATTGTTAAATTTTCAGTTTCTCTAAAAAAAATTGAGGGGCAGTGTTTTTCACATTAGCTTCTATACCTCTTTTTTTATTGACATGAGCAGGCTACTTCATTTGAGTCTTCATATTGATAGGAAAACGCAGCCCAAAAAACACCTAAGCTGTCTTAAACCACAGTACTAAGAAGTAAACTAGAAAGTCATTGTTGCACTAAGAGCTTCGTCTTTAAATCAGCTCTGGGAGGGGGTGACAGAAGGGAGAGCAGTGAGAGTATGTGGTAATTAGATTCTCCCCCTCATCAGAACTGCATTACCAACAAATGAGCTAAGAAGTCTGGCTTCTTTTTAGTTTCCTTGAATTTAGCCATTGCCAGAGAACCTTACAACAAGAGAGCTGCAGTATGATTAACCCATAGTTATTAACTATAGTATTTCAACCCCACTTTGTGTGTGCTCGGCCCAGTATGGTCAACACAGACCTCTCACACCCAGAAATCAGACCCCTGCCAGACATGGAGAAGAAGAAGAACCGAGTTACAGCTCTGAACAAGGTAGTTTAGTCCACAGTTACGGACACTGATCAAGAAAAAGGACAGGAGGCTTTGTGTTAAGGAACAATTGGCACACAGGAATTCAATCAATGAACAAACAACTTTTTCTCATCATGTTGCCTTGTTCCTCATACCCTGACTTTTCAGGGTTGTTAAAAAGCTGTGAGTTTTAAGTTTTGTAAATGCCACTTATCAATTCCTTTCTCCACCCATTGCAGATCAGCACTTTCAGATCCCCAGACTTTGAATCTTTCCGCTGTATCCTCTGGCAGACCATACATATATTAATTTATTTAAGAAGAAGCGTGTATGTTTGGTTCAGATATAATTATGTGTTCTTCTTTTACCCATAAGAGTGATTTGCAAATGACCTAAGCTTCAACTTAAGTGCGAGTTGGGACCACAATCTCTATGCTGCAGATGGATAGACTGAGACAGCATAAAGAGAAATGTGCTCTGCCACCTATGCAAAAACCAAACCACATCAACACACAGGGAAACCACACAGACTGTCCAACTTCCCTTAATTAAAGTTAGTGCAAACTTCTTCAATAAAATTAGACTAATGAGGCCCTATCAGTAAACCAGAACTAAAATCTCATGCTATGGAAGCCGAGCTGTTTGTTGCACAACATGCTAGATCACAAGGATATCACCTGGATAACAACATTACCATGGGATTCCAGATAGGTTACCAC
>JAOXJM010000023.1:18713862-18751401 GCA_026413425.1 Tringa solitaria | reverse complement strand
ATGAGACTTCAAGATAAAGGTTCAAAAGTGCTTTTGTATTCGATTAAAAAATTATTTAAGCACCTGAGATTAGAGAGGGTTCATGACATTACAGAAATATAAGGGAATTTATGTACCTGAGAGTATAAACAGACATCAGTATTTTTTAAAAACTTTCCTAAATATTAATAGCTTACCTACATCTTTTAGAGAACAGCATTTTCTTGAGCAATCCTGCTAATTTTGCTTGTATTAGAGAGCAAAACTGAAATCACAGTACATTTTGGGCCAGATTTTGGGGGTTCATCATTCTGCTTCACCAACCGAGGCATTTCATAAAGGATCCAGATTGTCAAAGCCTCGGAGCAGCATGGCAAAAAAAGTAAGATGCAGATGCTCAAAACTGAGCACTATTGTAAATTCTGCTACATTACTAAAAAGCTTACACAACAGCTGAGCAGTTCTCAATGTCAAATCTGAACTGCCAGCACCAAACATTTTTCAAAATGTAATTCAACATAAGATAACAAATGAAATGGAAGTGCTTGAATATACTACCTGGGGTTTCTGCAGAGACAATTTGAGGACTGAATAAAATACATATTGAACCTGAAAGCCAGACTCCTACTGATTGCAAAAGGTCCAAAACCAATCTTAGTAAAATTTCCATGCCGTAGAATTTTAGGGGGCAATGAGAGGAGAAATGTGTTGACTTAGGAATGGCAAGATAATGAAGTGTAAGAAAAGGTCTCGTGACAAATCCTGCACAAATCAAGGACAGCACATTACCCTGTGTGCTTAGACCATCAGTCACTGACACTATACACTACCAAATTATCCTTGTCCTCTGAAGGTAGTAGCAGAGATTTTAATTATTATGATCACAGGCTAAAGCCATGACAATTTACTTTTTAGCGTCTGGTGCCAAAAAATCTTTTGCAAGTTTGGCATTTTTTGGTGACATGGGGCAACCTTAATACCCTTCAGTGTCTGATCAGACACATCATCGTTGAGAACTAGAGAGGAACTGGCATGATCAAGACCCTGGCAGGTGATGGGCACCTCCCCAACGGTGCTGGGTGTCCCAGAGCTGTGCCTGCAATCATTCTGCTCCTTTACAGTGAGTTTAATATGGGAGGACCTGATGATGAATGGACTGGAGGCCAGGACATGGCCAGGGTTGGCATCAAGGGTTTCTAATGCCTTCTGAGACCTCTGTGGCTGTTTCTGTGACAGTCATTACACTGGAACACTTCCCCGTACATCAAAGAAAGCTGCAAAGAAAGATGATTTTTTTACCTGGTGTGGGAAGTGTGCTGGAGAAAGTCCCCAGGTACTGGGAGGAGAGTTTCCAACATGTTTTTCAAGTCCTGTTGCCTGTCTGCTGTATTTATTCCTCCCCATGCTTACCTCCCCATACAAGCAGCTATTTTCCCTTGGTGTCAACCACCAAGGGACTGCCCATGTGAGGGAAAAATACCACTTCATTTGGGAGACGCCTGAGAACAGAAGAACAGTAAAGTGTTGGAAAGATTTAGAAGGTGACACAGAGATTAAATGTCAGGGGAATTAGCTTCTGGAAAATAAATTCAGGTATCATTTTCATACACTGTCAAATTACAAGAGATAAGCAGACCACCTAAAGAGAAAGACCTTTTAATTTAAAAAAAAAAAAAAAAAGGGTTGCCTCAGGGAGGACCAGCCAGCTGGTATTTTGTATTTCAGGTACATTTGTCATGAACATTTTTCTCTGAAGCTTTTACTTCTTTGTTGATGGCAAAATTACTGTCACCATTCAGTACATGTAAGATACCTCACATGGACCCATCCTGCACAGACAAAAGCGACTGTCACACTTGAAATGGCTGCACTTACAAAAGGGGTTGCACAGGAAATTTTATATGATTGGAAAGTAACACTTCAAACTGTCTGGATAGAGCTTAGTCGCCCATGAGGTAAACTGGTTTTTCAAAATGCTTACATGAACCAGCCTTTCATATTTTAATAAGCAGGTGCAAAAAGAAAGAATCGAAACTTCCCATTTTACTCAGATACATTAAAATGTGCATTCCAGAGGATGCATGAAGCAGGCATAAGGCTTAAAATTACAGCTTTGGGAAATTCATTTCCAAGGCAGTTGAAAAGAAGCTCCACATGCCTCGCTTTGGGTGTCTGAAGGCTGTTATATGCCCTTCTCTCTCCCCCAATTATCCCAGTACTTCCTAGAGATCTTTATCCATTGGCCTTTTCTATACTCTGTAAACCTCCTGTGAGGAGGACTGTTATCTTTCTTGGTGCCACAGGTCTATTCTGTAGGCAGAGATACTAAGTATTTTGCTAACGCAAGTGCTAATTAATAATAAAAATTGATGTTTTTCGATATAAAGTATGCCTGGGGATCTGAAAGACTAAGGATAATGTAATACTCTTGCTTTCTCTTTCCCTGTGAATTGGCCAAATCTTAGTGAACAATGGATCAATCTTCAGCAACTTCAAATGAACAGGATAAGAATCTGTGGTCTGTGGTTTCTTGAAGGTTGTAGCTGTTAGCATGAAAATATCATGTCTACTCTTAGCTAAATATGAGAACTTATGCTGGAATGGCTTCTGTAAAGATGCACAGCATGAACATATTCCATTTGTTGTTTTAAAAAGACATTGGAATGACAGATGTCAGTTGACAGACCAGCTAATGAGAAATACATAGGAGTCATTTTCTGTTCTGTTTTGCTTTTATAGGTGGCACAAAAGTACAGAGAAATACAGAGAGGAAATTAGGAGAAGCCACCAGGACAGGCTCAGTTAGTGCCTTCTAAGACAAAATGCTTACTGATTTCAACAGAGAAATCATGATGTTTAGAAGGGTTTGTGTGCTAAATCAACAGGTCTAATGTGATAACTAGATTTCCAAAGCTGACAGATGCCTAGAGATACATGAAAGAAATTCACAGCAACATCACTGAGCTTTTAAAGTTGATCCCTAAGGCTGTGGGGGAGGATAAAACAAGATAATCCTTGTAATAAAGCGCAAAAAATCACTGTCTTCACTCCCTTCATCACACATCATCTCCTGTAAGCTATTTAGGAACCTTCTCAACACCATACTGCAAAAATGGACTCCAAATACTTGCTACTTTTGAGAGATAAAAAAGATTAATTTGTTTTGGTACAGTGTGTCAAAGGAACGTGTTTAAAGAAAGGGCCAAGAAAAGGTGTCATTATTTAAAATAAAAGTTCACCACCTCCTTTGCAACTTCCAATTTAGCCATTAGCAATTTTGCAGCTCAGAGTTCTCATTTTTATATCCCTAGTTTTAACCAGAAGGCATGAGATCTTTCAGTAAATGTGTTATTAACACAGGAGTCATTTTCAGTCTTACATTTCCAAGGTGGCAATATTATTGGAAATTAGTAGAATATGAGCACCTAATAATTTCTGAGAAACACGTTGAGTCCATTTGAGGTACAACCATAGCCCACTCTTGATAAGGTTTATCAGACTGCTGAAACCAGGTTGGAAGGTGGGATTTTACATAAAGGATCTTTTTTTGGTTTTCTGTCCCTTAAGAAACTTCTTACACCTACGTAAGGGTCACTGTCCACAGGACAGAAAGCATGAGTGGGATTATTAAGATTCCTGGAGTGTCTCCTCCTAAAATTAAGCATGAAAGGGGAGAAAAGAAGAAGTATCTGATTAGGTCCTGTGTTCCTGTGGGAAGTCTGGACCTTTTTTAGTATCTTCTGAAGCTCTTGGCAATTGGCTGCACTGCACAGTTGCAGCATCCAGATGTGAAGCAGCTGGCTGACTTCACAAATATATGGAATTGGTGCTCCCTGCTCAGCAAACCTTTTTGAAATGACCCAGTAGCTCTTCACCAAAGCATAACCTAGATATAGTCACTGGTCTCTGTTTCTGGTTGTTCCTATCAGAAGCTTTGCACTCACAGTCTGTCCTCAACACTTTTCGGGTACCTCTTCTCATGTTGCTTTATAACATCAGAAATCTTTTAATTGTGACTGGACAAGTGAAAGGGCAGAGATGCATTGGGAAATCTTAAGCTGAGGTAGCCATAGGCTGGAAGAGAATTAGGGGACAGTTTCATTTATGTGAGCCTTGTACTTAGTCTTTTCTATGTACCTGCTAAAGGGTGAGTGCTGGTGACAACGATCCACAGGTTTGCACCAGCACAGCCGCTCTGAGGTTGTTTCAGAGGGAACTACATTTCACAACCAGCCTCACTCTGAAGCAGGATGCCTCAGGTCCTGTAAAAGGGAGTCACAATGTTTTCTTTAGCCCCCTCAAATATATGCTCATGACAGCTGAGAATGAACTTAAAACCTGTTGAGAACTAATTAGATGGGAAGCAGCGATCACAAACAGCCTCTGAAACCTTGGCCATTCCATGAGTTGCCTTTTATTTCTGTTTGTGTTTCAGCCCTGGCATGTGTGACAGCTTATGGCTGCCACGTTCCAGAGTACTAAATGCACTGAAAAATGCTGGAGGAAAATAAAACTGTGCTGAAAAAAGGCAACCTTATTATAGGCTGTATCTCTTTGGACGTAAATCTGAAAGTTTAAAAATCTCTTCACCCCTTACACCCTCTCCTGCTCTTGTCACCATCTTCCCCTCAACATGCTCCCTTCTAGTGGGTTTCTCTCCAAGTCTTTGGCTCAGCTCAGCTTCTCCTGTCTCCTCCTCCGAGAACTGAAGCTCCTTTTCATTCCTCTACTTTGGTGTATCAGACATCTTTCTCAGCAACGCTACACTTTTATTTCCCTTTCCGTGAATTGAACAGACTCAGATCAACCTGCCGGTGCCAGGTGCACTGTCTGAGTGATGTTTCAACTGTAAATTCATAGCTGCATTGGCTGAGCTATGATCAAAAGACGTGGCAAGAGGTACCAAAGGCAAACCAGTAGGCACAGGAGTTTACCTTGCAAGTGAAGCTCTCTTATCTATGCCAAGGGCTCTTTTTTTTAATAATTGCTTGGCAATATTGTCTGATCTGCTGGAAGATGTTACTTCTAAGGCAGAGCATTATCAGTTGCTGCAGCTATCCAAAGAGAGAGAGGGAGAAAAGCAAATTGAAATTCAATTTTTCATAATGAGGAAGGAAATGCATTTGCAATTTCTTATTTCCAAATGAATTCCTTCCCAGGGATTGTGAGGCTGCAGGCTCAATGCCATTAGGACCTGGCAGTCAAGCTGGAGCAGTCCCACAGGTCCTTTTGGAGAACAAACCCTAAGGGAGAGGGCAGCCAGGTCATCCAGTGGGAGAGATCAGATTTATAAAGCCTGTATTTCTCCCATGTAGCATAAAACAAATAGACTCATCCCAAAGTTGAAGCTTTAATGTGGACACTAGCTTCCTGAGGGAGTTGTTCTCTGAATTCTGAAGGCTGAATCAAACTGCTTATTTAGCCATCACTCTGTGTCCTGTGCTTTAATGAACATGCTTAATATTTTGTTCTGCTCCTGTCCTCAGCTGCTGTCAACAGACAAAGCATTATTGATGTTCTCGAGAAAGCCAGACTGTGAGTGCTTTGATCATGAGAGCAAATAGGGTTAAAAAAGGGCTCACTGGGCAATGATCTGTTATTCTGTCTACCACAAAGACCAAGAGCTGGCAGAAAATGGTGAGAACAGGTATTTTGCAACTCTTCCCCCATCCTCCAGTAAATTCTTGGCTGAGTCAAACCTTGGTTATATCATGCCACCAATTAAAGGTGTTGAAAATGTTAAAACAAGTATTAGCAACTCTTGAGGGCCTGGAGGTTTTTCCAGGCAATTTGAATCAATCTATTAACACTTCTCTGGAAAGGGAAATTTCACACTTCTCTGGCTTTACTCCTACCTTGGAGGATAGCACTGACCATTCAGCCATTTAATTCTGGAGCAATGGATTTTCCATGTTTTGTGGCTGGGCTTTTGTTTCTGGTTTATTTATTTTTATAAAGTATGTCTGAAAGGAGCACAGGATGCCCTTGCCAGAGCTGCAGTGTAACCTTCATGGTTTTCCTGAGAAAGTAATGATGAGTGTGAGCTTTTTTTTTATAGTCATCTTCAGTACATATGTACACATGCACACACATACATATGTATTTTTAAATTTAGGCTTCTGGAGAAATATACTTAGATGCATGTCTGCCCTCCTTAGTGTTAAAGCTCTAATCAGATCCAGCCTTGCCCTTTGTGCTGAGATTGTGAAGGAAATAGTGGTTTCCTTATTCTTGGGATATTCCTCATTTCCATTCAATGAGGAAAGGTGAGAGCATCCTCAAGTCCATTGCTCTCTGCATGAAAAGAATCAAGGATTCATCAGTCCAAAAAGCTCTTCCATCAGTGTCATCCACTTCCTTGTAAAATACTTGAATGCCCACTAATCCTTGGAGAAAATGATATTTTATCACTTCTGCTGAAAAGCAATACTATCACCTTGCAGATACATTGCTCCTCGCAGAGCTAAGGCAACAGCAATGGTTAGAGCTGAGTCCTTTTCCTTTGCTTTTGCAGCAGCCAGGGATCATTTACAGGTAATTTCCTGCCTCTTGACTAAGGAACTCAAACTTCAAAATTTTAAGAACAGAGTATGTCTTAAGGCTATGTCTTTGCACCCTGCAAGAGAAGTCCTTAAATTTATGGGAGGGTGTGTAAAGTCTCTGTTTGGATGGTAAACCGAGGCACAGTCTTAAGACCCAGAAGTTAGTATCTCTCTGTACTGTTTTAATATAGACGTAGGTATCTGCTCACACTGAGTTCATAATTGTAACAGAAGTAGGGACTTGGCATATCGAGGCTCCACAGCATTCAGTCAAAGTGGAAAATATACCATTTTCTGCCAGGCCAGCATTTGAATAATGATCAACTCCAATCCCCTCTTCTAATGTTTGTGATCATTCTGAACAGCAAAGTATCCTATGCGTTATGTGTGCCTGTAAACAGTAGACATTTGCATTTTGGCAAGATGAGACGTAGCTGTTGATGCTTGAAAAAGAGCAAGACCTTAGGTAAATTTGGACTGTTTGTTCAAAAGCTGCACCTGAGCCAGACCCCAAGAGATGCTGAACACCTGCAGCTCCCACTGACCTTCCTGTTGCTAATGTAGCTGTGGTGCTGACGGTGCAGTGCCTCCCTCTTACTCACAGCTTCACTAAAAGCCTTTATGATAGCTGGTTAGTTGCAGCCTACCTGAAATCTGATCATGGAACACACCGGAGGAAGAGTGTTCACCGTGTATTGCTGAGCTCGCCTCCTTCTGTCATTAGTCACCAGGGTATCATTTTTCCAAAATGAAACAGGAACGCCTTTGAGTTGCACGTACGAGCCACTTCAGTGCACTCACAATCTCAGCAGTGTAACAGTGCATCATCTATTAAATGTGCCCCCCTTCTTTCAGCTAATTCATACCCTACTCTAAATTGAACCTAATGAATACAGACAATTACACAGATCAAAAATGTGTAGGGCCTTCAGGTGGTGTAAAGCGGCTGCCAAAGACTGAAGAGTTTTTCAAACACACCTACCCATGAACCGCTGCTGTTTGGAAGAGATATGCTGTCTCCAATACACCACTTTGATGAGACTCCTTTAGTAAGGTGCAACCTACACCAGCATCTGCTATGACAATGTGCAGCAAGATTTTAACGCTCCAAGGATGTGGTAGCTGTTGTCCCTGTCCATGACTCCTCAGGCAGTCTGCAAACGAGCGTATGAACCATGACACACAATTAGGCACCAGCATGACTCTGTTAACGATCGGCAGTGAGACACGCCTGCCTTGCTGTGTCACTGCCTGCTAGGGTTTCAGCCTATTTGCTCTGCAGGCAGGGGAAGAGAGGGTTTATGTGTGTTAATAGAAGCCGATAGATGATAAGGAACAACCAAATTAAAGACAGATTACATGGTCCTGCCTTAAAAATATTTAATTCAATTCTGGAAAATGGACCAGCTTTAAAATGAGGGAATGTGAGACCCAACCTTCCAGAGCAGCCTGTGGCCCTGGTGTGCTATGGCAGTTTTCTGAATTTGCCTGTCCTTCCCTAAGAGGGCAGCTGGTACTCACCAGCAGGTGAACTTGCCTTACGTTTCCTCAATAAGGAAGAGACTTTACAACACTTTCTGCATGCTTCCCTCTTTAATTACTTGGTATTGCTCTGCCCTGCCATCTAATCAAAGGGACTGAAATTCTTGCCTTAGATGTACCTGTTGGCTATGTAAGAGTTCTGTGCTAGTATGGCACTCACTCCTCATTTTCCTTTTGGAAGCGTAAACTTTTCACCTCCTGTTTTTATTCTCCTTCACCCTCTGTTTCGCTACTCCAACTTCCCTACCTTTTCCAAATGTCACTCAGTCTTCTCCCTTACCCATTTGCCTTCCCAAAATACCTGACCTTTGATTTGCAGAGAAGAACTTTGTAAGTTGCATCTGGCAATTCCATGGGAGGGGTTGCTTTCAGAAACCTCTCGTGTTCACATCTCACTGGTTTCCCCAGGCTTTTTGCTTTGACAGCTGACATAAATCCAAATGGTCAGGGTACCAGTAGAGTCAACCAGCACAGGGATCTTACCAGAAGTTCTGCAAAAGATTTTGATAGGTATAAACTGGTTTAAAGAAGTTTTTCCCTTAGAAATTTCAGACCTCAAGAAAAAACAGAAAATATTTTTAATGTTCTTGATTTTGATCTAGTTAATTCCAGCGCTTTCAAACAGGTTTAGAATCAAAAACTCTTATTTCATCTGGTCCTGGAAACAGTTATCAACATGTTTGTAAGCATAAACCACCAGGTGAAAGACTCCTGAGGCACTTTCATACTTCAGGTGGAAAACTGAATCATAGAATAGAATCATAGAATTGTCTAGGTTGGAAGGGACCCTCAACATCATCTAGTCCAACCATCAACCTGACTCTGATAAACAAAAAAAGCTAACCACATCACTAAACCATGTCTCTAAGCACTATATCAACCCGTCTTTTGAAAACCTCCAGGGATGGTGCCTCAACCACTTCCCTGGGCAGCCCATTCCAAGGCTTAATAACCCTTTCAGTGTCAAAATTTTTCCTAATATCCAATCTGAACCTCCTCTGGCACAAATTGAGGCCATTTCCTCCTGCCCTATCGCCTGTGACTTAAGAAAAAAGACCAATCAAAAAGTGATGAAGCATAAAGTGCTGTAATATCTCCTAGAACCTGAATCCTGATCCTATGACTTAACCATCAAATCACACTTTTCTGCTCCTAAACTGCCTATGCTTAGCCTGCGCGTGGATAACCCTCATAGATGTGGTTGGACCCAATACACAATGAATGCTTAACCAATCAATCACTTAACAATCAATGAACGCTTAAACACCAAGAGAAGAAAAGTCCTTTAACGCTTGGAAGTTATTTTTCATCTCACAAAGATGACCGATACTGCGGGCCCCCAAGTACGGTACAGACATAGGAGAAAGAATGAAAACATTACACCCAGAATAACCTCCAGGCAGTTTAAAACCTGCCATGAATGAAAATAAGCGCCACTTATAATCAAAACTTCCTACGGTATGCAGTTTTGTGGTGTATATTTTAATTGTTGCTTTGCTCCATGTCATAACCATTTGATGAATACCTTATGTAGTTTTTAAAAAGGCAAATGGATTACCTTACTTCTTAAGTCATTTTGGCCCTGCTACTTGGTGTCTACAAATCCTGCTGATGCAAAGAGAGCAGCTCATGTAAATCTGCCAGGGACCTCTGTCATTGAGCTGCAGCAGTTTGAGCACATGAGCAAAATCACTCTCCTGTGTACGTAATGGGGACTGAGCCATTACAAAAAAAAATACTCCGGCTTCTTGCATTTCTCTTCTCAGCACATACTGCCAATTGGTTGTCCTGTGGGGAAGGATTTAAAATGTGTTCTGTAATGACACTGAAAGCGAACATTAACAATTAATGCAATTCATTATCACACTATTTTAAAATGACTACAAATTCTTTCCTGAAGGGTATCCAAGCCAGTCTGATTTAGAGTAACTGCTAACAGCAACTTACCTCTTTGTGGTGCTTAGCATTTACTGAAATAAAAATGCACTATTCTAAAATTTATGAGAATTGATTTCAAGTTTTTAATGAACATTTCAGAAAGTGCAAATGTCTTGGGTAAGCTGCTTAGGCTGGGATTCTGACACTCTAGCTGGCATTCAGGAGACATATTTTATTCCAAGAGAGTTATTAAGGTCCATCAAGGCCATCTGAAGAACCCAAACAAAAGTGTGTAATTCAGTATGAGTAAACATATAAAAATTTGGTATTATGCAGTGTTTCTCAGTTATCAAAAGCCTTACTGTTCCTATATTGAATCAAAAGCACTCACCAGCTCTGATCACCTATTTACAACCTCACAATCAATTAGTGCATCATTATTGGTTAATGTAAGACTTACAGGAAAGCAATGATAAGGAAAAATAAACGCAAGCAGGAAATACACAATTATTGAAAGTCCCAAACTTGCTAATGGCTACTTCTAATTAAATATAAATGGATGAGAAACGTCTGGCTCTAATCCTCCTGTCAGATCACCACAGGGTAACAAAATGATAGATCACTTCACACGGGCAAGCAGTTTTTTGTGTCAGAAACGAGCCAGATGATGAATTAACTTATCTGGATTCTGCTAAAGGAAAGAGATCAAAGGGAGTTTGAGAGAAAAACTCAGAGATGTGAACCTAAACCCTGGTGACAGTTTAGACCCTTGCAGATATAGCAGGGCTTCCTGGAACTATGCAAAGAGCCAGATCAGAAAATCATCATTTTGTCATCATGCTAAGAAGGTGAACGCTTTCTCTCCATCAGTATAATGGATCATACTGTCTGCACCTAGACATTTTTTTTTAGATATGAATTTGAAAACACATAAATGGACTTTTTACTCCTGCTAGTCAAGGAACAAGGTTCAGAAGTTTGCCATGTGTGGCCAAAACCCTTTCAAAACAGCATGTGTTGATCAGCAGGGACCAAGCTCTATCCAGAACAGTATCCAGTAAGAGATAGGTTGGTAATACGTATCAACTAAATATGACAAGCAAATTCAAAGTTGAATAAGTAAACTTGTTATCTTACGGAAACAGACTTTAGTTAAATGCCTTGTAGTTCACTGTCCTTGCTAATGAAAGGCAAAGCAATAATAGAAAAAAATTTGAAGCATTTATAAAATCTAGTAGAAGATGGTCATTTCAAGTCTGGTGAGTGGTTCACATTATTCTAACTCAGTATGAAAGCGTCAGCCATTTCTGTTTTTGCTTCTCCAGTTTCCACATATTTCTTTTGAGAAAAAAATAAATATCCTCATACACATTTTAGATTTATGCCTTTCATTCCAACTTTACTATTTTCTCATCTAGTCCCAGCTGTCTTATTATTTCTTCACGTTGATTTTTCCATCAGCAGCAGGTGAATAAAACAGTTCACATTGGTGATTACCATTTGAAAAGTAACACTCATGCTGGAAGAGAAAAACATCTTCAGCTTTTGCTTAAATCCACAATTCTGACTTCAAAGAAACTGGAAACATTAAGACCAGTACAAATGGGAATTTCACAGTAAAGGCACATAGCACATAGCACAGGTTCCAGCAGGATGTCTCTGACCACAGCACTGCAATGGTTTCAACCATCAGCTTGTGAAACGTCTCCCTCATCCAGCAACCCAACACAGCAACACAGGATCACAAGTCAAGCCTGGAGACCAGGACTGGAAAAGGTGCAGTGGATAAGATGCTCATGTGAGTTCAGGGGAAGGTGACACTGTGTCCATCCCACTCAGTGTGTGAGCCACGTTAGAGCTGCACAACTGGGTTAGAGTCTGGTCCTTCTACTAGGAGGGACAGCAGAGGGCTGAGCATCTTTTATGAAGTCTTTGAGTACTTCAACGGGAGAGTTTACAGCATCTCACAGGCATTTCCTATTGCTAGGGTCTGCTCTGGTCTGACCTTCCAGTCACCCTTGGTCTTGGAAGCGGCTCTTGGCATCGACCTCAGGGTCACTGCAGTGATGCTTTCTCTTCAGACTACTCCCTAACTGGCTACATCTGACTCCAGCACATGCTCCTACATGGGTGGAGGATGCCCTCACTCCCTGCCTTCCCTAAATGTCGTTTTTTAAGATCCTCTTGAAAATCACACCTGTGATGCCAAAGACACATCTGGACAGGTTAGCATGGCATTGACAGGCAGGATAAGCCTTTCTGCGCAGTCAGATCTCTGTCCAGTTAAGAAGGTTCTGAGCTGCAGTGGCAGTATGAGGTCTTATAATCCCTTCGGGGCTAAGAAGTGATAAACAATGCTATTCTGTTCTGCTTTGCGTTGAAATGGGCTATAAATGCTTATTTACATGTGCAAGCTGCAGGGTGGTGACAGAGGAGTGGTAACTGTGCTGTTTGTACATCTGTCCCTCCAGCTGTAATGTAAGAAGCCATTCTCACCCCTGAACGTATCGCAGCACCGGTACTTTCAAGACCAATCTACAACAGGTAACTCATAGTGTTAGAAATTCTGTTGAAAACACTTTATTGTACCCTTTGTGAAGTCAGTCACAAAGGCGTTTACTCAAAGCTGTTTCTTTACTTGCACTGTAAGCCCATCCCCTCACTCACAGCTTTCTTTAGTGGATTCCCAGCACAAGGAGAATCTATTTTTTCTTGCTTGAATTATAACCTTTTGCAGGTATTAAGTGACTCACAAGCACAGGACAAAAGGAAATGAGCATTTACAGCCTATACATGGGATTCAAATGCTGGGCCTCTCTCAGTCACTATTAATCACCAATGTTTCTCTCACTCACTCTCAACTAACTAAATCTTAGATTTTTCTGGTATGATAAAAATCAAAATGAGTGCCGCCTCCTCCTAAGTTGTAACATTCCCAGCAGCTGTATGACAGAGAACCCAGCTGATTTCCCATGTGAATCTGAAAAACATTACAGTCATCTTTCAAGTGCAAGCACTTAAAGGCTAATTAGAGTCCCTGAGCAGAAAACCACTTTATATAGGTTTTAAATCAGTGGGACTACAAAGTGAAAAAATAATAAAGTGACAACAGTAGGCTGCTGTTTTCACTTTTAGAGGAGGGAGAGATTTACAGAGTCAACACTCAAATTCCTGTTTTCTGCAGAATAATATCAGGGCGATGTGATTCTTAGCAGCACCTTGACAGATGATGGTTGCTTTTGGCTCTTGATGGAAACCAAAGGGACCAAAGTTCTTCCCAAGGAGTGCTCAGCTCTACATGGGATATATTTCCATGTTCCCTACAGGCCCCTTGCACATTTGTTGTGTTATTTACCCATCTCTGTTTGAATAATAAATCTCTTGGGGCAGGAACTGCCTCTCACAGTATGTTAGCACAGAACTTTACTTTTAATCTCAGTTGAGGCTTTTAGCTGCTAGTGTTAAGACAAATGGGAACAGATAACTGCAATATAGATGCTCTGTGGTCTCGGAATGATCACCTGTCTAGAAGATTAGTGTTTCACATGTCTCAGCTGAAGTTTATTCGATTCTTGTTTGTTTATGAGTTGCAAATACCTATGCCCAAAGAGAAGCAATCAAGAATGATTAGTTTTCCTTTGGAAGAATAGATGTCTACATCCATTTTAACCCAAGCTTTTGTTGTTGGCTATAGTTTGCAGAACCTTATGCAGAGGCACAGTTTTTTTTTGGGTCTGTTCGAGTACCAGGTAATTAAACATAGTACCAGGCAAACCTGAGGAACTGGAAAAATTTATAGTGAATTCCTCAAAAATACTTCTGATGAAAGTCAGAGGCAATTTAAAAGGTAACTGATGCCAGCATTTGTGGCTACATATAGGTAGCGTACTTAATGTTACAAAGAGCAAAGATGATAAATTCAGTTTTAGGACCACAAAAAAGGCATCCTTCATTTCTCTTTAATGATTTCTACATTTCTACATTCCTCTTGCAAAATGCACTTAACCTTTCCGTGAAGCCAGGGCTTGCAAACAGTATGGAATTATCAGCCATGAGACATGAGATGCAGAAAACAGATACTGTAAAAACAGAAACTTGAGAAAATCTCATGCTACCTATTTCCCAGCAGCTCTTCCTCTCCCGTCACCTTCAGAAAACCCTAACCTCAAGGTTCACTCAACCTTTCACTTCTCAAACTGAGAGCAACAGAGAATCCCCAGAGTTTGGGTAACCAACAAGCAGAATCTGAAGCAGCAGCACTGGGACCAGATGGGATGGGAGGTCCTGACCCTCACTAGTATCTCTCCAAAAGAGGGGTACCCTCAGGGATCCCCCTATTCCATAAAGTGCTCCCTGGGGAGGTAGTCCTCAGTCCTGCCTGTCTGCATTTGGCAGTAGTCCCCTGATGATTTTCTTCAAAGCAGTGCCCACTGTACATTTACTGGACCCTATTAGCTATTTCAAGCAAAGGGAAGCATTTAGTTCATTGTGACATTTCAATAAAGTTGGAGATCTGCTGCTACATGGAGACAGGAGTTTTCCTGTGTGATTTTTTTTGAAATATTGCTGTATGGTTTTAGCTTAAACCACAACACAGGACACCAACTTTGATATTAATCTCAAGGCAAAATGCTGACATCATGAATGTTGAGTTATTATCGTGGCATTTTGATGTGTTTCATTGTACTTGCTCTTTTATTGCATTTTGCAAAAATTTAAAGAAAAAATAAAAACACTCAAGAATTCATTTTTGAAAAAAAAAAACCCCGGAAGTTGTTCCCCTCATAAAATAAAATTCTGTCAAAGACATTAAGGGTCAGATTATAGCTTGATTCCCTGCAGCAATGAAGCTTGTACAGTCACCTTGTCTCTGTGTGACCACCTGGCTGCCAGTTCCACTACTTACTCCTTTCTTGCAGTGAAACTCACTTCCCAATATCAGCCCCACTATTTTTTCTTTTCTATCAGTGAAACTCACTTCCCAATATCAGCCAAATTTGGGTAGAAGTTTTGCACACCTATTGAGCTTGCAATTAGGAAACTGGGTAGAAAATTCACAAAATTCACTTCTTTTGCAGAGTGTACTATGTTCTTATATTTTGTTTATGGCATTAGTTTATTTAGGGTGAGGACATGTTGCTAAGAGGTATTTTAGTATAAAAAAAACATTTTGTCACTGGAAATTTGATACAAACAACATATTACGGAGCTCAAGTTTCTTTACATAGGATGTTTTTCCTTCTCCCTCAAGCTTGTGAGCACAAACCTGTTTTTTTTTTTTTTTTCTATCAGAGGGATGGAGTATACACACAAAGCCCATCATAATAACCAAGAGAGCAGAGGGATCCTGGCTTTGCAGGAGTTGAGGAGGACAATTACAGTAAGGGAGAAAAAGTTATGTATGAAGAGAGCTGTGTTTGGGTGATGCATCTGGATTTCAGTAAGACGAGTTGGTGGGAAGACCGTGAATACACACTGGGTGACCAGTGCAGGGAGAAACCCGGTACTACTGCCCTGCTGCATCCCTCATGGCACTCAAAACAGGAATCTCAACAGACTGGGCATGGTTTTGCACTACGTCCATCTGCAGATTGGCAGCCAGAAGTGAATTCTGGCAGCAATAATCCATCACAGAACAAGTTCCTGCCCCCTCCTCCCAGATGATAAGCTCATTTGAAAGTGCAATTGAAAGCGATTGATGTCAAATTTCATGAGAGGTGGCCTAAGGCAGAGCACTGCACACGAATAGCAATAGCTCCACAGCACACGACAGTTGGCTTTTGATGTTTTTGCATTAAAAAAAAGAATAATGTTCTGGGATGGGTTAAGCAAATGACACTGCAGGGAGGAGAAGCAGCAAAAGTTATCTGCAGTAAAGGGCGACTGTACTTCCTCCTTCCGCCCAGTCCTTCCATGCTGGAGAACACAAGGACAGCCCTCATTTACCTCCTGTATTGTTTACTCCATTTACTCTTGAAATACACATTATTTTAAAAAATACTGGTAATAACCGCAAAAGAGGAAGTTATCAGTGAAATCATGCATTTTGTCTAGAACGAAATGTATCCTCTCTCCTTCTGAGGCATAACCAAACTCTTGTCTCCAAAAGTTAGTAAAAGACTTTCCTTAGAGGGCAAATTTTGGCATAAACGTACAGTTTCATTCTGCCCACCTCCAGACTCAGGAGTAGCAACATGAAGGTAGGTAAAATGTGTCAAACCAAAGGTCCACACAGGTCAATATTCTCTCTCTAATTGTGAATATGGAGGTAGGCTGTTCTGTATCCTCTTTTAGTATTATTTGTTGTCCCCTGATACCAGTTGTTTTTCTCCTTGTTTTTTCACTTTTCTCTTTTTTGCACTTTCCTGCCCCAGAAGACGTCATTGTTTCGTTAGGTTCATGCCTGGCCATAGGAGGAGGAACCAGCGGGGACCGGAAGGAAGAGCACAAGAACAGAGCCAAGAGAGTCAGACTTTGCCACAGAGGATGGAGTCTCTGCCTCGCCTTCCCCCTGTGTTCCCAGCATCTGGGTTTACTTTCTCTCGAGCCACAAAGCAGAGGTTTTGCTGCTGTGCATCAAGATAAGTGTAAATACAGACTGCAAACCATGACCTGAATCTGTAATGGAGGACTTCTGATACTGCTCAGAGATACTCCATGAATATTTTAGAAATAGGTAGTAACTCAGCTTTTGAATGCAATATACATAGAGTTGTCTGTTACATGGGCAATGAACAGGTATAGTATGGTAAGTTAACATAGCATTTGGATCTGTTTTTCTAAAGAACGCCTAAACTTTCTCTCTAACTTTTGGATACATGGGAAAAATAAAGTGTCTTTTCTTTAGTAAAGCATTTTTGACTCTACTCCCAGACATTTCAATGGGGCTGGGGGGCATTTAAGACTTCTGAAAATCAGGTCTGGAATGGGATCTTAGATTTGAACTTTTTTCCCTGTGTCCATAAACAGAAAAGCTTTATCTTAATCTTATCTTAATACAAACTACACTTTCTCTTGTTTTTGTTTGGATCTCATCAAAACCAAGGTTTGATTAATCAATATAAAGTAAAACCAGACAAAAATTTGCAAACTATGCACATTGTTTCTAAAACTTACAACAGGTGCAATATTTATTTCCTACGGAGTGTCACTGGTAAAGGTTTCTGCTAGTCTTTTGTGACTTCAGCTATTGAAAAATACAGGTAACAAAACTCTGCTGAGTTTTCCATACTTCACTATAAAGTAATGACTGAGAAACAAGGCAGAACACAAATCCTATACTTGCATTCAGGAAATACTGTATATGCAACTTTGGACATGTCAGCGAAAAGACTAACTACAACTAAGGAGTTTATGACCAAAAGAAGTTATTAAATACAACCTCTTAAATTAGAAATATAAGGAATAACTCACATCCCTAATATGGATGAATCTAAAAAATTAACTGGGATGAAGGTCTGACTTTCACTCATTTCCTGTCTTAATGGATTTGGGCTCTTCTCTTTACGTTGCCAATGTCTTAGAGAAAATATTTTTCTATGGCACTTTAGCCTTAGGAACAATCTTCCAGTCTCTATGCTCCACATGTAATTTCTGTTGGCTTTCATTTGTCTTGTCAAAATTTGCATGGTCTCCCTTACTCAGTTATACAAATCCACATCTAAAGTAACCTCACTGAAGATAACAGGATGATCCCAGTTAGGATCTGGGTTATTATGGCAGTATGTTCCTGTCTCTTGACCCAGAGATGGGTGAGACATGAATCTGACTTTTCTAACTGAAATCCTGCTCAGAGATTCCTCCTAAGAAGCATTCTCCCATTTCTCCTATTTGACCTTGCCCTTGACTTCCCAAGTTGAAAAATCTAAGACAAAGAAGGGAGGTGGTGATACAGGGATAGTCTTTGTCTATTCTAAAAATATCACGGCCACACGTCAGCTTTGTACATGTTAACAGAAGTAAACAGATAGGATTTTTTTTTTATAATGGAAAACCCAACCAGAGGGAAGTCAGTTTAGTACCATGAAAGAACAGACACTGTAAAGATGAGGCATTTACTCCTACAAATAAGTCAAAAATCTGCATCTTCAAGTCCATATTCCAAGTGTTCAATTTGACCATTACCTCTACTTTTATAGTCAGGAAAGGTGAAAGGACAGAAAGGATACAGTCAACCAAATACTCCAGCAGAGAACACAGTAATAAATAGAATCAAAGTAATACATAGCAAGTACTAAAACTCAGCAAAAAATTCAAGAAATGCCAATGTAATTTATATTCCTGCACATTAAGGCATAGCCTTTCAAAACACTATCCTACACTATTTTATTAAAGATCCTTCACCTTTTTGTTACTGGTTATTTTTCTCACTGAACACCTGAAAGACTCCAGAGCCTAAATTACTTAGCATCACTGCAGAATATAAACTAATACAACATTTAAAATTTCCCTGGGGGCACTCCATGCATTACTACAGCATTGCTCTGCATCAGACTGGCAAGATCTGATTTTTCAGATTAGGTGGCATTTTTACAGTATTTTATACATCCAGTGCACTAGTCCCAACCACAAACAAGATTACTGACAATTACTGCATGTTTTTTACCCTAGGTGTCCTTCATTAGACACTCATTGTGCACACTCAAGATTTTCACTTGATCCAATGTAATGGACCAAAGTGGTCCTGCATCTCCCTCCTCTTTGCTTATATTAAGTCTACTGATGTTGCAGCTGCAGCGTGAGGCAAATCAACAAGCTCCTCTGGCAAGAAGCTGTGCTTTTTCTCCTTCAGCATTGCCAGGGGAATTTTCCACTGTCCTGACAGACTGATTCCACCTGTTTTGTACCCACCCAAAGACAAGAGGTGATAAAGGTGAGCCGGCTGGAGGGCAAAGCTGGGGTTATGGGCAGGGAAAAGTAACCACCTTCAGAAGTGGAAGATACACCATGAAACCCTTAGGCGTGTCTCTGAGAACATGGTGTGTGACTATCCATGGGGATAAATTGGCACCTCCAGCTTTACACCAAGCTGCTTTGAGCAAGGAGGGAAGCAGCCCCAAGAAAACCTCCTTTCCTGCAACACTGTCAGTCTGCATGGATGTGCAAACAGGCAGGAGTCTGCCAAGAGATGAGCTGTTAGTGTCCTTCATGGGGACACTATGTGTCCCTATATTCACGGGGAATATAGGGAAGGTTCAAACAGCAGTTGTGACCCCAAGTCTCTGTTTTGTTCCAGAATACATGAAAGAGCTTGAGGCAATGGTGGTCCTTGGCAAAAAGCAGTAATCCAGAAGTAACTGAGCATCAGGTATGCTTAAGGTCAAATGATATAAATTTGTCATCTGACTTTCAGGAGCCAGACGCCTGCCTCTCTGATGGCATCTTTGAAAATCTCCTCAAAACAATTTCTCAGAAGTCTACAGTTACTCAGAGCCAGTGCCCCCCTTTACAACATTAAGATGGTGAAGTGCATTATTTATGGATTCAAATGGCACATTCTTCTTCTAAAATAATCATTGTATAATTGGGATAATCCCCTTGATTGTGTGCAATGGCTTAAGTACCACTTAGGTAGTAAGTAACTACTGGCTTTCAGCCATGTGACCAATAGTCGGAGCTGACTGAAGACTTACCATCAAGGCATTCAAGAATAATCAAACTTTTCAAAGAAGTGAGAAATTTCACGGTAATACTTCCTTAGAATACAGCACTTTTTTAGGCCAAAAGAATTAAAAACTGTCTTTCTTTTTCCTTTAACTTTTGCAACAATGCACAAAACAGTTATGAAAATCCTTTCCACCTTTTCCCATCATTAATCCCCTTGTATAAAAAGATGATTGTCAAACCGTAATAGGCAGTTATTACCTTTCTGTAGGCAATAACTCTAGTGTTCGTGCTGCTACAACCTTGGGCAGGTTTCAGAAGTAACTTAAGAAAAGGTCTCCAGATTCTGGTGAATATGCTTTACAATGCAGAAGAGAGGAAACGGAATCGATCTAGCATATAAAAGAGAATTACAACTATAATAAACTTACTGGATGTTGTCCACAGCACCACTGTTAAAGTAAACACACCCAAGTTATATATATATATATATATATATAACTATATATATAGGATCCTATATATATATATAGGATGCCACCTGCATCCTATACCCTGCAGCTGTATAGCCACAGTAACATGTCACTGGGCATGTTAATTAACTCCAAGTTTACACAGCTTTTAGAGCAAATTTTGCAGACAGCGCTGAGCCCTGGTTTTGTTAAGCTGAAAGGGCTGAGTCAAAGCCACTTGCTACACTGGAAAGCATTTTTCCTGTTTACTTTCATGTTCAATTTGGAGAGATTCTCCTTTTGATAAATATATAAGAAGTGTTCTTCTGCACTGCACTGAAAAATAAAATTTCAAATCCAGTCCTAAAAAAGGCCTCTCAGGGGCAGACCTAAGAGCAGGAGTCGTACCCCTGAAATAAAGTATTTGTTAAACAACAGACCAACAGTTACACATCTCTAACATCCAGTACTAAAGACCTGTGTGAGGGTGAAGACAATGGCTCAGAGCCATACGGACATGTCTCTTCAGGCTTACCAGCTCTGGCACCATCTGAACATAGTAAATTACTGCCTCAGAGTTTGTTACTGCTTAATAGCAAACTCTTACTGTTGGTAAACTCCACACAGTTTCTCATTAGCAGAATTGTAAAGATCTTTTCCCTTAAGTATGCAGCAGCTGCATTGGCAGGAGTGAGCCTCCAAACAAAGCAGATGCATCTCCTACAAAGTTTTCAATACCTCAAGGTATTTAACAGCTTCTGTTTTATCACTACTGAGAAGAGTTTGGTTTGTTGCTGTTCATCTGTGTGGGCAGGTGTTTTATTTCCCTATTTGTAAAACATGATTATAGCACTTCCTTACATCACATCGGTGTTGCCTGGCTAGATGGTTTCAACAGCGAGCAGCCTGCAGTTTAACAACATTGTAGGAGAGATCCCCTAGATAAAACTGTGATTTAAGCATGGAAAGCTTCAACGACCAAAAGCACTCCCAAAACACTGCTCCATACCTGACACTCTGGTGGGCCAGATGCTCCCTATCTCCTCTCCCCAATATCTCTAGATATCAAATAATAAATAAATAAAGAAGATTTAAAAGGGAGCAACCAACAAAAGTGAAACAGAGAATTATATAACAAAGAATCAAAATACGTAGATGGATAGTAATTTCCTGAACTTAGAGACCTACACATACAAAAGTAAATAATTCCTTGTGAACTAAAGCCCAGTTAGAGATAGAGTAAGCGGAACAAGCAATTTGGTAAAGTAGGAGTAGTAGCAGACATCTGTCTGGGTTAGGAACTTGACTGCAGTATTACATATCAAATGACCACTAGTTTTCAGCTCAATTTTCAGCTCACATTAGGAAGTTAAAGGAAAGAAATCACAGTAGATAAAACAATCTGTAGCAAAGTGGTTCTGTAGGTTTCTAATCTAGTAAGAAAGCAGAGGGAGGGAAAAAACGATTAAGCAATTAAGTGTTGCCTGTTGCCTTATTGATCTGCCAAGAAAAAAATCTACCTCAACTATAAAAAATAACTATTTGTACATGTTAATAGTAATGATACTGAAAAATACCATACATTTTCCTGGATGATTAATGTGGTATTTTAAAACACCATGATAAATGTTAATTACACACAAATAACAGCAGTAAAGTTGTCATGGCAGGATTGGGAGCTCAGAGCTTAGCTCTGTTACTCCTGGTTCCCTTGACCTCATGTAGTAAGCCTGAAAAAACACATAAGTAAATAACGTAATGACTGATACACACTGAATCTTTCTTGAGGTAGGTAAAGATTGAGGAAACAGCACACTTCCTTGCATTGCATGAGATTGAGAAAAGACAGGAGAAACTCAACCCATCAAGCAGAGGGCTGTGCTGCAAGACATTATAAGAAAAACAGACAGCAGCTCATTTTCCTCATTTTCTTGCCTTTCCTTCATGCAGTTTCTCTTATTCTCCAAGCTTCCTCTGTAGCAATGTTATGAGCTCACCTACTCCCTAAATTTTCAGGTTACAACAAAATAAGGAAAAGCCCTCCTACATCCCTGCTTTAAAAATAAATAAAATAAAATTGAATTATTGTGTTTACATCTTCTTGATGCCATTGAGATTTCCCAACAGGAGGAACTGCAGAGTTTCAGATAAGCATAGCTGCGAGATGCATTGACCATGAGAGATGCTTACCTCTTCCTTCCCTCCTGCCGGTGACTACAGAGCAATAGATAGCTCAGACTGATGTAGCAGAACAACAATTTGGCATTCAGAGGTGCCTGAAATGCATTTGTTTAGTATTTGTTTGGGTTGTGCTGCCACAGCTCTGACCCTCTCAATGAACTCACTCAAAACCTACTTCTAATATCCTCCTGCCTTGTGACTTGAAAGGCACAAACTTCAAGAGCCTCATCTCTTACATGATGCTGGGACAAAGTATGCCATTTACTACTTTCTTAAAAAAACCCCCAACCAAACAGCTCACCTTTGTTGTTTTTTGTGCATCTGCTCTGTCTGCTGTACACAGTGACCGGGAATGACTTAAGTGCTCTAGGGGAAAAATAACCGACAATCTTTGTTCTGTTTTCCAAGGAAAGACAGATACATGGCCGCCTGCCACTGAGATTTGCTCCAAGCTACAACAATGTATAGTCTAGGTGCCAACTTCAATTATGTTTCAAGGCAGCTGGACTTCTCAAGCTCCCCACACAGTTGCTGTCTAGAAATCTGAGCATTTCTGAAGATAGCTGCGAAATTCCAACTGATTTACACAGATCCAGGGTACCACCTTGGACTTCTTCATGAGTACAGACATATAGGACTTACTGTAGCAAATACAGGAAACATCTAGTTAGTAAATGAATGTTTGCATTGTTTGCGGCAGAACTTGGATGAAGCTTCCAATTTTTCTCTGAGTGGTCAAAGTTGGCATGTGGGGGACATCCCCGCATGGTGAAAAAGCAATGTAAGAAAGGGCTACGCACAAAGCAAACATGTAGAATCAGGCTGCTTGCTGTTTCCAAGGTCTAGTGATATTTCACTGACACAAAGTCTGTTGTTTACTCTTTGCCTGTTGCTATGCATAAGCCCCAAGTATTTATTAGAACAACTTACTGCTAATAATGAGAAGCCAAACAGGAAATCAATATAGATTCATTTACGTGAAAAAATATGCTTATTCCCTCTCTGATAAACAGCCAGGCAGGCAAAGCTGAGGATCCCCATGCCAAATGAGTATCTGAGGCACTGAAAAATAAGTTTCAGTAAATTACAGCAGGTTCACTTAAAAGAATGCTAGACATGGTTTAACTTTTTTACCCTTACCTGTCACAAAATAAGTTTATACGCTATGAAATCACCAGATGAAACTACAAGACATATGTGACTTAAGCTTATTAACTTGCATTTCTATCAGTTTACCCAGTTTAGATAAAATCATCACTGTACAGTTCCCCCTTATTTGGAATAAAAGAGCTCTATTTGTAGCAATTTTTATTTCTTTATTTCTCATGTTTGCCTTCTTAAAAAGAACTTAATCGCTCTTAACCTCACCCCAACTCATGTCGTGGTAAAAATCTATCAAGCAATCACTTCCTCTGCCCAGCCCGCAAGATTAATAAAGGCAGGCCACAAGGAATTCCTCCACTCATTTCATGGCACTCTAAAAACCCTCCTATTGCAAGGCACCCACCAATTACTTCCTCCCCCCTCCCTGTTAATTTTTCTTCATTTTAGAGCATCATCAGCTCAGCTCACACGTCGGGTTTTTTCCTATGACTTTTAAGTTATATGGTGGGGTCATTCTCCCTATTTTGTAGGTGGGGACACTGCAGTGGGATGTGGTACTCAATGTGAAGATGAAGGAAGGTATAAGGCAGCTGTGAGCCTCTTCCAGAGTATAGGAGGAAGAGGATGACAAACATTAAGATACAACAGAAAATTAGGGAGGAAAAAAAAATCTAAATATAGTTTGGGCATTTGAGGAAACTAATGCTTTGGGTACTTTCAAGGCATAAAAAGCGTAAATTGTATAATTGCTATTAATAGCAATTTTCTAACATCACTGCATGTTATTCATGTTCCTGCTGTGTTTTTCTCCACTAGATGGTAACCACAGAAACCAAACAAAAAACAAGCTCTCAGCAATAGAAGCATGGTGATATGGTGCAGAATGATACTCTATACATTTGTTATCTGAGACTGCCAGAAAGACAGAGAGAACAGAGAAGACAAAAAATAAGGTTGCTTTGAGAAATGTATTAACTCTTAGCATGTCAAAGCACAAAACCAGAAATATAGTGTCCATGACAAACTTCTGAAGGGAGAAAAGAAAAGAATTACCCAATGAAGTAGCTTCAGAAGACGAATCTGCATTTTTTCCTCCGTAAATACAGCTCCATGATTTAGTCTCTCTTAAACACTGAATATAAGCTATCAGCAGAGAGATGGGTGAAGAGAATACTGTGGTTAGTGGTCTGTAAGCTGCCTGCACAGGTCAGCAATTCACTGCTTGTGGCAGAGTGTCCTGCACCTGCACTCAAATGTGAGCAAGGTTAGTCCCCTTGATACTCAAACAGAACTAGCCCCCCTGGTCTCATGGACAGCTGGAAGAAAAGGAAGAGCCCATTCTTGAATAAGCCTCCACTTGCACAAACACAAACTTTAATGTCCACTCTTAGGTAGAATCTTAGGTAAAACTACCAAATATTTGTTACTTGCTAGAGATGAGAAGCACAACCAATATTAAGGACTGCACATTGACCTCTTGATGAGGTAAAAGTTGGCTCTTCCATACTTTTCTAACTTGGAAGAGGAGAGTCATCAACATGAGTTGTATCTAAACAGCCTCCAAAAAGCGTTTGTAACCAGTTTACTTTCCACACACTCTAGTAAGTAGATTTACTTTCCTTCATTAACACTGAATTTTAAATAGACAGATAATACAGAGAAGCAATTCCAACTCGTGATTTCATAGCTCTGCTGCAAAACAGTCTTGCACTCTCCCTTGTTCAGCGAGGCCTCAATTTCCCAATAAGTGTGGCAGGGGAGGTGATTTCTGTTCACGCTTGTTTGAAATAAAAACCCAAAGTCTAGACTACCATTAAAAAACCAGCCTTTGTCAAGAGCCACCATACAATTTTTACACTTATTGTAGGTTTTTTAAAACATAGATAGATTTTCAGCATGCAAAAGTATCCACTTAACTAAACTCCGGTCATTTTCAATTTTCCTAATTTTGCATCTCAGACCTCTCCCTGCAGCGCTCTGCCTCATTTCGGGGTGAGCTTACCTGACTTTTAGATCCCTTCTCTCAAGATATAGTAATTACCAGCCCTAAGGAGTCAAGAGGGCAACTCCTCACGGAAGCCGTAAGAATGATTGATTTCAAAAAATTGTATAACAAACTCTTCTAGAAACAATAATTAAATTTTCCTCAGAGCCATAAGGCTTAGGAGCTTAAAGTTTCTTCTGTCCTGTTCAAATCAAAAATGAGTCTCTGTCACAGGTTTCTAAGAGACAGTGCTCTGACAAATATACTAAAGATTTCTGCTGAAGTCATTTGGATTGGCAATGCAGCTCATTGCTTCTTGTTTTCTTTTCTCATTTCATACCCAGCCAAGATGCCCAAAGTATAAAACATTCAAATTAATTTTCTGAAGCACATGGCATTGGCAGAACTTCAACAGGAGCAGTTTAGACAGATGCAGAATCTTTTTGAAAAATCCCATTTTTCCGACATAAGATGAAGTTCCACATTAAGGGAGATTGCTGCAGCTTAATAGGACTAAATCCTACATCTGGAAGAGAGATGGCAGCTGTAATAATTGTATCATGGCTCTTATCCCTTGTCAGCTTTGTAAAAGTAGTAGTTTTTATCTTTTCAGTAAATACAGAGAATAATTCATATTTGTGCAACGCATTAGAAATTTCAAATGCCAGGTAGGTAGAGATAAGTGCTCTTCTCCCTTCAGTTAATTTACTGTTGCTACGTGCCTCTTCTCACCCTGCTCACCGAGGGCTACACTGGCTGTTCCTGCTCAGGGCATGTGCTGCCATGTGGCAGCACCACAGCCCATGAAAAAACCCACCAGTACATCAGGCCTGAATAGTCTTTTAAATAACATGGCAATTAACAGATCCGGGGTTTCGCCATTTAGGGTGTGCCCCAGCTTTTCCTACCCACGGAAAACTGTATTTGAAATTGCATGGGATGAGTCTCTCTGGAAAACAAAGCAGAAAGTTTTGCGGAGGCCTCAAGGAAAACAAGGGAATGCAGAGACACAAGTTGTGGTACTTTCACTGATGAGAATCTTTCAAATAGTAGTTTTTATTAGAAGATGTTGATTTATTTTAAAAAAAAATAATCAGAGTGGAAGTCAGTTTTGAAGAATTTCTCATTTGAGCTCTAAGCTATGAAGCTGTAGAAACAGTTTCATTTTTCTGATATACTCCACTTCCTTTCTACTTTGAAATCACTTTTTGTTTAAAAAGTGTTAGAAATAAGAAAGCACAGAATTAAAACAAAATGTTCAAACCTAATCAGACTGTTTTTAAATTTTCATTTTATGAAAATGCTCAGTACTGACTTTTCAGTTAAATGAAAAACGTCATAAAACAAGAAAAATGTTTCTGCCTACTCTATTAAAAATGTGCAAAAGTACTTTGTTGAATATGAATCTAAGAATATGTGGTCTCCAAAGAAACAGATATCTGTCTTTCAGTTTGTGTAAAAAAGAAAGTGATGAAAGCATTTAATGAAAAACATCCATTTGAAATGGAAGAGAAAGGACTCCTTTAAAAGACTGGCTAAAACCCCCAGATATCTGCTATGAAGTGACAGTTTTGAAACCAAGTATTATGTTAGCTAGGAATAATTCCCACTTTTCAAAGAGCTGGTTTTCTAAAGATTAGCTCAGCTACATCCACAGAGATAGCGTGCTGCCGGCAGCTGCTCTAATGTCTGTGAATGATTTATTACCTTTCAGCGTTGCTCACGGAAACACAATGTTGCAAGTGTAACACAGACTCTTTCTACTACTCTGGATGCAAAGGCTACTTACACTTCTCTCTTCCCCAGCTCAAGAAGGGATAAAAAGTCGTCACCTCCCTTACACAGGGGCTTTTTGTATACAGCAGCTGAGTACAGAGATATTCCCCTCTGCAAAGGGAAGCCCGAGCTTGGGACTTGGATTTATTCTAGTGTTACTTGTTGCAACATTTGTCTAAGATGCCCTTTGGTTCCTGACACCAGCCTTTCTGATTTCCTGGGGTCGCAAGTCGTGAATTAACACTGCACATGCAGCAGAAAAAGAGATCTCGCTATCTGTGCACTTTATTCAATGACTCCAATGTGATTCAAGCCTTGCCACTTCCAAACAAGACCCCCTTTCACTCCCACACTCGTGTGGCTGTGCAAAGCACAGCTGAAAAAAAAAAAACCCAAGTAAAATAGAAGCAAAATTAAGAACTGAAAAAGTAAAGCTGTTTCCAACTGAAATAACCTGACTCTGGATAACTCCTCTCTGCAGCATCACACCGCTGCAGACCTGAGGACACATGGGTGTCCGTGTACCCATGCAGGTTGTGACAACTATCCATATATTGCCTGGGTGTGCACAACTAACCTCACTGCAACATGGGCAATCCCTTTCTAGCCCCAGAATGCTGGTGGCTGCTGGAGACCAGTGCCAGCTATATGGGCTGGAGAGAGTGCTCATGGCACAGTTTTCAGCCAGTTCTGACAGAGGTTCTTTGCAGACAACTGACTCCCTCAATGGTTAATGCTGGATGTGTCTGGTGCTTTACCCAGCAGAGAACGTACTCTTGGGGTGAGAGGGTGAGGTACAACACATTTTTGTGGCTGCTCTAATGTTGTGCTTACTTACGTTCTTGATTTTCTCATGAAAAAGCTAGGCATATTTCATATTAGCCAGTTTCCGCTGTTGAGAGTGTCTCAGTCCAGCTCTGTCAGGATATTCAGGGCACCCCTCAGTGGGAATCCAGTTGGACATACCCTTGGATGATTAAGGAGCATAGAACTCCTTGTCAAAAACAGCAACACACCCTGAAACCCACTGATTGTCAGTGTATTCTGGGGCTTTTATAAATGGCTTTGTTCTTTTTTTTAATCAATGGCATCAAGCGCCTGAGAAACCTACACGCTTTGGGAAAAGAACAAATAAGCGCGAAGGATTTATGCGAGAGCCATAGATAGATGTCCAGGCATTGGCAAAGGCATTTCACGGATGACTGGAAACTAAGCCAAACAATTCTGAAGGACTGTCCTGTAGTCCCCATTGGTTTAACACCCTCAGAGATGGACAGGTAAATGCACTTTGCTACTTTTTGTTCCTAAGCCTGCCTGTGAGCACGCACCCACGTTGGCAGAAAGGATAGGTGCACCCCGAGGAAGGCAGACGGATTCAGAGGGCAGGCAGTTTGCCCTGCTCACTGTGTGACTGCGGTATCGCTGTGCTGCTCGGAGGTAAAGCACATTTGCTTGGGCACGGTGCCAAACCAACCCGATTATTCAGCTTCTGGACCGAACTGGTTCATATTGATGCAAGATCACAGCTTGGAGAGAGGAAATGTTTGACTGCCCACATGTTCCTGCTGAGACACAGCCTGCTCGTTACCTGCTCCATGCCAAGCACCACTGGGAAGGAAGAATTACTTAGTGCAATGAATCATAGCATCACAGAATGGTTTGGGTTGGATGGGACCTTAACGATCATGCAGATCCAACCTCCCTCCCATGGGCAGAGACACCTCCCACCAGACCAGGTTGCTCAAAGCCCCATCCAGCCTGGCCTTGAACACCTCCAGGGACGGGGCAGCCAGAACTTCTCTAGGCAACCTGTTCCAGTGTCTCACCACCCTCACAGGAAAGGATTTCTTCCTACTATCTCACGTACATCTCCCCTCTTTCAATTTAAAAACAATACCCCTTGTCCTATTGCTACAATGGAAATGTTACTTTTGCAAACTCTTTTTGGCCTTTCTTTTTTTTTTGGACCAGCATTCAGCCTGTAAAACACTGTCTAAATCCACAATACCACAAGGGCAGAGAAGCATAGAAAAGCATTCCTGGACCATATAGCTTTGATGTAGCTCCAAGAATCTGGAGTCTCCGTCTGCAATTTGTGGGAAGTGCACAGAGCTGTGGGACCAGCAGTGGCCCATAAGAAATGCCAACTGTAGCAATGCATCAAAACCTACATCTCCTTCTGCAGAGCTTTGGCAGCTGACTCCAGTGCCCTGATACCACAGGATGGGGAATCCCTAAACCCTGCCTTGAGGGAGATATGGCACTGGAGTTACACATTTGGGCACATACCTGGCACTTTCCATTCTGGCAAAGGGCTTTCAGTTCTGCTGATGGAAAAAGGCAGAGGTTGAAATTTAAAAGGTATTTTAGCAGTCAGCACTCACAAGTGCAAGACATTTTCTGACCTTTCCACTCCTGAGTACCCATTTATTATAATGTCATGCAGTTTGTTCTGTCTGACTAATATCATGGTTCCCCTGCCTTCTGGGACATTAGGGACTGCTCCATCCACACAGAGTTTAATACATAATCACAGAATTAAAGGATGTAAGTGGCTTCTTTAGAGTCCATTAACCATTTCATGTATGTACTAAGAGTTATGAACTGTTCATTGATGGAAACCAAGAGTACCATCTCCATTATAAAGAAGTACTCAACACACTGATACTAACAACAAATAAACATGTCTCTTTAAAACAATTTTAGAAAGCAAGGTCAGCTTGCACTGAGCAGAGGATACTATATCTATTCAGTAGATAAATACTTATGTTATTCTTTTCCTGATCCCCTGCAACTGATTGTCAAGAAGGACTGGTGTGTCTTCTGCTGGGGTGGGTAAATGAAAAATATCACACTCTAAATACTCCCAATATTTTGGAAGGTACCTAAAGGAAAACCATGAAAGAGCTTTACACGTATAGTAAGTAAATACTCCTGATGTGCTTGTAAGTCAGGATTATTTTTTTTTTAAACGAAATGATTTTAAAGGTACTTAAAATATTAAAGTTACTGATTTTCTAAAAGGGGATGATATACAAGACCACAGAATGCACTATTTTATTTGCACACTGCCAAACAGACTGCTCCCCCCAGGAATGCTCAAGGATTTTTACACTCAAGTCTTTTCATCGCCCGAGACTATCAGTGGAAAGAGTATGGCAACAACATTTCTCTGGTGAAGAGAGACTGAGGACACTATGCAGGAGACCAAGATGTATGGCCCTTATCTCAAGAGCTTTGTGCCAACGTGCCCTCAGGTCTATGTGATCTGCCACACTGAAGTTAAACTGGACACAATCAACACTCGCCAGCCCTGCTAGATATCTTTCACAGAAATACAGAGATGTTCAGCAGTCTTTGCTGTTAGAGCAAAGCAGCCTTTGTTCTAGGCCATCTTAACAGGATTAACAGCAGGAGGTCAGGGATACCACCCTGAGGAACCCAGGAGGGCAGTAGAGAGCCCTTAAGCATATTCAGGCTAAACTGCCTTTGACATTCATTATCAATGCTATAATTTCATTAGAAATTATTTTTGCATGTTATTGTTACTCATAGTGCTGTAGTTGTATTATTATTACAACAAATCTTTGTTAGCACAAAAAATGCCACCAAACCACACATTCCAGCCACAAAAATCCTCTCTATCCCCTTCTTTTGAGTAATTGTGATCTGGGTCCTAGATAACTTCCAGCTACAAACATTTCTACCCTGAAATCCCTGTCGATCAAGTCTGTTAGATCTGAAGTTTACCCAGTCTGCATTTTTGCCCAAATGCCAGCTTCACCTCTGCCTAGGCCTTTTCAACTGCTTTAATGCCCAACATGTTCAGGCAGAAAACCCTCTCACTTCAGTCTAACACAACCACAAGCACAAAAACCCATGGCAAGGCTGGGTGAGACCAGTAGAGCTCATTATTTTGTACTATCCCACAGTACAACTAAGCGCATTTTCTTGCTACGAGAGAAAATGTCAAGATTCCGAACTGGCACAGAAAAATGGGTGAAAGTTTCTGATTTGCTAGAAAGCAAAGTTAAGGAAGGTACACGTTGCCAGAAAACTGTAGCTATTGATTTTGCCTCCAGCCTCAGTGACAGTGGTTAAAAGCCTTCCTGGTCTGCTGGAAAAGAGGTTGTAATTTAAAAAAAATCATTCTAATGTTCAGTCTTAAAGAGCAGTGTGCTCCAGCCAAACGACAGAACTGCCTTTGGGTATTAAACAGATCAAGATGTTTTAAAGGTGGTGGTTTTTGACAGCCTGCATGTCACACCTCCCGCATTTTGTATCTGAGTGGCACCCAGGAGTAGATCAAAAATGAAAATACTTCAGTTTTAAAATAACCTATTTCAACCCTTATGGTTCCCTAGGAGAAGCATCATCCTCCTTAGAAATAAAAAGATATAAACACCATACATTTCATTGAGGGGAAAAAAATTAACTTTGTGCTTTGTGAACACTAAATACAGCATTTAAGCCTCCAGCAGGCTCACTTCATACATACCTTACCAACAGTTTGCAACCACTTAAAGCCATGGAGAGAAGAGTTGAGAGCATTTGCCAGGAAGTTATCTTGACATTTGCTCTCAACTGTTCTACAGCAGAAGGACAGCAGTCGAAAATGGACTTTCTTGCAAAGCAAGCAATTCACCTTCTTTACGGTCAACCAACTCTAAGTACACCTATGACGGGCACTTCATCTTTATTGTCTCATAAGGACTCCTATGGGATGACATGAGGTTTTGGCTAAAATGTCCAGCCTAGGACAGCCTGCTTAGGGCTGGGCATCTAATTGACAGATATATATGGTTAGGGGAAACCATTTTCACCCAAGATACGCACATAAGAAGAGAAGAGCAGGCCAGACTGACTAGCAGCACCCAAGGGACGGGCAGGGTGGGTGTCCTGCTGGCAGGGCCTCCAGGACATAGCTGGGACATAAGCAGGACACCTGAAGGAACCTCATGTAGGATGCAGGGGGGCACTTGGCACGCAGCAGTCCCAGCAAGCCAATGTTTTGGGGAAAACTATCAGAACGAAGTAAACTCAGTTTTTCTGGCTACATCATAAAACCCTTCCCAGAAGTACTAAAGCTTTAATTGAATTGCTGTTTTCAGTCATTCAATTTTAAAGACCAACCTCTTTTCCGGCAATATCAGGTTTTTAACAACCCTAGTATATCAGAGCAGCATACTTTATATAATTAAACCAATCTCACAGCAATTTCCAGGCTGGCTGCACAGTACAGCAGTCCCTGAGCAGTCCACAGCTTACTCAATATCTGCTCTTTGGTTAGACTGCACTTGGTGATGGTGGGAGAAACACTGACTCAGAGAAGAGAAAAACCGGTGAAATGCATTCTTTCCTGACTGCCTGGCCCCTCTCCCCCCCCCCAGGCTATGCAGCCTCAGGTCCAAATCTCATTCCCTCATTTGAGATGCGCAAGCATGGTTCACTAAAAAACAGGCACAAATGGCAATTGCATGCAAGTGAGGTAACCCAGTGCTGCTGTGACTGTTGCACAGCACAGCTGGAATAAATCAAAACAACTGCCTTGAAAATAATTGGAAGTATATCTGTGCACACACTAACAAGGGATCTGGTCCCCCTATGACTTAAACAGATTTCACTTTATTTCCCTTATTTCTCAAATTCAGAGAGAGACCATTTAAATCAAATGCTACGCTTTAAATCATGTCCCTTCTTGAAACTAAAGCAAACAAATCCCTAGCTGTTATTTACTTCCCAATTCCTTTGCAGACACTTCAGTCCTCATTATTCAAGCATAATCACAGGAGGAAAAACAAATGTTCTTCACATAATTATATTTCAAATGCTTTACTTTCAGTTCATTAAATCCCTGGTATCTTCCTCCCACTCATCATGCACCCTCTTATTTTGTTGCCCTTCAATGGCTGCTGCCTATAGGGCAAGCCTTTCCAGCGAGGGAGCCACTAATACTACAAATATCATTACACTGCCATTACTCTAACACCCAGTAAGATGCCCAAGTAGCTGAAGTTATTTCCTCCAAATTATAATCTCTTGAATTTATTGACCATGAACTTGAAATGACACTTGTTATTGTGTTTCTTGCTCATTTTTCCCAAGAAAGGCCATCACAATCTTTTTGAAACTTTTCCCCCCCTATAAAATGTTGTCAGTCTTCTTTTTTTCCCTCTTCCTCCATTCTGCTGCTCTTTTTTTTTTTTCTTCCCCTAGTCATTCATTACTGCACTTAACATCAAGATAATTACATGAAGGGAAGGTCAGATCAGTGGTGAATGGACAGTGAGAGTGCGGCAATCTGCTGTCAGTTGCTGCCCTATCACAAGGTTCTACAGAAAGACAGCAAAAGTCACCTGTAATTTTCCATAAAATGTGGGAACAGTGTTCTACCCTCCAACCCCAGAGGTATTCTGAGACTCCCCCACAAGGCACTAAAACAGTGCCTTAAAGTTTCAGTTCTAGATCATTAACTTTTTTTTTTAAACAATTTTTCAGAACTCCCAAACATGACCAGAGATAGAAATCAGGATAATCAGGGTTCAGATTATCAGGACTCAAATAATCAAGATCAAAACACCTATACTTCTAGGTGTTTGGTTTTTTTCCAGAGAGTATTTATTTTTTTGTCTTGAGCTTTCACAGGTATCTTCCAACATAGTACTGACAGAAGACAGCACAGCACACATCACACACACAATGTGACTAAAGCAGCCCCCAGAACTGAGTGACATTTGGTTCACGCAGGGACTTGTAAAGGGAAACTGTTCAAACAGTGCTGTGGACGTATAAACAACCAGAATAAATATGGAAGTAAAAGTGGCTATTAAGATTTTATGGTACTGGTACTGCAACACTAAAGTGGCTTGTAAAACAAGATGATTTCAAAGCACCTGAAGCCAGAGTAACATATCAAATCAGGTGCTGGTTTGAAGAAGATTAGAACAGCACTCATGCAGGAGCCAGTCTCCCGCCTGATTTACTGTACTATGGATTCTGGGGGAATTGAGGCTTCACTCTGAAAATCTAGTCCTCAGTTTGTTTAAGTAAACATGCATTCAGTCCTAACAATAATGTTTTCTTCCCAAAGTGGTTAAGCTTCATCGCAAAGTGGATTAACTACAAAGTCAGCGGTCTTCCCCGATTGTTGATAAAACTCTAAAGTTGAGAGGACAGTCAGCAGTTAAATCACCATGGTGCATCTGCGTGTGTGAAATCAGGGAGTATAGAAATGATGCCTCTGAAATCAGGAGGATTGTTTCGATTTTTGTTGAAGAATGATGATGCTGAGAAGGATTTGCATAGCTCCTCAGGAGCAGCTCTGATGTGCTGTTTTTCTGGCTGGAGTCAGCTCAGTACATCCAACTGAGAGAATGTCACTGATTTCCTTTTTTCAAAATAAAGGATTGACAAATGTGAAAGTAGTGAGATGAAGTACCCTATGAAACATGACAAAAAGCAAAGCAAAGTCTACAGAAATCATTGTTATGTACTTTTTTTTTTAAACTGCGTATACTCATAAAACATGGTGGCCAGCTGTTGTTCTTACACAAAGTGGTTATCACTGCTATGATCAAAATGATAATGAGTTCCCTGACATCAACTCAAAGTTCTAAACACTGTCTTCTAAAGCACACAAAAGAAAAAATTGAACAAATATTTCTCTATTGCTTTAAAAACAACATTTTATATGAACGGACAAAAAATATTTGTAGACTGGTCTGTATTTTATCCATGAAAAATGCTGGATCATTTCTGAAAATGTAGAATTTTAGAGATTAATTCATAGAAAATATTAACAGAGGTGTTTTGATGAGATCATCAGAAGTGAAAGCGTGTTTAGTATCAGCATCAAAAAGTGTTCAGAAAATAAAGTGATTAACTGCATAAAATTACTGGAATAGCGAAGAGCAGTTATTGCCTGAACTGGGCAGCCTGGTATTACTTTACTGTCTGTATCTGCTATATTGAGTGTTGAATGTTTATTTCATTAAGATAAAAAGATAAGATCACCTCTTGGTCAAACATACTTTACTTTGCCAGGGCAGGTACATGGGAAATTATAAAACCAATGTTGCTGGGGTTTGGGTTTCTGGGGTTTTTTGTCTGGGGCGGTGATCGGTGCTTAGCATTCTGCATTCTCATCCAATTAAATTTATCATGGTATATATGAAAAAAGCTTTGCAATTTTTGAGTGTAGGGCTTAATCTAGCAGTAGGCACACTGTCACAGCACTAAGTAGGAAAATAATAACTGAACAACAGCATTGACCAGGATAATAAGAAAATAACCACGCTACTTGTATAGCTATTTTTACTGAAAATAATGGCTGATTTTAACCATGTACAGAAGCACTCTCTACAGATGCTGAAAGGTGCAGCCAGCTACCGACAGCCATATGATACCAATGTTTCTTTACCTTGTTTTTATCCAGCTTTTAACACTTAGTCTGCTTGCAGGGGTGACACCTTTTATCCAAACAGAAATAAGCCTCATCAGGTTTCATTCTCATCCTACATTTTGCAAGCCAGTCTGAAGGATTCTTCCACTTATCCTGATTAAATCCTTCAACTTTGTTGTAACCACTCTTACTCTCAATAGCATCCTGAGAGCCAAACACTGGTGCTAACCAAAACAGAGCACTAGATTGGGCAGAAATTCTATGATGCATGAGACCACTTGAAGCCTTTCGAGAGTGGTAATTTGTAAGAGCATTGCAAACCCTTTCCTATTTTCTTCTCTGCAAGAAAAGGAGTATTTACTTATGAACACAGACAGACTCTGGATGCCTAGAGAAGCAACAGACAGAACATAACCGCCACAAGGAGCTTTCAAAATTTAATCCCACTATTTTCCAACCCTCACTGCTAGAAAATTAAACTCCACCGAGAACTGCACAGGCTCAGAGAATGGCACAGCACTCTAGGATCTGGGCTCCTACTGTGGAGGCTGTGAGAATCCACTCTTGGAAGTTAAAAAAACAAAACAAAACCACAAAAAACCCCCCCCTTCTTAACGATTACACAAATTTGAAGAGAGCAACAAGATTATTATGAATTTACAGTGACTTAGTTCCCACTAAAATCACAACAAAATTGATTCTCCTTTACACACAAGTCATTTTATGGTAATCCATAAAAATGAGGTAGTAATATTTAAAGGCCCCTTATACTACCATAGCAGCATAAAGTCCCTAGGGGCGTGAGAATCAGATGTCATATGTACATAGGCAAATAAGAGCAAAATGCCCTCAAGTGACTACATCTATTTTTATCATCTATGTATACAAAGAGATAACAGCTACAGGGCTGAATAAAAATAAAACTCTGGTCAGCCTATAGCTGTCTATACCACTTGGGTTCTTTGATCTGGAAGGTAACTGAGGTGCCTGAATATTTTAAAAACTATAGTATAATCATTATCTGTGTGAAATTGACAGCAGAATTGGAGAAAACCTGAGTTTTGGCAAAGCTGTTAGAAAAGGGGGGTGTTTAGCTGTGAAAAATGCAATATTTATAGACTTGCAAGTCATAAGCCTATCTTTAGAAAGTATGCTATGGCCCTACAAGCTGTGCTTTTTGAGAACTAAGTGTCATAATTGAAGTAGGGTTTATATAGCACCTCTTTGGAATAAGCCAATAAATTATATTTGCTTAAAGAATTATTTGTAAAAATCATTTTTCTTCTCACTTAAGGATTACACGGAACAGTTCCATCCCGAGCTGTAGCCAGCTTTCAGAAGTCTCCTCACATCCAGGGAGCATTTTAGCAAGGCCATACTACTGAAAAGAGCAAGCAGTACCGTCAACGCTTGGCAAGAGACTGACGGAAGGTCCAGAGAGAAACATTTAATGGCCACATCTTATCCCCAGAGAAAACCACTGGGGCAGATAACCCTGCCATTATACCACCAAAAATGCACTAAACCTGCAGAGACCAGAGCTGCTCCTCTGGCAGAAAAAGCAATTACGAAATACCATGTATTTCATAACCTAGTTTATTCCCAAAAGATGTAAGCAGAGCAGCACATGCAATTAGAATGGAAAGCTCTTCAAACCAGTGATACCTTCTGTCTCACACTAATTTATGCCAGTTCAGCTCTGTTGCCTTGTAGTACAAAGCTTAACCAAGAGGGACTCAAGGCATATTAGTTTTATCACATATTCCACTGCTATAAAGTAACTTTATCATCCCATCCGCTGCTATAAAGTAACTTAGTCAACTTTATCTGCACAGTCACTTGTATGCTTCAGTACTACCCAACTCATTAAAAGACCAAATACTTTGCTAATTTTCTCTATCTTTCTCTTCTCTGGTGCCTGTTCTGTAATATTTTTTTTGTCCTTTTCTTTTACATAAATCAGAATTATGCCTTCCTTTGATTTATCTTGCAAGGATTTGGGTGGTTTTTGGGTATTTTTTGTTTTGGTTTTTTGGGTTGTGGTTGAGGCTTTTTGGTTGTTGTTGTTTTGTTTGGTTTTTTTAAAAAGAGGAATGC
>JAOXJM010000023.1:18703297-18713856 GCA_026413425.1 Tringa solitaria | reverse complement strand
GACTAAGAAGGAACATAAAGAACACATTTCTATGAACTCATACATTCTAATCAGAGTAATGAAAGGAAAGCCATTGCAAATAAACAATTTAGTGATTTCTTATTAATGTCACAGGAAGTTTCTTAATGTAGCATGATACTGCCCGCCAGGAAACCCCAGAGAGAACTAATAGATTCAGTGTCATTACCAAGCTGTCATCCACGCATCCTAATATTGACTCTAGCTAATGTTAAGGAGGGTGATTAGAACAGGGGGAGAAGGCAAGCTTGACCCCCTGAGAAGCAAGTGGAAGAGCACTGGCAGTCTGAATTTTGACTGTCTTCCGAGTTGGATTTTTCTTTTTTCTTATTTCCTTTAAAGCCACAGGTCTTTTTTTCAGCAACTCTGATTTGTCTTACAGGGATATATAAAGCTTCATCCAAGGCCAGGGCCCCTCTTGCTATCAAAAGCAAGGGCAACAAATATTGGTTTATACTGTAGATGTCAATACGGTGTTGAGGTACAGGAGCTAGAGCAGATGCCAGAAAAAAGAGTGAGATTATCTGCTTATTTTCCCAGAGGTCATACATGGTTTCAGGAATTAAGATGACAGAATGCTCTGTCACCCAGTGCAGTAACTTTCAGCCACAGTTGAAGCAGAATTAGCACTTGCTCCAAGAGTGAGGGTGTCTCACAGGTTTGAAGGCCATATTCATCAGTGCATTCCCCCCCTCCAAGTGTATATTTTCAGTGAGAGGGTGCTATGGTTCAATCTGACCAAAAAAAAGCATACAATCTGAAAAAACCCTTCCTACATACACAAGCACCATTACTTTGTGGAACATCTGACACGAAGGAGACACAGGCTTTGTTGTACCAGGCTACAACACTCAAGCACTACAGTGTGAATGTTCTAGCTGCCCTTGTATCCTATCCAAGCATTTAAGAAGTTACATCATGGTAGGATTGCAGGATGGAGTGAAGTGGCAGGTAGAAAGGCCCAATTAAGTGATGGAGCTGCTTTAGGTACAACAGGATTTCACAGAAGAATCACAGGACAATTCAGGTTGGAAAGGACATGAGACCAATCTCCTATTCAAAGCATGCTGCTTTTAACAAAGTTTGCAAGGATTATCTCAGATATATTGTTGAAGAGCCACAGGAAGACCAACAGAAGCTGTTCTGTACCTTTTACTAACCTCGGAGAAACACTTAAAATGTATGAACATATCCATAACCATCCACTTTGATACAATCCATGTGCTGCTGCTGTTACTAGAAACACTTATAGGAGTAATTCTATGTTCACACAATGTTAATTTTAAAAAAGTCTAATTAGTATTTCTATATACACACTTCATAATTATATCCTCAAACCTTTCACTAAAACTATCATTCTTTCACTCAGAAGTAGAAATAACTTCAATCAAGCTATCTGATAATTCACAATATCAAATATCAAGTCTCAGAAAGAAAAAGGTACAACCTGTGTCAGAAGCACAAATGTGGAAACCCTTGCATAAAATCTATCCACCCTGCAGCCAGCACACAGAAGAGATGTTTATTTATCCTTTTGATGTATAAATAAAGCCTGAGAACACGTAGTCTCTCATATCTACTTTTATACATCTATATGTATTACTTGCAATGATTCACATTGGGTGAAATGAGGTTGGATCAGAAGTTTATCAAAGATGCACCATTCAAACATCTTACAGATTTCCTCCTTTTGATATTCTCAACTTTAAAAAGGCATGACGGATATCAACCAGATTGATGTCTGCTACTACTTTAGCAACCACAATTCCAAAGTTACTGGGGGCAAAACCCCACCTGTTTCAGCACATTTCAATATCACGTGTAAAGAACACTCACACTTTCAGAAACCTCCAGTAAATGAGAAGCAGCAAGTGTTTTGAACTAAAAAACTGGAAACTATAATTTTTTTGTTGACATTTGAGCAATTTTTTTTATAGAACAGCATGGATACATCATTGAACTCCATCACTGCTCATTAAACAACATGCTCGCATTCTTCACTGGAAATAAAAACACGTAAGAATATGGTAAATTACTAGCTTATAATTAATGGGAGAAAGCCCCCCCCACCAGTGTTACCTTCTTTTCAAACACCACACTGATAGATATTCCTACCTGATGAGTATGCTGTTTTGGTGCTCCCCACAATTGTTTCTTGAGTGACTGCTTGGCAATTGATGCTTGCTAGGGACCTGCCTCCAGCTCTGCTGCTCTTTACAGTTTCTGCTGTAACTTTCCATGCACAGTCAGAACTCCCCAATGCTGATTTTAAAATGATATGTTGTCTTTTCCAGCAGTTTTTCCTGTATAGACACAACAGAAATATCAAACTGGTGAGCTGTGCTGCTGTCACTTAAACAGTGGAGGTGTTGCTGAGAAATATATGCCAATAATTAACATGTACAGTGAAAAAATGTAAGTCAAACTGACTTGTAAAAGTCTGCTGTAGCATTACTACTAATTGGCAACTCACTGTATGTAATTATATGATCATGCAGCACACTTGAGTGATAATGCAAAAATAGATAATTTATAGGGAAAAAGTACTAGACAGGGTAATTAGGACTGTGTAATAGATGTGGCCTGCATTGAAGTTTGCCTTGTCTCATTCATAAGCAGCCTATCTTCTTTTAAAAAAGGTTCTGAAATGTGTAATGCTTATTTAAAATTGACTCCTGCACTTCACAAGCAAGATTGCAGAAGCAGCAATATTCTTTTACTGGAGCAACTGGTATATCCAGAAAAAACAAAGCTTGGCTCTTCTCACCTCCACCAACTGGTAGAATAAAAGGTCTTGCCAGGTAGCAGTTAATCCTCACTGAAGAGACAAACAAATGGGTTCACACACTCAGCAGCAGTCAGTTTGCAGGAACACTATCTACTTTTAAAGCCCAAAGATCATACCACAAAAAACCCAAAATATCCAAGCTGCTGCTTCAGAGTCTGTATTTATAAAACACAGAGAGCCCTGCCAAGGTGGGGCACGCAACCTTCTATTGCACACAGTTACTGCCCCATCCTGAGCTTGCACACAAAAATCCACCAGCCTCCCTGCTTCTGCAGGTAAGCAGCTCCTGCCCTGAGGAGCTTTTGCATATTGTAGCAACTATTTAATGAAAAAAAAAAACAACAAAAAAACCCCAAAACAAAACCAAATAAAACCACAAGCTCACACAGCCTGCCTCTGCCAGAAAAACAACAAGGTTTGCCCTTCTTCCGCACAACCTTCTAAATAATCAATACTCATCTCTCACAAAGCAGCTGTAATAGTGGATGAAGAGTTCAAGAGCAGGTCTTGCCTGTGTCTTTCCTGCCTAGAATTATGCAGTTTGCTTTTTACCACATATGAACAGCACAGAAAGATTCTATAAAAAGAGTACCCTGGCCCCACTTCACAGTAGTAAGTTTGTGGACTTATAACTCATTCTTCCCCTGTGCAAAGAACTCCAGGCTGTCAAAAACCCTGCAGAATTGTTAATAAAAATGTCTACTGAGAAATGAAACTACTTTTAACCTGCATTTTATTTCCTGGATTCTAACTTTCTCTCTGCCTTCCCCTGCATCTACCATCCTTGTGTCTAAAAAAGTAATGGCTGAGCAGAGGGCGTAAGCTGTCTTCAGCTAAATGCAGGAGGCAACTGCTCTTGCAGTTCAGGCATGTTTCACACTCATGAATTGCAGAAAAGACAAAAACTTCAATAATATAAGCATAAATCTTCTCAGAATCACTCTGGGGTAACTCTTCATCATGAGGATAAAAAGGCATTAATTGCACAGTCAAAGAAACCTCATTATATCATTTGTAATAAAAGGACATCAAGACTGAAAGTCTTGGAAATAGCATGACAGCTACAATGAAGCACATGCATCATTTTAACCATAATCATTCCAACCATAATCATTCAAAATTGTAAGAGTTTCAGATCGGGGTGTCTTAGCATATTGCATGCAAGCACCCTGCAAATCCAGATGAAAGCTTGGGATGCACTCCTAATCTATCCTCGTTAGTGACAATACAAGGCAGTGACTGAAGAGAAAAACAACTATAGGAATAAAACAAAATTAAAAAATATTGTCTGTAGCAATATTTGGTGCTTGTAGCACTAAAACCCCCTCATTTTAAAAATCAAAGTTCTGTTAAAGCCACCAACAGTTATGTTGTGCCAAGGAATTTTCCTAGCACATGAAAGGCACTCCCAGGAAGAAGAGTTTCCTCAGGGCTGAGAATTTTTTATTTTTTTTATATACTCTAATACTACCTGGGGGGGGGAAGGCTTTTTCAGACCAAGTGTGCAGCATAGAAGCCTGCGCTGTTTGGAAATCCTCACATCTGAACTTCTGATGGGCAAGAGCTGAAATATTTGTCTTTCAGACAAAGCAAGGGTCAATGGAGAGTGTTCTGTGCTTTGCTAATGAATCTCACTGGTTTACAGGATTTGACTGGCAACAATCTGTGGGGCACAGTGACAGTCCCGTAACTTGGAGCGTTTCAGCAGGTGTATTTCTAGGATTTATTCAGGGAAAGCTACTCCTATGACCCCTGCAACACCCATAGAAGAATCCTAAATAAAAGTATGAAAGCGCAAGATTTGACTTGTTTAAAATAAAAGGGGCAAGGCAGAAGAATAAAGGTTATATTTGAAAGGGTGATTTTTTGTTTTTCCTCCCTCTAAAAAAAGAAAAACCACAGGAAACTCAGCAATTCCTCCCTGTCTCCCTCATTAAACAGCTAGCTCTTCCTCTAAATGCTTGCATGCAAAATATACACAAATCTCAAAACACAAATCCCAATTAGTCTCACACAGACATAACTTTAAGGCTCTCTGCTTCTGAATATCTGATTATGTGAAAATTTAAGCTGTTCTTCTACCCTCAGAGATAAACGGATTATCTTTTCCAAATGACAAAATGCACAGGTTATAGTTCTTCATATTGATGCCCTTTGTAGGGCATCAGAAGTAATCAACAGCAATCAGATCATTACAACAGAGCAGGCTGGGCAAATACGAAATGCTGAAATTCAGCCTCCCTGGGAAAACAAAGTCACATTACCATACGCGTAAGAAATGTTAATTTCTGATTGTCTTATGGCTGGGGATACTTCTAAAGACTGTTTTCTTAGTTTTAGATCCTCTGTGCTTTTAGCCCCTCTCCTTGGATCCAGTTCTCAGCCTATGTATGCGATACCAGTCTTCATGGCTCAGGCCCAGCACTAAGGTGAACATACTAAAAATCCCAACTCGTTTCCCATTACCTTTTCAGCGAGGAAGAATGTAATAAACCCATCCTCACCAATGCTGTGATGACCACCAAGAGCTGAGCACATGCAGTGGGCATATCACCATTCAGGATCAACTCACCATCTGGGCTACTTCTTCTGAGCATGTTTGGAGGGGGCACGTCAGCCCTGATGAAACACATGCCAAAGCATGATCTGTTTAGGTCTAACAGGCAGTAAAAGTGCTGTATATCATATCTTGGTCCATGTACGCTCTAGATTAGCTCAGAGGAGCACTTGGAAACTTATCTTACAGCTGTGGAAATAGATAAGACCATAGGTACAGTCAGGCAATGTCCATGAATAAATGTGTCTTGCTCACTGCTTTATTATGAACATGAATGGGTTGGGATGGTCCATTCATTTTGGATGTTTCTGTATGAAAACAAATTACCCACCACCAATACACAACATCTGCAGAGATTAAAGAGAAGCAAACACTGGATACTAGCTTGTCTCTTCTGCACAATTCTTCAGAGACAAGAAGCATGGCAAATAAACTCTTGAAATATCTACTAAAAAATGAATCTTCATATAATTAAGTACATTCCATTTAGAAACCTTCAGCTTTTAGACTATTTAGACAATTTTCAGAATAATTATTTGAGAAGTCCAAGGGTAGAGAGCTACCACTTTGGATGTTGCAGCCAGCATGATTATTTTTTAAAAAATTACAAATTAACAGATGAACACCTATTATCTGGTCAAGGCAAAATGACTTCTGACAGTTATGAGTACTAAACTATCACGGTTTTCACTGTTATATTTCCCTCACTGATTACAATCTTGCATTTCTATAGCCACAGATCATTTATTTTACTAGGAAAATAACAGCAGCAACTTATTTTTTACAAGTTTTGCAAAGCATACACTTGGCAGTGGTTGGAAAGCCCATCAGGTTAAAAATGCCTGACCAGAGACCAATGCCTGGCAGCTTTGACAGGAAGGAAAAGAAGAGAGAAACCATCTCCATAATGCCTCTGCTGCTCCAACATCACGAGCTAATCCTGAATTACAATACAGATGTGGCTGTCCCCTCCTCCTAACAGCACTGCTGCTCTCTCAAATAGCAAGCTTTCTCTTAGTAACATCTCGTAATCCTATCAGCAGTAACTGAGCTAGAGAGCATAGGGTCATAGAAATCAAGCATGCAAAGGGTGATTTTAAGTTATTTACAGATTGGATTTCCATCTCTTACAGCCACTGTCCTCACCACCCAGCCGCATCGCGTAAACCCAGTGAAATAAACAGAGCCCAGCAGAGAAAAGGGAACACTGGTGAACCATGCGTCCTGTAACATTAGCTATCTTAAACCACAAGAAATGTTTTTCATAAATTTATCACCCCTTCAATTTCAAAGCCAGGTAATAATTTGTAGGGCTTCCCATGCATGAAGCACAAGCAAGCCAGTTCACCATGATTATAAAGTGGCAGAACAAGGCAGTGGTGAAAATGTATGCTTGCAACCAGACAAATACATAGTAGGTAAGACAACAAATCAAGTTCTTCCTATGTTCATGAATTCTGTAACAAAACTACTGTTTTGGAGCATGAGATGTTTGCATGCTCTGGTTAGCCAAGTGGAAAAGGCTTAGGAGAGGCTCAGACACCCATGTGGGAGCCTGTGCAGATGCATCACCTCACAAGCACCCGTGTTCTTCCTCACCCAGGACATTGGATTCCTTGGGTCCCTACCACAGGGCATGTCAGCCAGGCATAGCCACAGACCGCAGGAGACACCGTGACTGCAGCTGTGCCCTGCCCTAGGACACAGGAGCTGTTCTGCAGCTGCACAGGGCCAAAAATGCTAACATACTGTGCTATGACTACATCCAGCTGCGAAAGGGCCCCATGTGTGCATCCTTAAAAATTTTCCACTCAGAAGAACGTAAAATGCTTTTAAAGTACTATCAAAGACGTTCATATAAATAACATTTCTATAGACAGATTGCCTGCAGTTTAAATTTCATCTGTAGCTTGTAGCTGAAGCATTACCATAGTCACGTAACAGCTTTTCTACAGTTCTAGTGTATGATAGAGTAACTGGCAACACAAGCACTATTGAAAAGTGATGTTCTGTAGCTCACCCGCCTTACCAATAAGCCCTAAACCTCCTTAAATAACTGCAGAATAAGGAAGACTTGTTCCCTTTGTCTCCAAAGATGTAACTAAGCTCCAATATTTTCTTTTATATTGCAGATAAATCTGTTTTCCAAAGAACACAAGAAGGCTCAGAAAGCTCAGGACCGATGTGCAATAACTGCAATATCCAGTGCTGTCGCTTGATGTCTCTGTGCTGAACAAAATCCCTGTCAGGGACGGTCCCCTGCCACAAGGCTGCAAAGCGAGCAGTGGTGGAAGCCAATTTGGCTTTCTGCACTGTATCTCTTAAGCACCCGCCTCTCCGAGACAGACATCTATGCAGCATGATACAGACGGTGCCAACTGCAAGACAGAGAGAAAAGAGGGAAAAAAGTTGAAGATACATAAGAATACGCAAGATGACCTTACAACTAATAACTAGTAAGGTCAGTAAGAAATAGATGCACCAATATGTTGGCAGTAAAGTATATGTCAGTTACTTAGGAGGGAAAGTTAGCAAACATGTAATAAAATGCTGAAATGTTAAATGTTAAACCTTAAACTATTCGAATATGAATACTGGTCAGTCATCCTTAAGAAGCTGTGTTGGAGAATGGATAAGGAAAACTTAAGTACGAAGACATCTGTTTATTTCAGAGCTAGCTAGTTAAAAAGTAGGTCAGATATGTTTTCAGTACACTTCCACAGTGTTTGACATGATGTTGGTATGCCAGAAACCTGTCCACCAGATATACTCTGGCTTAGAGAACTTTTGAGTTAGAAGCAAGCATTACTGGGGCTCTTCTGTGGTTACGCAAGAAAATTGAGAGATGCGCTTATTGTTAATGATCTTCCATCCACAGACTCACAAGTACAAGCATCTGACATGCTGATCCTTATGAGCATTTGGGAAATTTGGGGGCATCTTAGGCCTCCACACAGAAACCATGATCCTCCAGTAACTTCCCAACGCTTCGTTCCCTGCATCTCGCAGAAGAGAGCAGACACAGATTTTTCAGCACTACTAAATCTGTCTTGTGGTAGAAAGCAAAGTTAAAAACCCAGTCAGCAGATAGAAATTGCAATATGAGCTTGTCTGAATCCCAGCCAGTAACTCAAATGAAATTAAATATACCCAGTATGGGCTTGATCTTTGATTTTATTTTCAGGTAACATGGAACAGTATGCAAATCTAAACTTCAAAGATACTACTTAGTCCTTTCCATGTTAATAAGGCTATAAAACCTGTATCATAATTTTAGGGTGTAAGAACAGAGCAATAAAATAATCTATCAACAGCTATTTATTTTAATACAGATTGCATTCCTAATTGCTTTCTACCATTTTAAAACAATTTGCCATTCACTGAACTTCAATAAATGAGATCTTTGAAAACACAGCTATTAAGAGAGATTAATAACAGCTTCTCACCTCTTATCTCAGGAGCCCAGGATATTCTCCTGCTATTGCTATTCCTCTCAACATACTCTTTGTGCAGAATTAAAGAAAAGGGCATGAGAACGTGGAAGCCATAAGCAGTTTTCAATTGTAAAGATATGGCAAGATAGGTAATGACGTTTTCCTTCAAAGCATAGCCTATTTAGTCCAGTGAAATTATTTTGGGTTTTAAAATTGTAAATCCATTTAAAACTAGAAGTCACTGAGCATTCAAGCTGCAATGCTACAGTAGTACAGTCAGGTGCCTTCTGATTCTTGCAAAACTCAATGTTAACAGACACACTGTAATAGCATTAATGTCTTGTTTCAATGCTATCCTTCATTAAGACTTGTTTATATTACGGAATATAACCCTTCTAACTCTAGCCTCCTTATGCTATTTACAGTATTTTGGATAATCAAGATACTTGAATTTCTGAATAATGAGATTTCTTCAGAGAAAGCTCAGAACAGTCCTAACAAAACTTAATTGCTCTGAATACATTTAACTACCTTCTGAATCTATACAGCTTTCCTTTATTTACAGAAACAAACAATGAGCAGTTATGAAACGTCTGTATCAGATGTCCCAACGTAAGATAAACGCTGAGACTTAGAGTCAACTACATAATTGGACGTCAGCTGATGTTTACTCGGAGAAGTCCTGACAATTTTTCTATAAAGAATACAGCAGCTAATGCAATACAATACATATATAAAGAAGAAGGTTCAAAGCCAATGAAATCTCTTTGGCAACCTAACTACAAGGTTGTCACTCCTTTTGGATCAAGGTTAATCTACACATAACCATTAAATTCACACACATGCATTATCAAGGATCTATTTTACAGCTTCTCACTCCAATAATCTGAAGTGTTACCAGCTGAGCAGGGAGCAGTGTGACATTTCATGTCACAGATGTGGAAAAGCAAGACAGGATGTGGACCATTATCTCTGGCTTTCATGCTGTGTTTTCACTTGTACAGGAGTAAGATCAGCAGGAATTGTTTAGCAACACATAGCAAGGCAAAGCAATAAAACCATAAAAAAACCCCCAACAAACCACAGAAAGACTGGGATACTACTGGGTTTTTTCCCAGCAAATGATGAATGCTATTTCTATACAGCAACAGAAGCGTTAACCCACCTCCTCCAAAAGCTTAGCTAAAAGGTGAAGAAGCTAAGCCTCAGCATTCCCAAATGCTGGAAATCAGTGAGTGCCCAGCCCTATACCCCCCACTAACAAGATGAAATTTGTATTTAATTTAGGAGACTTTGTTGTACTAACTGACAGATACCTAACTAAAAGATACCAAGTTTTCCAGTGAACACAGAGGAAAATCAGAACCTTATTCTACTCCCAAAATTTCCAGGAATCACATAAAAAAAACATAGTGGTAGTAAAAGCCACAAGCTTTGATGAGAGTAGACAGACTACTATGTAGCTTAGCAAACAGAGCAAAACAATAGTGGTTTTCCACCACATGAAGATTTGGCCTTCTTCCTCTACGATAATCTATTAGAATATACCGTTTGCTGCAAACATGCCGGGCAGTTTGTGAGAGCACTGGAAAACTGCACTCGCTTAAAAGTCTAAGAAAAGGCAACAATAAATGGAAGATAAATGCCAACTTGAAAACTGTTTCCTCCACAACCAGAGAGAATTGCTTTAAGGCATATTAAATCTAGGCTAAGTGCATTTAGCAACCCACTAGCATTTGCTGCTAAAACAGCTGGATTTGAA
>JAOXJM010000023.1:18691205-18703182 GCA_026413425.1 Tringa solitaria | reverse complement strand
CTTTTGTTAAAAGCTAATTGGAGAGGCATCAAATACATAGATCAGATTAACAGAGAGATGAGGCACTGACATTATTCTTTTTTTGCAGCAGGAGTAAACAATGTAAATTTTAGACTATTTGTCCTACTTTAATATTACCAGAGATATTTTTGGTGTCCAAGATTAAACTCACAGCAGTGGCACATGTAGCATATGCAGTACATTACTGAATGGAAAGTCAAAGCTGGAGGCCGAGTAGTCTGTCTTACACTTAAGGAAATCCACAAGATCCTCCAAGATCCATCCATCAGGAAATGGCTGCACTGATTATGTGAATGCTCCCCAGGAACACTCGCATGGATTCAGAATGAAGAGACAAGGAACAGATTCACAGCACCAGGCACTCAAACTGAAACGTGCCATTCACAAACAATCCAGTAAATCAGGTTTAAAATAGGCTATAAAAGAGATATCAGAGAATTATAAATTCAGTGAGTTCATCCATTGACGTGTGCTTTCCAAGGAGGCATTTTCACAGACTAAAGCAACGCTGACCTCAGTATATTACAAAAGGTAATTACCTGGCAGTAAGTCACACATTTTTGCTAAGGAAAGCGACTGAGGCTTTTTATAAAGACCTGCATAGGAACCACACACTTTAAATGGCATGAAGGTTAAGCTTCCTGAATTCACATACAAAACCAACAGCACATTTAAACATCCCACATTTCACACAGCCAGAGGACCCACAGTTTCTTCACAGGGATCTGGTGAATGTGGGGAACCCCAGAAGTGCTGAGGAACGGCAAGTGTTGCAAATGGGACAGAGCACACAGGAGCACGTGTGGCCTGGGCACAGAAGGGACCTCCAGGAAGGCTTCTACTCCCAAGAAGGCTCTGCCTCTCCTCTCCCTTCCAGAACAAGGATGTGATTTGGAACTACAGTTTTAGCCAGACTCCCAACATGTTTCAGCCCATCTAAACGAACCAAAACTACATGGAAACATGGAACCCACGTACCCGGTTTCCTTTTTGTGGTAGCTTTTCTGAATCCCATAAAGGACATCTCCCTGCTAAGAAGTCCCACTCTTTTCAAACTAGAAAAAAATTGACATTGGCTTCAGAAGACTCCCTCAGGCATGTTTTCCACATGCACAATTCCTTGATGCAAAATTTCACTGGCATGCCTTCACCACTCTGCCAGCTGCCTGCTTGTGCCATGGTCTTAACCTGCTCATACTTCTCTGAAAGGACAAATGCAACAAAACCTACGCATCATTTAATGCAACAGCACAGCTGGGACCAAGACTATCAGGTCTGTACAGGTAATGTGGTAATGTCAGTCTGTACAAGAGCAGAGCAGAATCTCAAAAAATTGGTGGTCTTTCCACCCACAGCCCTGCTGAGTGACTCATTAGACTAAGGGGACTGCTAGGCTACGGGATTAAAAGCCAAACTGAAAACAGGTTCACGGATCTTTCCCTTCCAAGGGCATTTCTCCTGTAAATGAAGGGATTATCTACTCAAACAGGGCTCCCAGGCCAGGAAGGGAGCAGTGTCTAAATGCAAATACAGGTAAAGACAATTACTTTTCTTGCCACCTCAAACCAGAGGCTTCAGCTGGAACTACTCAGCATGAAGTCAGTCAACATGAGGAGAAGCCTTTCTGACAAAGCATTAAGAACGGCCATATTCTCTGCCAGGATTTAACTTTAAATGGATCCAAGTGTAGCCTGAAGTAAACTGCAGTATAACTGCACTACACCGATGAAGCCGAGGCAGGGACGATAACAGCAAGCTTTTCACCCAGGAGGAAAGGACACAGCTGCATAGCCAGATGCCGGTAAGAACAACACAGTCCTGATCATGTCATGGTCCTCACAGGCCAACCAGATGTCTAAACAGCATGGAAAGCACTTCAGAAAAAGAAACATGCTATCAAAAGAGCCAAAATCATATTTGCTGCTTATTCCCATTTTCTTTAATCTGCATGAAGCCTTCTGAGTGGGTACTTATACACACTCTTTTAGGAACTAAGATAATTTTAACCCTCCTTTCTGAAATGGGCAAAAGGAGATAGGGTCTTCGGCATACCAAATACTCCCCTTATTCCCATAGCTCAACACCAGCTCTTTCAATCAACTAAGTGTAATTCTCTTCATGTGATCCTTCATGTTAAGGATCACAATGTGTTAATCCCAGCATTTGCAGTACTGAAGGTAATATAGGTTGGAGATAAGTAAAGTAATTCAGTAGACTAAAATACTGGTGAGGTTTTAAATGCTATTATCTATCAACACTATCTTAATTTTACAGGGTGCATATGTGGGTATTGTAAAAATCCCTTGCCCTTGGGTAGGACTGCAGCTTGCTTCAACATTACAGCACCGTAGATTTTCTCAATCTTTCCTGAGAGCATTGGAATGATTCTATATATTTCCTGACTTACCTTCCAAATTAATTCAGAGCTGCAAATACGGCTCTAGAGGCTGATTCTCCCTACGTCTGCACTCTGGTTAATTATGTTCAAGGAAAAGCAGTAGCAGCTGAGGACAGAATGCTCCTGCTCTGCCAAGGTAGTGTTCACCATCACTGGGAACAAGAGTAAAGGCACTGCAGGTGCCAGGACACTGGGGAGCCGACTATTTTAACACAACCCTACAAACTCACTAGAAAGGGCACTGCAAGTGGAATGGCAGGTCCATATACTCAAATACTCTTGGTCTCTAGATATTTGTAAGTCTTGGAATACCTCATGGAGAAAAAGCAAATGCTGTTTGATACCCCAATCAGTTCAACTGACATTTTGGATCTTGAGGAAAAAAAACCCCACATGACTAAAAGCTAGAATCAGCAGCTTGGCATTGGGCCATCCAGCCATAAGCATGATTTATATTACATCTGGCTCCATCAGATACTATCCCTATAATAGAGCTATCGGCACCTTAGGAGCAAAACGTCTTTTCTGATGCAATTTTCAAGGTCACCTTTGTAGCACACCAGAAGTTTTAATTGAAGAAAACTTATGTTGCAGGTCATCTGCCTCAGTGGAGTTCCGAGTCTTCAGCCTGAACTTTAACCTATCCCTATTTCCATGCTACACTGACATTTCCATTGTCCACATTTATCTCCTGTGCAGTTCATTTGCCGAAAAGTCACCCTTTGAGATTAGTGATGCTTAAACAATTTTCTACAGGCTCCCAGACTTTTTTTTGTTTCTTTTTTTCATTAAATAGCTTTTTAAAAAGTCACTTTCTAGATATTCTGATTTCTCCTTTAAATCAGCTTTTAAACATAGCTTCCTTATGACCTGCTATGGTTTTTCAAGGTACAGAGCTGTTGATTTGGCATCATAAACAGATATGAAGGCTGAACTAGGCTTAGTCCTTCTGAGATCAGGACTGAGACATTCTTCCAAGCTTCTTAATCTGTTGTGTTCTGGTGACCCGTTGTTCAGAAGTGTAGATCTCAAATGAATAGGCAAAGGGAGATGAGGCAATTGTGAGGAATCATTTTAGAGTGCCTAGATTTTTACTGGATGCAAATCTGTGTAATCAGGGAAACTTCAGTGATTCATGGTACAAAGACATACCTGTGTCATGCTAAAGAAGCATATAAGACTGCTATTTCTGAAGCTAAGCAAATGTCGCAAACCAGGGAGCTTGTTCGTGCGGGCACTATTTTACTTGCTCTGACGAGCGAGAAAACATACTGTTTTCAGACTACCTACACTGGGCAGCATTTGTCATTAATTATATTGAATCAGTTCTGCTTGGAGAGACCTCTAACCCCCAGGAATAACCACACTGCAGCATATAACACTACTGATGAAGAACTGCTTCATTGCAACAACACTTGTTCAAGCATTATCTATGTAACCAATCATCTTATTTAAAGCCAAATCCATTCCCTAGGAAATCCTCTTTTCTAATCCTTTATACCATTCCTCCACGTTCATATTAGCAGAGTTCTGAAGCTGCCGTAACACACACCTTTCATCACCAGGAGCTTTCCAAAACCCTCCTGACGCTGTCTGAATGCAACAACTGAGCTCTGCCCTCTACAGATAGGGATGTTTGCTACCGCTGAAGCACGCACATAATTACTCAGCATCAGTGGCAATTCAGCTACTGTTGAACCCAGAGCAATGGCTACCAAAGCCTGCATGTGCTACAACCTACAGAGAGGTGCAAAAGCCATCTCAAGTGGAGAACACCAACTTTGACACAATAGGCAGAATGATACACTTGCAAGCCCCTGCACCAAGCTTATTTATAGTTAAAAGCTGAAGCGCTCTCATGGAACATTGCTTTCGGCTTAATTAATTATTGGGTTTTTAGCTACATCTAGTGACTATTGTGAAAACATAATACCTATTAAAAGACTTCAGCAACGAGGAAGATCATCTGAACCCAAACAAAAGCAGGTTTTCTTTCTTTCGTGTGTTCAGATTTTTCTGGTGGCTTGGCTTTAATGAAGCTTGTCTTTTACAATCACCTATAATTTTGCTTGATTTGCAGTCCTGACATCACAAAGTGACAGTATTTACCATTCTGCATTCCGTCCCTCCCTTTTTTTTTAATGACTAAATTACTGACAGAAAGTGTTTTTAGCTTAAGTCTTCTCAAGGTAAAAATGGGGGTTTATAAGCATAAGATGTAACATAAAGGTGCACAGCTGTAACCTTAATGTGCACAGCTTGCTTACAGCTCTTTTGCAGACAATCAGGAAATTTCAATCCTATAGTATTTAAAAAAAAACATTGGTGAATGTTATTTTCCCAAAGAGTAATTGGGGGAGCAGAGGGTGTGGGGGAAAGACAGTCTCCTATCATGTATGGACAACACAGTTGAACAATTTTCTGCTGCTAGATCAGTAGGATTTTTCATCTCATCTTCATCTCTGCCTTTTAATTCACATATTTGTTGTCTTTTTCAATAGCTTTGTTCAAGAAATATGTTGTCACATCCTTGGCATTTACATCAGGGCATTTGAGTAACTTGCCATACTACCAGAGGTTTAACAATATTACATCTCCAAGTATCCTGTCATTGCTTCATAATGCATTTACACTGATTTCAGAGGGCAGTCATCACATCCATAAAGAAATCTCTTTAAAGGGCTATTTCCACAGAAAAACATAATTCAAAGCTTTGAAGGAGCCTAAAGAAAACAGCTTCTGCAAACTTCCTTCCACGGTCTTTCAAAGGAAAAAGCAGTTGCTTCTGCATTATTGTGGGAACTGAACTCAATCCCAAGGACAGAATAACGTGTGTTATTATCCCAGGCAAAATAATTTTAGAAAAACACATGCTGAGACACTTCTGGCTACTCTGGTACCAAACCATAAGAAAATAAATGTTAAATCAATTTAAATGGTAGCTCCCAGTACAATCCACAAATGATCCAGCATTTGCTAAGCTAGCATTTTACGGAGAGATTCATGTGTTGGTCAGCGTTGGTCTGATTCAGCATATCATCCAACAATCAATACCTCCCTTTCTGATATTCCAGCAAGTCTGAAACTGTATTTGAATGATACACAGTTCTACGCACTGCCAAATCTGACCCCATTTCACATAAGTCACTGCTTTTAAAGCCAACTGTTCTGTGGATAACAGATTGATCGCTTATCAGTTAAGCCCACACCAGACCGAGTTATTCAGACCTTCCTTATTTTCCTCCACCAGCCACAGACAAGTCACTTACTGGGATACAATTATGTAAAGTTGCACATTATTGTTGCTACTGGTACCTCCCAAATGCTAACTGGTCAGGCTCAGCTATACTCTAAGTCCTGAACTTGCAAACAATGACGAACAAGCGCTCCTTACTCAAAGAGGAAAGTAAATGTATTACATACAACAGACTTAATAGGAGTAACGCAGAAACGTATTAGAAATATAACCCAACCATGCTAGACCTGGTCTCTTCTTATTCATGGTAATTATACATATACACATATATATATACACACAAACACAACTTTAAAAGGGATGTTTGCATTGCAGGGGATATTACCAGGGTATATTCCTTTAACTACAAACTTACCATAGCAGCTTCCACAGCTGCAAACACCTGTGTATCCTTAAACACCTGGAGTACTGCTTTCAACAGACTTGTGAAATAGGAGTGAGCACAAACCAACCCATTCCTGCAGCACTGGTAAGCGAGAAATGTGCAATTAGATGAATCCTAAAAATTTTTCAGGTGTTTGGACCTGTTAACTGTGAAGCTATAATTGGCAATTTCTCATTATCTAAATGAAAGTTTTTTCAGAGGACACTGGTATTATCCTTTCATATCATAGGTGGGAAAGCAAGGAAGTGTGCAAGTTAACCACAGCTATATACTAAGCCAATAACCAAATCAAGAATAAAACTTCCTCCTTAAATTCCAATTCCAAACTTTACATATGAAAAATCACAGAATATGATGGATGGAGCCTCCATCAATTTCTATTACCTTTAAATTTCAATACTAACAGTAGAACTAACAGCATGGACATCTGAGCCTCTGTTCTCTGCCCTTGGCCAGCTACTGGAAGACATATACACCAAGACATATAGTGGCATATTTTTGTAAGCTTTCTCTCTTTGTTGGGCAGCCTTTTGAATTGATTTGCAATTTTTGCCTCACAGCAAAATTACATGCCAGATTACAATTACATCAAGTAAGTGTGCCTTACTGAGTTTCCTTTAAGATTAAGTAATGTTTCTTCTCATATCTCAAAAATAACTATTATTTTCCAATTCTTCCATATGAATATTTTGTTACCTGTCTATTCTAATACCATTCCTAAACCGAGCACATATATGTGACTTCACATTTGCTTATACATTGCATACATCAAACCACAGAGAATAAGAAACTGCTTTGAAACTAAGAAATACCTGAATCCTTTCTTCTCAAGCCTGCAGACAATAGAACCAAAATAAAATCCACATTTCCAAACCACGCTTCTCAAAGCAAATGTTTCAGCAAAGGCAGTTTTGCAGACAAAAAGTCAAGGTCCATCCAGAGCAGGAAGAGACAGATACTCAAGCAAGGACTGCGACATAAATCTAAGATCCATCCAACAGACAGGGCCACCTACACTGTGCATGGTGCAGGGGGTGGGCATATACCCAGGGCTGACCTTAATTTGGACTCCTGGGTCTGTGGGCAGGGGTGAGGGCTCCAGGTGAGGCTACTCAGCGTCATCAAGAGCTATTAGTGCCTACAGAGCCCTGATACTGTGCTTGTGGAACCAACATCTGCAAAATTCGGACTTCTCATTCTCTTTTTTAGGAGCTCAATGTAAAGATGTGATTTTTTTTTTTCAGAGAAGACAGATTTATGCTTAGAGCAGTGCAGGGACCCTACAAAGTATGTCTCTTTGCCTGCCTTAAAACTCAAAGTGATCAACAGCCCTATCTGCTCTGAGAAATCCTAGCCTAGTAATTTACCTCAACAATGAGAGGAATGAGAAATACAAGGTTCACACCATCATTCATCATTTGTACCCACCAAATGAATGAGAAAAAAATATAACCTTTAAAAGTTATTCATACCTGAATGCTGAATTTGGTACTGTGGGAAATTCATAGTTGATGCCTGCTGGATGGTGGAGGGTTGGAATTTTTCAACCATTTGTATACAATCCCATAGGCTCTATTAACCCCGATTCCATCCGATTCATGGAAATGATCTATCAGGAACTAAGAGTTATCAACACATTAAAAGTGAAATTTGACCTTTTAGGACATAAATAGAAATGTGTGATCCAGTATTGACAACTTGCAGAAGCTTACAGGAGATTCAAGGGTTTGGATGTTTTTTCCCTTTGAGGGCTTCAGTGAGGTTTCAGATATCTCACTTCATAACATAAAGTTAACTACAGCAGACTCATGGTGCCAGAGCACTTATGACGGAAAAGTGCTTTTCCACCTCCCTTTACCCCCCACCCAGCTTAGCAGTAACTCACTGGTCTGACTGTGTGACTCCTGGAGAGGTTTATCATCTCTGACCAATCCCAGGCAATCCAATTAATGTGATTAATTTTTAGTCTTTTCCAGTTCACAACTTATTCAATAGTTCACCTTTATGAAGCAGAAAAGCAATGTTTATAATGACTGGCAATTCATGTTGCCCACCATTTTAATTGCAGAATTTAAGACTCTTGCCTGTCAGCATCAAAGATCAAGCCTTAGACCACCCCACCAGCACGAGGAGACTTTCTAAAGCACTGCTGCAACAACCCTTAAAATTATCAAAATTATCTTAGGGGGGGAGTTGTTTTGAGTAGCCCCAACGTATAAGAAGTGGCACTGGCTTTAGGGCCTGTTATTGGTATAGCTGAAGGTTCTCTATATTTTCTTGTGTATCTCCTGCTGACTTGTCAACTCTATGTACAGACTTTCCTATGGCAGGTACAAATGCAGCTGAGGAGGAGGAGTTTCCATTGATAGGAGCAGACGGGCACAGCTCCATCTCACTGAGGTTAAGACTTCCTGACTTAATCTCTTTAGGCAGATCTACATCAGAAGTGGCTAAAGGATGCCAAATCCCACTATTTAAAAATGCACGCCCTGGAGACAACAGGCAGTTGAAGTACTCTGGGGAGCACTGGTCTTTTGACTTTCAAAGTGTACTTTGAAATTGTTCTTCCTTAGCAGGGGACAGAAGAAGGCTCCTTCCCTCTCAAAAGACTCCTTCACGCAATGTTTCACATCATCATGTCTGTGCCTTTCTCACTAAGTGGGCTGAAATAAATTTATACATGGTCTAGTTTTCTGTGGGCTTTAGCAAATGACCTCTTAAATCAATTGGCCAAACAGAATAAAAACAAAAGCAAAAAATGTTCCTCTGCCCAATGCAGAAAGCTCAGGAAAATCCACTTGCCCTGGCAGAAAAATGTCCCTGTGTAGTTGAAAGGGGGCAACTTTTTATCATCTTCATTGCTTTTATCTTTGGCTAAAGGTTGTGTCATGTTCGACAGGGAGCTACAGACCTGGAATATTCAGCTTGCTCTAAAAGCAGCAAAAGGTAGAAAATAGTAAGGTAGAAACCTCCAGTGGCAAGGTGATGTTTCAGGTACTGGATAGAAAAGAAACTGACAATGATTTGAGAGAGGATTAGTGAGTCTGAAAGATAAATGAGCCTTAAGATAACCTTCAAATATCCAAACTCCTCGAATATCCAATCTGTCATCCTTTTCTCTTCAAAATGAACTCCCTGCAGCAAAATTATGTAAATTAGGGTACTGGTAATCTGTGAATTTTTTATATAGTTAAAAGTGTTTTCACAGGTGTGCTTCCTGGTGGCTAATGACAAAAAACTTGTTAATAAACAATTTCATTTGAAAAGGCCAGCTGGGCTTATATTAAGTATTTCTTCTGGGAAAACTCTGAGCATAAAATTCCAAGCTCGTTTAAATAAAAGTTTGCTCAGAAGAACACTGTGGGAACGAGCAGGTTGTCCATCAGGAGACCATCCTCCTACAGCCCCCATCCCAGGAGTTAACATACCAGTCTCGAAGGGCTTGTCTCCTCTGCCTCCCTCTACAGTCACACAGACAGAAACTCCACCAAAGGGTACCTACCTCATGGCAGCTAAATTATGCTCTGGTTCACAAACAGCATTAAATCCACCATGCTGGCCTTTGTGCATTATATGTCACAGGATGATATTCTTCACAGTGAGGTCCTAGCAATTTACTTTGGTATCAGTAGTCAATAGCTCAAATGACCTCCGAGCACCCAAATCTTTTCCTAAAAATCTTCTGGAGATTGCGTTCTAGCTGATTAATCCATGAAACTGAGAGATGCCAGTTTTTGGCCAAACAGCCCATTCTGCCCAAGTTAGTTCTGTGGCATTGTGCCTGTGTCATAGACCCTGTTCAGTGGGGCTTTTAAGATTCTTACTGTTAACAGGGTTTGATTTCAAAAGGGCAATACCATTCCCTGCAAATTTTATTCTCTACCAAATATAAGCAATAGCAGCCTTAGAAAAGGTTGGGACTTACCTTACGTTTTATTCCTCAAGGGCTTGTAATTTTGGAACTGAGGGCTGCCCCTTCCCACACAGCTGTATCCACGCCACAGTCTCCTACTGCCTCTAATTTGTAGACATGGTTTCTAACTGCTCCATGAAATGCAGACCACCACCGTTTTGAACCGGGAGCTGCTAATTTGTTGTGATCCCAGAAAGCAAGGCACTCGGACTTTGTAAATTATCACATAAAATGCCATTCATTAGAGCTAACACTACACAGAGGATAATATAGATAATCTTACCTCCCTTCAGATGGTGGGACCCCTGAGCCATGCAGTATTGAAAGGGTCACCAACCATGGCGCAGCACACCATGCAGATGCCATCCATAGAAAGGTTACCCCACTTTGGTCTTTTGAGTTTAAACAGGATTTTCTGAAAAGAAAACAATTCTTTTTTCTTGTATAGTAGGAATGATTAACAGATGTTTACATGAGAAGTTGTTGTTGCACTTAGTTAAAGACGAGGACACACAGGTGGTATAATTGCCAGGACAGAGGGGAAGATGTCTACAGGCTCCTTTATTACAATCAGCCAACTAAGATTAGCTTGCAGCAGGGGATATGCACAGCACAACACTGGCACAAACGTCAAGCTATATGTGAGGCACAGGGCAGCACAGCACAGGTTTACACTTACACAGGTTAACTGCTTTGTGGGTCGCTAACAGCTCCATGGGCAATGGTCTTCCCGTCAGGATCACTGCAACCACCAGCAGAGAGAAGGGGAGGTTTCCCCCCCTGCCAGCACCAAATAGTAGGAGGTTCTATCTCACTGTGGGGGTTTTGTCACCCCAGTCCCAAAGTATTTAACTCCATTTACACATTGCACCATGAGGAGAGATGCTCTGACATCCCTTGGCTCTGGCAGTCCTCTCTGACAGAAAAATCAGCATTTGTCCCCTAACCCCAAATCATCTGTGCTCCCACAGAGCCCATGGGCAGGCTCACATGTTCCACCACACTCCCAGCTACAAACACAGCGTCAGCCTTCGGGTCCCTAGGGGGCACAGCCATCATCCCAAAACACAGACGTGCACCTTCTGGGTTGGATTTGCCTCACCTCCAACTAGCTTGGGGAGCATGGACATACCTTTCATCTCCTATTAGAGCAGTCATTTCTACAGTGCTACTCTCAGACTTCAAAAATATTATGAGAAGGTGGCTGATTTGGCCCTGCAGTCTCAACACCACATTGGAAGAACCACAAAACCTTTTTTAAAGTCAGAAATAAGGCGTGATAACAGCTTCTCATGACTCATCCTGACACAAGGATTGTGGTTTCATGCTCTCAGTAGCTTCAAATGAAACTGCCATTAGGCATTATTCTTTCAGGTTCAAATTCATTTCAAGTGTGTGCACAAATAACCGGCAATATATATAATACCTGCAATAAGGCTTTCACAGTATATTAATCCCTTTCTCAGATTGATACTGAACTCCGAGAGCCCTTTAAATCTCAAATAACTTGTGAGAATAAAAGAACTATTATCTTTTAATGTAGCACAAAAAATGTCTCAGACAGTAGAATGGGACATGAGCTTTAAATACTTCACGTTTTGCTACAGGGAGAAGCTGGGGACCTGGAGTAGATGGGACCTGTCTCTGCACGTGCCTAAACAAGCCAGACCTCTGCGATTCACACTGCTTGTCATAAAAGTGCTTCGTAGTGACATGGTCTCATCTGTATCTGTTTATTCTGAGATGGTAAAAATAAGGGAAAGGAGGGTGTCTTTTAGGTAAAAGTGGGATTATGGGGACTGCAAAGGGAAATTCTCAGAACCATTCTGCCTGCCACAGAAATATAGGGTAAAATGCCAAATGACCAGTGACAAAAGCTCAAAAGGGGAAACATGAAGAAGCAGGATTGTGCCTGTGGCAAGTGAAGAGAAACTAATCATGGAATTATTAGAGTTGGAAGGGACCTCTAAAGATCATCTAGTCCAACTCCCCTGCTAAAGCAGG
>JAOXJM010000023.1:18671827-18690688 GCA_026413425.1 Tringa solitaria | reverse complement strand
CAACTAAGAAACATTTAATAGTCTCATCCAGAAGGCACTGAGCTCCTTCATTACAAAAATTCTTCACCGACAAGCCAGGAAAGTATTTGTCATAAATTATTTGGGTGTATGTAATGCAGCCCAGGAACAGCAGGATAGATCAGATGATAAACTTGAAATGTCTTTCAAAAATGTTTTTCTATATGAGCTATATATTATTTCATGTTAATTCTCTTAGAAAAATGTTCAGAAATAAAGAAAGACTGTCTGCCTTCTGCAATTGTAAACCTTGCCTAAAAAGTATCCTTTTGTACAATCGGAGCAATGGCAGAAGCAGAGAAAGATTTCCAGGTAAGATCTCCAGGTTTGATTTTGAAAAGGCATTCCTAGGAATTCCAAGTAATTGCAGTAACATTTGTTAGAGGCCAGTATCAAACCAGAACATTTCAACTGGCTAAACTGATCTTGATCTCCAATAGGCAAAAAGCTTCCAAGCACTGATCTTTGCTATTCCCATATAACTGGCATAGAACAGACAGAACTTGCAGCGATGTAGTTTTTTGGAAATCTCTGGGAATGAGTCTAAAATTAAGCAGTCCCTACGAGGTGACTGGGACTATTGTGACAGGGAAAAGTCTTAGCAGAGAAGAAAGGTGGAGAGTGGAGGCTGTCTCAGCGATCTTCTGCCCTGCTGCCATAGTGAGGATGTAAATTGCTGCCACTGCCCACAGCTGGCACATTAGTATTCACCGAGCTATAAGTGTGCCCAGGCAGAATTTGGGGAAAAAAAGCACTTGACATTTGCCTTTCAGAGGTCTTCTGCTCAAGAGAAGGATTTGTGGTAACAGGCATTTGCTCTAAGGAAGGCTGAGTTAAAAAAAAATAAATCACAAAGCCTAACAAACACATCCAAAAGAAAAGGAAAAAAAAAAAGGTAATATTTAATAATTAAACAAAACGTTAAATGTTTAAAGACTGAAATGCTTATTTTTTTGGGGTCATTCATGTCATTCTACTGTGGCATCAACACTTGTGCACAGCCCCTGGGCTGGTCCCTGCTTCATGCACTGCCCGAAATACTGTCACTTTAGGTAAGACAGGCTTCTCTAATAAGGGTAATAAGTGCCAGTTGGGAACATAAGCTTCTTTTCGTTGTTTCTACGTATCTCAGAGACTACCACTGAGGGCAGGGGTGTGCTTCTCACAGAAGATTGCTACGCTAAGCTGAGCTGAGCAAAATAAACACTGTTTTCTTACACAATCATGAAATGATGAACAAAGATAAAGAAAACAGGAAATACACACTGGAAGAGAATTAAAAAGTGAAAATAAAGAGCCAAGTAAAAAGAAAGGAGCTTCTATTTGGAAGAAAGTTGCTGATTGCCCCTGGGTCACCTCGGACATTAAGTGAGATCTGTGCAGCACTGCTTGTGACATTTGGTTGTGAGATTTGCCTGAATGCCACTGCGCACAGAAACCTGTGCAGCTCTGAAAGGAAAAGACCTTTTGAATGAAAGCACTATGTCTTCTGTTCCAACAGTGCTGACAACCATCTCTGCAGTGTCACTGTGGCTGTTGGCATCCTGCTCTGTTGCTCCTTCAGCTGCTTTGCCCCTTTTCTCAAGCCAAGAAGGGACACGCTCAGTAAGGAAGCAGAAAAAGGTGGTAACAGGACAGTAACGTGATGACATTATCCATTAATAAAATCAAACACCTCTCTGCTCTCTTCTTCCCAAGACTTTTCCATGGCCCAGGTCACCACCAGAACAGCTAAGTATGGTGGGACTACTCCTGTCTGCACATTTTTGCCAAACTCCATCAAAAAGTAACTTTCCTCTAGTACCATAGGCACATTTTCATGTATTAGAAAAATATACCTATCTCTTTATGTAAGCAAGCCTAGCGTCCTCTCGAACATTAATGTCAGTGACAAACTCTTGAATTTAGTAAAGCCCCTGAGCTGAATGTCTGGTTGGAATCCTGAGCAGAAATACACATGGTTGTAACTCGTGTGCTGTTACCTTTTGTTTGTTTTTCCAGAAAATCACAGGACATCTGATGTTTTTGTCACATTTCATCAACTGATTTGTATTAGCAACCTTTTAAAAACCCTAGCTATACTTTCTGCAAAGCTTATGTAAGTCCCCTAGGATTAATTACCTCACTCAGAGTCCAATTTATTTAGCAATTAGGAAAAATTAGACAGTAACTAGTGAGTTTGCTGTTTTGAAATGAAAGGCCAGAGTACTTAGGTATGCTCCCAGTCTAAATGTAAGTTTTAGAAATTCATTATCTGAAAGTCTCTGAACAAGTACTTTACACTGCAATCTTTTTTGCATCATTTAGCCTCCAAATAATTTCCCTGTTCATACTGTGAGCATACTAATGAAAAAAACAAGCCAACAGGAGGAATGTAAATTGTTTACATAATAGTTTTCATAATCAACTTTTCTTTCTCAGCCTGAATTCGTCAAACTGGTAACACTGGTCCCAGGAAATGCACTGTGACACTGTGTAAAATGTTGTGACACCATTGGGGAAGTCACTGGAACCACCAATAAAAGCTATGAAGGAGAAGCCTTGTCTTAAGCAGAAATCCAACACCAGAATCATGTGATAAAAAACATTCTAAAAAAAAAAAAAAGAATGGAGGCTTTGGCTCCCAGAGCCCTGTTCCCATGAACAGGAGACTTGTAGGCTGCAAAGCCCCTGGACTGGGCAGAGCTGGGACAAGACAACTCCCAGCTGTGCACAGACATACGTCTGCCTGTGCCATAGGGCAGCCTGGCTGCCCCAGGAAGCTGCTCTTTCAGCACATTTACACCAGAAGTCACAAGAAACTACGGTTTTTGAAGGCAGCCTTTTGGACTTCTTACACAGCGTCTGCAGCTGGGAAATCTTCCTGCATATACCCCATGGCTTTAGAGTCACTATCACCACAGCCCATTTGGCTCTAGACCCACCTTTTAACTTTCACTCTGCCCATTTGGCTGTAAGGGCAGCTCTCAGGACCAGTGGTTTCACTGTCTATTCAACAATTTACGTTTAACAATTACAAAGCACTGCCTTGCACAGCACATGCAAATCACATCATTTCACAATACTTTGAGTATTTTCTGAGGAACAGCTAAACACAATTACTTGGAGCACTGTACTTGGAACAACGGCTGTACAAAAGTTACGTACTGAGCGTGAACTGCAGATCTGGAGGGGCTGTAGTTACCAAAGCTCCAATGCCAACTTGCCTTGAGTCAATGGGGATAGACAGTTCTGCAGCAGCTGAGGTTTTGGCCTAAAGGAATATAAATATTTGGGTATCAAGTTGCTTGATTAACTCACTAGATAATGTGAGACAGCTGAACAAAGTCTTAAAGAGATCTTGCATATTCCTAATGTAAAGTTTGCAAGAGCTCCCTTTAGTGTACTTACTAGCTTTTCTTAAGGGATATTTAAGGTTTATGTGACCCATTTCAGGGATCTTTTAGATGTGATTCTGATGTACGCTCTAAGTTCGCTTTGCCTCTCCCTATACTTACTATATTTACATTTTTTTGTGACAGAATTCAACAAGTGGACAGTATCTGATTTTCCCTTAATGGCTTTTCACATATTACACTGACTGTAAAAAATAAAGCCAAGCGAAGTATTTGCTGTGAAATTCTTAATGTTGTCTGCTGGCTCCAGATTGTGGGGACTCTCTGGCCTTCAACAGGTTTTCTGGAAGAAATGTCACATTAGTGGTTCTTTTACGGCAGACATATTTCACATTAACAGCTTTCTTTTCTTATCTCCTCCTTCTAGAGATAGACGTCCACTAACCCATGAAAGCCAAGTCTTGTGAGTGTGCATTGTAGACCACATATTTTAGGCTTTCTGCAAACCTTCTATACTCTTCATGACCTTCTACAGCCTCCTACAGTCTCATCTGCTGGGGACTAAGTAATGTATCCCAACTACGCATCTTGGAAAATGTCAGCTAATGTGAATAAGACTGGAGACACAGAAGAGGACACAAGATCTGCTGTGCATTCCATTTCCTTCTGGAAAACTGGGAATCAGGAGAACTACTCCCTGGGGTGCGAGTGCTTCAGAGCAACAGGGAGGCAGCAACAGCAAAGGACGTCAAGCCCTTAAGGATTCACTGCCACTTTTCAGCTCTGAGTAATTTCCTGAGAGGGCAAGGAAAGCGCTGAGGGTCCTCTGATTTATAGCTATTCAATGTTTGACCCTCCTTCTGCAGGAGCTGCCACAGCAGCAGTCCTAAAGACAATAGCTAGGGAGAGCTTCACAGAGAAAGGTCCCTGGGAAAGCAGTTCACCCTCCTTCCTCCCCCTTCTCTCCACTGGGAGCTTTGTATTTTCCTTCTGTGTCACATCAGGTCTAGGTAGCTGCTGCCCAGCACAGAAAAAACTCAAAGAGCAAGTGCAGACTGGGTCTTTACACCTTCCATGCTCAGACTTGGTAACAAAGGCACTGCGCTGATTCAGTGCGTTCAGGGGGTTTACAGCAGGGCTGTGCTCTATTGTCTCCGTATTGCACTGCCTCTTTAAAATCAGAAATGCATGGACAGCTTCAAGGTGCCTCCCACTGAGAAAAGGCTTTAGATGCATGCATAGAGACAGCAGAGCCATCCTCCCCTGAGCTGCAGGGTAAACCTGCTTGGGAGAGAAATGATCATTCAGTGAAGTCCTCTGGCTGCTTTCAGTGATCCTTTCTCTGCTCCAGTGATACTGGCGCATTTGCCGGGAAGAAAGCTGGAGGCTATCCCCAGGGTGCCCGAGACCTCCAAGAAGACAAGAGCAACTGCAGGTACAGTTAGCTGATGGTGTTATGTCAGTTTGTGGATGGTTGAGTTGTCTTTATTTATTTTAAAGATCTCTCTTAGCATTTTGCAGGAAATCCTGTCTGAAATAGATACCACACCTTGATTTGACCAACATACAGATTTTGCATCCAAGTATTTATTTAGTACTTCTCTTAAATGAACGTTCGCATTTTCAGGCAGCTGTGGGGATCTCTTGTAAAGCAGTCAACTGTTTCAATTGTTATTTTCTTTCAGGTTTTAGCTTTATGTTATTCTGTTGTTCTGCAACTCTCAGTTTGAAAAGCAATGTGCAGGCAGAAGTTTACAAGAGAGTTTCTCTCAGAAATTTATTAAGCGTTGGTACATCGGGGACTGAGGGTGGTTCCAGGGAAAAAAGGGGACAACAGCTCCACTCTGCAGACTGTTCTTTGTAGCCATGATGGACATTGTTTAATAGCATTTGACACCCTGAAGCCCTACTGTCTCAAAGCAGAAAAAGCAGTAATGCCTTCTCAGTCTGTTCTGGGCTGGGGTGGGACTGTCCTGACAGCTGGGAGTCTGTGGCAGATGTGGCATGGGAAGATGCAAGAGGGCAGCCCTCTCAGCATTTTGATACAGACTAGAGACAAAATTAAGCAGTGGATTACATTTTTTTCCTCAATGTGAAAAATAGATCAATTTTTAACATTTGGTACAATTGGCAGTACAAAGAGGGCAGCCTGCTCCTCCCCGCCTTCAAAAGTCAAGGCATTTTGTCTTGCTTAAGGAAGATTTCCCTTCTCATCTCAAGAGCCTGTTTGTAGAAGCACTCTCCCTGTGAATGGCAGGTTTGCCTTCACAGAAACACCCTACATGCCTACAAGCTGGCTCATGGGACAAAATCTTGTCTACGCAAATTGGCAGAGCTCCACTGGTTTGAGAGAAGCAATAATGGGTTATGCTGGCTGAAAATTTGGTCCCCCTACTCAATTAATGGCTGCCAAAAAGCAAAGTGCTGGCTTCACTATTTTCTTGGGTCTTGGCAACTCTCAGTTAATTAAGAAATGTATTTCAAAGCCAGGACATCAGTTCTCCTTTCATTCTCACCTACCACATCACTCTGACTGAAACATCTAGTATAAAGCAAAAACTTTGTCTAAAAGGCACATCAGAAACTTTTCAGCAAATTGAGGTGTCATCTCACTTTAGTTCTTTTACCCTGTACAGGGATGGCAGCACCATGGGCTTGAAGGCTGGCAGAGGTTTAAACTGGACTTTACACTCCTCCTATATTGTCGTTTCACTGTGTGCTGAAAGCAAAATTTCATCATTGGTAGATAAAACTTCTGGGTGTAACAACCAGTGTATTGTGCAACTCAAGGGATTTTATGATAACAGAAGCATCCTTTCACAGGGTATTTCTTCCCACTGTGCACAGCCAGCAATAGAGCTGTGGGGCAATAAGGTGGCTATTGCTTTCCCTCAAGCACAGAAAATTGCTGTAATTTCCTCTCAGGAAATGTTTTCCTCTTTTTGTTGTCACAGAAGGAGATAAATGAGGCTGTTGCTCGATAACCTCATGGGGACAAAGACAAGGTGACCATCTGCTCAGGAACTTTGGATGAGGTCTCTCACCTGCCACCACCGTGCCCTGCCACCCTGGGTAATTCTAACACAAAACCAAGGGCCAGCCAAGCCACACGTGTCAAAAGAAGACAGAGATGGCCACGGAGCAAGCTGAACATAACCCAAATGCTACCGTCAACCTCAACTTTGCTGCAATCTACAATCTCCACGATGCGGATTTAATCTCCTTGCGAAACTTCTCCTTCCCTTTCAATTTCAGTTACAGCGATTACGACCTGCCACTGGACAGTGAAGATGACATGACCAAAACCCGCACCTTCTTTGCAGCCAAGATTGTGATTGGGGTGGCCCTGGTTGGAATCATGCTGGTCTGTGGCATCGGCAACTTCATCTTCATTGCTGCTCTTGCCCGCTACAAGAAGCTGCGAAACCTCACCAACCTGCTGATCGCGAACCTGGCCATTTCGGACTTCATTGTGGCCATTGTGTGCTGCCCCTTCGAGATGGACTACTATGTGGTGCGGCAGCTGTCCTGGGAGCATGGCCACGTCCTCTGTGCCTCAGTTAACTACTTAAGGACTGTCTCCCTCTATGTTTCTACCAACGCTCTCCTGGCTATAGCTGTTGACAGGTAAGTGGGGTGCTATCACTGCACAAGGAGATGGCCAGAGCCTCTGGGGCTGGCTGTCCAGATTTCTAGGTTTTTAACATGCTCAGCTGCTCTGTAGGATGTGACATCAAGGTAGGTACTATACAGACCTGGGTATCTTGTTTCATAGAAATCTAATCACATGAGGTCATGACATGACCCAGGAGAAAACTCAGTGGGAATTTCTTGATTGAACATTTCAGGTGAAAAGAATTTTGATTTATTAAAATTGTTTCTTCTTTCATAAAGATATGCCTGATTCAAGCATAGGAGAGGATTTATGAAATAAGGGAAAGAAGAGAAAGAGAGAGACAAATCAGAAAACACCCAGAGATGGGGGTGTTGATCAGCACTATTTAATCCTGATCCAAACCATACATCTCTAAGGAACCATGACTACTGGCCTACACAGCTTTTCTGAGTCTAACCTTTCCTATAAACAGTGAAGTAAATACTCTTCAGCAACAGAAATAGTTGACTGGTGATACAGAATTTGACAGGTGAGTTTATGGCACCCATATTTATGGCACTGTCCAGAAAGTGATAAAATGCTAGATAAAAACCCAGTTTAGCAGAGATTTTCCTACAGCCTTTATGATGGGGTAAGCAGAAAATAATGATATCCACCTGCAACACTACCTGCTTTACACTGCAATCCTGAGCTATTTCTATGCCTGCCTCTCACTCCAGGAATTTTAACAATACAATTTCATTGTATTCTTTCTTATGACTCGTGTTCTCTTAGCCTCGTACGCTGCGGCCTCTGACAGATGTGAACACTGAGGATCAGCTTCACGCTGACATAAGTCTGACACAACTGACTCGCAGAAAGCCATAAACCCGTTTTTGTAAACTCCATACAGAAAGGCGATCACAAGAAGTCATCTTTTATGTACAAACACAATGTACACCTCTGTATACCCTCTGCATATACACGCTGTATGATTCACACATCCCCCTCCCTTTTTTTTTTCCCAATTTCTCTCTTGTGCCATTTTAAAGTTCTAGTCTAATGTTGCATGGTTTTTGGTACCTGATGCAAAAGACAGCTCAGGAGCAGTTAACCCTGCTGATGGTTGTATAGATACAGCTTGTTCACAGCTGATTCAGCTGTTATTGACGTCAACAGAAGTCTGTGGAAAGACTCTGGCGAAGTTCAGAGATGTTTTTCCTGGTGTGGGAGAAAGGACAATAAACTCCTATGAAACAAATCCTTAACAACTGTCTAACAAAATAACCTTTGAAAAGCAGCTGAGGACTCAGCGTTAAGCTTCTGAAAACTATCATGTATGCATTACCATTTTTTACTTATCTTTTTCAACATCTAAAAAATTTTCTTGGAAAGCTCTGCTAGCGCATCACAGGGTGATGAAGTAACATGGGTCATTGAGCCCTTATGCCTGCTAAGAAATCAGAAGATTTCTGGTATATCTTCCCATGCATCTTTAAAAACAATCCTGGAAATGATTAATCACTGAAGTTTGTTCTAAGAACACAGTGTTTTGGTTTCACTGTATTTATTTTTTTTAATGAGCTTTTGACGTGGTAAACAGAGAGAAACCTCATTCATTTAACAATCAACCATTCCATATTGGTTATGTCATGTGGGTCAGTGACTTTTGCCTCTAAAAAGAACAGGCTCCTAACAAAAGTCTTCCCATGCTTAGATTATTCAAAAGGGCTCACCTGTTTAGAAAGGGTAAGCCTGTCCCACAGGATTTCCCTTGGGTAGGGGTCGCTTTCATCTTCCTTGATGTCTATTCACATGAAACATAGGAATTTCACATATTTAAGGCCACATCTACACTAGAAAATAACACAATGTGAAAGGAGAGGATCTTAAAAGCAAGAGTTTGTGCTACGGTCCAATGTCCACACTGTAAATATTTTGTGGGGAGTAGCTTTAGCTGGGTCCCATGGACTGAACGACCATGGGCTCTTGGTGTGTTTTATGTACACTTCTGGAGCATATCTTCCAGGGCAGTTTCATCCAAACTCAGTTCATGTGCCCCAGGACCACTCCACAGTAACAGCCCAAGTGTGGCAAGCAATGAAAATCAGGAAATCCACCACAAAAGCTCCCTCCTGACTCTCTTGTAGAGATTTACCCCATCCAGCCAAATGTTCTGCTAAGTAGATACGCATACTTTTGACTGCATACACATACATTTCCCACAACCTTTTTTCCACAGGACCTGAGCTAAAAATACTCATTTATCAGCTCCACAATGAGGCTGAGTAATTCTGCTGTCCCTTGACATCTAGCCTGCACTATTAAGAGCGATGAACAATTCATCTGCTTCTAAGATCTGGCTGATGAAAAGCACCACTGACTTTCCATTTTATTGTAGAGTGAATATATCCTGTGGATGCTATCTATGGATAGAATATATACAGACAGAAAAGCCTCCAAATTAATGACAAATTCCACTTTTTGAAACAGTCCTTTCTGTTGAAATGCAATTGTACTGGGAGGTCTGAAGTGTCTCTGATAAAAAGCTCCTTTTGGAAAAAATATCTTAATCTTTGTGGGACAGTGTACTCTAATATAAGCTCTTCTTACCTCTAGAGCATCTTAAAAAAACACCCCCCCAAACTCCAACCAAACAAAAAATCCTGGAGTGAATGCCATCTGGTCCTAGCCCCTTTGTAACCGAATCAAGGGTAATTGATGGATCTTTTAAGTAATGTACTGCCATTTCTCCACACTTCTTTGTGAAACACTGCAGTACACCTTGCAGCTTTACAGTCATAAGGAGTGCAAATACCTAACTCAAGTTTTATGGTTTGGCAAATTACTTAACACAGCACATTTAAGATTAATTAGCAATAGTCACTGCCAGCAGACAAAATAAAAATTTGCATGGGCAGAAAATGGATACACAGTCCTTTGTTGGTGGCTTGAAAACGTGCTTACCTGTAACCATTCACTAGCTTCAGCTCTGCACCCCATGGAATAACCATGAAAATAACAAAACCAGTTATGTATATTTGAGAGATATATATACATATAATAACAATACCAGTTAAGTAGATTTAAATAGTTCTCTGGCTAAAGAAAACACTTTTGTCTTTCTTCATGTTTGGTTTTTTACCTGCACCTGACTAGGTGTATAGCACTGCATGTTTCAAACTGTCACCTGAACATGTGCTGTCCACCAAAGGATTTCCAGATGCTGTATCATGGCACATCCTGGATATGACATCACCTGCACATTGTGCTAGATCCTGCAAATGTATTTCTCAGTAGTGGGAATATTACGTCTCTTTCTTCTCTTCCAGTCTTTCTGTAACTCCCAGACACGTGATCTGTGTTAAAAACTTTGTGATACAAATTACAACTTTTTCAGTTTGATCTTGTTAACAGGTGGGAGTTTAAGACTGAGCCACTCACTCCAGAGTTTCTGCATAGATTTAGGAACTCGGCTCTAGGCTGCTACTTTGGAAAATATTCTGAGCTCTCCTCATAGAAAATTTGTCAGGCTCCCTTTTTAAGAATGACAGCAATTTCCTTCTGCCTAATTCTGTCCACTTGTATTTTGAAGTGTGTTCTGACTCATGGTGTTTTCACACTTCATTTTGAATGTATTTTTCTGTTCCAGGTATCTGGCCATCGTCCACCCACTGAAACCACGCATGAATTATCAAACAGCAACCTTCCTAATCGCCTTGGTCTGGATCGTCTCCATACTTGTAGCTATCCCATCTGCATACTTTGCTACTGAAACGGTGCTATTTATAGTGAAAAACCAGGAGAAAATTTTCTGTGGTCAAATTTGGCCAGTTGACCAGCAGATGTACTACAAATCATACTTCCTCTTCATCTTTGGCATTGAATTTGTTGCACCTGTGATTACAATGACCTTGTGTTATGCCAGGATCTCTCGGGAGCTCTGGTTTAAAACCGTACCAGGATTTCAGACAGAACAGATAAGAAAGAGGCTTCGATGCCGAAGAAAAACCGTTATGGTACTGATGTGCATCCTGACTGCCTATGTTCTCTGCTGGGCACCTTTCTATGGCTTCACAATTGTCCGTGACTTTTTCCCCACCATCTTTGTGAAGGAGAAGCATTATCTTACTGCTTTTTACATAGTTGAATGCATTGCTATGAGTAACAGCATGATAAACACCATGTGTTTTGTAACTGTAAAGAATAACACCATGAAGTATTTCAAGAAGATCATGTTGCTCAGATGGAGATCAACATACAATGGAAGCAAATCGAGCACAGATTTAGACCTGAGAACAAGTGCAATGCCAGTTACAGAGGAGGTAGACTGCATAAAACTGAAATGAATTTTCTGCAGTTCTAATTTCACGTATTTTGGAAAGAGGGTAAGAAGGAAATAATGCCTCCTCAGAAGCTTTTCCCTTGGCTGTGGGAATACCCACCATTGGTGAGAGTCTTTGAAAAGCAGCCTACTGTGCATTTCCACCAGAACTCTTTTCACTGGACTGATGTATAACCCTGTAACTCAGATGCTGTGCTCAGGTCACCCATCTGTAAATTTGGGATGTAGACACTCATTTTAGAGTTGCTTAAAATTTAAGGTGAATAAAAAGGTCTATGAATGCATTAAAGCATATTACAATGATGGAAGAGTCGGTTGCTGATTCTAGCAATGATGTCGCTTTGTTTCTTCTTAAGAGAACTCTCTTAACCCCTTTGAGCTTATCATTCATACCTTCAAGCTATTTGGTGTCCTTCTGCTTACAAAAGGAAGGATGACAAAAATGCCCATGTTGCTTCATGTCACTCTTTATCCTCTCAGTTTGCCCCTCATGATGGAGCTCCTTGAAGTCTACAGACTACAGCTTTCTATTGTCCAATGCGCAGCACGCTCTTATGAAAGGCACAGTCTCTACTGCTTCACAGTCTAGTGAAAACCTCAAGTCTCTTCCTGTGACACCTCATTTAAGAATATTTTATCAGCATTCCACTCTGTAGTTTTACGCAGTGTTACTCTGTTTATTATGTATTTGGAAATGGCACAGTTACATATTGTAAGGGACCTGTTCCCTTCTCTCACCTCCTGGCACCCTATGGCCAGCTTCTGCTGCCTTGAGTCACTGAGCTCTTCATAGAATGCATCACAAAATCATAGAGGTGGGGAACAAGGTCTCCAGATTGTCTAGTCCAACCCTCTGCTCAAGTAGGGTGAGCTAGAACAGGTTCCCCGGGACTGCATCCAGCTGGGCTTAGACTGACTCCAGGGATGGAGACTCTACAGCCTCCCTGGACAACCTGTGCCAGTGTTCAACAGCTCTCAGAATAAAAAAGTGTTTTCTTCTGTTTAGATGGAATTTCATGTGTTTCAACCTGTTTTTCAGTGGGACCCATATAAAAGAATAGCGTGTTAGTGGGAAAAAAGTATCCACCCTGCCGAACCAGGCCTAGATATCTTATCAAGTCTATGTACACCTTCAAAATAATGTACAAGTAGGGCCCACATAGCACAGACACCTTGAGACAACCTGTCCTTCTGCAAGCAATGGAGACTGACTCTAGGCTTCAGCAAGCCAGTCACTGGTTGACTTGAGTAGCTCATTGTCTGTTCAAACATGAAGCAACAACTTCAGATGAATTCTGCATTGCCTCCTCCAGTGCTGTTTTTACTATTCTGATTATGTGCAACATCAGGGTGGGTGGTTCTTAACTGATAATTGTGATAAAGCAGGTGACAGTAGCAGTAACACCTACTCATTTAAACTACACATAAGATATCATAGACTTTTGTGTATTGAAATTGTCTTTTCTATTGTGATGACAAATGCTTCCTGTTTTAAAGTATGTGGTACTGCCTTTTTTTGGAGTAAATGGCTTTTGTAAATAATTTGTCTATTCGTGAATTTAAAGTGAGCATCAACTCCTACCAATAAAATAATAAACATGGAGTCAGTATCAGCATTGTGAATTATTTTTTATATTTTTCCCTTAGCCAGAATTTTCCTACCCAAGTGACTAATGTGAATTATCCCATTTCTGCTAAAGAAAACTACGGGGATACTCAGATCCATTAAAGTGCTCAAATCCTCTCATCATTAGCTGCTCTTAAAAAATAACATGTTGGAGAGAATCTCATAATTTGCTCTGATAGGCAAAACAATTTCTGAAGTCATTCTTCAAAATTACATTTTTGAAAAGGGTAAGTACTAAATTCATTTGCTTCCCAGACTGCCAAAGAAATTTAAAGGACCAGAAAGTTGCAGTATTTCATCATCACGAGGCTTAATCTTGTAATTTCTCCTTGGTTTCTCCATGGTTTCTTCTGAAAGTAGGCACTCATATTTATCTCCTGAAACCTGTACTAGTTATTGAGGATTAGACAGTACTACTACCTGTTATTAGTGCCCTGGTACTCCTTCCATCTGTTTTTCATAGACTTTTCTTGGTGCAACAAAGCCAAATGACTGACAGTTTTCCACACTTGGAAATTTACCTTAGGCTGTTATTTTTAAAAAAAGCTCAACCACCACCAAGCAATACGGTACCAAGCAAAAACCGGGTAAAATAACTGCTTTAAAATTCTGGAAAATACTTTGAGAACTCCAAGAGAGCTCTTCTGGTCTGGCCTGCCCAGTGTTCTCAGCCATGACTGCATCCCTTTCCCTGAGAAGAGCGGTAAAGCTCCTATTGTGGATTTAGGGTTTGGGATCTGCAATATTTTGACATTTTGAGGTCTTCCCAGCAGCAAAGCAGTGTTTCAGCCTAAACCAGTGGATAGGACAGGAGAAAAAGCTGTGCTTCACCATCAACTGCATTTGTTGTGAGCAGCATCCCCAGAAAGAGGGGGATTCCCACTGAGAAACGGTGAGTGGTCCCCTGTTCACCTATCAGGGCAGCCAAGCAGTCACACTGCCTTTAGCCTGTGTCTGCACCAACTCCAAACACCCCAAAGCTGGTCACAGGCTTCACTTTCAGGGACCAATGCCTGCTCCTAAACTGAGCTCCAGCAACCAGGGGCCCAGGGCAGCACAAACCCAAAGGCCTTGAATGGGGACAGAAACCCCACGGAGCTATTTTGTCCCCACAGAATTCATTTCATCAAGGGAGTGACAGGGTATGGCCTCCTCCATTGACCAGGACCTGCCTGCCACCCATGACTGCACTTAAAAGGAGAATTTAAAAGACTCTTAAAGTCATTTAAAAGCTCCCTTTAAGTGCAGAAGTGTGCAGCAGGGACACTGACCTGACTGGCTCCCTCAGGCAAGGGGAAGAAGGTAGGACACAGTCCAAGCAGAGCAGCCAAGGGAGGGGTCCAGACCTCACAAGCCCCACAGCTTACATGAGTTGTACAGGAAAAAAAGATAACAGAAAGGCTTTTTTTTTTGTACCCATACAACACGGGCTAGGGAGCGTGGGTGCCAATAGGTGCTCCAGAGGTGGGTGCTCCCTTGGCTCCCTGTCAGGTGAGGGAACCCTGCTGCCTTCTGCCCAGTCCCTCTCTGCAGGAACACTTTCTCACTTACATTGAACAGCAACATTTAGTGAGGTAATTGAATATGGATTGCACCTACCTGGAGCTCTACAAGAGCCATGCTTCCGCAGAGAAAGAAAAGCAGAAGCTGGAAGAAAGGCAGCATCAGCCATGGAGGAGAAGCAGCCCCTTCCAGCACAAGCTCTTACCCACTGGAAGGCAATAAAAAGTGCAGCGAGACCTCTGCAGCTGCCAGCTGCCCACCGTTAGCTCCAGTGGCACAGCAGTGATAAGGACTTCACCATGCAGGAGCTGTGAGATGTGTCAAGGATGAGGAGGGGGTGCAAGCGCGGCATTCTCCTGAGAGCTGCTAGCAGGGTTTATATAACCATGCAGTGAATAACACAGATGCCACCATGTCTCAGATGCGTCCTGCTCCAGTTTTTATTGCAAAAAGCAAAAACGTGGTGCTATCATGACAGATTCTTGCTCAGCTGTCCTCCTGTGGAACAGCTCCTAAAACCATAGGCTCGCTTCCTTGTGCAGTAGCTCCTCCAGGGATAACTGAAGGTAGAATCCAGTCTCTGCCCCTTCACAATGCCTCTCTGAAAAAAATAAAAACAGGTGTAACTGGAAACTAAGATGGTGGCCTGAATGGCTTACAGAGGATTAAGAGAAGAAAAAGCAGTTATTCCCAGCATGGATGCTGAGAAAACAAAGTATGTGTTTTAATAAAGCAGTAACAGGAAAAGAAACTCCAACCATTGTCCCTCTACCAAAGGAGGATGGCCTGTAAGAACCAAGGCCAGAGTGGGTCACAACAGCCAGGACATGAATTTTCCCTGAGGACTGACTCAGACCTAAATGTGCTCCTTCTTCTTCCAGCCTGGCAGCCTTTCCTGTAGCAACAGCACCCTCCAGCTGCTGCCTCTGCAGCACAGTGTCACATGCCTACTGCACAGCCCTGAAAACTGTGCCGGGTCAGCCACCCTGGTGACCGGGCCATGCAGATATTCCCAGGACTCCCATGCCTCCCACAAGCAGCAAGATGCTTCAGATTTCGCCACTCAGGTAGCTAGGCACCTACTCAGCACTTCTGGTGTCTACATTCTACCTCACTCCCTGTGTCAGCAGGGCTGTGACCCTTGCTGGGTGCTTGGGTTACCCCTTTCCAAACACTTGATATAATCTATGCTGAAAAAAACCCACACCTTGAGCAGAAGAAAGCAGAATTGAGATAAGACAGACACTACTCCCTCAGACTTACCAGAGATCCTGTTCTCTCTTACACACTGCTCTGATAGGATTCTGTTCTACAGACTCTACCCTAACATGTTGCCAGGAAGAGCCCCAAACCACTGATGAGACAGGGAACACTGCAGCTTCCAAAGGGACCTTCCTAATACCATCCACAACAAGAAAACAAGGGACAAAACGTGATACAATACCACCAAACCATGAACAGTAAGTACCAACACCAAGCACAACATTGCTCAAAGCACAAAGTCATCACCCTCAAAACTGACAGAAGAGAAGACACAAAAATGGCAACATTCCCCAGAAATAGACATTCCTGAGCTCAAGAAACCACTGAGGAATATAAAACCCTATGGGAATTCATTCACCTGCTCATCTGCTGGTTCCAGGAGAAAAAAAGTGGGAGGAAACAAATGGAAAGCATGCATGACAGGAAGTGCATTGAGGAATGGCAATAATATACGGGCGTGTAGCACTCTGGAAAAGCCAAATGCTGATGCACGCCAAAAAAGCCAGAAAGTGGAAAGCTCCAAAAATCACATTCAGAAAGCACTGAAGGGCTACTACAGGGCCATGCGTTGAAGCACTCCAATAAAAGCCATGCGCTGAAGTGGTCCAAATCAGCCAGGAAGTAAAGACTGCTCCAGGAGAGAGCCAATAAACACTGCAATACACATGAGGCACTGTACAATCAAGAAAAAAGCCATGAGGTACAACAACCTAAAAGAGGTATGTGCCTCAAAAAAAGCCAAGCACAGAAGTGCTACCAAAAAAAACAGGTACTGAAAGACTTCTCCAGGGGCATGTGGTGATGCACACACACAAAAAAATATCAAGTGAGGGAGAAAAAAATAACCTCAGGGAGTAAACAAAGCCCTAAAGAAGGAGAGGGAAGGACTTCTCTGGGAAGGCATGATGAATGACTCCAAGAAGAACTGTGCAGCAAGGAGAAGGACATCCTCCAGGGTGCGAGAGAAGGACTCCTTATTGTGCTGGGTATACTACCCGAAGTACAGAAAGTCCATACCATATCATATACCAGACATGCAATACAGTACTAGAAACACCACAGCATACAATCCAGAGCACACCACAGAAGGCAGACAAGGCCAATGCTACACTAAGGCCTCCTCCGGGGCACTCCAGGGAGGGCTCCTCCAGGGTCAACAGCCTGCAGGGCTCCTCCAGGATGGCACACAGCCCATGGCCTCCTCCACTGCCACACACAGATGGGCTCCTCTGGCGCCACACCAGGACGGGCTCCTCCACGCCGTCCCAGCCAAGGGGTACACGGGGGACACGCACCAAAGGGCCTCCAGGGCAGCAATACAAAGGGCTTCTCCTCCGGGGCAACGCAAGCACTGGCTCCTCCGGCACTGGGCCACCAAGGGCTCCTCTGGGATGTCACCGCAAAAGGCTCCTTGCAAGCGGCACTGGCAAAGGGACGTCACCGCAACAGGCTCCTCTGGGCTGGCCCCACCAGGGGATCCTCCGCCTTGCTCCAACCATGGGCTTGGCCGCGGCAGCACAAGGAAGAAAAGAAACAGTATAAGCCACACAAGCAAGACACACCAGTCAATACAAGCAACAGACTACAATACAACCAACACCACAAAAAGGAAAAATAAACACCATACCATAGGGTACAGAAACTACAGACCATTCAACTAGCGTACCACAGAGAAGACATACAGTCAATACCACACCACGTCACGCAAGGCATACAGCACTATAGAAAAAAAGACCACACACACAATACGACGAAAATACCTCCCAGAGATAAAACACATATAACACTGGGACGACACTACACACCATACGTACCATTCACAGTGCACGTCCTCCGGGGCAATGCCATGATGGGCTCCTCCAGGACGCCAGGAGGACGATAGGCACCTCTGCCGCAGAGCGCTGATGGGCTCCTGGGGGGCAGCGCTCCTCCGGCATGCTGCGTCCATCAGCTCCTAGCGATGGCACCACGATGGGCTGCCCTGGCCTGCCGCAGGGATGGACTCCTCCGGGAAGGCACGGAGATGGGCTCCTCCAGGGCAGCGCCGTGATGGCCTCATCGGGCTTGGCACTGTGAAGCACTCCTCTGCAGCGCCGCAGCAAAGGGCTCCTCTGGGCCGCCGTACTGAAAGGCTCCTCCATGGTGGAGCGATGAAGGGCTCCTCCAGCGCAGCGTGACGATGGCTCCTCTGCCGGAGGGGCACAAAGGGCTCCTCTGGCGTGGCGTGCTGATGGGCTGCTCCAACCAAGCATGACAAAGGGATGGCATCCTCCGCGGCACTACGGTGAAGGTGAAGGGCTCCACCGCGGCAGAGCAACGATGGGCTCCCCTCCAGGGAATCACAGCAAAGGGCTCCTCCGGGGCATCGTGGGCAAGGGCTCCTCCGGCGCAGCTCCGCAAAGGGCCTCCAGGGCAGCAAAACAAAGGGCTCCTCTGGGGCAGCACAAGGAGTGGATCCTCCGGCACCGTGCCAGCAAGGGCTCCTCCGGGGTCTCGCTGCAAAGGCCACCTCACAGGCAGCACTGTCAAAGGGAGGGCCCAGCAAAGGCCTCCTCTGGGGCGCTGCAGCAAAAGGCTCCTCGGGACTGGCCCCACCAGGGGCTCCTCTGCCCCTCAGCAGCCAGGGGCTCCACAGGCACAGCACAGGGAAGAAAAGAAATGGCACAAGCCACACAAGAAAGGAACACCACACAATACAAGCACTAGAGTACAATACAAGCAAGACCCTACAAACCAGACTATACCGACCAGGCACAGGAAAAATAAACTCCGCAACACAGGTGACAGATGCTACGTACAATTGAACTAGTAGGACACAGAAAATACTTACAATAAACACCATCAATACCATATCAGGTCATGCAAGATATACAAAGCAAGATACAAAATACCAACCAACATATACAAAATACCAACCAACAAGATCCAAAATACGACCCAAAATATAAAAAACAAAACCCATACAATACAGGCCATACCTACGCTTCACAGTACAACACAAGCTCCAGGCAATACAAAATACAAGACATACAAAACCATACAGAGAATACAACACAGACCTTACGCCCGATACCCGCAAGAAAACAAATAACACACTAGAACATAGAATAAAACAGCACACCCAGACTACTGGGCCATCCAAAATACAATCAAAACCACAATACCTGCAATGCAT
>JAOXJM010000023.1:18643177-18657656 GCA_026413425.1 Tringa solitaria | reverse complement strand
GATGATCTCTGAGGTCCCTTCCAACCACCACAATTCTGTGATTCTGTGTGATTCTTAAAAGTCACCCTCATTTTTTTTACATTTCTTAGAGAACATGCTCTTCAGGATCATTGCGCTTTCTGGGAGAGAGAGGAGAAAGTGTTTCTGGCTCAGGCAAATCTTCATTAGAGGCAGCTGTTAGTTTCAGTGCACGCCCCCAGAAGTGGTATTGCCTCAAAATACATCCTTTTGTCCATCGTGTCAATTACAGAGCAGTCATTAAACTCTGCTAAATAGAAATGTAAAAACTAGACACGGAGAAACAAAATGGAGTAAAACAATTTGTTGAAGAAAATCAACAGTGCCTAAAAGAAACTGAAGTCCATAAACTGGATTTTATTGCTGTTTTACCTAAATTATGCTTTCTAACAAACCAAATACTGATTAAAATAGCTTTGTACAAGAAAAGCCATTTTGTACAATGTTTCTACCTGTAACAAGCTGTTCCATATGGACATTCAGGCCGGTTATCATTGTTATCCTGAGTTACGATCTCCATTTCATGATAGTCATCATCATTCGGGTGACTGAACTGCTGAAAGTGAATGGGATTCTTCCTGCAAAAGACAAATATATATCGAAAACTGACTGTTCCATTTAAACATGAGAAGTGGAGATAAGAAGGGTGTTACTTAATCAGTGACAACTCATTTTTCTGTGGTTACATAAAAAAAGAGCTTTTAATGTTTAACTTCATGCAGAATGATAGACCTACTTCATGATAACATAAGAAAATCTTTGTCTGCACAGGCTGCAAAGGAGGTTAAACCAGGAATTTTCCTATTTGCCATCAGCTTTAAGTTTCAGACCTCCAACACGTATATGATCTACTGATGTAGTCATCCAGCATGAATCTTACTCAGTGGACAACTTGCTCAGGTACAACTCCATCTGGAGCATCAAAGTGCAAGAGAAACTTCTACTTCAAGTCTTAGCACGAGTTGGAAGGGGCAACCCATGGCAGCTGAACAACTGCAGTACTAAAGACTCCCCACAGCCTCGGGTTATCACGTACTAGCTTCAGGCAACCTGTCTCACCTGTTATTTCTGTTCTGTATGCAAGCTGCTAATCACTTGAATACTTCAAATGCCAGCATAGTATTCCAGGTGGAGCAGTCTATTGGACACTACTACGTTGACTACGCTGTTGAGTATGGTTGGCTGCCACGACATTTTATTTGAAATATCAAATTGCAACAGTGACATGGAGTTGTACCATAAGATGTAACAGTTCTGCATGTAGCTGACTCACAGCAGTGCCACGGATGAGAGCACATTACCAGCATCCATGACTTCTTGCTCTACAACACTTCCACAGTTGAATCCAAGGTGAGCAAGTAGTGAACATAAACATATGCATCACTGAAAGAACATTTCTACTGCTTCTAGGCAGTATGTTTGGATACACACCATCCAAGACAAGACAGCTATAACAACACTACTCAGAGAAGAGCTTGCATTACAAAACTTGTGTAAGCGATGTTAAAAAGAACACAGAAAAACAGCAATTTCAGGAGAAATTCATGTGGCAGATCAAAACATACTACAAAAATTATGTCAAAGTGAACATACTGGTACCAAAAGCAAATCTACTTTTTCCCTATGACTTCAAGACACTTTTTTCCAAGCATAATATTTAGAAGCATGGAATGTGAGGTATTTTAGTATTTTCCAAAAGACATCCACAAAATAATTCAGTGATTTACCACACCAATTCCCAGAGTACATAATCTTCAATGTGTTTGTGCAGATTATAAAAGTAAACTATTTGCCTCAAGCAAGAGGCATGAGAGCTGCAAACTACAGAGTGATTACTGCTTTTATTTACACTTGTTAGAGCTGCATTTAGAAACACAAAGCCAGAAACACAACAGATTCCTCCTTGATCACAGGTATTCTCTCCTTTAGATTCACAACTACCTTTTATGAACTTTACAGGGAACACCCAATATTAATTTCAGCATTTCACCTATTACAGTAAGAAAAAAAAAGCTTCTCTTACAGCTTTTGCAAAATGATTACTTAAGCACTGTGAGCTCTACAACTCATTCAGGCCTCCTTTGAGGCATTCAAAAATGATTAGATATTTAATATTAATACTTCAAATCTCCATTTGCCCGGTATCTTTCACTCAGGAAGCTTCACAAGTGAGCTCCAGACAAAGTCTTCAATGAGCTACTTATCAAAGACCCAGTATTCCTTGAGTCTATTTACACAGGTGACAAACTTCTTGTCCTGGTCTTTTCTATTAATTTCTGCAAATTGTAAGGTAAGTAAATTGTTTCACTAGGTATTATTGCAAAATTGCATTTACCAGTCATTTACTCCACCACAAGCTCTCAGAAAACATCACTTGCATTGAGTTCAGGTTGGCTGCCTACTTATTTTCCCATTTTAAAAAAATAGGATGAAACCAAGTCATTCAGAGGCTGCTTTGTTTTCTAAATGCACGAAGCTAGCTTATTAGCAATATAAGCAAGAATTTTGGGTCATTTGAGATACAATTCATCTTCTCAAAGCAACTCATGTTCTGTAAAATCATTTTTATATTTATTCCTACAATAAGATACATGTAGCATGAATCTCTGAGGAAAGAAGGCCTAATGTCTGTAATTTAGTCAACCTATTGTATTTTAGAAGATATCCATTTCCTTTCAAAAATTTACTTTGAAACCTACTTGGACAACACCAAACAGTCCTCATTGGAGGGAAAAAAAAAAAGGAAGAAAAAAGAAAAAGAAAGTATGGGAGGAAGCAGGAAGAGAAACAAAAGAGTCTTAACTATACACTCCCTACCACAAGGCTTTGGGATTCTTTGGGCCAGTGAATGATCCTCCTCAAATTATACATTTCCTGTGAAGCATCTTAAACATGTGCTACTTCAGATGCTCAGGACTAAGAGAAACGTATTTTATCTTTCCTTTACCTGGATAATTTGTATCCCACTTCTACATGTTGTGCAATGATATCCAGCAAAATAAATAGAAGCAGAGAAGTGCATAGCTTCTATTAAGCAAACATTTTCCCTTCTTGCAAAAATCTGAAGCTTCTTTCTTTTATTAAGGGTTTGGTTTGTCTGAGATTTTTTGGGTTTTGTTTTGGTTTTTTTCAGACCCAAAAGATTTGAGTTGTAAGAGTACAACATCTATCACACTATAAGTTGCACTTCAAAGTTAATTAGTTTCACAACAAAACCTCACTGCACAGGAGTATGTTATTCATTTTATCAAAACAAAATCACTAAGCTTTACTCACACAAAAAGCAGCCAATTAAAAACCTATTTTAAGAATAGTTTTATGGGAGATTTGTCTTCTCATAAACATACTCACACAGTTACTGTAACTTTACTTTCACAGAAGCTCTGAGTTTGTGTACTGACACTTAACGATGCAGAAAATTACACAAATAAAAAATTATGCAAATAAAACTGATAAAGTTCTTCAGAACTGATGCAGTCGACTCAAGCAGAAGTTGAGTATTGTTCAGTGAAATATTTTAGACAGTATTTTATCTGTGCAGCTACCAAAAGCAACTTAAAAGCTTTTTCTAATGCAAGTTTAACTGATTAGGTCTGAATCCCTGGCTCTTCATAATCACATGCAGAAAACCCTAGCCATTTCAAGGGCTCATTTTCTCAGCTACTAAAGAAACTAGTAGTGAAGATGTAATGAATTGCCAGCAGCAGTTATAAAGCCATAGAATTCAAGCTTGAAGTTATGCCACAACTACACTTAAGGTGTTTGTAAGTTTTATGTTGTAAGTCTTATAAGACAGGACTCAAAAAGGCAGATGCAGGTCTTCAGCCACCAGATTTACAAGCTTAAGGAGAAAGGAAAAATACTTACTTTCACAATCAAAGAGCAAACTATTTTAAAGAATGCACACACAAATCCAAAGGCTGGTTGAGCGTGCCCTGCTTTGACAGCTACAGGAAGATTTACACACCCCCAACGTGGACAAAAATTGTGGGTTATGGTTTTAGAGATGAGAGTTCAGGTCTACTGCACCCCTTCTACGCAGCCCTTGAAAAGGGGCGTTAGGTTTGGGTTTATTTTTCATTCCCTGTTCTTCTAAGTTCAGAATAACAAGGAGCAGACAAGAAAATGAACACAAGACAGGATTCAAAGAGTAAGTCCCTTGACAACAAATACAGTCAGATATAACATACACAAAGCACTTTGCCTCCTGGTGGTAGCAGCAGTTTCTTTCAATTTGGTAAAGCTTCAGGCTACCTCAGAAAGAGAATAACAAGACAATGGAAGACAATGACAAGAAAAATCCCTAGAGTGAAAGGTGTGCATCAAGCTGGATTCAAAAGCAGTGTTTTCAAATTCATAAATGAAGAAACTGAACTATGGGTTACAAAATTATTTCCTAAATGTTTAAGATATGTGTTAGAGAAATCTTCTGCAATTAACAGAACTAGCATTTAATCTTTTCAACTTGTACTGTTTTACAAGGCATCCATCAAAAGTTCCAGTCATATCCAGAAGACAAGTATCTCTTAATAAGAGCTTACAAAATGAAGAGTAGAACTCTCAAGAGCATTTATTTATTTGGTAAATGACATTTTATGAGTAAGAAACCTCACCTAGAAAAAAACTTTAGGAAATGTTCCAGTTACCAAAGCAGTACTCACTTAAGACTCCTACAGCACATCTTGCTGGAAGACACCTTTCGTAAGGTTAAAGTAATGAAGGAATGGGAAACCAACCCATTGTACTCAAAAAAAGCACTCAAAGCAGCTCCTTTCCTTAGCAACTCTAAAATCTAGTTTTTGCTGAAGGAAAACACCACACAATGAAAAACTGAATACATTATCAATGTGTTCCTTTGAAGCACCCATTCATGTCACACTTATTCATGTTTTTAACAGAACGTGTATGTAACTGCAATGACTTGCTTTAATCTAACATAGCTATCTCATTGATGGAGAAAGACTACTTGGTGGTCTTGTACTAAAAGCAAATACTAAGAGGGACTACAAAGCGTATTTCTTTTGCTGTTTAGTCTCATGACATTTCTGGCCGATCAAAGCTCGTGTTTTTGATATTTCACATTTACAAACTTCAACAGAAGAGTTTGTTAAGTGTTATTCCAGAGCATTCTTTTTACAACTTCTCAAAAGTATTGCTTCCAAAAATTTTAGAATAAAGACCCAAGAACAAACGTACACATGCAGACTCCTACTCCATGTTAACTGTAGCTAAAATTTGCCTTCCTAAACATTAGGAATACTTCAGCATGTTAGAGCATTAAACCAGCTTAACCCTCATACAGGAGAAAACCTGTCTTACCAAAATTAAAAGTAGCTGTAGCACACTACAGACTGCATTTGTACTACTGGATGAGCTTAACTGCCTAATAAAACATGGTTTTCATCATATTCATTTAGGGCAAAATTTGAGATACGTGAAAAAAAGCTACATGAAAGCTGAAAATCCAATGTGTTTGTTCACATAACAGCTTTACATGTTTGATTTACACACTGAACATAAACAAGAATCCATTTACTTGTGCTTGTTTGTTTTCTAAATAACCTCACTGTTTTTCCTATTGTTCATGCCCCCAGGGGATAAAAATAAGGTGGCACTCAGCACTGGCATTTTGGAACTTCACTGGAACATTTGTATCGCACATAACATTTGTACCACAGATCTTTCACCAAGAATTGAAAGGATATGAGTAGGAGAAAAAAAGAAAAAAAAATTTGTTCTTCACTTGAAGTATTAGCAAAGACACTGACCAGACAAGGGTTAATGTGGAGATTGTAAGTATGCCTTGTTCTGGGTTTTAGGGAGGGACTGAGAGCATCACCAAAAAAAAAAAAACCAGGCAGACTGTCCAATTTCTAATTACAGTAGTTCTTGATCATTCAGGGATGACAAATACTAAGTGTTTCAAATATTCAGATCACAAAGCATGCAATAACTTCAATAAATACAATCATCTTTCATAAAGGCTTCATCTGCTAATAAAACAAGCCTACGGGGTCTATGTTAGGCATTTCAACCATTTACACCTCTTCTCCCTGCTGGTACAAGTACTGTACACACAGGCTTTTTTATTTCTTCTCTTTTTAAAATGGGCCTTTGTTTCTTATTTCCTACAACACTTCATCTCTTAATTTGCTGGAGCACTTCATCCCTTGTTTGGGTTATATTAGCAGTTAGCAAGACATCCTGGCCCCTCCTTTTATACTTTTATAATTCCTGTTATGCCACTTGTTTCTCATCAGCCCCCTGCTTACCAAAAGATTTTTTTTCAACTCAAAGCTCGTAATGACTTTACCATTTTCTCTTCCATAGCTAATACATTACTTCTTAATAATAAGCTATCTTAAGCTAGTTTTAATTTTGCTTTACCTGTAACAGCCTGTTCCATACATGCAAGGTGTCCTCTTACGCTTGATCTGTTTGGAGCTTTCTGAAGCATCTGCACTTCTGGTTGAATCAGAAATCTCAGTCTCGCAATCCAGATTTGCATCAGGCTCAAGAATCCCTTCCTGGGCACCAAAATTTTGGGAAGTCCTGCCCCAGTGAGCTTGTTGACTTGTAGAACCAGTAATCTGCTCTTTGTTTTCTGTTTCCTCAATTACATTCGTTTTACTGGAGAACTGACCTATTCTTTTAGAACATTTACTATGCAGCTGCCTATCATTTTTTTCCAGAGAACTTCCAGGTTTTTTTGTTCCAGTCTTGCCATTTCCTTCCATGTTTCTCATGGTACTCTCAAGGGGAAATCCAGATGTATTCTGTGGAACAAGGTTACATTTTGAAGGACCTGAAAATTTACACTCTTCAGAATTAAAAGCTTTAAGGTCAATCTCTGCCTCATCTCATCATTCCGGTTTTCAAAAATCAGAGAATCATAGAACTGCCCAGGTTGTAAGGGACCTCAACAGATCATCTGGTCCAGCCTTTAAAACCTTCTACTCCACCTTCCAAACTGAAGTTAGCTGCAACACACAGCTGTTAGAATAAAAGGCTCAAGTTAAGAACACAGACTAACACACAATTTAAAGAAAAATTTATCCTAGAGCTTCTGTCCTCAGCTTCACTTCCCTCCCAAGACAGAGAGGCTCCTCTCTCACCACCTCAGTTTCTAAATAGTCCAAAGAATTTAGCTTAGATTAACTTTCAATTAAACATACCACTCCTGAAAAATGAATGGGGATTATACACAGGAAGATACATGTATAGATATGTGTAGAACAGACTCTAGAAGAACGTACATTCCTATATAAGAATCAATTTTACCCCCTTAAGTACCAAGGTATATGGGATATATATATATTTATCTATATATGGCAATTCATGATACATACCTTGAATTTAATACCACCCCAATACTTCTTAAATGCTTCAGCTCGTGACTCTAAATCATAATTGACAAACACTGCGTTTTAAATTTTGGAATATATGTACACTTAAAATAAGAGATGTGTGCTTTAGAAAAAGAACAAGATACATAACCAAGACAGCAGAGACATCACATGGCATCATACCTATACTGAAAGCTGAGCTACTTTGATACACTACAGACGTACTCAAAAGTCTCTGCTCTCTACAGTTTATTATCTAGGTTCCCCTCCAGTAAATTAATACTTAGTTTGCAAGGATGTGTTCGGCAGAGCTTGAAAATCAGCTGGTGGTTTCCTATTTGATTTTGTTCATTTCAATGCAAGTCTCACTAAATGCTAAACAAAACCAGAGACAATTACATCTGAGCAAGCATAAGAAAGGGCAAAGTCAGCATTAACATCAAATCACCCTGACAACAGCATATTTAGTAAGTCAACTTGGAGACAAAGATGACTCTTTTATCGAGACTCCCAAAATCAGGCTCAGCAAACAACTGCAGCTTGGGAAATTAGTCTTTCTTTTACAAAAGGAGAACTAAATTACTCTAAATTTGCCACTCCCCCCACTGACTTCTCTACTACATGCTTCAATCCACTGCCTTTATTGTATATAATAAGACTAAACACTTTCACATTTATTATGACTATTAGTTAAAAACCAGGTTGCAATCAAGGAAAACCAGAAACAAGTGCACTATTTGCACTAGTTATAACGTATATGTGACCTCACTGCCACCTGCTGGCTGCTGGCACTTAGAAGAATTAACATTCTTTTTACTTCCCACCCAACAGCGGATTTTCTCAATCGCCTTAAATACGACAGCAGGAGCATGATTCCAATCTTTTAGAGCTCTCTCTGATTTGCTTGCATTAACTCATTCTTTTTTTTCTGCAAAGTTCTGAAGGCAATTTCTTACCCTATGCTTAAGATAAAAATGATTTATGAAATTATTAAGAGAAAATAAGTAAGGCTTCATACTTACAAATTGCAAAATGAAATAGTTCATTATGTAGTCACTCACCTTATAATTTGACAAAGAGAAAACAGCATTGCAGCTGGTATTAACGTACCCAGCCAATGCAAAGCTCACCACTCAGAGCACTTTTTTGGATTAAAAGCTACCACTGTGATTAAGATTACCCTTAAGATTTAATTGAAAAACAAAACCAATCCCTAATTGTTTTCAGTGTCAAAACAAATGAAGCATAACAAATAATAGTGTTTTATCAGGTCCTTTAACAGATCCAGGCAATTCTAATGCTAGAGATTAGAAACACCTCCCCAGGTTGTTCACTTAAAGTCAGTGAAAGCCTCACTTTGCTCTCACCAGTATATGTTTTGTCTTTGACAATGATCCTTCTCTGTTCATGATTAGCAGGGTTCTTCCAGTGAGAATTTAACTGCCTATAAATGCAGCTGTATTTTAAAGACACACAGACACGTTGACCAGCTGGACTGAAGTGCCTGTTCACTCACTGCCACATATAGTTTTAGATTTCAGATTACGTCTTCTCTTCCCTTTTTTGGACTTGGATTTTGAGACAGCAGCATAAGCACACTCCCTGCTATCTTTCTTCAAGACGCAGCAGTTGCTAAGCCACATACCATAATTTTGTGAACATAAAATTTCACCAACTAGAATGGCACTAGTTCGGGCAAAGTCCAGTGTCACATGACATCAGTGTCATACCACCACCTACCCCCAAAGGGTTCTTGGAAAAAGAAACCACACACCAAGCCACTCCCAGGACCAGTACTTTAGTCCACATCTTCCAGCCTCCTGCTGTAATGCTGAAAGACTGGTATTTCTCTGGAATGTTTGGGGCTTAAATCTCAGATCCCAAGAAGGAAGTGCAGAAAATCAAGTCTCTGAAGACTTCCAGGTCCTTGCTATAGAGCTGTCCAATGAAGTGGCATTTCAAAACAACTCTTAAAACAACGAATCCAGAACACAAAGTTATGTTGTAACCCAACTTTCAACATGACATTGACAACTACATTCTCATTTTTTGAAATACCATGGTTTTCTGCCCTGAGCCAAAAAATTACCTGAGATGAAGGGACATGGATGGAAAGGCAGCTCCTTTTCCCTTGATCTTGCTCTTCACCTTCAAAATCCTCTATAGTTTCTTCAGAAGCTAATCTTTTCTTCTGCTGCACGTTTACTTCTGATCTTAATGATTCCATATCACTCTCTCCCCTTCCTTGGCCTTTTTTCATTCTACCACCTTAAAAGAAAAATCAAAGGGTACTTCTGGAATACAACTTTTATAGTGAAATCCTGACCACTTTAGAAATTTAAAGCTACATCAAAGAAGGCAAAAAGCATGAGAAAAATCAGCACTTGTGCATGTGCTGTTTCAACATTTTTCAATTCCCTCTTTTAGGACTAAAAATATGTTTTAAAATGAAACAGAGGCTTGAGGGGGAAATCTGAAGGAAGACAATAAATATGTGGCAAAGAGTATTCTGGACTGACTCTATCAGTATGACCAAGTTTTGTTTACACAGTAGGAGCTGATCAAGTAAACCAAATGTCCAAGGATGACTATTACCACAGTCCTTTCATGTAAATATCACTTCAAACTACCAGTTTATAGACACAAGCATCAATTAATTAGGACATGGCAAAAATCAGGGTATGTCCACTTGTCTAGTCAACCACATCACAGCTGATTACTCCATCAGCCAGTAACTGACAGCAAGACAGCAAATATTGTGCCCCTCTTTGGAAAGCTTTACATCCCAGAAAACTCTTAAGTTCTCTGTACTGAAGTAGTATTTTCTGGATTATAGCTAGGAGACAGCTGGGGTCATTGGGCCGGTTTTGCTATAGCTCCATCTGCTGCAAAACACATTCAGAAGGAAGATACTCGACGGCAAATTTTGCAAGACTTTAAAAAACTCTCCTCCTTCAAAAACTAGACACGATAGAGGCATCTGTAGGAAATAAGGGATTTTTCCAAACGTTAATATCTAACTCCAAAAGAACAAATTGGTGTTCCCTTTCCAATAAGAAGACATACAGAAGAAAAACGAAAGGGCAGCCTTTTCATTTTATTACCTTTCCCTCTAATAGCACCCTAAAAAGATCCGCACCATTTCAAAATTTTAAGGAAACGTTTTAGATCTGCAGAAGAGATAGGTTGTTTTAGTAAAGCAACCCACTCTAAGCTGGAATCCTCTCCTCATGTAATGAATTTTTAAACAGCTCCAATAGTGTTCACACATATCCGTGGGTCACTCAAGGTCAGGCCTTCAACAGCACACAGATACCCCTTGCCCACACAGCTCCAAGTCTCTGCACCTACATGACCAAAACATTCAGTCTTTGAAACAAACATTATATAGATGTATATAACAAACACTATAATACTTGTGGAGAAAAAACAAACAAACAAACCAACCCACCCAACCCCCCAAAAAAAAAAACCCCAAACAACCAAACATAAGAAAACAATCAGACTAGTGCAGGACTCAACAACTCAACACAGCCAGTGGCAGTCCTCTGGTACATGCAATTTTTTTACATCCGAGGGAAAAAGCCAGCAGGGAACAGTCTAGATTTGGAAAGAAAAAAAAATAAAGTTTCTTTTGCTTGTTATAATTTTCTGAAAATTAGCTTTTGAGGGAAGGAATAGGCAGGGTAGCCAATGGCATATGACAGAGGTGTCTAAAGCCAGAATTGCCCATGTCAATCCATCCAAATACCTGCATTTACTACAGGAGATAAGAAGCAACTGGTCAGACACTACATGAAATGCTTCTGCAGCCCTGCTTGGGCATCAAGAGCCAAATTTTTCCATTACACCACCTCAGCAGAAATAACAGGTGGAAACAGAGGCAGGAAAGAATAGCTGTCGAGCGCAGAGAAGCGGACTCACGCGGACCAGCCACAGTTCATTCACTAACAAAGGAAATTCAGCAGTTAGCACCTAAACCACCTCACACCTCACCACGGAACGGCAAGAGGCCGGGGCCTGCTGTCTTCAGCAGAGAGAAGCACAGAAACACAGGAGGAGTGTTGTTCATGTGCTTAGTCATGTTCCATCTCACATTCCTTTAGTCCTTCAGTTCCACTGATAAAAAGTTTCTGATGAGCAATAAATTACCTTGCAGTAAGTTTGTCAGAGAAGGTCTAATGGCAGTTTCAGAACTCTTTACATGCTCCCAGGACAAAAAGCCGGACACACTAGAAAATTTTCTTGGGATTGTGCCAATGCAGCACCCTTGTGTCGCCGGATGATAGGACTAAGTGCAGTGTTCTGTCGCTACTACCGCTGATACGCAGCAGTCGAAAGCTTATCGTACACTCAGCAATTTGTTTTTGCAGGAAGGACAAGAGGGAATGCCTCATACTGCTGAGAAACTACTATAATGCGACGAACTGCTCCTCCTGGGAAGCAACTTTGGACAAAATGATCAAGTCCGATTCAGATGCAGTTAAAAATAAACTAACACACACCACCACCCAAAAAAAACCCAGCTTTAAAATTAGAAGAACCCACATTTAGAAGGGCAGGGCAATTCATCAGTAACTTAAAGGTGGAGAAGGCTTAAAGGCACAGAAACTACCTAGAATTTACATACTAAACAAAACAGGTGAGTTTATAGGAACAGGCTGCAGAACATCAGAACATCAGATGCTCAACTGTCCAAAGAGAATATATTACCAGGCATAAAAAAAGAGAACAGAAAGAAAATCAACTAATCAGAAAGAGCTCTGTCACACCCATAGGACTGATGACAAAGGAGATAACGGAAGTCAGTCTCTGTGAGCTGCCAGGCACAGAACACAAAGAGAAGTAACAAATTAACACTTTCTACCACCACCATTACAATTTAAAAAAATGGTACCAAAGCACATGAATTGGTATGCAAATGTACTACACTGCAAACCTACCTCCTTTCATTACAGGCTCAGAAATCCTCTGCACCAGGAGATCTCTTTCCAGCATCCAAGACGGAAGCACTCTCTTTCTTTGAACAGATTTGGGCTGTTCATCTTCGTTATCATCAGAAAGAGGAACCTGAAACGACATTTACTGATAAGCACCTTTTTCCAGTTACAAAAGAGGGGGGAAAAACTATTAGCAAGTTTGTACGCAGTTATGTCCTTCAAGAACAGCCTGGATAACTACTGACTTTTTGGATGGTGCCCACTGCCTCATTTATTTATTTATAGTTCCTATGCACTCAGAAAAACAAAGTCTACAGAAACCTTCATGCAGTAAAAAAATCTAAACAACTCCCTAGACCTTTAGAATAAATTTCTATAAGGCTACGGGATGAAAGTTTCATAGAAGAGCTGTATCAGCACCTTGCTATAGAGTTTCAACACAGAAATAAGAGGAAGTTTAAAAAAAAAATGCCTATTTGTCAAAAAAAACCCCCAGAAAAGTCTTATTGGCATTCTTTCAATTCCTTTCTCCAGAAAGGAACCACACTCTAAACAAATTAAATACACCAAAATCATGTTCAGTACATACTTGTGTACTAAAAGTAATACTATCAGTATGAATCTCTACTTACTGAAAGTATCCATCCCAGGAATCAGTTACAATAAAGGCTGACATTTTATTTTTTGTACATAGCTGTCTACTTTACAATGACATTGACCAATGTCTCCCTTTTAGCACTATATCGCTGGATACACAACAGAAGACCTAAGAAAAATCCCACCAGCTCCATGCACGCATCCAGACTGTCTGAAAGCCATTTTCACTCAGCAACATTTAAAAAAAAAAAAAAAAAAAAAAACAGCAAAAAATTTTTGCTTGGTAAACTATTTTGCTGGACAAGATGCTGGCTGCCAGGGAAAAACAGGAGAGTTATTTATCTGTGGGTTTGTATGGATCTTGACAACACAACTCCATCAAAACTGTATGATTCAAATTAAATGGGCTGCCAGTACACTATAAACAGATATCACTTATAGGCAGCACAAGGCATCTACAGTCCAGTTGCACCCTCTTTAGATACAAACCTGAGAGACTTTTAGGCTGGTCAGGAAAAGGGTCATTCATTGCCCTAGGCCTTCACAGGCACTTACAGCACGGTTACTGATACAGACCAGAACTGGACTTTGTTCTGTAGTACTGAACTCAGCTGCCCTACTGTTAGTTTAAATTATTCCTGTAGCAATAGCAATTTCTGTACATTCCAGAGAACCAATTACTGCAGCGTAATTATCATAAACATAAATACACAACAGAAATATATTTATATACTTGTATAGCATACAATTCCAAATCAATAAAACAACCGGTATTTCGAGCAAACAACTTTGTAAGAATTTACTTCTCAGGGAGGGGAAGTAATGAAAATAAGATTTAGAAAACACAACACCTTTACTTCATTTTCAACACACGCTTACAAATACTAAATTTAACTTAGCACCCACCAAATGTCTGCAAGCAGCATCGTTTTTTCTCATTTTTGCAGCTCCCTGGATCTCAGAGTTGGAACCCACAGGTTCTATTAACGATGGACTACACGACATCTCAACAGGATGAACAGTTGGTGCTGCTTCTGCATCAGCCTCCTAATTTTTTTCTGAGAAAGCAAATTAATTATTAGCTAGTCAAACTCATTATGAATATAAACATGTACTTTCCACAACTCGTTCTGAAGGTTTGCCATTAACACACTTCCAAATTGAACATAACATACTATTACATCAACTCACAGAGGAAATAAACATGCCTTCCCTCTTACATTGAAAGTATTTTAAACCAAAGATTTTCCAATCGTTGCAGACCCCTGCCCTACTGTGTTTTGTTTTTTCAAGTACATAATTTATACTAGGCACTCCCGTGACAAAACTTTGAGAAAGCTGAAATTACAGCTTAGAAGTTGCTTTACCATAAATCAGGGCAAATTCTCAAAATTTTGATCTGTACTGATGGTTACATATCAACGTTAAGATAGTTTTCCAGAACAGATGCCCAAGAAATCCAGCACTTAGAGTCACAGAATGGTTTGGGTGGGAAGGGACCCTAAAGATCATAGAGTTCCAACCCACCTGCCCTGGGCAGGGACACCTCCCACCAGACCAGGTTGCTCAAAGCCCCAT
>JAOXJM010000023.1:18625732-18636668 GCA_026413425.1 Tringa solitaria | reverse complement strand
CAAGATGTTTCGACTTTTCTTCATTAGATCACTCAGATTTCGAAGTGATTTGTGTGTTTTTTTTTCTGAGAGGAATATTTCTCCTGATAGACAGGCACTACCTTTTCATGTCCGGGAGGTCCCAAGTGACAGAGTTATTCCAACTGAAGACAGGGCTCAGGACTGGGATCAGCTGTGTCAGCCCACCAGTGCTGCCAGAAGGGTGATAAAGGCACACGGACTGAGGGGATGTGGGGTGTGTTATTTTATCTCCAAATGAACTTGGGTGGAGGCATAACAGATTCCCAAGAGCATCCTGACACTTTGTGGCTGGTTTTCAGCTTGTTGAGAAAAGTCTGTACCTGAAACTGTGGAAGAAGTCACCTGCTGCATTTAACACCTTGAATCAGCACAACACCGCTAAGAATTGGGGGTTTGTGGTGTGTTTTGTTGGTTTCTTTTTTTTTTTTTTAGGCCCCAGTGCTAAGGGCTAAACCCACTTCTAGTATTTTGGTAAACCAAAAAAAAAAACAACCCCAAGCTTCAACTGTGGACAGAAGGAGGAGAAGGAGAGAGGTGATGCACAGCAAACTCAGAGGTCCCAGAGGACCTACCGAGATGAAACCCAAGAGGACAATTCTACGTACCAGCAGCGTTTCCCCTGCAGCCCCCTCTACCTCCTGAGAATTGTCCTGTCCAGCACTGCCACCCATGTCCAGCAACTGTGGATTTACAAAGCAAGGAGGGAGTAAAAAAATTTAAAAAAAACAAAACAAAACAAAACCCAGCAACCTGAAAAAGCATGAAGATCAAGTACAACATTAGATTTTTTTTTTAATTCCCATTTTAAAAATACTGTTAGAACGGCGCATGCACAGTCATTAAAAATCTTAACCAACAAAGAAGCTGCCCATTGCCAATACTGGTGTGTCAACTGCACAGCCTGGTCTCTTGCTGAGATGCCAGAGACTGGGATCTTCACACAAAGACTTCTCCTGGTGCCACGGGATACCAATAGCCATAAGATAACATACTAGCTGCAGCACTAAATACAGCTTTTAAACATCTCAGTGATCTCGGAACACCAATTACAGACCACAAGATAGTATCAGCTACCTGTTGGAGGATTCAACATGAAGGCTGAACTGAAGGTACAGGCTGAGCAAGTGCAGAACAGAGGGAAAATGTCAAACAAACAAACCAGCTGCCGTAAGCCTTTAATCCTAATAGGAGATGAAAAGTTGAGAAAGGCAAAATATTTTTGGCAGCAGCCTTATCTAACAGCTAATGAATGAAGTACAATACCCCGTAAGAACTTTATTCGTCTGTTCAGCTGAGGGAATGTTTTCAATAACTTCAACTATTTTTCCATCCCAACACTAAAGAACAAGAGTACTGTACAAGCTTAGGTAGAAAATCCTAACACCTACGTTTTGCAAGATACGGCATATAGCATTTGACAGTATAGCCAATAACAGAAATGTGCCTCAAGTTTCATCTAGTGTGGCTAACTAAAATAATCAGCTTTCCTAATGCACCTCTATTCTTTAACATCACTAATCTGTATACAATTTTATCACTAAATTATACTGCTCTAACGTGCAGCTCTTAGCAACACAGGCACTTGGACATAATAAAGCTGGGGGCTCCGCAAATGCTTAAAGAGAGAGACTCTAATGGCACTCGATACCCATGAAGTAACCAAACATGTACATATGGCACGTAGGCATGAGATTAGTGGAAGTTTTTGCTGTTCTAGAGGAGTGACTAAAGACCACGTGGTATGTTGTAGCACATCTAAAATGCTACTCGGTGTTTATGCTCATGTACCTGAGTTGCATTCTGTGATGCCTAAAAAGCAGAGCCACAAACTCTTTTTATAGATTAGGAAGTTTAGGTCAAACAGCTTTAAGAAGGAGGAGGCACGGTTGGGGGAAGAGGAGAAAGGGGAAATTGAAGCTGTAGCTTGGGAAAAAAAAAAGCCTTAAGTAAAAATATCAAGCTAAAAAAACCCACCAATCTTATTTCACCACCTATGTACCAGAATGATTAAATATTTCCTTTTATTAATCAGAAAACCGCACAGAGGCGTCAAACACCTGATATAAACAACTCTTAATATGATTCAAAAATATCTCACACGTGCATGTTGATGTTGTTACTGCACTTTCACCATCACACACGAGGGAGTCACGCAGCAACTTAAGCCTTCAAAAGCAGGACACCTACACACACACATAGCAGAAGCACTGAAGGACAAAAGAGATAATTTCTTATTTTTCTTTCGATATACTTTAGTGCTTTTCAGACTTTTCCTTATGATATGGAAGCAGGCATGTGAAAATACTGATTATCCATTGATTTCTGTAATTGACACACTATCAGCCTGCAACAGGTTGTTCTTGTATATTTGATAAAGGGGCTAGCGGCAATATTCTTAAGAAGAAAGTTCTCAATGTCCTTTTAATAACTGGGTTTGAGGATGGGGGAAGACTGGAGTATCTAGATTGGATTTTTTTAGGTTGTTTCTTGCTTTAAAATTAAACTAGTCGATCCCCAGTTGTTCCTCCTCTCCCTTGACCAGTTTGGTTTATTAATATTCAAGATTTCGGTGAAAGACATACCCAAGGCAAGTTTTAAAAATATACTAACGTAATTTTCCTCCCTTTCAACTGGTAGAAGCAAATATCCATCCATTCCGTCAGCATTTGCCTTCGATTTCTTTCCTCACTCATTCTCAGTCATCTTTTAGTGGGATAGAGAAAGACAGGGAAACGTGTTGCTCTGTCAAAAAAAGGCAGAGTCAACGCAAAGAAGATGAAGAGTTTTCCTCCATCACACTTCCAATGGAAGTCCAATGAAGTATGAAAAGCAGCATTTTCCTCAGCTTTCATACACAGTTTTACTCTCTGTTCAACCAAACTGAAAGGTAAAAAAAATTAAGCAGCCTACAAGAACCAGAAACAAAGCGTGAAAAGCCACAGTTTTGATTCTGAAAGCAAAGCAGGAAGTCCTATGTTCTAATCCAGTAAAAAAAACCTCATTTTGAAGCCAAACGAGAAGCTCTATTTCAAGAAGTCTCACAAGTAACAGCAAAAGAAGAACCTTGTTTTCAGTCAGAGATTTTTCAAAGGTGTTTTTTGTTTGCTTGGCTTGCAGATCACCAACCCGCTATTTTAAGAGGCGAAACAGTTCCTAAAATACCTTTGAAAGGTGCTGAAGTAACCACATTCAAATTATTCTTCATGCAGCAGATTCTTACTTCAACTATATTATCTTCCCACACAGCAAAAACAACTCACAGACACAGATGGCGGCTCCCTGCCGCATTCATTTTGCAGATCGACCAGGACTATGTCTCGTTTGAACGCTGAAGCTACTTCCACAGAGCTGGCAAAAGACACTCTCCTCCTTCAGGCTCCAATCCAGTGGCTGCTGAAGGCAGGTGGGAGCGTTGCAAAGGCTCCACACTCCTACAAGGCTCCCTTGGGCTGCTGGACCACATGCTGTGGGCAGGCAAAGTCATCTGGAAAGGCACCAGGCTCCACCGGTCAGGACACTGATCCTGCCTCTGCCCTTAGCTTTGTAAGTTGTCTTTGTGCTCCTCAGTGCCACACAAGTAACATGGAAAGATATGAAATAGATACGAGATGAACCATGATCCTGAGAAGCTGAGAGGAGGTTAGAAAGACTCCCTACTCACCACCAACATTGCTCACAAGGAGCACCACTGAGATTTCCATCTTGTGTTAAAGGGCAAACGTCTGACGCTTTACACATCAAGAACTGCTCAGCTCACAGGAGAAATAATATCGCTACGCAATTACTTAATTGTATAATCTTAATGCAATCTTGCAAAGCAAAGGCTGTGAGAACAGCCTTGCATTATTATATTTTTTTTTCCAAAAGAACCTCTTGCATGTTGTGGCATATCCTTAACATGTAAGAGCATGTATATTCCACTTCCATTTACTTTCGGACAAACTCAACATAGTATATTTACTTTAAAAATATTCAAGTAGGTACGCTAAAGAACTTAGCACTATTTATTACATGGCACACATGGTTTTCACAGCCTGCCAAAGCTATCAAACCCCAAAACGCCTCCAAAAGGTGGCTGGTGAGAAGGGAAGACGAGAGCACACATTGGCCAGCAGGAAACCCAAACGGGAGTGAGAAATTTGAAGCCCAGCTTCAAGTCTTCTGCTGGGCACAGAAGTTTATACTGAGCAGGATCAAACTTTGATGTATCAACAAGAAGATGACAGCTCACAAAGAGAAAACACGTGCAGTTTTCAAGACACGAACTGAAGGCACCCACAGAAATGCTAAGCACCAATAATCAGCAGGGGACTATTAGCTACTCACTTTGGTTTTTAAAGTTCCTGCTACAGTCCCCCCCGGTTTTAAACTGTATAAACAGAAAAAAGCCCCTATGAAAAAAAACCAGCCAAAACCCCCCCAAAAAAGCTCAAAAAACCCCCAAACCTACCCTGGTACAACATTTCTGGTGCTCACCAAAAAAGATAACAAGGGAAGTTTGCAGGATTCTTAGTTTTAGCACTACCCAAGCCTGAACTCAGAACAAATAGAGACACATTACAAACAATAAAAAGCTCTTATCCAGAGCCCTGTGAAGCAAGTTGTTTAAACTTAAAATGCCTTCTAAGTATTTGAAACCAAATTAGGGGGGGAAAAGGGGAGAAACAATTAGTCTTTAACATTTGTAATGAAGTGAAATCTAAGACAAAGACAGAAGGAGTATTACTGCAATGATGAATGAACTGAGGTGGGATCAATGCTTATAAGTACTTCAAGGGTGGGTGTCAAGAGGATGGGGCTGGTCTTTGTTTCAGTGGTGCCCAGTGACAGGACAAGAGGAAGTGGGCACAAACTTGAATATAAGAAGTTCCACCTAAACATGAGGAGGAACTTCTTTCCTTTGAGGGTGGCAGAGCCCTGGAACAGGCTGCCCACCTGGACATGTTCCTGTGCAATCTGCTCTGGGTAGACCTGCTTTGGCGGGGGGGCTGGACTAGATGATCTCCAGAGGTCCCTTCCAACCCCATGGGATTCTGTGAATTATCTGCAATATTGCACTAACAAATACAATACAAATGTTCCACTACTAAAAACACGTTCTCAGCAGACCTTTAACACTGTTAACTATTATTTCAAATAAAAAGCAAAGACAGCACACTGCAAATAACAGCACCAAAATAACTACATTTAGCAACAAAAGAATACTAACCTTAACCTTCAGAAGGAAGCTGCAGTGTAGGGAAAATAAACAGGTCTTAGAAACCACTCCTAGAAACACGTTAAGACATAACAACCTCCATATGCAGCGTTTATTGGATTGTAAGAAGCAGCAACACCCACGGCTGAAAGCTTGTAAGGCTGTTGCAGTCCTCATGGATGTTGGTTTTTTTGGTGTGTGTGTGGTTTGGTTTCTTTTACACCATGGAAGAAAGAGCTCCATGTCTACAGGAGTGTTTTTATGGATACATGGTTAAGAAATGTTCCTGAAAACCTGACTGTAGTAAGCAGGCAGTCAGCATTCCAGGGGAGGGGAAAACTGCTCAGTGTAAGGTGAGGCAAGTCAAACATGAACCTAAGAGGGTCTTTATAGTAGATTATATCATCCAAGTCTTACAGTAATTGAAGATTATAAATGCAGTCCTTATCCACAATGGTTTATTTTGCTGTCCTTTAGTCTATGAAAAGAGACTAATTCATGTTGTAAGTAAAAAAGGAACTGATGTTGATGTACTAACTGCTGAGTCCATAGAAGTAGTGTGATTTAAATAGTTAGAAGGTGAAAACAGATGGAGGAAGCATGGCCAATGAAGGTCTGCTCTTCTGTTTTTCCTCTTTCATTTAGTAGTTCCTTGTAATAGGCCTGATCCCTCTTCTCTTGTGCTACTATTCAGTAAACATGCCTTTTGCCTTCCATGTTTTCCGAGTATAGCCTCATAATCTAGGCTAGATCTTGCAGTTGCTTTCTAATACTGAATTCCCTTGGGCAAGATCTATTATCTCTAGAAATTGTAGTGATATAAAACTAACCTTCTTTCTTTTCCCATATACAGTCATCTATTACAGAAGTCGTCACTTCACCACCTTGTCTCAACTCCAGTAGCTCCTTAGCAACCTTCCTGACTCTGTTCAAGGATTGTGACAATCATCATCTCACGCACAATTCCTAAAGTCAGACTGCTGGTGGCATTCAGGAACATACTTTGATTTTCAAAAGCCATGAATTAGGAAACCAAATGTCTTTGAAAATGAGCCCCATAATAACCCTGGTCTCCAATTCATCCCTTGTGAAGAGCTCATCAGAGAGAAAGGTCTGTCAAACGCATTGTTTTTCTTGTCAGGCCTTGACTGAAAATGGACTAGAGGACATTCACCCTGAAATGTAGGGCTAATTATTGATGTCCAGAAATGCATCAGAACCTGACTTAAAGGAAGAACAGTTCAGAGTCACTCCCAGTACCAGTCTCAGGCAAATGAAAGAACTAGATGATCTTTAAGGTCCCTTCCAACCCAAACCATTCTATGATTCTATGAAAGCATTTATAGCAGGAAACGTGGGTAGGGTGGCATCGGATGTACTTCCAAGACTTCCAATCTTCCCTTTTCTGCCAAGAAGCAGACACATCTACAAACCCTCGGGATCTATCTTCACATGAACTACCTGTGGAACTAGAGACCCTGTTGATAGAGTCTGGTACAAACATCGTAGCTCTTCCACAAATACATCACCTACCAGAGAAAATACCATTCATAGGTGGGCAGCTGTACCTTTGACTGGGTGTGGGGAGAAATGACACAATCAAAGACTGGTAAAACTTTTCAGTTTTATTAAAAATTGGCAGTTGCATCCCTCCTTTGCTATGCTTGGCAAGTTCCTGTTGTTTGGTTGTGTGGGTTTGGTGTGTTGTTTTTTTTTTACTATTTTCCTGTGCCATAGGATATTTTGGGGTTAGTGAGCTCTGAAAACAAAAATAAGCAGCGACCACAAAGCAATTATCAAGAAAGCAGGCTGTGCAAAGAGGGTATCTTTGTGCCATGAGTCTTCCTTCCTCAGAATGACAGACCAGGCTTCAGCAGCCCTGTCAGCTTGCGTGAGACACAGGAAATGCCTGCCTCTGGATAGCTTAAACAGCCAGGGCAATGAGGGTTTGCCAGCCCGTGTTCTCTGTGATAAGCAACACCAGCACAAAAGACCTCCAGGCTCATCAGCTCAGACACAGGTATAATTAAGCAGAATTGAAGAGGAGCTTTAGCTCCAGATTTCTTCTTAGATGGAAAAGGATAAGTAAAGATATCTTACAAATAAGGTATCTTACTAGATCTATGAGCAGAGTTTTACGAGTTTTGAAGTTTACTTGTACTCAGAAACATCAGTCTGCATCAGGAATGGTCTACGTGCAGAATCTGACATGAACTTGACTTTCTACTCCTGCTTAAAGTTTAAAAGTTTGATACAGACAGTCAGACAAAAATATAAAGATTGATCAGGTAAACTGACCCTGTCAAATAATAATGTTTATTTCAGTTACAGCAAGCATAATGTTTCATTTATATTACTAAGGCACAGAACCAAGGACTGAGTATGTTGCTGGAGGTTAAAAAAGAAAAACCTAAATGAAACCACTTCAATCAGTAGTTCACATAAGTAACGCATGAATCCCTTTCCCTTCTCCTGTGAGATTCTTAATTCAAATACAGGTCAAATCAGCAGTATGTGACACCGTAACAACTGGTTTGGAGACCTAAACGAAGGGAAACAAAGTCCTATTGGACAATGAAGCAGGTTCTCGTGGAGAAATTTAGCAAAGTCAAAACCAGGTGATAAAGAAATTGAACTGAAATTGCTTCATGTTTGAAATACAGTGGAAAGAAACTTTTCCTCATACCACTGTCATTGAGTTTTACTCACTTTCCACGTGGTGTTTCCCTACCTGCCTGCACTCTTCCCTTCCTTAACACTGAAGGATAATAAAGGAGTGGATCAGGCTTCCAAGTGAGTTGATTTCTTTCCTTAAATCTACGGCATTGCTTGCATAGGTGAACAAGCAGTAGAAAAATCTGGTGAAGAAGAAAGTGTGAAGTTTGTCTTGGGAAGACATAGAAATGTCTGAATATATTGAAACACAACACAGGCTGAAGGGTAGGTGACTAGTTGAGTACCTCACAGTCAGTGACAGGACTGTCCCCTGTTAATGGTGAAATTCTCACTATCAGCTGTGGCAGCAGGGAAAATACAACCTTCCCAAGGTAGACTGATTATGCTAAGAAGCAACACACTAGTATGGCATGTTCTATGCTATAACTTAGTACAATATTACCATAACACAAGTGGAAAATTATGTTAGTTTGTTAGTGCCCACTACAGAATTGAAACGTACTCCCCGCCCTCACCCCCACCCCACAAGCCTTAGGATGCCTTTCTGGATGACATTGCTTTCTCTTGGTGAAATGGTAAAATTCTTGTTTTGAGTAACTAATTTCAGCTGTCTGTCTTCTTGCTGGCAGATCTTCACCTTCATTTTCCAGTCCTAGAAACTGCCTGAATTGCTCTGATCCACTCTGTACGCTCTGCGGATGAGGCTGCTTGCAAGTAATAGTGGATTTCATTTGCTGTGATGATCTCAAAGAGGATGTTGTCAACATCGTACTTCTTGGCTACAGAGAAGAAATAAGTCAGTCAGCTATGAGCAAATAAAAGTATTGTATTTACAATGTTTCTTCCTTTACACACTGTAAGGGGACATCTTTCCTTTCTAAAGGCCTTGCCAGCTACAAGAACAAGATGTTTAAGTTCACGTCACATCCAGAATCTCTGGTTCTTTCTGTATCTGCCAGCGCAGCCCACACAGGTGCCCAGATGCCAGACTTTCTTGCTGGGTATGACAGTCCGCCTCTCCCTTGGAGGGGAGAATGCACAGAATGAATGTTTCCTGTTCCTTGCAGCAATGCTTAACCATTGTTGTCCTCACAAACTAGTTCTGGGAGGGAACAGTAATAGTCTGTTGGCCTAACCATTTCTAATTTAAAGCTTCCATCCCAATTTCATCAACTAAAAAGAGCAAACTCGACTTCCTTTGCCCAAGGCCACTTATCACAACATAGGGATGGTGTCACCATTTTGACAAATCTTCTCTAAACAACTAAGAAAACACAAGATTCCTTGTTGCTACCTTTACCACGGTATCCTTCTCCAGTAATTAATAGAGAGACTAGTTACTAGAAGAATTTCTGAATCATTGCACATCAGTTGCTTTTGAGTAAAAATCACTTGTGATTTCAAGGCAGATTGACAGAATGTACCCAAAACTTATTACACAGCTTATTCAATATGGTTCCTTACAGTCTGGCATATCTTCCACTGCTGACACCACGCTGCCTCTCAAGTGAATTGCTCCTAGGGGTTCTTCTCCCTGGTGAGGACATAGAATCCAAATGAAATGCAACACTTCTGAACCTGTTCAAATGTTAGTATCTGCCTACAGCTCCAGAATGGAAACACAAACACTTGCTGACTTAGTATGTCACCTGGGAAACCAGGGGATCCTCAGTCTGTGGGTGTCATGGAGGGTGAGGGTGTGGTAGGGGGAAGACCTGCAAATAAATAGGAAGTCTCTTTTGGGCTTTGGAATTCAGGATCTGCAGAGTACTTAGCATGTCCTGAAAAAAGGCACAAGGAGAATATAAGCCTTGTGCCAACTCTAACTTTTCTTTTGTGTCACAGTGAATAGAAAAAAAAAATTAGTTAGAAAAAGGGTAGATCTTAGAAGTATTCTTACCAAGCAGCAAGATCAGCTATACCCTTATGTACAAGTTGGTCTCTTGTGCACTTGAGGACTGTGACAGTCAAAGAATGGGTGAAGATGCCTTTTGCTGCCTCAGTTTCAAAGAAGCAGTCTCTATAAGCTGACACACCTCAGCCCTTTGGGAGGAGATGCCAGGAGCATCAGGGAACAGGGAGGTCAGAAACTCCTCAGTGTTGATTCTCCAGTGTGTTTAGGCTGCCTCTGCCAAGGGGGACAGGCACAGCATAAAGCACCTGTTACTCATAATGGCTCTGCTCCTGCAGCAATGCAGGATAAAATAAACCCTGTGGGCTGAATCTACCCAAATGACTGCTTTTGGGGGGCAGGTTTTGTCTGTGGCAGTGCTCCTTCCTTTCTCAGGGCAGCGTTGGGCCCATTAGAATTATGTAAGAAATGGAATGCCATGTCTCAGCCTGACACAGAAAATCTCTCAGTTATAAACTTCAAAATGACTGTATTGTGTCCATTTGTGCTTATGACCTAGTTAATTTTAATCAAGTGAGAGCAGATAGTAATTCTGATTAATCACAGATAAGAGGCGAGAGCACAGTTCAGTGTTACCTGGGGGTATGCAAATACTCCATTCAGCTATTTCTACAAGGCATTTGCTCTAAAACAAACAGGAAAATATATCAAATGTCTCTTACTCCAGCGGGATCATAGTAGTGAAGATATGCAGGGTCGTCTCTTAAAACAAACTTTCTCACTTTCCAGTTCTTTCTCCGATGTCCCTAGGAAAAATTCCAAAACGGGAATGTTGTGAACTGCTTTGCCTGCAAGTACTTACAGTCAGCTTACCCACGTGAGAGAACGGGCAAACACAAAAGGGAAAACCTGAATATTTTGGACAGGAAATATTCATTGGAGTAGGACTTGAACCTGGGCTTTTCTGCATCCCACTGTTTTGCACAACAACTGGGCTATCACATTGGTTTCCCCCCTAAAGGGAGCCTACAGGAGAGATGGGGAGGGACTCTTGATCAGGAAGTGGAGCGACGAGGGGTAACGGTTTAAAACTGAAAGAGAGGAGATGTAGATTAGATCTCAGGAACAAATTCTCTCCTGTGAGGGTGGTGAGAGCCTGGCCCAGGTTGCCCAGAGAAGCTGTGGCTGCC
>JAOXJM010000023.1:18603249-18617424 GCA_026413425.1 Tringa solitaria | reverse complement strand
CCCTCCTTGATCAAGAGTCCCTCCCCAGCTTTCTTCCAGGCTCCCTTTTGAGGTACTGGAAGGGACTACAGGGTGTCCCCTGAAGCCTTCTCTTCTCCAGGCTGAACAACCCTAAACAAATCCCAACACTACCATTTGGAAAGGAATGGTTGATGAGAAAAAAAAACTTAATTTCTACCATTATAATGTAAGATCTGTGATATGCATGAACATAGTACCCTTCTCCCCATGCATTATACTTCATGTACAGAGTGAAGAGTGTTGTGCTGAGACTGGTTGACTACATTCAACTTCAAATCTTCAGAATTTCAAATCTTCAGAATTAGATCAAATCAGCAGAATTAGAATCAAATGCATGCAGATAGACTTAACTTCTGTTCCATTCTTTGGTTATTTAATGTTCCTGCTCTGTGCTCTAATCCCTACGTGTAATTATGCTTCACTTTTATTAGTCACGGTTGACAGAAGATGTAAAGTCGAGTTGCTGTAACATGGGGCTCCCAGCCAGTGCCCGGGCACTGCAGTGCCACACAGCCACGCTGGTTGAAGCAGAAGGTCTGATCAGAAGCTGCAGGGGCTAAGCAGTCAGGTTGGCCCAGCCATGCCACAGGGTGGCTCAGGCAGGAGCTGTCACCATTGTAAATGGCTTTGACCAGCAGTCCATCTCAAACCCTTCTGAACCAGGTGGACAATTATCCTTGCCAGCTCAGGAATCAAAAACATCTATCGGGTGGGAATGCATGACCATGCAATTCTCCTTCCAGGCATGATAATAGAGTCTCCTGTGGACAACTCCTAGTACCTAGAAAGAGCTAGGAAAGAGCAGGGAGCTCTTGATGATCCTGCTTTGGGTGGGATTTCCAAGGTAATGGTTCTCTAAAACCTCCTGTTCCCAGGAGAAGCAGCCATCTACAGCTTCCTCGACTCAGCACAGGATCAACAGCAATCTTTATTCTCTGCCCCATCCTTTTATTGTACTGCCTCAAAGAGAGCTCTTTAAGTTCAGAGCCCTAACTTGTTAAACAGATGTAATTCTAACAGGACTCCATAAGAATCAACTTTTTTTTTTCCTCCATGTAAATATTGTGTCTCCACATAGAAAAAAAAAAAAAATTAAAAGAAAGAAAGAAGAAAGAAAAGAAGAAAGGAAGGGAAAAGGAAAGGCAGCAGGTCCAAACCTGACACCATGGACCCTGACTCCACTTGCCACAAAACCTAAGGGCAGGTGTAATTCTCCTCACTTTACTCACATGAGAAAGTGAAGCTTGCTCTCTCATGCACTCTCTCACACTTTCTCTTTTTCTAGTGCTCTCAGAGGCTTCTATCTTTAGTCAGGCATCCTTACAGTAAATTTCTTTAAACTGTAATTGGATAGTCTTCCAGATTCTGGGGAACCCCTTTGTCAGAGGAATTCTTGGGGTTATAATGCCTATTTGATAAAATTAAGAGTTGCTGAAATAACAAGTGACTACGTAAAGATATGATTCTTTGCTCACATCCCCTCCTGAAGTATCCTGAATTTTACCCGAGCAGTCACACCTTTCAAATACTACACAAGCCCAAGCCTGCTTGTGACCTTCTAAAACAAGAGAATCTCCACTAGGATAAGCATAAGGAATTTGTAACCACCACCCTTGTGCTCCTTTAGTGCCTCCAGGACTATAAGTAGACTGTCAATTATTGTTATAAAAAAAAAGTACTTACCATTCTTTTGCCAAAATCTTGACATGGGCTGTTAACAGAGCTTCCTTTTAGTGGGATCATCCCTTTGGGGCTGTTGTCAGCCTTCCGCTTGTAGAATTCAATTCCATCATCTAAGAGCACGACCCACATTGGCTTCCAGGTGTTAAACATGCTGCCCTGCATCAACAAACCACAGTGTATATTATGTTCAATAAACAATTTTTCACATGATCTCCACTGAAGATGTGACCTTCTAGGGAGTGTGTGACTGACACTAAAATAATTATAGTTAGTGCCTCAAGGGGAACATACCAAAACCACACTCATCTTACTATGCAGTTAAAAAACACTGTTATTATTCTGACTACCATTAATTTCCCCTTGTAGTCACTGGAGCTATAAGTTTTTCCAAAATTGCATTGAATGCCCCAGCAGATGTTTCTTTTCAGTATCAGTCCCAATCGTTGTCTTCAAGATGATGTAGTGGTAATATTACAGATAATCCTCAAAATTTCTGGATGTGAACTGGCACATTAGGACTGCCTCTTTAACTTGGGCATCCTCTGCTGTATTTGGGACTTCATGCTACAATACAGTCAGTTGTTGAAGCTTGGCTGTCTGATAGGAAACCACACATCTCAGAGGATTTGTAGACATGTAAGAAGAAACTGTAAGAGTAATTAATAGTTTAAAGGCCTGAGGTTGTAGATCTCCAGCTGGTGTGGAGAGGAATTGAGGTGCTTCATTTCATCTTTTAAAGCTTTTACTTCCCGTTCCAGAAACACAGCTGTTAGACGCAAGAAATACAGAGATAAAGACATGGCCAGAGCCTACATACAGTGAAACCCACAGCAAAATTCTCAGGGACTCAGAGAGGAATGACCTGCTTGTGCACCTGTGTTGTGCATGATTAACTTTTTGATTACTAAGACTTGTTGTACTCTAGCTAGATGATCTCTCTGGTCCTGTCTGCAACCAGCTTCAAAAGGGGTCATTAATCCCAGATACCCAAATGACTTACTGCTCAGCTAAATGAGCATTCAGATATGCTGAATACCAACAGTACCTCTGAAGAGTTAACAAAACACAACCAACACTTGTGGGCCCCAAATCTGAAGCCGTCCTTCAAAAACATCAGTTTCCCCTGCTCTTTCTGTTACAAAGAGAGACCTAAATTTATGAACATCCCCCCTACAACTCCATCCACAGCATCCCTGTCCTCTTCCGACCACAGTGGCTGAGCTGTGCTAACGCTGCAGAAAGAAGCAAGGCAGCCACTCTTGTATTGCGCAAATGGCTTGGTTTGATTTGTTAAACCTGAAACCTGGGCAGTGTTAAGTTATATTTCCATTTTGTATTTCGGCAGAAGTGAATGGGACAGAAACACACTGAGTCTTCTTTCTTTTTTTCCTATTCCTCAAATGAACCCTTTGTCTGTCATAAACTTTCTGGTTCCCTTACCTTCCGAGAATGGCCTTTTGCACTTGGAATCAGCCCTTATGTTCAGTTACAGGGTGGGGAGGGAAAACTGTCAGCCGAGATCTTATTCAGCCCTCACTGGAAGCAGAAGGTGCCCCACAAACCAATGCTACCTTCCAAAGGAAAAGTCACTCCCCTGGGCTTTCTCTGGAAACCCCACTAGACAGGGAACTCAGTCTCATTAGGGTACCACATATGGGTTGACTGCTGGTTTTTTGGTTTTGATCTTTTTTTAAATAAGCCTCAAGAATTTACCACTTTTTGAGAGCGCAAATTGACACACTGGGTGATTCTTCTGCTAAGAAATCAATTAAGATGATGAGCGAAGACAAGAGTTGTTTCAATTTCCTTTTGTTTGTGCGTTTCCCACAGGTTACAGCACTTCTGCTCATAAAGAGACAAGTCCACTAATTCCTAAAGACCAAACTCTGACAACAGAAGCCACTGTGGAGCAGAGTTAGACTAGCAGTCTCAGATCCACCCCATCAGCAAACCCAAAGACGGTCACGCTGTTCTCCCTTAAAATATCTCATGAAAGACAAGCAAGCAGGATGCTGGATTTGATTTTCCTGGACTAAAAATCAAATTGTCACACCTATCCCAAAGACTGCAGATACAGACAGGTGTTCCTTGAACTGCTCTCTGAAATCATTAGCCACTTTAAAAACACTTGCAACTTCGCTTTGGTAGAACAACTTACTTTTTTAACATCTGCAGCACTACAAGATTAGAAAATTTGCTGTTTCTTATGCTCAGATGATGACGCAAGGTCCCCAAAATATACAAAGAGAAGTTTAAGATGACCTAAATCAGCACTGAAGTCTGAACCCACATTTACGGGAGGCTACATTGTTCCAGCTAAAGCACTGAACCCCAAGCACAGCACAGGTTCCTCAGCCTCATATAAACATCAAGACGAGAAACTCAGTGATAAATGGCCTTCACTCCCTGCAAAGCAAGCTGTGACTGCATGGATGACTCCTTTGGGAGGTCAAATTCTTGGTTTCACTTTACAGGTGTAAGTGAGAGGAGGAGAGCACATAATTAGCAGGTAAGGTTAATCATGAGCATGCTCATCCTAGCTGGAAGCTCTGGTGGTGGAGTTCACAGCAGCCTCACTGATATATCAAACAGCTGGTATCAGTCTGATCTGTATCTTCTGCTCCTTTTGCCCTCAAGCCCTTCCTCTAGCATGCTGCTGCTCCTCACCACCAGCACAAGCTCACTTCTGCAAGGACAGAGCCACTTATGAGTCTGGCTGTTCTAGGAAATTGGCACAATTTCCACTTCCTTGTTGCCATTGCAACAGCACCCACCAGCAACAACAGAGAGACATTTTGGGGACCCAGGACTGACAGGAATGTGAGGGACTGACATTGGCACATCTGTATGCATCTTTTCCCCAGCATACCCAGCCAGGCACACAATTTTGGATTGTCACAGTGTCTAAATATCCAGCTGTTCCCCTGTCAGGGAGTAGCATGGATTGTGAGCCACTTGCTCTACAGATCAGGCCACTGGAACTGGAGATCTGCAATCTGCACAGCACGAATTTGGCTCTCTCCTTCCTTGTGACAGCATCACTGTAACTTTGTGATTACTTTATGAACTTACTTCCTTTCAGTGCCAGTGGAAATAAGACTGAGGAGTGGTCTCTTCACAACAGTGGTGATAGATCGGAGATCGCTCCAGCCAGCTGTTCTAATGAGTGAAATTCTCATTTTGATGAGCAGAGACACTACACGAGAGAGCTCCTCTCTTGCTCCAGGACTGACACTGTTTAGTGGGGTTGCTTTAAGCCAGGCTGATCTCACAGGACTTAAACAACAGTCAAGGCCTTATCCTACAGGCTCTACCACAAGAGAATCCTACTCTGCTGTTGGGTAGCGACTGTGCTCCTAAGGAAGGGAAGTGCCCACGGTCCCATATGCTGTCTCTAGGCCAAAGTGATCTGACTTCTTTAGTCTCACGGTGCTTCCTTGATGTTTAGCTCAGTGATTAAGCGCTATCGAGTAGGCTGTAGCCATTGCAAGCTGTTACCCGTTTTGCCAAGCTTCCACTAAGGGCGTTAGGTTACTTCATAAAAATACAAATCTTTTGATCCAAAGGTACATGTGAGATATGTGCAAAATGCCTTATGTAATATTCTGCCAAGATCTAATCGCTAGCAAGTACCTCTGAAATCACAAATACCACATTGGTTTACTGCTCCAGGAATTCTGTCCACTTGCCAGGAAAAAAATTATTCTTTTTTAATAACTGAAACCCAAGTGTGTTTCTCCACACCTCCCCAACCTGTTCGGAGCTAGCTTCCTCCTCCACTCAGTCCAAAACTGCCCACTTACCTTCTTAACTAAGTAGCCCTCCCTTATGCGCATCGGTTCTCGCTCCATGTTCTCAGGCAATCCTGCTCTCGGGTCTATCAGCACTGGCAGCAAAGTTCCTCTGGCAAAGTCTGGAGGCTGGCGTTTCTACAGCACAGCTGTGTCACTTTCACAAGTTCCTCTGCCTGCTAATCACATGAAAACAAGCCCATTTCCTCTTACAGAGTGAGAGATAGGGAAATGCAGAAGCACGTGTGTATTTATAGTTTGCTCTGACAGAAGAGGCAGCAGCCTGACAAAACGCTCTACTGTATCAAACGTGGCCAGCCTTGATGACAGAGTCCTGGGAAATTAAATAAGCATTTTAGTGCCCAGTCCCAAGAAATAAGGCCCGCTCTGCAAACATGTGAGCTTTAGCAAAACAACAAACAGGGCGGCAGACTGTGTTGCTGCTTGGTGCATGCCAAAAGGACCTCAAGAGACAGGTTTCCAACTCACCGGTTCTGTCACCGTGTCACTTCATCCCATCTTCAAAGCCCGAGTCCCAGTGGGTGAGCACACGGGGTCTGGCAGCAGGCAGGAGGGCCCTCGCTCGGTAACGATGATGCGCCCTCTGCTGATACAAGAAATTTGTTTATCGGACTCCATCAGCTTTTGGAGTTTGACGTTGAGGCCTCCCGAAGAGGTCAGCCGTCAGACAGGCACAAATGGATTAAACCAGGGCGCTTGACAAAGCACCACAGAATGCCACTTTCTGTGAGCACCTTTTACTTGCTGCAGAGCTCATTTGGCTGTATTTGGTAGAAGTCAAAATGATAATTGTCCCAAGGTTGATATATACCAGAGTCACAACCCCTCTTTCCCATACAGAAGGCAATAAGGAGGCTGCTGCATTGCCAAGAACGAAGTTTTCTCCCATGCACAAGACTCCGAATCACTTTTATAGCTGAGCACATTCAGATAAGGACTGAGCCCCGGGTCTGTCACCTCTGCCACTTCTAAAGATCCCAAACCAGGGATTTTTCCCACAGAAATTCCTGCTCTCCATTTGACTCTCTGTCTCAGCCTTTACTCAGAAATACAGAGAAGTCTGCCAAGGTCTGTAATAAAGGACCAGAAGGTTAGAAGAGCCCTTAGAGGTTTTCTTTACCCGTTCCTCACTGATGCCTAATTTAGGGTTCTCCCACAGATGAGACTCCAATCTCTCCTTGGTTACCTTATTAGTGCTTCACTATCCCAACTGCTGAATGTTTCTCCTCACTGTCTGAACTGAAATTTTGTTTTCCAGACCTTTCTGAACTAGCTGCTGTTCAAATGATCCTTCTAGTCCCATCTTCAGGCAGAGCACCTGCGTGCACCAGTAACCTCAGGCTGTACGCTTTGCACTGCATTCCGTTCAAAGCATACCTTATTGTGATGCTTTTATACATTTTTAGGTTGCTCAGATTTTGTTTCTAGAACCTACAGAGTCTCAGTACATTGTTCCTTTGCTCATGTAAATCACACTATTGCGAGGGATCAGACTGCTATTAAAGGCCCTGGTTGCTGACCAAGCCAATCATCTACCAGGCAGTTAGCAAACCAAAGATTTGAATACATGCTTTCCAGTTCTCTGGCTGTCAAGTGTACTTGACATTCAGCCAACAGATTCTAAAATTATTAGAGCTAGAAACTCACACACAGCTAATATGCGCTCATGCTCTTTGGAAACTGAGCTGAAGTTAAAATTCATCACTAAAAAGTGTCCAGAAAGCTTCATGGTCACATTTACAGTAGAGAATCTGCCTCCCAGTCCCAGGGCCCGGAATGAATTGAAGATGCATTCCAGAGCTGAGACAATATAACTGAATTTCATAGAATCATAGAATCACAGAATGGTTGAGGTTGGAAGGAACCGTAAAGATAATTGATTTCCAACCCCCCTGACAGTCCCTGGGCAGGGACACCTCCCACCAGACCAGGCTGCTCAAAGCCCCGTCCAACTTGGCCTTAAACACTTCCAGGGACGGGGCATCCACAGCTTCTCTGGGCAACCTGTTCCAGTGTCTCACCACCCTCACAGCAAAGAATTTCTTCCTGAGATCTCATCTAAATCTTCCCTCTGTCAGTTTAAAACCATTACCCCTCGTCCTGTCACTACAATCCCTGATCAAGAGTCAGACTAAATCTGCTCATTAAGCACAATTCAGCCTTTTCCCTAGTACCACATTTATAAAGATGACCTTGAAACTTTCTCTGAAAGTATCTGCTCCACATGGAGAGAAAAAGCTTGCTGACCACCTTTTTCAAAGTGGTGTTCTGAGTTACACTTCTGTGAAGCTCCCTTCACTTCTCATAAACCTTAAAACGATGCTTGATGGACACAGGAGATTATAGACTCCTTCTGCATAATGTATTTTTTGATCAGTAATTCCTTTTGCTTTAAGAAGTTGAATTATTTCCTTCTCTTCCCTTTCATTCCAGTGGTTCCATCTCTGGGAAAAGGTACACCTTTTTTTTTTTTTTGCTCTGATTGGATAACCCAAAAATACAGGTCATAGACAATGATAACTCAAATTAATGGCTAGCAGACAAACTATCCCTTTATTAACTGCCTTGAGGCCATAGGGCTATAGAACCTGGGGCAAGCACTAGAGATGAAGAACTGTCTCTACTTTACTGCCTCTCAGGCCTGAGGAAAGGAAACCCCTTCCCTAGCTGGAAGGGCTTATGGGGAACAAAGACAAAACAATCTGCCAGCATTTTCCTCCCTGCAGGTAGCCTTTCCACAGGTTTTCCGCTCAGCAGCCCAGCTCCTGCTGGTTCAGTGTTTGTGCTGAGTCAGGATGACAGGGCCCTGCAAGATGAATTGATGATATGAAATGTCCAGGGACAGATCCTCTTCAACAGAGCATCTATATGACCTTATACTAAAAAGTGGTTTAATGTGAACAGAAAAGGATGCTGACTTCACAATTTTGCAAAAGCTCAGTTTCCCATTTACCTTCATGAAAAGCCCTTGGAGGTGTGAAATGCAATTCTAGATACAGTGGCACCAAGCCAATGACTCCAGAATTTACCATTAGCTATTTAAGAAACTCAGTGACAAAACATAAAATTACCTCCATCCAGTATTAGCTGGAAGCAACTACGTTTATAACACTTCTTTTCTCTGTATTCTTTCTATTTCCTCTTCAAAACTCAGCTATGCCTTTTGCCCTTCTACCTTACGTGCCTGGAACGATCCTCTTCTGTTAACACTGAGGCTTGGTTTCATTTATCGAGTGTCACCTCAGGGGAATCAGCGCTTCATCTTTCCCCAGGCAGAAATGTCCTGATCAGCCTCATTGTTCACAGGAAGCAAAATTGTCCTTAACCATACAGGTGCCACAGCAGGAGTGAGGGACAGCCTGGACTGCTGATGAACGTCTGTCTCTGTGCAGCTATTCCCAAAGAGCAGCACTGGGCATAAGAGAGAGGAAGAGCTGCATTTCTTCTAGGTCTCCACAGAGGGGAGGATAGAACTTTGCCTGGCAGAAAGTAACCTGCACTGTGGAAACCTGCTATAACTTACCTTGTTCTCCAAATTTCTGCCAAAGTAGGTAAAAATGCATGATGCTGGATTAGCAACATCTGCCAATATCTTGGCTCGCTTTACTGGTGAGTGATCTGCTCTTGTACGGGAGATCTTGCTGCTGTACTTCCTCAGAAAAATCTGGTTTCTTTCTGCTGCTTCAGGGTCTACTCCTGCAAGGATTAAAAAAAAAAAAAAAGAAGTGATCAACCACATCTATCTGAGCAAGGGATCTAGCTGAGACTGGTGAGCATTTATACCCAAAATCAGAGCCAAATCTTCGCAAGTATCAGCTGCAAGAAAGAGAGGAGGTTTCTCAGCTTGTTACATCAGCTTCAGTGCCCTCTCTACTAGCTCTTGCACAGGCATTCTTCAAACATGTTTGCTGCGTTGTAAATGCCATAAGCCCACTCCATCTATAACAGAGCCTGTGAATTCTCCATAAATATGCATCTCTCCAGCAAATCAAGCTGCATTTCCAGGGGAAATTAAATTAAATACTATATGTTCAAAGTGACAGTCTGCATGGAAAATATAACATACATATGTGGTTTGCAAAGGTGATAACGACTCAGTCCGGCTTATGGTTCAGTAAAACCCTTTCTCACTTCTGCAGAGAGGTCTCCAAAGAATTACAGTATTACATGGAGAGCTGACAGGTGTAAGTCTCAGCACAATTCACTCCATATGGAATCACATATATGGCCTATTTTTAGGGAATGAGAGATTGTGGCTTTGCATCCTATTCTTGACGAGAAACCCAAAACCAGAACGTTTCCAAATTTAGCACCGTGTTAAGGAAGTAATCAAAGAGCAGCAAGCACGAAAGGTTTTTACAGGTATTGTCCACGTTACCTTGGAACCTAAATGCTGTGGGTTGGCTGTCATAAATAAACCACCTTGGTTCTGACCCCAAGGCCCACACAAATAGCAACACTGAAAAGCTTATGCAGTTGACATATACCATGCACAGAGAGATCACATGAAGTGGATGCAGTCAAGAGACCCAATGGATTTCTCCAGAACGTTTTCTAGACGAAACAGATCAGCAAAAAGCATAGGCCATGGCTTAGCTGCATATTAGCTCTGACTTTTCATCCAACCTCACCTGTGATGTACTCACCTCTCCCCTACAGCATCTCCACATCAGTGTAACCTGCGGGTGATGCAGCTGCAGCAGGGAAGGCCTAGGCACAAGAGAGAGGTCTTGGAGGTTGAAGCTGCGGTGCGAGAAGACTTCCCTAGTTCTGGGAAGAAAAAGAGAGATGAGAATAGCTGAGCATGCTGGCTGCAGCTCACTTGAGGGAGCTCACCACTCCCTTCAAAAGCACTAAGGGGTTCTCCAGGGCACAGCGGAGTGCTGCAAAGATCCTGCCCTAAAGGAAGGGAATTAGCTGGGAAGCCTCAGATGCCAGGAGAACAAAAGGTGGATTTGAAGGACTGAAAAAAAAAAAAAAAAAACAAGAACAAAAAAGCAGCTTTCCACTTTACAAAGACATTAAAGATTCCAGCCCCTCAAATGTAGGTGTAGAGAATGGAGGAACGGCCACAGATTTATTGCTTTGTTCCTGGAAGTAAATTACTGCTGTGGAGCTTAGGAGAAATGGGACCTTGTCCTAAGTCTATGATGATCTGTTTAGCTTCATTTCTTGTAAAGGTCAGCATATTTGCTCTGTACTCCTGGCAAAACCACACTGCCTCCTTCATCCTGCAGGTATTTTGCTTCCTGCAAAATATAAAGCAATTACTATCAGGTAACCGTGTAGCAGCCTGGTGGCTACAACCCATGGAAAATCCCCATGGGGACTGGAAGGGCACAGGTTTCTCTAACCAGAGCCCATCCCACCACCCTCAGTGAGGGAGCAACCCACAGCATCAGGCACCTTCATAGGGATGGGCTGAAGTCAAACCAGGTAGTCAGCCCGCACGTCAGGATCGACAGCACCCATGGCTGGATACATCCGTGGCAAAGCTGGAGACCAGCACTCCCAAGCATAACTCAGGAAGAGAGTGAAGGCCCAGGGCTAAGCTGAAATGGGCAGAGACATGGGTGGAGGCCCCCGGTGAGGCTGGTCAGGGCCATTAAGGTGGGCAGCCACAAAACTAACCTCCCCAAAAGACTTAGCAAAGGCTATGCTTCCCCTGATCTACACTGATTAAGAGCACGTGGTAGGATCAGGTAAGTAGATGCATTAACAGCATGTGAAGTTATCAGATCAATACAAAGAAAGGCAAACCCCACGTTCAAAATTGCTTCCTCATAAATGTTTTATTCCCATTATGTTTCACTTTCATGCAGTAAAACAATTACTCAGCCTATACATTTGTGATCCACAATATGATGCTTTTTTAGTCCTCCCTCATGTTTGCCACTTTATGTCACGGTGGTCTGGAATAAAGTTACAGCCTGCGCTGTGTCCAGAGAAAGATGATCATTCAGGCAGAAATAACAAGGGGAAAAAAAAACTCGTTATAGATCTGACCTCTCATGTACTTGGAAAACTAATTGTAATCAATGTCTTCAGCTACACACAATTTACTACAACATGATATGTCTGGCCCATGAGGCGAGTAAAACTGATCCCTGGCAATGGCCATTATTCTTCACACTCCACTTTAAGTGATACTATCAGATTCCTCATGTGTAAGGCCTCTGATTTCGTACTGAATTACATTTAAAATTCCAGAAGTGGGATTGCTGCAAGCAAAACTTTCAACAAGCCACAAGATGCAGCAGTTTCAGCAGAATATAAGGAAAAATGAGAATTCTCTTGCAATGAGCAAACAAGATAGGGAGAAATGTACATGTGGTCTTCTTTTGTGGAGCCACGCTGTTATGAGATACGTGTCTATACACAGCAGCTGCTTCCTCATCTGAAGCCCTGTACCTTGTCACGTAACTTTCAAGATTGTCTGAAAACTTCCAAGATATTTTCAAGACCATTCACTGTTAACCTCAACAAGGGTTGGAGAGATTAATTATACCTACTTTTGGTGTCTGCTTTTGAGGACCTTTAAAGTCAGTGATGATCTTTGCAACAAATTGAGGTCAGCGTATGATTCATGGTCAATAGTTAGTCCCCACAATAGCATGAGTAGCTCCTGCAACTTACTACTTTATTAGCTGCAACTACTCTTTGATCAGGTGCCCTCTGGCAACATAAGAGTCTTGGATGACTCACCAAGCCCAAAGGACTCTTCTCATACATTAATGCTGATAATGTCACTACTCATCACACATAGGGAGTTGTTTTATTTTTCTTTAACGGCATTTGTTTCACTCTTGACTGTTCAGTGGAAGAAGCAATGACTGCATTGCATAATAACTTCCCTATAGGGGAAACAACTTCACTATAGGGGAGCCCCTGCTGCCAGGGACTGCTATCAAAGGTGGGATGTTACTCACAAAACTAATCACATACACAGTTCCGAGATGCAGGGATCATGCCCTGCCTTTATCTTTGTGGAAAGCTTGCTGGCTGGACACATTATGAAGCCAATTCTTAGCTGGGTACCTAATCAAGGCAAATAAAGAAGGATATTTTAAATTTTTTTGCAGAAGTTAAATTTTCAGCAGAATGTATTCTTTTCCTTAATGATCACAATAAAATTAATTCACTAATTAACTTGTGTGCACAAAGAAATGCAGCTGAGTAATGCTTTATCTTCCATTTGGCTTAGCAATCCTACATTTTACCACGATGTGTGCATCCCAGCTTTAGAAAAACAGACAAAAGGTCAGGTCCAATGCAAGATGTAGCTGTGAAATTCTCCTAACAAAATCATGAACTCTGCCATTATGTCCAATCACAAAAAGATATATTTGTGGCCCAAGTCCTGTGTCAGCCATAAGAATGTTGCAGTTTTAACAGCAAACAAGAACAAATGCAAAAGAATGGAAAGAATCCTGCTTCTGGGTTAAAAGCAATCTCTAACAGTTAGACTGGAATGAGAACTGCGGAGACTTGAATTATGGTGCAATTTCTAAGTTCAGAAATCTTTCTGCCAGAAGACATGGTATCAGTCATAGGTAAATAGTAGTATTAGGCTTAAAGAAATGAGATTCTGATCTGATACTGCAATTACAGTAATGTGTTTGCTCTTCTCCATTAAATAAGATTGTGACAAGGTCATTAAAAAAAATAAAATCTGAGCAGAAAACCTGAACCAAATATTGATGTTGACATTTGACCTCAAGAAACTGACCCTCAGCCTAAGCACGGTGGCTCACCAAAACCTTTCACTATACAGGGAGAAGCAGCACAAACTCACGTCTTTACTCTCCACCCTCCTCTCCCTCTCTCTCAGGCAGCTCTGGCTCCTGAGAGCCACTACACAGATGCTTCAGCCCACTCCAGAGGGCTCGGCCAGCTGACAGGAGCAATGACCTGGATGAGGGGACAGAGCATACCCTCAGCAAGTTTGTTGATGACACAAACCTGGGAGGAGAGGCTGGCACACTAGAAGGCTGTACTACCATTCAGGGAGACCTGGACAGGCTGGAGAGCTGCATGGAAAGGAACCTAATGAAGTTCAACAAGGACAAGTGTAGGGTCCTGCACCTAAGGAAGAATAACCCCATGCACCAGTACAGAGTTGACGTCTACAGCTCTGCAGAGAGGGACCTGGGAATCCTGGTGGTCAGCAGTAGACCATGAACCAGCAAAGTGCCCTTGTGGCCAAGAAGGCCAATGGTCTCCTGGGGTGCATTAAAAAGAGTTTAGCCAGCAGGTCAAGGGAGGTCAACCTCTACTCTGCCCTAGTGAGGCTGCATCTGGAGTATTGTGTCTAGTTCTGAACCTCCCAGTTCAAAAAGGACAGGGAACTACTGGAAAGAGTCCAGCAGAGGCCTACAAAGATGATCAAGGGAATGGAGCACCTCCCTTATGAAGGAAGGCTGAGACCTGGGTTTGCTTAGCCTGGAGAAGACTGAGAGGGGATTTTATCAATGCTTATAAATATCTAAAAGCTGGGTGTTAAGAGAATGGGGCCAAACTCTTTTCAGTGGTGCCCAGCAAGAGGACAAGGGGCAACGAGGCGCAAACTGAAAGACAGGAAATTTCCTCTGAACATGAGGAAAAACTTTGAGGGTGGCAGAGCCCTGGAAGAGGCTGCCCAGAGAGGTGGTGGAGTCTC
>JAOXJM010000023.1:18567333-18602285 GCA_026413425.1 Tringa solitaria | reverse complement strand
TTTAATATTTTTTCCTGGCAGGCTGACAGCACGGGGTTTCCGCGATTTTCTCCCTCCCCACCCTTTGGCTTTGGTGGCCCGGTTTCTAGGTCCCCAGCCAGCTGTTCCCACTGCTTTGCCCAGCTGGGCTGGGGAGAGAGGCAGCATTTTGGAGTCGCTTCCTTCCTTCCCTCTCCCTCCCCAACCTCCTCCCTGAGCTCTTCTGAGCCCAGCTCCTTTTCTCCCTCCTTCCCCACGATTGGCCCTGGAGACAGTGGGAAGAGGCCCCTCTGGCCCTGCATGCCAGGGATGCAGCATCCCCAAGCCTCGCAGCAGCAAAGCAGAGATGGGGACCAGGGAGGATGCAGATGAGGAATCGACCCCGGTGAAGGGGATTCAACTAACCCATCCCCAGCTACTGGAGATCAGACACCACCATCACCGCCACCTCCTTTCTTTTCCACACCTTCCCTGGGTGACTGCAGAGCCCTGACATTTTTCAGGAGCCCCAGTGAGTCAGCAGCACCCGCAGGTCTGCTAAAATCCCTGAAGGATCCCCCAAGCACAGAGGCTGCCGGGCTGCAAGCCCATGTGCTGGCTCCAAGCTGCCAGGGAAGGAGGCACATGAGGCTGCTAAAAGGCTGGGTTCCCATCTCTCTGCAGGACAATGGGCATCGGGGGTGTCAATGTCCCGCTGGAGGAGAAATCGAGGGACGCACAGGTGGCCTCTTACACAGGGATCTACGACACAGAAGGGGTGCCCCACACCAAGAGCGGGGAGAGGCAGCCCATCCAGGTCAACATGCAGGTATGTGGTTCTCTGCAGGGCCGGAGCCTGGCGTGGGAAGACAAGGGAGGGCAGCAGGGGGCTGACTCTCAGAGAGAGGTGTGGAGGTGAAATAACTCCAGGGCAGAAGTCCGACCACAGCTGCTTGCCCTTCCCTTTGCTGTGCATCAGTACGACAGCCAGTCAGAGCGTAGCTGGAAACACAAGCCCTGCTTCCCAAGGGGAAGCCAAGAGAGCAGCAAGGGCCAAGAAGCAGTAGGGGGATTTCTAGAGAGCTGCAGCAGAAAGAAATGTGAGCTGAACCTCTCACCTCTTCTTCAGGACATCTCTTCTACAGACTTAAAGCAACTCCCACCAAGGTCCCTGGCTAGGAATCAAATCCCAAGCCCCAGGCATACAGGGAGCTCCTTTTTGCCTACCAATGCTGCCAGGGTTTTTGGAGCACAGCACGCCCCCTTCCACTCTGCCCTTCCACTTGTCATCTGCAGGATGCCTGAGGACTTTCCAGAGGCTGAAATGATGCCTGAGAATACACACACCCCACCCCACCAGCTGTCTTCCCTCTTTCCCCACATGCTGCCATTATCATATGATCTTTGCATTTGCAAACCTAAGCTCATATTCAAGTGGCTCCTCACCCCAACCCTAAAGAGAAGCTCCAAGGGCCAGAATCAGGATATGCCATGACCCCAAAGTGAGGTGACAAAAGCTCCATTCCATAAGGCACCAGAGCTGACAGAAGACAGGAAGAGCAGCAGACAGATTTCCACAGCACTCTTTGGGTGGCACACTCGGGGTGCAGAGGAAGATTTGTTTTGTTCAGGCTTTGGTTTGGTTTGTTGGTTGGTTTTTTTCCCCTCTCCTGATTACAGTTGTGAGGGATTCCCACTGTTTATTCTATGCCTCCTGTACCAAAAAGGGGAAGCAAGGCAGTAAACCATCTTCATCTGAAGCTCTCTTAAGAGGCTGTTCTAATTTATACAAGTTTAGGACCTTGCCAAACCCACCAGATTTCAGCTTTTTCTCACATTTGCTCACTGCATGCAAGACTTCATCTTGTTTTTCATCTTCACTATTTTTTTTTCCTGGAATCATCATTTAACATGGCAATACCCTTCTGAATAAGAACTGTAACATCTCCATTTGACATTTCTAATAATTACAGCATGAGTAACTTAATTTCAGAGACCCACATCACATTAACAGTTATCACTTCATAATCCTAGGTTAATAAGACTACCCTGATGTATTTGTCCACCATAATCACTTTTCTATACAGTCAGCTCCTTTTAACACCCAGGAAAAACAACCACCCAGTCAGACTTCTCAACCAGCAGAACATGGCTGCTGGATGCCACTGCTGGGTTCTGTAGTTATATTTCACGGATGTCCGTATACCAGGAGGTGAAAGGACAGTGCTCCAAGAAACCAGCTGCTTTGACTAAGACACCCCTATTTTGATAGCCACCTTTACCCTTAGGTGTAGCATTAATGTGAACTCTGAAAATCTGTAAGTTTAACTTCTCTTGTGGAGAAAACCAAGGTAAATAAAAAAATTAAGTCATTCCTAGAAATGCAAGGAGGGTCTGATTTTTCAGGTACAAGCTGGGATGGTTTGTTGCAGCATCAGAATGAGTAGCCACAATATTTGTCCAAACAGTTGCTTTTACACATCAAATCCTGGGATATTAACCATGAAGTTAACAGGATTTTCAAGCGTTAAGCAGGTCCTCAAACCCTTTTAGCATTTGCTCTTGATAGATAGGTTCTTAAGACCAGACTTAGATGTGCACAATTGATACTTTTAAGTATGTAATGTAGGTAACTCACCAGGGATTTACATGTTTAACTCATCATTTAGTTGCTTAGCTAGACAGAGCCCTAACAGATTTAGGGAACCAGCCCCAGATACCCCAGTCTGAAAACTGCTTCTGATACCTACTTCCTGAATCTTCAAAACTGGGCTAATTGCATACAGCTTTAAATTTTCCTACTTCCTTCAACTATGAGGAACTTTTGCCTCCACTTCCTTTTCCAGAACAGGCGGGATCCTGATGCATCCTAGGGAGATAAGGACGCTATTTAAGGCATAAAATCTGAACTCACCTTAGAAATAGATTGTGAAGTCAGTCCTGCAGTTAAAAACTGGTCTGGTACAGCCACTCTAATGCCTGTAAGACAGAAGGTCCATAAAGGTCCATAAGAATTTGTTTCCCATCAGCTTTAAAACTTTAAGCAATTAATTATTTGTGCTCCTACTTTAACTGGCTAGTAGACATCTGTCCTGTTACAGTCATATTTTATACATGTAAAACAACAATCCTGTTTCTGAACTTCAGAATCTGATGATGTGTTTCCGTTACCTGAATGCTCAATTATGTGCCCTTTTTATCCAGAAACTGCTAAACTGTCTTGCAAATGGTGTAAACTAAGTTAGAAACCTCTTTTTGGGTCTCATTTTATTCTTGGTCAGACTAGACTAAGATTGAACAAAGAAAGCTAGACCTCTATTCCCAGGTAATAAATAGCCATCAAATCATCCCAGCATGCAAATTCACAGGGAGTGATTAAATAACTATTCACTCCTATAGCACTGGATGTCAGGGAGGAGCAGACAGGGAAACAGGCTACAAAGAGCAGGGTCATCCCTCCTCCCTGGGGAAGCCCTATCCAGGCCCAGCAGAGGAGCCAGGATTCAGCTACAGGAGACATGGGATTTCAGTGTTGCTCTGAGGACTCAGAATCCTCATCCACCACAGAGCTGCTGCAGCTGCTAAGGACTGGGCTGGGGGGGCGCACATGGTCGTAGAAAAGCTCTGCAATTAATTCTTTCCTTCTTGAAATCTGCAGCAGTCAAAACTACTCAGGGTAGCTCAGCAAACTGGGTCACTGCAAGAAGACAGAATTTGTTTTCTTCCCCTAGCTTTTTGAAATTCAGATCCTCCATACGTTAACGAAATGAAATGCTGCTCTTGTATCGTACCTTCTACCGAACGCTGTTAGAAATGCCTTTTCTTCCTCAGTTTTCAGACTGACTGAGGGTGGCTGATGCTCCTCTCTGACAATTTCTCTGTGTGGATTGTGCACAGTAATATCCAACATGCTTAACCTTTACTATCTTGCATTACGAATATATCAGGATTACTATCAGAGAGGTCTGATTAAAAAAACCCTTAATTAAATCTGTAGTTGCCGGGAGGGATAAATAGCCTGTACATCTGATTCTCTCTTTGTCAAAGGAATTAGCAGAAATATTTCAGCTACTCCTTTAAGGTAACATTTGGAACTGGAGCCAAATAAAAACCTTCCACTAAAAGCACACAGCAACTCCTGCTGTTGTTAAGGCTAAATTTAAGTTACCACAGTGGGCCAGGGAAAGGTTTAAAGCAGTGTCCATTATGCAGGAGCAGCTTACAAACCGCATCTTGAATTAAAAATAAATAAATAGACATCCTTCTGTGAAAACTGGATACAGAAGGCTCTGCTTGCAATTCAGGAAGAGTCACTGCATAAAAAGGCTTTCCTACTGACTTTGCGAGTGTGATTATAATAGGCAGATGATCAAAGGTCAGTTCTCAGGCACATGATGGGAATGGAAAACAGTCAAGTGAAGAAGCTGTCATTAAAGTGAGTGATGGAAATATTTAAAAGGAAAAAATGTGGAAGAACAGAGTGTCATTTAGTAGCACTGAATCCACTAACAACACAATCAACAAACCATACTACTGGGGCCAATGACAACACATATAGGCATCACATCCACACTGTAGACTCTCTACAAGGTCTCAAGGTGCAGGAACTCAAATTTTACATTACCATCAGAACTGAAGTCATGATCTGTCCTTGTAAGCCTCATTCCTATGGCTTTTCAGATATTACAAGGTTATCTAGCAATAGCTCCACAAAAAGTGAGAGATTTTATTTTACAGAATTTAGCATAGCCACAGTCCTATTCACTTCAAACTTGCAAGTACAATCAGACAAACTTGCAGCAAACATCTCCCTACCCCTTCACTGTACTAGACCCTTATCTGCTCTTATCTGCTAACATGTGCTGATTATCTCTTTCCTACCTCTCTTACTCATACCTAAGTTTGAAAAGCTGCACTATCACAGTACCACTAACAATTACAGAAATGCACAAAGAAGAACTTCTTTTGCTTAAGTTTCATGTAAAAGGCGAAACAGAGTCCCAGGCAAGGAGTAAGTGGTCTAACAGCAGCATGTCTCAACCAAGACACTGCAAACACAAGGCTACAAAATATAGGGACATTAAAGATTTCAGATTGAGCAAAAGGAGGAATCTTCCCAGCAGTAGCCGCAGCCCTCTAGGTATGGTATAAAGGTGAAGTGATGGCCTGTATCACTACAGATCACTGCTACATAATACATATATACATGAGATCATCATGCCAGCTATTGCTGTGTCATCTTAAGAATTATAGCTTTGAATTTTGCTGTTAGTACCATTTATGCATATGGGAACTTGAATATTTTTACTCCCTTGCCTTTTCCAAACATAAGTGCAAGAAGACAGTACATGAATCTGATCCTTGATGTTGCATGTACGCCTAAGCACACAAGACTCTAAATGACTGCTAGAGCAGGCTTTACTTGTGTTTTATTGACTTGAGGAACAATAACCCTTTATCAGCTGTTCTACATTCCACAGTTTCGTAGGAGTGCTGTTTCTCATTAAGAGAAAGAAACCAACAGAATAGTCAGCTCACTAACACTGATATTCCCTCTTCCTCGCAGTTTAACGACATTGGCGTTTTTGAAACAGTCTGGCAAGTCAAATTCTACAACTACCACAAGCGGGATCATTGCCAATGGGGCAACAGTTTTGGCAGTATTGAGTATGAATGCAAACCAAATGAAACGCGCAGTCTTATGTGGATCAATAAAGAGTCCTTCCACTGAAGAGATGTGAAACCAATACTGCTGGACAATCTCCCTAAAGAAAAGTCTACCTTTTTAAACCAGCACGGAGCCTTAACAAAGGCATACTGTAACGTTGCTTTGTTCTGTAAGTTTCCAACAACTACGTTGTATATACAGGTGGTGCCACTAAAATCTTTGCCTATTACTGTATTTTGAGTTTACCATGGCATCTGCAACATTCTTTATCTGTCACCCTGAGAATACCGAATAGTTCACGGTAAAGAATATTTGATAGCTGGGTGGAGAGTTGTACCATTGTAATACTGTCATAAATATCTGGATTATTCCCCACTAAATGGTTCCACTAAAGCTAACAACTTTTGTGAAGTGTTTTGCTTTATTGCTTAGAATTTGGATTATGACATCAGTGATTTCTGTATTTATATTTGTGTTTGCTCCTAAATCAGTGTGCTCCTTCAAGCATTTTGTCGTACATGTCATCCCAGTGGACGGCAAAAAGTGCAAATTATGCATATTTATAGGTTTAGCTAAATGGCAGCTACTGCACTGTGAATATTGTGCTTTCATACCGTGGGATTTGGAAACTCATTCTCCCTTCTGTTAAGTGCTGTAAGATATTTTGTGAAGTTTGCTAATTTACCAAATCTCTCAAAATAAGATTCTTTGTTGTTAAGTTTCCCAGTCTCTGAAATAGCTTTAGGAAACAGTGTAAAACACACTAACCTGAATGCAGGAAAAGCAATAAATCAGTTGTGGTATCAGAGACATCTTACAACATGGCTAATATCTATTTTAACATCATATAGTATTCTAGAAAGATATAGGAGCCATAATTAATTCAGTTCTTAGAGTAAGAGTTCTGACAGTAATTGCCATTTTTGTTTTAATGACACATTGCTCAAATCAGTGAAATACTACAAATCAACTTCAAGCCTGATCACTGTATTATACTCAAACCGACAGGATTTCTGACCAATAAACACCCAGCAGCATGAAGAGTGCAGATCCCAGTGCACTCTTTCAAATAAAGATAAGCATATAAGCATTTGCAGGGTTCTGAGTAAAGGTGCTACATAAACACTAGATCAGTGTTTAACACACACAGACAACAAAAAACAAACACACTTTCTTTCAGTAAATAAAGCAGGGAAACAACTACACTGTCCCATCCCCAACTTGGGCTGAAGGAAGCTGTCAGTTCTTGCATATCTGTTATTCCCTTTGTGAATAATTTGTAAATTGTGTATGTAAATGGTAACCATGATTTTTGATCTTTGTAATAAAGGACTTAAACAATTTCTTCTCTAGTACGACCATCTAAATGAGTTGAAAATACCGTGGTTTTAGAAAGTCAGACAGCAGAGGGTACGTAGCTTTCTAGTCCGAAGTACCTCATGTTCTTTACTACTCAAAGCTACTGTTTCTAGGAAATACAGACCCAATGTGCTAGAATGCAGATAGTTAATGTGATAACACTCAATACAGCTTATTGACAAAATTCAACTACATTATTTTGCACTAACAAAATGTGGAAAGTAGAGATTTAGGACAGAAGCGAAATACCAAACAAGTATTTTCTTCCATCAAATTATTAACCAAAAAGCTTGACCGTTTGCAGATTTCCACATACAAAAGAGCCTGACAGTAGCACGAATGTAAGACCCCACTGAACAGGGAGCTGGTTAGCTGCATCTCTATTCTGAGGCAGTATTACACAGCAAAAGTTCACTGCAATGAAATTCTGGAAATAATCCTCTGGGTTAACTTCTCTCCTAGGCTCTTGCTAGACTACAGAAAAAACGCTTCAAAATTAAAAAACTGAACAAAGCAAATTCAGATGAAACCACTTTAGCAGAAACTTTCAGATAACCAGGCCTCAAAGATATCAAGCTTCCAGGTGTCAATAAATTCCACCTCAGCACTGCTAGAACACGATTTTCTGCCACAACAATTGCCATACTTTGGTTTATTTTGTTTGACCATACAAACCAGAATCATATCACCAAGAAATATGTAGGATTCATAAATTAACAGAGAAACTCCTGCCCTAGTAAAATTAAAATGTGTAAGACGCCTTCACTTCTACGTTCAGCTTCTATAAAACCCTTGACCCATGATGTCCAAGCCCTCCAGCATTTAAGAAATGTTATAATGAATAAATCCAGCCTATGCTGGCACAGGGGGGCTATTATTCTCAGCCAGCTGGAAGTACACCTTTCCCAAGGAAAATACACATGTTCATATAAATGCCAAATAGGGGAGCAATTTTCTTATGTCCTAGCAAGCCCTGTAGTAACTCAGCTGAAATTCAGTTCGGAGGGTGGTGAAGAAAGAGCCCACAGATGGAGTGAGCTGCTTTTAAAAGGAAGGAGAGAAGAGCCAGACCTTCAGAAGAGTCTCCACATCCTGGTACTGAGCATATCTGCCCAGGACCATAGCACCCCTTCCATAAACAGTGGCAGTGATAAAAAGGATGAGGACTGGTTAACAATTTCCCATGGGGATGGTGTAAATGACATTTATCAGCTGTTATATCCTTCTCCCCTAGATGAGGTTTAAGGACACGGAAACGTGGCTTGATGGCCTTGCACTATTTCTAATTAGAAGATTATTCACGTGGTGTTAAGTAGCCGTACCACCACAGATGACAGCACTCATGCTCTGTATTTGTAAAGCAAAATAGTCCCGTTGGCTTCCCCTTGCCCAACGAGTGCTTTGCTAACACAGCAAACATTTGCTGCTCGTAAAGGAGAACCAAGAGCTCTCCTGCAGTTCTCTGTAAGTAATGTTTTTAATTGCTTTCATCCAGGACAGCTCTGGTAAATATTCATAAGGCTTGAGTCACTAAAAAACTGTTGCTGTGACAGTCTTATGCATTATTCAATCAGCAGAATCTAATCTCCAGACAAGTTTGTTCTTTACACAGCTTTTTCTAATCCGCGTTTCCATTTTGGGGCAGAACTTCAAAATTCAGAACAGGACACAATACACTAACCTTAAATATATATATTTATTTCCATCCATTGCAATGTCAGAAAATGCTGACAATGTGTCAATCCAGCTGAAACCACAAAGAGCTCATATATGAAGGCTTCATACATGACAGATTTCAAGACTTTTCTCATGAAGTGTCCAGCTTTCATTGTCTAAATAAATATACCAAATTTTTCAGAGTCACTTTTTCATCTATATTTAAGTAGCAGTTAGCACTTTCAGACTGCTGAGTAAAAGGATCCAAAAGTAAGTTATTAGTCACGATTATTACAGTTGTGATCCTTCACAAGACTTACATTAGATCATTAGAGTTTGCACAAGGCTTTGCGTTTATCAAAGCTACTGCAGGCTTTGGTATCTCCTATCTCTGACTATATCTGAAAAAGAAATAACACTGCTGAAGTCTCCATGCCCTACTAACACAAGTTAGGGAGGTTTCACTGGCTTCAGCTGAGGCTCTGGCCATTGCTTTGCAGAAGCAGGGTGACCCTCAGTGATTCCAGATTAGCAGAGTATCAGGAAACCTCATTTATTACATTCTTCCTATAAAAGATGCAAACAGAACTCCTATACAATGAAGCTGCAAATTTTGCAATACAAGGCCTTTACATGCCATTTAGTTAACAGCACCTGCCTCACTTGCTATGTAGAATACTGACGCATGTGCTATGTTGAACAGTTCAATTAGTCTAGAGTCTCCATGTAAAGCTTTGATTAAATAAGGATATGGCACATTGTAAATGCCTACCTCTTTTTGAGATCTGAAAGAAGTGCTGTGGCTTTCAGAATCCAAAGCATTGAGCATCACCTTAATAGCCGTGTAGAGCCTGAAGCACAGGCAGTCCTACAACATTCATATTTTCCCTTAGCTCTACAAAGCTCACAAGCCTATGACTGGGAAGTCCCCTCCATGCAGCTAATCCAGATCTTTGGCAAAGAAAAACTGGCACTCCTGCCCACAGGCCTTCCCTCCTGCATGCTTGGCAGCTTTCACCAGCATTCCTTGGACTGCTTCCTTTCCCCCTCTCCCTAAGACCAGGATTTAGGGCTTTAAATCCCTGCAAGCCCTGGCTTTCAGCCTTAAGACTGCGTCAACCCAAGAAGAGCCAAACCAGTCATCTCTGCATTATTTTCTCTGTCCCTACTTCAAAATTGTTGATTATTTCTCTTGTTAATTGACACAGCTTAGTTCGGTGTGCTCAGGAAGGATAATCCCATGCCTGACCTCATACATTACATATAACCTTCTCTGCCTATTCCTGCAGAAGAAATTCACGGGGATTCCAAGTGTGTCCTAACTATAAATAAGAAGAAAATAACTAGCTAAATAAAGAAGTGAAGCTGGACTATAGAAAGCACTGCTGATGGTCAGTGGTAAAGGTCTACCATTACAGCACTGGAGAACTCAGACAACTGTTTAGATTGTTTCCACAGTGCTCTAACACTCACTGAACCTCTCTGTATAATAAGATATACAGAAGTGAAGAATCATAAGGTCCCAAAGAGTTCTCCCACTGCAATCACTGGAGTTTGTAATCTTTTGACCTGCAGCGAGTTGTACCACTCAGCTACAAGTACATAGATACAAACAGATCTCCATTGGAGACAAGACTTAGAAGCAACGACAGCTTTTCTCTCTCAATGTTGATGCCAAAAATCTTACATTAAAAAAAAAAAATCATAACAACACATGTGCATTGACCAAGTGTAAGGCTTCGATACTGTATTTTTCCTCATTTAGACAAACTTGCGTTTCAATACTGCCATATACAAGTGCTTCACATGCTATTCATAAGGCTTTTGTTTTCCTCCCGCAGAGGACAGACACTCCTGCTCCCTTTATCCCAGACAGCAGGGAAGAACAGCCTGGTATCCCATCCAGTAACCTCTGCAGCCTTTCAACAATCCCGAGAGGAGCAATAGTAAACTATCAGTTGATGATGATGAAGGCAGCACAGGCAAGAACCGTATGACTGTGCTGAAGGTAAGATGGACCATCCACCCATTCTCAGCATGGTAACTCCAAGGTTAGGTGCCACCCTGCTGTTAGGGGAGTGACTGTGATAATGTCATCGGTAATATCTACATTAAGCTATGTGCCACAGGGACCAAATGTTCTCAGAATCTTGGACTGAATCATTCTGAGTTTAAGTTGAACCTCAGAGGACTTTGTCTGAGGAGAAATGGCAGTAACATGCAATAATATCCCAACATATACCATTTTCTGACTATGATGGCACTCTGCCGCTCAATCCAAGTTGCTATGCCAACAGATTCACTTAAGGTACTTCCACATTTCAGGCTTACTGTACAGAACAAACCCAGGCCAATTCTATGTATAGAATATATAGTCTAAAGTTGGTGGGCTTTTTCTTTTTTGGTTTTTAATTAACTGTATGATTTTTACTTGTGGCTTCAAGAGACATCTCTGCCCATATACTACACTACAGGCAAACCGAGCAAATGCAATAAATACCGCTGTGTGAAAATACAACTCCGGTCATCCACGTTCTATATGGAAACTATATGGCTGCATTCCAAAGATTTAAAAGCATTAAAAAAAAATTAATACGGCTTTGCGTCTTTCAGTTCTGTCATAGACTGAACCTGTTCAAGAGACTTGCAACATTTTGTCTATCAGAACAAGGCAACATTCATATATAAATGTGCTGAACATCTCGTTTTCAAACACACAACGCATACACTGAGCTCTGCTACCCTTGAGGTGAACAGTAAAGAAATCAAGAAAAGGTGATAAATGCAGTCCCGGTACAAAGGTCCAGCAAAATGTATGGAGTTAATACAGGGACAAATTTGCCCCATTATGCTAAAGTGTGGATTAACTGCCCTTGCTTAAAACAGAACTAAGAATTTAGACCTAATCATTTTAATACAAATTAAATAAAACTCACTGAGGAAATACTTCTAGAGTGGTTGTTTTAAGTACAGTGAAATGATTTCCTCTACAGATCACTTTTCCTATCTTCTAAAAATCTTTCTTTTTATCTAAGGATCATAAACTAACATTTTGTGCTTGCATACAGGTATAGAATGAGGTACATAATGAGCCAGCAGAGCTGAAAATTTTATTTCAAGGGTTTTCTGTTTTTAAAATAAAACCAGCTATCAATTTTTACTTCCTTCTGCTTCAGCCCTATAATGCCAGCAGCAGCAGCCCTCAATGACAAACAGGCAAGCAACACTGCCACATACTTAGCTCCAGGACTGAGATATGATCCAAACAGCACAGGAAAGGGAGATAATTAGGCTCCTTGCCAGTCCTCCTATAGCCTTTATTCTTGGAGAACCACAACTACAACAGGTAAGTACCTGTTGTTCTCCATGCCTTCCATTCTACAAATCCATGAGTGATCACGCCTCATCTGATATACCAGCTTCTGTCCACGTATCTAAAGGGAAACAGTGGAGGGGCACAAGACTGGAGTCATGGTACAACAGATATGGTAAGAGAAACAGGAGAATCTCAGAGTGTATTCGGAGACACTGAGCTTTTCACCCATAGGCAGTGTGGAAAGTCACTTAGAGTCTTCATGTGAAAATATAACAATACCAGAGAACCCCCTTGAAAATTCTTTTGTTAGTCTCCACCTCAGTCACCTCTAATACTCCTTCCAGGTTCTGCTAGAAAGACTGTTCCTAACCTCAAATATCTTCCTACAGTTTTTATTGGTAAGTGGCTTTATATTCCTGGCTCACTAAGCTCCATACCAATAACTTCCTACAGATTTCATACCAATCTCAAAACTTTTCAGGTCTCACTAGGGTGTTCTCCAGGCAGTCAGCAGGTGCTAGTGAATCATGTCATAGCTCACCTACCATTCCCTAATGTCCCATCTTACCTTTCATCCATAACGGAGAGAGAAAAAGCTCCCTCTTCTCTCACCATTTGCTGTTCAATCTATTATTCATTTGCCTTGAAGGCTCTGCAGTAAGTAGCTATTTACAGAACTTATAAGGTCCACAGTCATTCAATAACTTTTAATGCAATAATCCAAGTGGGTGGGGGAAGCAGCACTATATTACATATTATGGGATGGGCAGGGAAGCCCATATACCTCCTATGCAGAGGTCATACTGACTGGGTACACCAATATCCTGTGGAGCAGCATCCCTCAGAGATAACAGGAATTACTCAAAGCAGAAGCTGGCACAGCTTGGACAGGCAGGGCTCACTGCTCTGATTTTGTGCCACTTTCTACTCGGTTCAAGTAGTGCTACTGCAGTCTTTGAGCTGGATTCCCCTGAGGCACAGCTACAACAAAAAAGCACAAGCGGCTAAGGAAATCAGAGATTAGTTCTTAGTTGGGCCCTGCCCGAATCCAAATTCAACACCAGGATAAAATGTGGACATGCAGCTGCCTCCTTCCTGACTTCTGCACCCCACTTTCCCCAAAGAAATGACCCTGGTGAACAGTATGAGTGTAAATGTAGATTAAGGGACTTGCTCTGCTCTTATGGGGAAACCTGACTAAAACTCAGCATTCACCTGTATCACACCATGGCCAGGGTGGCCTCTTAGCAATTGTCTCACTCATCTTTATTCTTATCAAAATACCAAAATGTAGACGTTAACCATGGTGCCACCACAGCCTTCTTACCTCCTATGTTGCCCCTGATCCTCTAGAAGAGCAGACTGTGTAAAGGATACACTTATACTGTAAGAAGAGGCACCGATTTTCCCCGGTTAGCACACACTACCTGTTTCTACTTTTCTGGCTCCAAAAAACAAAAGACAAATCTAAACTGTTTAGCAATCCACCTTCTGACAAGTACTTCATGCAAGGTACTGTGAGAAAACAAGAAACCGGCTGTGAAAAATCAAGAAACTGGAATCCTAAAATCCAAAGTGATTATTTCTGCAGAAGGCATCAGTTTTACATTGTTCTCCCTGCAGAAATAAGCGTCTTCTCTGTGAAGACAGTGTTGGGTAGCCCAGGAAAACTCAGAGGCAAATTTCACTGTCCCTGTTCCCATTTGCTTGTTCTAAAGACTGTAATAATTTTATTTTTATTTTTCAGATTCTTCACTTCTTTATGCTACAAATCTTGATGCCAGCTAATAATTTGTGTGGACAAACAGTGCAATTCCTTAAATAGCTGCCCAGATCTCTTTTTTACAGTACATCTGGTAAAACAGCCAGCTCTTTCTTTGTGGAAAATTGACAAGAACTCACATAATCATATGTATATTCCTACACACAAGCACATGCAAAGAAGTGTTTAAATATTTTGAACATAGTGCAAATTTTAAAAATTATTTACAAATAAAAAGGACCCAAATCCCAGTAAACAGCAAGTTCAAGTGTCAAATCCAGTAAATCTTTCTCCTTTATGTGCTCATCACAAGCGTCATGCAAACACCTTACGTTTCAAGAGGTTCAAGACTGTTTTAGTCCACATTTTATTTGATACTGGAGAATTTCAATTGAAGAGAAAAAAAAAAAGGGGGGGGGGGAGAATCAATTTTAGTCCATCTCCTTCTTACTTTCTGGGCTTTTATTAAAGCCAGAGAAATGAAAGATTAAGTGAGGTAATGGTCCTTAGGACGCTGTGGAAAAGTAGTCTGGCTCTATCGTATCTCAGATCAGTTATGAGTTACCTGCTGTGTAGTCCCTTTGATGCAGAATTCCAGGAGGAGGACAAGGCTTTAGTACAATCTGCATCAGGTAATCCACACCAGGGCTTTAAATTACTGCAAAAACACCAGAACATTTCTCTGCTATTCTGATTCATCCATGGTCTCCGTCTATACATTTTCAAACAAGACTTCATTTAAAGTGAGCAGGTACAAATTATTAGTCGTTACCAACAAGAATAAATGCCCAGTATGTTTTCTCCTCTGTATTTTTATCATCACTTCAATTCTCACAGCTCCAGGAAAAGGAAATTAACCGCTGAGGATTCTTCCAGCTCACAGTTGCTTCACAGCGATCACTGTGAACACTAAAAACATAGCAAAAATTTTTACTTTACTTTTATTCTTGGTAGTATATCACAATGAAATGTAGAACTTATGAAGTCTAATTTCCTGCCCATTTCCTGTGGATTCTCTGGTGCTTTATTATTACAGTTCAACTCATATTGCAGCCCTTCGATTATTACAGACAATTTCAACAAGTGTGCTCTGTTCAGATACATTATTTCATAAAACTCAAAGCAACTCAGTATGAGACCTCAGCCTCTCCTTTGACTTTCGATGAAAAACACTTAACATTGTGGGCCAGAGGGGTGCAGAGGAGGAAGAAAAGCAGGACAAAGCGTGCCCAACACAAGCTTGTTTCTTAAGAAACCAGACTAGAATTGCCAGAGGGGGGAAAAAAGCAGCAATTAAAAATACTCCAGGCAATCACTAGATGGTGCTACTAAAAGGAAACACATACCATAAAGGAACTTTAAAAACCCAGGAGCCGTCTGTAAGCTGTAAACCATAGTAACTGGGTAGGCCACTTCTCTCATGCAAACACACTACAGTCTTGCAGAACCCAGTGCAAGTAGTTATTTGCAGAAGGGACTCCTCTTTTCTATTGCTGAGTTTCTTCTAATTCAAATTGGCACCTGAAGAGCAGCAGCTCAAAGTGCTCTGTGGTCCAGAAGGAGATCAGAGAGAGATCCAGAGAGCTCACAGAGTTCTGAACCTCCCCAACAGGCCCCCCTTCTGTCAGCATCCCCCAGTACCCAGACTTTAGCCTTTGCTGCACTCAGCCTCATGAAAAGTTTCTGCTTTCCCACAAGTTCAGGAGCTTGCATTTTTTGACACGTGCAATCACAAGGGCTATTCATCCAAGCTATAGCACCTCCACAGTTCTTACAAATGAGGACACTACTTCCTTAATAGAACTATTCCCCACTTCAAAGATAACTCCAAACTGTATTAAAATGAGTGGGTACATCATAAATATCTAAAGACAGAACCAAATCTCACTTCACCTTTACATATCACAAAGAATGTGCCAAATCACATGTTTCTATAGCCAAAGTTGTGTCTGTGTTGCCATGTGCCACAAGCTAGAACCCAGCTAGCTCTGAGCAAGATCATAATTCAGCCTTTTGCCAGTCAACAGGATCCCAATACCCAGTCTCAACACAGCATTTTTTCTGCAGTGGGTCAGCAAACTCCATGCTGTCTCAGCCCTCTACCCAGCAATGAATCTAAGTTGGTAAATTTAAGTCTCCACTGTAATGCTAAATGATCTGTCTTTCCCTACCCCCTCCAAAGTGCTTCATTCTCAGGGGAATAACATTAGCATTTATGGAAGTAAATGCCTCAGGGTTTTGCTAATGCGCAAATGAGCCAGAGCCTTCCACCTTCAGATCACAAGCATGAATCCTATTCAGCTCAAAGGTAAAAATACCATTTCTAGCAGAAATTTGGTATCAAGACGAGTTCTAGTTCCAGCTCCTCCAACACAAATTCATCTTTATGCTTCCTGTGCAATTGTTATTTTCCAATTAAGACAGGGCTTTGAGCTCAGCAGAGTCTTCAACCAAGGACTCCCAACTGCAGCAAGACCCCCCAAAATAACTTTGATACAGATCTTCCAGATACAGATTATCACACTTAAGAAAGGGAAAAATAAAAAGCATTTAAAAAAAGTAATGGAAGTTCTATGAACTAGAATTCACAGAAGTGCTCAAAATAATTAGGTTTTTCAGTGAAGAGCTACAGAAAACAAAATCTATATAAATATCAGCTGCTTTAGCCCCCTTTAATACTACAAATTCCACTGTGGCCACGTTTGTTATTTAAACTATCCAGTTTTGCTTACACACAGCAAACCACTATAACTGATATACATTTTTAGAAACAAGTAATAAAAAAAAAATCTGAAGAATTTGCTTTGGGGAAAAATAACAGGGAACAGGGTTTTGAATTTCAGCATCTGCAAACCACTACTGGGCTTGCGTCCCTTTTTCCTACTAATCTAAATTCACACCATTATGCCCTAATGTTCCTCCCAGTCACTGCAGAAGTTCCTCTCCTCCACAGGAGGGAGCTTTTCTCTTGCAAAGATGACAATATCTTTCGCAGTTCTCATTTTGGAAATGTGTAGGAGCTCTAAACAGTTCTGGAGTGCCCCACGCCTGACAGCTTCCACACAGGATTAGCACAGAAGATTCAAAAAATGAAGAGGAAAAAAAAAAGGAAACGAAAGATCAAGCATTTACAAGCTCAACCATTCTTGGACCCTGGTGTTATATCACCCTATTACTTCTCCCTACCCCCTTCCCCCCTCCCCTACAATTACTTATATAGCAGAAAAGCATGAGAATGTCAAGTCCAACACAGTTTATGTCCAGACATATCTGAGATACAAACTTCACTCCTGTGCCTGAAGGTGTCAGATATCCAGACAGTACTAGAAGAGGAACAATAGATCACAGGAGTTCAAAGAACATAGCATCTTGGGAAGAAATCTGACTTAAAAGCTGAAAGAACTGAATACGAATTTGAAAATGTATTTTAAAGGACACAAATCAAAGCAATCCTCACTGTGGACAACCATTTATTAATTCATCACATGACAGCCAGCTTTTACTAGGGTTAACCTGGACAGCTGCTTTTTCTAGAAAAAACAGCTCACTTCCATTGTTCAAAATTCTGTGCCACACTTGATCTGCAGCCCTGAACTGCAATTTCCTTCAGGGTAGCACTGAGCTATCATCAGGTTTCACAGCTGCTACTTTCAGTACTGTTTCCTTGGCAAAAGGAAAAAAAAATAAAAAAATTAAAAAAAAAAATCACAAAATGCAGAGGTGTCAAGCCAAGTGGGAGCAATGCTTAAGCTACGCTGTTCTCACCATCTAGTAACTTGAGGATTTCATATTCCCTGTTGTCTATGTTCTAGTCCAATGGGTATATCCTCCTCCTGATGAGCATAGCTAATTCCTACCATCAACAGTGGGAATAAGACATGCACACAGAGGGGACAACGAGCCCTTGAGGCCTGTTGTAATAGTAATTTCAAAGTATCAAGGTAAACATATTTTGCACTAGATAGGTAATAAGCCTGGGTACCTGTTTCTGTATTTAAGAATGCATTATATGTTTGTATGCTCAGAGCACTAGAGATACCCTACTCACCTAGTTTCCTGCTTTGAGTTTCAAGAAACAGTTCTGCTGTGGACAGCTAATTGCTATATATACAGATCTACACACACAGATCTAATCACAAATCAAAACCACATGGAACAAAATACAGTAGAAAGGATTAGGTGAAATATATCTTGATTGTGACTAGCCACATAAAAAATAGCACGTGCTGCTCAGAACTCTCTCCTTCTATAAAAGTCATAACTTCAAAAAATATTACAAATCTTTCTTGCCTTCAATACTTGCTATTACTTCAAAGCCAACTATGGTATAAGCATGCGGGCTGTGTATTGGCTTACACATAATCAACACTAGTAAAGATATTCAGCTGCAGGCCATGCTCAGCTAAACAGAAGGCTAAATGTTAAGCTGGAAAAGCCAGCTCTAGTGTGGTAACTTAGTGCTTTGATTAAAGAAAATTTAACACCACTATCTAACATTTTAGAAAAAACAAAAACCAAAACATCCAAACAATCTGCAGACCACATCAGATCACACTCTATGCTCAGAGAAGTTTCTCAGAACAAAACTTTTCCTGTTCACAGGTAATTAACCCTGCAAAATCATCATGCTGTATGGTAAGTGTAAATTGCCAAAAAAATATTAATAATTAAACAAAACAGAGCAGACAACATAGTTTGAGAAAAGACCGCAAATCCCAAAACAAGCAAAGGCAACCAGAGAGTCTTGTTTGTATAACACTTAATAAGTCCCCAGGGGAAAAGGGACAGCTGTGTAAAGCTGCCTTGGCTATCCCTTTTGGGTTTTTTTTTTTAATCATAATTACATCTGTTACTGATGTTTCATAAAATGGAGTGTCCAAAGAGTCCCGTAAAAGCTCAGTGTGAATATTGATAAAGCTTGAACATATAAAGCAGATAAAAAAGCATCCTCAGTGATACATTTTGGAAGGTAGCCAAGATCATCTTGGGAGTTTAAATCTCCTCATGTCAAGTAAAAGATCTTTAGTGAGGAACACTGCATCTTCAGCACTCATTTGACTTATTTTCAGTACAAGGACTTAAAGTGAACTTGACATCAAGTTTACCAGTAGGACTTGTAGCTTACAAAGACAGCATGTCAATATTTATACTGAAATATATACTCCTGTATAGAACTAATATATACTAATATAGAACTATACTAAATATATACTCCTGTATAGAACTCCTGTTCTATTTCTTTAAGTAGGGTTGTTGTTTGTTTTTTTGGGGTTGGCTTTTTTTCCCCCTACATTTGAAAAGAAATTATGGACTTTTTAAAGACCCTGAAAAGCATCACTTTCTTACAACTTCAAACTGCAACTAATAAACACAAAACACTGAACTAGATTTTACTCTAAAATAAAAAGGCAAAGGACAGAGTACAAGGCAGGTAATTAGAATTCAAGTCTGGGGAACAAGAATTACTTGGTTTAACTCTAGTTCCAATAATCACACTTACAAACTGATCCAGAATGTTTTAACCAAAGCTGGACACCTAGATATAGAGCTTGAATTTCAGAACTGCTAAGCATTTTTCTGCTTTACTTGACTTGAAAGAAAAACGGACATTAAAAGCTGTAAGAATCAGAAAAATCACAGACAATTCTTAAAAGGGAACAATTGTCCCTTGTTATTTAAAGCATTTCCTAATACTAAAGATCCTTCAAAAATTACTTTTCAAATAGATTTTAGAAAAACACATGCCAATTAAAACCCTAACAAAACCTTTTAATTTTCAACCATATTTAGCAGAAGTGAAATATTTACACATAAAAAGTTAACTGGAAGTTTGGGATGCTTCATTTGTTTGATCCAGTAGCTAGAAATTCTTGTAACATTAATTTTTCTGCAAAAACCTGTTTTGGTCTAAAGAGCTCCATAAGTAGTATTTCATAAGAAAGATTGTATATAACTAATACTATAGACTACTTACTTCTGTATCATGTCTTTAAAATTACTATGGCTCATAGATGTAAGACTGACAAACATCAAATATGATATTTTTTTTCCTTCTAAGTATTGCTTTCTAACAAGGGCTCAAGAGTTAAAATAATCATTTGGCTCTCTAAGATTCTCTTGCCCTCAACCCTTTCTCTTATCCCAAGTTAGCCAAAAAAAAAAAAAAGTGGTTGGGTATGATCTTACAAAGCTACATATCTACTTAACTCTGAACATTAATGAGTACCAGATCTTTTATCCCAATATGGCTCCTTTTTGTGCTACTCTTGCATAGGAGGCATACCACAAGTCTAACTAAAGAAAAGGAGATGTGACTGGGGAGTCCAACTCCAGTCTCCAGAGGGCACGATTTAACTCCTGCCTGGCAAAGCAAGCACAAGAAGTGAGCACAGAAAACTTTTCTGCTTCAATTAGACTGTTAGTTGAGTGTGAAACTTGAACTTTGGCAACTACGGTGCCTCCAGCTTCGGAGCAAAGTCAATACATTAATTTGGAAGCTCACTTTTATGGAACGTGAAACACTCACATGAAGCTTGAACATCATTACAACATGTATGAAGCTTTACAGAAGGCACTGAATCCTTTTAAGAGTTTTACAATCCAGAATGGCTTTATATAAGATATTTGACCTGCCTGGTAAAAGACAGCATTTACAATATTCTATGTGATGCACTGCCTTTTCTGAGTAATTAGCATCTGTGAAATATCAATGGAGACAAAAGTGTTCTCACTTTCTGTACTTTGAATATGAGGACTAAGAGCAGAAGCCTGCAAAAGGGCCTGCAGTGAAGTGTAACGAAAATAAAATTCTCCACAAAAATGTGTGATATTTAAGAAAAATTATTTAGAAAGCATATGGGCGTCTTCAGAGATTTGAAACATACGGAAGCAGAAGAAACAAAATTGATCCCTTTATGGTAGTTCAGTTCCTCCTTGATGTGCATGAGTATTGGAATTACTTTTAATCATGTCTATAATGGAAAATAATACTAAAACAAAAAGAGATCAGCAAAAGTGATTGACAGGAGAAAAAAAGGGCTGAGTCCAGTTGTAAAAAAAAGGTTTTAGACCCCACCAAGGTTCACTGAGATTTGAGAGTACGCAAACCATACTGAGCCAGGCCATTACTCTATGATATCTCCAATTCTAATACTGTTCTGTCAACTTTTGCACCTGTATTTGCAGCTTATCCAAAAGTCAGACAATCATCCCCCCAAATGCCAGCCTGAAACTGGAAACTGGGGGAAAAAAAAACCTGCCCATAGTACCAAAAATAAAGTAGTTTGGTTTCTTGTGCACTAATATACCATATCTGGTTGACTGGTCTTTAAAAAGTTGAGCCCTTTGGCTGAAGTGTTTTATACAAGTGGGCCAATAAGATGTTGGTCCCCTATGAACCTCTGGTGTTTAATAGAAATTGGGTTTATATATCTTCCTCTCCGTAATGATAATAAAAATAATAATAATAATTAGGAAAAAGTATCTTTCTCCTCTGCTCTGTAGCCAGTTTTCACACAGGGAACTTAGTATTTTGGAAAATTTTACTTGCCAAATGCAGCTGATCATCACTGCATACACCTTGTTCCTTATAGCTAGCTAAAAAAGGCTTCTCAAAATGTCAGGGGTAGTAATACTCCTTCCCTTGGCCATGGTGGAGTTTTTTGGTCTAGTGGGTTTTTTTGTTTGATTTTTTTTTTAAAAACAAAACAAAACTCAAATAGTTAATGGCATTCACAACAGCAAAGATGCATCTATTGACAAGATTTTAAAACAAAAAGGGGTGTGTGGGTGTGGATGTCTAATCCAGAACAGTTATAGCCACAATGTAAGCTCCATTGCAGCTCACTGCTAGTATTTCTTAGCCCTCATCTGGGAGGATCACATTTAGCCTTTGTATCCATTCCCTGGAAGAGCAATAGGAACTCAAATGTTCCAGAAACTGCATTCTTTTCATCAGCAGTGCCAGAAATTTAATATGCACAGTTCTTCTAGGAGGCTACCAGATCACTCAATCTGGCTAATAGATTAAAACCTTATACAGTACTAACACCACATATGGAGAGATGCAGGCTCCAGTTTTCTTACATCTATGTTCTTTTTTAAACAGCCCTCAGAACACGCACAAGATGTTTTTATTAGAGCTGCAGTCAAGGACACATCAGCTATAATGAAACAGTAAAATTTAAATGCTGCCAACAACATTCTGCTTTGGTCTACAGTCAGTTTGAGCTTCTGCCCAACATCCACTTGCTATCAGGCTCCCAAAGAGTGACTCTAAGCTGCTTCTTCAAGAGTCTTAAAAGTTTATTTTGCTTTTACTGCAACACTTCACTGTGCAGTTGCGCAGTAGTAAACATGACCTTAACATCGAGTGGAAGTTTGGCAACAACTTGATTGCAAATGTAATCTACAACAGCCACAGAAGCTAACCAAGCCAAAAGCAGAGTTACAGCTCTTAGAAACTCAGACTATAAATGGCTATACAAGATCACATTTCAAGCTGCAGTTTGCTAGTGTGATTAACTGTAGCGCTGTGTTACACCTGCAAATCATTTATCTTTTTAAAAATACTGCAGAATTAACAGATGCCCTAGTACCTGACTGTCTTCAAATGAGGGAACAGTATGGGAAGAGTAATAAATGGCTCAAAACAGCCATCATTAACCAAGCATGTGCGTCTCCATGGGATCAGGATCCTGGATGGAGAAGGGATGATCTAAAATACCCTGGAAAATAAAATGGCACCATAATTTTAAAGGCTTGAAATGAAGGCCTGGTTAATGTAGCAGATAAAAAGAAAAGCCCTCATCAAGTAGGATAAATATGTTTTACAAGCTGAGTCTGTAAAGTTTTGTACTTATAAAACACATTCTATTGCAATGTTTTATAAGGCAGAGATTGCAGCCAAAAAAGGAATACATCGGAGATTTATTTACAAACAGGCTACAGAAATAGCTAGCTGCTACCCTTGCTGCTGTTAAAAAGAAAGATGAAGTAAAAAGATGAGGCTTCTCTGAAAGCAATTGTCTAGGTACAGATAAAAAGAAGATAAAACTGAAAATGACGAGATGCAGTAAGTTGATTGTAAGAGAGCTCCTGAAGTGAACATTCTGCTCAAACACTGTGGCCACTTTTCAGAGGTCAGCATACGAAAAGAGACATCGAATTTCCATCCTTTTAGCATTTTCCTTTTCTCAGAACAGCACTTTAGTACGGGCAGTAGATACACGTACTGCTCAAGTCACAAAACCACTTCAAAATTAATACGGGTTAGATCATTTCCGCACTTCAACTGGCCTAACTCCCAAACCAATATCTGTTTTTTAACAATTTCAAGCTACAGCATAGTCAGGCCCTAAACAAGTAACTTCAGCAGCAGCAGCTTTGTAATCAGCTGAATTTGCAGTTGCCTCTCCCCACATGGATCACAATCACACATTATCAGCTCTTCCCAGAGCCTCAGTAGTGTAATCACTCATGCAATCACATGGTGAGGCAGATCAGGGGGACAACCTGGGGCACACTCATTTTTGGGGAGGTTATTTCTCAGTCCCATTAGCTCCCAGCCACAGTAACACAAACAGGGGCCCAAGAGAGGTCAAGAAGGTGTAGCAAGGACTAGCTGTGCCTCGACCAAACGTGAAACTGCACTTTATCATCAAGAAGTTCAGGCTTTGGCTCACTACAGCATTTGCAACCCTGCTCAGCAAAGCACAGACTTGAGGCCTCAGTTACTATGGTGATGAGCATGGAATAAATGTTTATATATAATTAGATAAATTCTCCCTTCAAGAAAGCAGTTGCCCTTCTCACAGGCAGCTACTCATATTTTTTTAAAACTAAATAGACATAAAAAAGTATTAAAATTTTAAAGCTTAAATATCACTATTATTCATTAGCAAGCTAATGAGAATTTAAACCTATGGCAAGAAAAAAAGCATGTGAAAAAAATCAGTCAATGAGAACACCATCTCCTTTGAAAACTGAACTGTTGAGCTCCCTAGAGATAAGTTAATGCTTGGTTTTGTACGTTTTAGGGTTCTGCTTAAGAAAACCAGGAATGATTAATAAAACTATCTCATTGTTTAACAAAGCTTAAGATATACTTATTGAATAAAAAAATGAATGTATGAGCCCTTTTCTTCCATGCAATAACTAAATCACTCCACTTGTAAAATATAAGCAGTATTTCCTAACTCTAAGCTTACTGTAAAAAGCTGTAAGCTGATATAAACAAGTCAATGTAGTTGAAATGCTTAGTTCATAAATGCATGAGTAGCTTACTTCCTTTTCCAAAAGATTATGAATCAGTAATTACAGTAGAACCATGTGCTACAAAGATGAAAATTCTGCTTAGGGTTTTGGGAAGACCTGTACCACATTTACGTGTAACTTGAAATTTTTAAAATTTTTTTAATTAAGAAAATCCAGTCCTCATCACTACTCATACTCTTTAGCATCTAAAATTGATTTAAATTTAAGGAATACTAAATTCAGAGTAGACAAGATGATTTCCTAGGATCAAGGACTATAAGAACTAGTGACAAAACTTAGCCATACACTGAATTCCTCCCTGAAGAAAAACAAATAATTGGCAAAATGTGACAGAAACACTGCCAGCTGATGAGCTGCCTCATTCGTTCCACTATGATGCCATCTGTTGCCACCTCTTCCCTGTCCACTTCCTCAGACTATCAGTCTGACCCAGATCCAGCCCTGACCTCAAGCCTGACAAGGAAATCCAGCTTTACCCACCTGAAGGGTGTCAATGACTACACCTGTGGTGGGAGGTGGACAAGAGGCTTCTAAATATTACAGCTCTTTGCCTGAAATTTTCCTCCTTTCTCCCCAGACGTGTATTCACTTCCCAGCCCAACTGTCAGAGTAATTAACTTTAGAAAAACTTAAACTACATAAAGTGTTTAAGCTAAGAGGGATAATATTTTAAGAACTGAGTTAGGGAGCAGCCACAAGCAGGTTCATGCAAATAGATCCTACATGGGAAACTTCCAGCAAGAAGGGCAAAACCACCAGTATATACCCTTCCTGCAGCACGGCAGGAGCCAATGCACACACCTGGCATCCATCCACACACTATAACCTTGTGGTAAAGAACAGCAAGATCTTAACCCTAATAAACTCACTGAACAATGTTCAGTTATCCTTTACATTTCGTCTGTCAATTCCTCCAAGGCAAAGACTTTCTTCCGTGCCTTGCATGCACCGTTGATACACGAGATAGAAGAGGAAGATGCACAGCTGATGATGAAGCAGCAGAGTGTAATTCTGACTCACTCTAAGAATAGGCCAAACGCCTTCCTCTGGTTCACATGCAAATTTATTACTGAAGACAATGCAGGCATTCGAGGGGAGAATCTCAGCTTAGAATCTGAGTATCTCTTCAGGGACCATCCAAATCAAAACCAGATCTTCTCAAACACCAAGGTTTAAAGTTTTAGCAACTTCTATCAAAGGATTTTTAAGTGACAAACATTGACATATTTATGAACTTTACTTCAATTGAGTATTTAGCTATAGCTGCAGGGCGCAGTGTGTTATTGCAAAAGGCAATAACTAGATAATTAGGTCAAAGTAGATCTCCTTTTATCCTTAAAAACCATGCATTACTATTGATTCACAAAACATTTATTTTCGTTTATAAGATAATACATAGCAAGGTACCAGACAGCCCCAAACACTGACACCAGAACTATCAGTTCTGCTGAGAGCCTGGTAAATAACTTATTGTACAGCTAAGAAATCTCAAATTGGATTTTCTTATTAATACCTTTAATATTTTGAGTTGTTTTCAGACTTTTATGGTACACAGTTTTATGGTACTCAGAGATCCTGTTTTCATTCAAACATGAAACAGTAAAGAATTTAGTTGAGTATCTTAAAAATCTGGATTCACCATGAATTTAGATTGTAATACTGAAAGAGAAAATATGCAGCTTTTAAGATTTTTCTCCCTTTTAATACTTGAAATTTTATTAGTAAGCTATTCTGTTTATCTCTCTTTTATGCATATTTTTGCAAATAATAAAAAAATAATCACCTGCTGATATTATACTTTGTAACTTTTCTAAGTCAAGAAGAATCCTTAGTTGTTATTTTTTCCTCTACAAAATGTATTTACACTGAACACAAACAACATTGGATTTACCATATCTGAATATCATGTACTTTTTTGTAATTATGTATTATACAATGTAAATATCAATGCACATATATACACACTACAGATTTATATAAGAATTTCTGAATCCTCCTTCTAAAAGTGCTATTTCTTTTCAAAGAGGACATTTCAAAAGATGCCCTAAAGTTTCCATGCCCCCTGAGACACATAGTATGTGAAGTCATATAGACAGTAAGTGACAAATTTGGTGGCAAAACTCCTCTATTTAAACTCAGTGGTGTGAGCAGACTGTTAGTGGAGGTGTTCTCCAAGTGACATCTAGAAAACTTGCCTTAGATTTTAGGGTCAACACTTTTCCACCTCAAAGATGTTAAAAGTGATTAATTTGTTAATAGCTGTAGCAAAGAATCACTGTGGTCCTGATCAAAGTTTGGCATCCCCAACTCAACAGGAAGCTTAGTACTGAAGTGCTTAGTAAACCCATAAAACAGAACAGAAATAACAGGGTGTAAGATAAACCTTGTATAGATAAGAATGTCTGGACATGTTCTGTGGTCTTCATCACCATAGCAGCAAGGAGGAGCACACTGCTACAGATTAGGACGCATCTACATAAGGTGTGGTTCCTGAACAGGACCACACACTGCATGGGGACGTTAAGGACGCTGGAGAGCCTATATGCTAACTTTAAGAGAGAGGGCAACAGGGGCTGCCCACAGCAGCAGGCCTTCATTGGCCTGCTCAGGCATTCAGCAAGCTTACAGTTCATCTCATAGCTCAGTGGAACCAGTCAATCCCTGGGAAACTATCTGCACCTCGTAACTGGAAGTTATCTGCAGAGTTACCCCTAACCCAAACTCTCTCCAAATGTAATTATTCCAAAACTGCAATGTATTACACAGGAGAAGACTCAAAGCTGGCTACTCATGAATGGAGATCTTGAGTAAACACTTAAACTGACTACTATGATGCCAAAAACTCAGCTTCCATTATGCTCTATAGCATAATACATCTACAGATGTATGCATTCAGTCAGAATAAACACCCACACACTCAAAGGCAAGATAAATGTAAGTGTTCACTAACAAATTAACCATTTGAGCAGTAAAATGGGCACTGAACGTTACTAAAATACCAATAAAGGGCTTGTCATTTGGGAGGCAAGTTCTCCCTTAACAATTATACAAACCAGATAATTAATTGAACACTGTACAAACAAGATATATTGCCAAACCTGGAGTTACAGTAATGCAAGTTGGTTGGGTTTTTTTAATTCTTATACACATTTCACTCCACATTAACATGAATTAAAAGATGGCATAATCCCTGCTTAAGTTCTGTTTTAGGCCTTACTGGTTTTAGACATCCTCTGCTCTTTTTTAGCATCTTCAGGGGCCTCGATCAGGTAATGGCATTTCCTCTTTAAAAAGTCCATTTGCAAGGTCACTCAGACTTTGCAGGAACTGGGAGGCTCTGAAAGCAACACAGCTCAGACCTGGGGAAGTTTTTGCTTTTGTTTTATTTTTAAAACACTGCTTACTCCACACAACTATTTTCAAAGCCTTGGACCTCCCAAGGTTTGCAACAAACAGTTTTAGGCTATATCCAAATCTGAGTGTTGACAACCAGGTTATACTGAAAATTATTTCCCTGGAGAATTCATCTAAAATATGCTCTATTTATTGCACTCAAAGCAGCAGCGCTTAAAAAAAAAACAACCCACCTAACAGCCCACACAAGAAGGGCTGCAGGTTGTTCAACACAAAAGGTAGGTCTCCATTTATGTGCCTGAGAAAAAGAGGAAGCCTCCATACACCCCAGACAAAATTCTCTCACTGTACCAGATGTGGGTACATCTGGCACACTATTGATCAAGATTGTCCTGCTCAGCAGAGGGAGAAAGGGGTTCACTCCTAAAAGGATTAGATACGTGCTCCTCCTCCCTAACAGCAGTCCTTCTCTCTTCCCTGACCCCCAGCTGAATCCAGTAGTAGCTGTCACTGTATTTGATCAGCAGAAAACTGGGTACGCGTACCCTAGTATTGAGGCATTAATTAGTTCCTTTCATCCCAGGGTATGATTACAGGATGCAGGCTCAGGGAATGGAAGCTTTTTGTTGCTTGCTACTGAGGTCTTGCTCAAAGCATTGCTAGAACTGGAGAGTTCATAACCAGCAGGGCAAGATAGGATCCACAACCTGTATTTATTCTTTGCTACATATTCCAAAAATCAGTAAGTAGCAGCTGCCTCAGCATGCCATGAGGGGTGTTTCTCAGAATGGCTTCTATTTGCAAGAGGGCCAGAACATAAACATTTCCCAGACATGTCCCACACTTTTAGCTCTACTGGTTAGCAACAGGAAGGTAGCAAAATACTCCTGTGAGCACAAAGTCAGCCAGAAAACTGCAAATTACGTTGACCAAAATGCCACTACAGTGTTGCTTATTCTAGTCCAGAATTGGTGTGAGCTATAAGAGGAAAAAGACGCTGACTGCAACTACACCAAGAAGATTTGTCAGAAGGGGAGTACTGTCTCATCCACAGGACGCCGTTACCTTGGGAATAGCGGGTCCAGCAGAACTGTAAGTCTTTGCTCAAGTTCAACCCATGCAGCTGAAGGATTACTTTGAGGCAACATATTTATTACAACACTAAACAAGGTTCTGTATTTTCTTACTATCAAAATTTACATGCATTACAGAGCTCTCACAGCATTGTGAAGTACAGTTGTGTACCTCACCCACCAGAGCATTAACTCTCCATTGCAGTTTTACCAGCAATCCCCAAGTCTGCAGGAAGGGCCATGTAACAACTTCAGCTGAATAGGGAAAGACATAAAGTTCAAGTTCTTTAAATGATAATATTATTTTTTTCAACAAAAAGAGTCTCACTCTCATTAGCATTAATAATGAATAATCTGCACTATTCTTCTGTGTGCTTCTCTTAAACCTCTGGTTACTTATGTATGAACACATGCGCTCAAGCCATCAAATATTCTGTTGAGCTCCCCACAAAAAGTTGTTTTCAGTGTGCAAAGCAGGCTGCAAAATAAAATGCATGATTTTCAGAGAGCAGAACTCTTCCCTGTTGACAGAGGAAAGAAAAATAGTACTGTATGACTAAGTCACCCAAAATTCCATGCTATTTACTTAGGAACTTCACTTTCATTATGCATACCTTTTGTCTGCAGGGAGACAGAAGTAGTGGGGGGAAAGTCTGGTACGAAAATATGAGCAAATGTCTTTACGCTTTTGAAATCTCCTCTGGAAACTCTGCAGGTCCTTCTGCAAAATTAAAATCTTTTTTTCTTGTGGGAAATTTCTTGTGAGAGAGTTCAGCAACAGCATGATTGATTAGAAGCCAACATTAAATTAAATCCACTGAAATTATAAATCCATTCCACACCAGAAAGTAGATGGTACTTTACCAAACAGGTAGGAGGCAGAAGCATCATAATTTACAGTGTACCACAATAATACACTACACCCCATCCCTGGCAAGTGCCCCTTTTAATTAGGCAGTCTTTTGCAACACAAAGGCCCAAAGACTTAAATCACACAAAATCTTCAGATTAACACAGATTAACAGCAAATCCAGCCAAGTTACAATTCCTGTAAGGGATTCTTTCACCTCTGTGGCAAAGCGAAAGCTCCTAGCAGCTCTAACGATTCTGCTGCAAAACCAATTTGCAGTCTTTTCTCTTTCTCTAAGGAACAGAAAGATACCAGGAAGCTACATCTGTTTATGATTCTTTAAGTGACTGTACTATGCTAAAAGTGCAACAACCAAGCATTCAGTAGCACAATCCCTTCCAGCACTGGGGTGAAAGGATAAAACCTAGGATGTCCAAACACTTTGGATTCAGGACCTGAACATACTTTATGGGAACGAAACACAGACTTCCCATCCAGCAGCATGAGACTAACTTCACCCTCCTACTGAAAGCAGGAAAGCAGGACTGAAACTTCACCCATCACCAGAGAGCCAAGGCTATTTTCTAGTCCAGTGCTGCAGATCAAGAGTATCTGAAGACTACCACGGGAAGAAAAAAATAGTATCTAATGATGATCCAAACACAGAGACAGATGACAGACTAGGTGTTTTGCACCTCAAGAAAAGAGCATCACCAAAACCAGTTTCACCATATCTAAAGTTGTAAAACCTGTCACAGCTATTAAAAAATAAATACAGGTATCATCACCAAATTACTTCCTTGAGAGTTCTTAGATGCACTTCTGAATTCCCATGGCAAAAAAAAAACCCCACCAAACCAAAAAAACCCAACATATCTTGTGGCAAATAGACTTTTTGGCATTGTTTCAGTTCAGACTGTTGTTTCACTATTAAAATATTGGTCTAGTTTGCTGCCTGAGTCATCACCTTTAGAATTTGTAATGGCCCCAACCTGAACCAGTCAGCCAACTCATGACCAGTGATAAAACAGGTACCAATCCAAGTGATTGTTTCCACAAGATTGAAGTTACATGCATTAATAGCTCGTTAATATCCTGCCCAGGCCAATCTCTACAGCCTAATCAGTTACTGCAGGAAGATAAGAGCTTCACAATTCAGACCGATACACATGTATTTCTAGCAAAGTTAAACAAAAGCAATAAGCTTTTACAACAGTGGTAGACAAGCACATCAGTGAAAAATCAAACACTGTACTTGTGCTTGCAGCACTTACCTCCAGTTCCTGCGAGGTCTTTGAGCAGTCAGCCCACAGCTCTTATCAGAGTTCCTCAGAACAAATGCCTTCAGAAAAGGCAGCCAATTATACCAACCCCAGCTACAGCTGGATGCCATCAAGATATCTTATGAACTGCTAGGCAAGTAAGATCACTACATGAAATTATTATGCCAACAGCAGTCTCAAGAAAAATGTAACCTTTGTATCTCTTTCTTGCAAATTGTTTCCCTGTATTTGTTCTGCAGAGAGGTGAAAAGGTTACCCAAAAAAAATAATCCTACTATGAGGACATTTAATTCACACCATCTTGGGCTGCAAGATAGATCAGAAGCACTTACAACCACTGTTCCAGTAAACGCACATACATTAGAGACAACTATACACCTGCATTAGCTCTAGCAATTTGAAATCCAGCATCCTGCAATGATGTAAAATGAACTAACAGGTAATCAAAATCACCCTATTAACCTACAGCTTTATAAGGCTTCTGCGGCCTCTGCCTTTCTTCTGGTCTTAGGGAGAGTCCTGTTCTTCATTTTCTAGGTAACACGAGCAGTGTTCCCCTGCGTCCCTCACCCTTTCATTTGACCATTTTTTTCAGCTGTGCCATACTGGATCTGAAAAGTACCATCTTCCTCTCCTTCCAAACCTTGGCAATTTATACATATTCTCACAAATAGGCAAGAAAATAAGAGCAGACTCCCTTTGATTTCTCTCAACTGAAAAGACAGATGTAGGTGTAAGAGAGATACAATGAGATGCACTTTATCTTTCCAACTATTTGTCAGTTCTAGTCAGTATTGTGTATCTTTAAATTTGCTTATTGTTCTACCTGTTATTACAAATGAAATTAGATTAATAAATACAGTGCATTGGTTTTACAGACATTAGTGTCCAGAACCTGCAGTAATAGGGCAATTCAAACATACTGAGAAAGGACAGTTTTCATTTCTATCTAAAAAGGCTTCCTCTTTTGCTAAGATACAGCTTCCCCCACTCACTGTAGGTGAAAGCACTTTCCCCTCAAAGTCAGTTCATAAAAGGTGGCTTTCCTTTTTTCCTTCTAGAGCATTAAAAAAGAGTAAGAGTTTATTTCTTTTTATAAAACAATACTGCAGCCCATAAGAACACGCTTACGCTTAAAAATCATGTATTTTCAAGCTTTACTGCACTGTCCCAGGAGTTTACCTGCTTTGCTGGGAAAAGCTGCTTACAGCCTGTTAAGGGTCAGGGCAGAAGATTATTTAATTAGGTGGCAGCCCTCACCCTGGGTTAACAGAGAGAGAAATGGATCCATACAAATTACATCCAGCTAAGTTTGTGAATAAGAGATGTTTATATGAAGACAAGGCAAGAACAAAGAAGGGTATGCTTGGGGTATCAAATGCTATATTAAAAAACCTCAAATCTTAAGAGACATATAAAGCATCACAAAAAGCACTTTAAAAGAAGCATGCTATGAAAAGAACTGCAGCTATAGTCCAGACACATAAGCAGGAGCACAGAAATTGTTTTCCAGATACTAGCTCAAGGACTAGACAAGCCACATGATTATTGCTAATAACACTGAAGAACCCAAACAGCTACAGAGTTTACATACCTGTTTATTGTTCCGTAGTTAAACCAGCTTCCAATTAAATGGAGATACATATTCATCCTAGTTTGAATGGTTGCAATCACGTCACAGAGGAGCTTTACTAAAACCCAAAGCTGACAAAACACAGCATTTTCTGAAACTTATTCTAAGAAAACATTCTAATACCTACATTTGCAAAAATACTAGTCAGAAATACAATAATATAATGCAAAATGTTAAATGCAAGTAATGGTTTTCTACACTCTTATCTACACACTAACAAATGCCATCCTCCATTTTTAACTTCATTTAGAATTTGGATAGAAAAGTAACTTTGACCACATTCATAAAACAGGAATATTAATTAAAAATTAATTAGCACATCTTTATGCTGCATCTAGTAGTTCAAAACTGCATCACAAGATAAAAATTATATTTTCGTAAGTTCTTGGCCATCTCTACTTGGAACCTAAAAAGTAACAACTAAGGTATTGTATTCCTCATTTGTGTTCATTGTACTGCCATTATATTATTCAGTAGAAATTCTAACCATAATCAACCTCATTGAGCTGACTTTACTGCAGATTTGCATCTGCTAGATAAGGCTGCAGTGACACAGATGTATGCAGCAAGACTGTCTGACATCAGAATTTCTTTTTCTTTTGGAGACCTTAAGTTATTATTTTCACTTTGATTTTTTGGTTAGAGTCCAGTCAGTTTTAATACTAGTTTTCAGTGAAATCTAGGAATGTTTTACTCCTAGAAACTCTAGCAACTAGAATTTTGTTTTTCCCCAAAAAGCAGAGTTGTCCTAGCCACCTGTATCCGTTAATAAGAAAATGCAGGAAATTCCTTCCCTGGATGAGACCATTTTACCATGTATAACCTCTCACCGTGGCCAAGCCCAGGTTCTTACTAGCCAGGCCTTTTTTGCTCATTTGCTATTAACTCCAAGTTTACAATTACACATTAGTGTTCATTTTGCTTTCTTCTAGCGCAAATTACCTTCTGTTTGCCACCACTTAGTTTCACACATCATCATGTTCTTCATTTACTTACTTTTGCTAGATTTTTCTGCGCAATCTCCCTAATCCACTCTTCATTCTTCCCGGTCAAGCTGACCCCTTTCTGCAGATATGAAGGCATGCCGAGTATCAGTCTCTGAGCAGAACCTTTGTCAGTCATTAACAATTTCCAAGAACCGCACATTTATTGCTGTGCTTTGCTCCAATCTTTTAGATGAGAACTTCAAACCTGTTCTTGAACTTCACGGTCACCCTTTATTTATCTAGTTTCCCAAGCAGCCTTCCATTTAGGAGATTCCCCATTCCTCTTAGCATTTTCGGACCAGTATTGAATTTCAAGATTCCAGGTTTCTCCAGAAACTCTTAAGGTATCCTTTGCAAGCCTTAGACTAGCTCAGACTCCCATAAACAGGGCAACAATGACAAGGCAGTTCATTTTCCAAAAGAAGCTGAACGGAGAGGAAATTACCTTCTGAAACTGCAAGGCTCACGCTCAGCTATGGTCCTAAAAAATTAACCTGGTTTTAAATAATACAGTTATCCCTTCCCCCACAAATTAGGTTGCCATTCACCTTGAACTTGGCAGGATTGATTTGCATTTCCCTGGCAAATTGCAGAGCTATTGTGAGCCAAACAGCAAACGCCTGAAAAACATCAACGTGGTTCTGAATCTTCTCTTTGGCAACATAAGTACAACTATATTTTATATGCAATTATTATTTTCACATCAGCACTTCATTTGTCACAGTGTTAGGCGCTGTGTCATGGTGCTCCAAAATAAACACATTCAGCGGAGTGAGCACAGAAAGAAGGGCAAAAACAGCAAAGGCAATGTGAAGTCAACCCATCTCTACTATTTTACTTTACCCTTCACAGAGTTTTTTTAAAGACATCACCTGGCCTACTTAAAACTTTACAATATATAAAGATCACTCCCTGAGGGTCAGCCTTACTTATGCAATTGTATTGCCCTAAATCTTACCTCCAAGGGGTTACTACAACTACATCCTGGCATTCAACTTTTATCAGTCATTTTATTTTGTGAGCTACCCAGGGTACAAAGCATTAACCACTGGTGTGAAACCACAAACATACACGCAAGCAATTTAAGAATCATCTCATCACAGCACAATTCCTTTAGCTTTGTATAATTAACACTACTGAAACACAACACCCTAAAATCTGGTTCTAAGCACCTTCCAGCTGGACAGCCTCTTGTGACAGAATATTAAAACACCTGAGGAAAGTTAATGCAAGGAGGGCAGGCAGCACTCTGAGCCATGCTTCCAAAGGCCCACCTATGCTGAGCTTTCTCCCTGCCTGGAGATTTTTAAAAATACTTTGCTGAGAGCAGAAGTAACACAAGGAAGGAAAGTTGAGCAGCAAGGGCTTGAGCAGCACAGCTTACAAAGTAGCTCAACGTGACCAGCTTAAGCAGAGGTTGTGTGGGAGAAGGACAACCAGCAGCTCTGCCAGGCTCTAGAACACCTGAAGGAACCTTCCCCTCAGCCTAAAGGAGCAGGCACAGGCCTGTCTTCTGGTAACACTCAGCATCCAGGACCTTGCAAAAGGGACCTCCTGGCGGCAGAGCAACCCCTCAGGGACGCCCCAACCTTCACAAAGCCTCCCACCTCTCCGCTGTCAAGGAAGCGGGCACAGCCACCACCATCATCCTCCCTCACTTCACCCGCACTCCCTCCCTCCCGCCCTCGCCCCGCCGCCATTTTGTACTCCTTTCCCTCCCCTGCCGCGCTGCCTGACGTCACGCCCGCGCCGCACCCCCCACCCCCCTCCGCGCCGAGG
>JAOXJM010000023.1:18532978-18567296 GCA_026413425.1 Tringa solitaria | reverse complement strand
CCCCACTCCTCCCTCCCTCCACTGCTGAGCGTTAGCGCCGCTCGCGCCCCCTCCCTCCCCGCGCGCCGTTGCGGGTGAGCGCGAGCCACTGCCGCAGTGAGGGGAGTCGCGAGCCGGAGCCGGGCGGCGGCGGCAGCGACGAGACCGGACGCGGAACAGCGAGGCCCCGGGGCTCGTGTGGATTCAGCTGTGGGGTTAGACGCCTGACGCCCACCCGCCGCCATGGTGAGGGACCCTCCCTGCAGAGCTTCCCTTTTTCCCCGCTGGAATATTCCAGACCGGGCCGGGCTGTGGGGCTATTCCCTCGTCCGTTCCCCTACCCCTGCGGCCCGGCTCGGCCCGGCCGCCGCCGCTCCGCCTTGTTGCCCTGCCTCTGACCCGTCTCCTCAGCCTCCCGCCCCTGAGCCGTCCACGTCTCTCGCTGGGCTTCCCCCTCCCTCCCTTCCCTCCGGGCCGCCGCTGCGAGAGAAGCCCCGCGCTTCTCCCCGGGGGCAGACGCGTCCCCCTGCCGCTTCCCCTCCGCCGCCCACGGCCGCCGCCGCCGTGCGCCCTGCTGCCTCCCCGCCTACTCCCTCCCCCGCCTCGGCAGCGCTCAGCGGCTTCGGCCCTTCCCGGCACCCCCTCACTTCACCCCCGCCTCCTCCCCCCCCTTCCCCATGGTCCTTGGTGAGGGGGGGGGGGGGGTTCTCCTTCCCCTCGGTCCTCGGGGAGTGTGTGTGTGTGGGGGGTGTTCGCCTTCCCTGGCCTACGCTTCATCTGTTTTCCAGATGTATCGGCAGCGCCCTAAGCGAGCCCGGCATTTTGGTAGCGATGTCCTGGGCGGGGGGGGGGGGGGTTGTTTTGCAATCTCAAATAGGGTTCCCCCCCTCCTTCCCTCCCCCCGCCCTTGGTGCAGCAGCGTTTTTCGGTTCATGTGCAGACCGGAAAGCTATAATGCACGTAGCCCATGGCAGGGAGACAGGCTAGATAATGTATACTTGGCCGGGGTTTAGAAAGCTGATACTTCAAATATGATAGGCATGTGGGGTTTGAGACTGCAGGAAGAAGGTATGCGGTATGTCCAGGTGCGTGTGTTTGAGTCCCTCTGTTTTTTAAGTCATGACGGTTTAAATTTCCCTTTTACTGCCATAAAATCAGCCCAGAGATACAGTATGGAGTCCTGTAGTATTTTACGTCGACACTAGGGGTGTCTCCTGCTTTTCACCGCTGCCAAGAAATCAACGCCCTTTTTTAATAAACATTTATTTTAGCCTAAATTATCCAGTACCCTGGCTGCAGGAAGACTCTGGCAGTATTTTGGTTTTACAGTTGGCGAAATATAAGTGGTTTAAACTTTTTTGTTCTTAACCCTTTTAGAACAAGGCTAGCTGTTTTATCACATTTCGCATTAGGTCTCACCAAGGCCTGGGAGCCAAAAATGGGTTTCCTTTTGTTTTTAAGCAGGGGGTTGCAGTCTTTTCCTTTAAAAAATAAAGTGTTAGTGGAAACTAATGTGCCATGGTTAGGCTGTCTTTACGTGTACACTTTAATGTCTGTTAGATGTGCATTTGGAGAAATATTTTTAAATGTATAAAGGTTTGGTTTCAGTTGCGGGCTAAACCAATGTGCTCACTGAATGCCTTCACACAGGCTTGGGGTACATGAAGACTGTGAGAAAAGAAGGCTCATATTCTGAGAATAAGGTATTGATGAAGTCGAGACTTAAAAAGGCTATGATTAGAAATTCCACCATGGTTGCAATATTCCTAATTGCTATGAGTATTTAGATGAACAGTGATGATCTTCCACACAATAGTTGTGCTCTTACTGTCATTAGTTGGGTCTTCTGTGAAAATTTTGTTCTCAAAGACTTGCCTGATGAGATACGGTGACATGCATAAAAGGAAAGAAAGTGTTACTTAACCATGATGCCTGTAGATGTGTCAGTGACCTGTAATGAACCTTTCATGTATGATTAATTTTGGTTATTCCTCCATTCTGTTGTAACTAAAGCTGTCCTAGCATGTTTTGATGGTATAATCATGTTAATTATTACTTTGTGACCTCTTGATCAGTATTTGTGGATGATCAATAGCAATGTGTAAATGCAGATGCTGGGAAGAAAGGTATGCTGGATGTTATCTCTTACCAGTAAAGGTGCTCGTTTGCTCATGTAAGCAGTGAAAGCATCAGTAGAGTTTTCACTGTACCTGTATCAGTATGCTGGTTCTGATAACACCTTGTAGTCTGAAAACCAAGCTAAAACCAAACAGCTGATAAACATTTAAAAAAAACCACATTTCATCTACGTTGCCATTCTTCTTACTGTTGTTAGTTATCCTGTGGATACTTTCACTGAAAGAGTTCACTTTTAACAAAGGAGAAGACCTTGTTTCAGCCTTTATTAGAATAGTGCGATTCTTTTTCATTTGGAGTACTTTTTCTTTTGTGTTCTTTAGGACCAGAGACCTGACAGTTATAGTGAGGAAAGAGGTGAATGCATTGTTGTGTTCATAGTAGGTAGCTTAAGATAAAACATAAACATCTAGTGAGTCAAAGAATGTAGTTTTGGATGGTTTGATATAGCCAGTTCTAAAATAATCTCTCAGGCAGAGCATAAGATGATGAGTCCATTACATAATGCTAGAAGTAATGTTGATACGCTATTTCTGTCAGAGTTGACTTAGCAAGTTTTTCCTATGAGTAGTATTTTCTAGGAAAAGGTAAATAGCACAGATGCTTTTAAACAATCTTTGTTTTGGATAGATAAATTCTGTTTTCTTGGGATGTTTGGCATTCTGGTTCATGTTCAGCTCTTAAGCTTTATCCTTGTAGGTCAGAAGACACAGAATTCTACGAGTCACTCAAACCATGTTATGTAGTGCACCCATCTTCTTAGCTAGCTGTTTGGTTAATTTGACTCACTTTGCCTGAGTAGTGGTGCTGCTGGTGCATTTTCTCCAGCTGAAGCTGATCTAACAGTGTTTCTAAATTACTGAAGTTGAGAACCACCAAACCATTTTTTGCAATAAAACAAAAAAGCCCCAGAAGACCATCTTGAATCCCTGTTTACTATTTAGCAGGGAGGGTATTAAGTAAGTTGTTTCCTAGCTGAAGAAAAAACTAGTTATTCCATTACCAAATCATAATTTCACTGCTAATCATTACAAATGTCTGAATAGTCAGTTGAGTTTTGTAATAGGTGGCAGGAACTGAGGGGTACTTGCATGGTTTCTCTTGTCCTACAGTCTGTTGGTGGTCTTCTGCCACAGGTGCAGTAGCTGGTCTAGCATTCAGAGTGTGAAGCTCATGTGTAGGTCTTAGAAGTATTGGGTAGGCTTATTTAAGCCAGTTTGTATAACAAAAGATTTTGTTTTGGAAGTAATTTTCAGAGGTATAGTTTAGAGGCCAATTTGAATATGCAAGTCTGCTTAACTCTGTGATCTACAAAGGAAGACAGAGCCTATTGATGGAGGAGGAAGGAGACTTTTTAAAAAGAAACTGTATTTTTTCACTATTTCTGTGGTAGAATTCTGTCTTTATATGGTTAAACTATTGATTTAACAATAGGGAGGAATGGTTTGTGGTGGGCATGCCTCAGGAACTTGAGAATATTCATCTTCTAAGGCATCTGACAGCACCAAAAGGGAAGCTTTCGGGGAGTGAGATTAATAACATGTAAATTGTGTTGTGTTTTTTTTATTCACATCTTAAAGGAAATGGGGCTATCTTCTGTCAATCAGTGCCAGAAAAGGAGGCTTCAGTAATTCTGATATTTCTGAGGAAACAAATGAGGCAGAAAACCGTTTCTTGTTCTGCTTCTGCCTCCTCATTTCCCTTCTTTTTGTCCCTTTCAGAAAGACATACAAAAAGCTGTTAAGGTGTAGCCAGGCTACTGTAAGAAAAAAAATTACCAGTTTTGGTTAATGGAATGCATACTTTCAAGGAGAACTGAATATAGTGATGAAGATCTTAACAGCTTTCTTACAGCTGAGTGTTGCATCAGTGCTTACCTGGCAGTGTTGCAGAAGGAATAGCTTTCTTTAATTGTCAGTGTGCTTAATAGTGTTATCCTGCTGTAATCAATAAATAATACTTGCTTAAGATTTTTCAACATTGCGTTGATTTCCCTGCTAGTAAAATAATTCTTTTGCATTCCCTCACCCTTTTTACTGCCTGTTTTTAGCTAAGTTTTGTTAAAATTATATCCTCTCCTGAAATGTTGTAGGTCTGAATGGTAGTTGAGCATGAAATTGTATGAAATGGTGACCAAAAATCGTGTTCATAGGAAAAACTTTTTTGTAATTTGAGCTAATACATGACTTCTTGACAGCAAGTTGCTCTTGATGTCCTTGTCCCTCCTCTTTCCTCCCCTCTGCTCTCCCTGCTCCCGGTAGTATCATTTGTGAATTTCTAATTGGGAGAAAAATTACCCTGGGCTGCTTTTTGTTGATTAGCAGCCAGTTCATTTAGTGAAACATTTCCCTATTTTCCATCCTTTCCTTCTTCTGGCCTATATGTTTTTCTTTTTTCCAAAGCTTGTTTGTTCCTGTGGGTCCCCTGCAGAAAGACCACAGGAGCAGAGGGGGCTGGCTGTTCCCACGCTTCCTACGTACTAGTTCTTTGCCGAAATCATCAGCAGAAATAGGGAAGGTGCTACTGTGTGATGTCCTTGTCATGATCAAACTCCTCTGCTTCTGGAGGAGCAAGCACTGCAAGGATGGGGGAGTAAAGATTGAAATGATGGGGAAGGAATGATGAGAGGCATGGATCTACATCAAAAGAGAGGAGTGAAAAGTGCTTATGCTTAAAGGTTACACAGTTGGAACCTTCTGAGCAGGATATTGTAAGAAAATAAGTATCTTGTTTTACTTTCATGCCCCTGTTAATTAAAACAGAAAAAAAGTTGGAACTCCTGGAAACTGTAAGAATTTTATTTGCTGTACTGATTATATAAATTACTTAAACATGTTCTTTCTTTCTGAAAGACCATTAAGAGTGTGTAATGCTGTGCTCTTGTGAAGCTGATAAATACTGTCCTTGTTCTACAGATGAAAAAGGTTGAGGGCATGGTGGGGTAATAACTTATCCAAGGCTCTCTTTATTGTTTAGGAGTTAACATTAGGATGTGATGTGGGAAATGGATAATATCGTTGTAGCTCTGAAAAGAAATATGTCTAAACCAAATTAACTGCTACAAATTATGAAGTCTTGAGGCTGATGAATTATTTGAGTTAGATGTTATTTGAGTTAGAATGCAGCTGAGAGCTGTGCACTGTCCATTTGGCTTAAAGCACGTGATGGTGTGCAGTGATTGAAAGCTTGGTCGTATGCTGTCTTCTTTCAACATTTCTGTAGCATTGTCTTAGGCATTTAAAGTGACTTCTTCTAAAGATTAGACCTGGAAATGGGGCCTCCACATCCCATAAAAGCTATTCAGTTTCTTAGATGTCAGTGGCCTAAAGTAATCTTGACACCAGCAGTTTGAGAAAGATCTGCTGCAAAGATTGCCTTAGTGTGCTGAATGGAGTGGGACACACTTGGATATGGACCAATGTGTTTTAATCTGGAATAGATAGGTCTTTTAGTATACCAGTTCAAGTATTCTGGGAATATTTTCACTGCTGTTGCCCTGGATCAATGATCAGGCAGCTCAAATGACTTGAAATTCATGGTTTCATAATGGTTTTAGTACAAGACCAGAAGCAATACATTCTGCTTGACGGATGATGTAGCTGGATTATTTTGGTCACCGTTTGAAATACTGTATTTCTTTAGTAATATTGAATATCGAGATAAGTTTAACCAGGGGTAAACTTAAACTATGGCTTATCTTCCTATTCAGATCTGTTCTATGTCACTGGAACGGCAAAAGTTTGTGGAGAGTTTTTTTTTTTAAGTTTCAGGTGTGTTTAAGAATAAAACCCACATCTTTCAAGTGAAGTGATTCTTTGAGTGACAGTTCTTTTAAATAGGAAAATTTAATCTTGACATTTTATGTAGCTTTGTAAATGTGTAACTTGAAAATTTTAATTTGGTAACTATATTTTATTAGGCCTTTTTCATGTACAGAAAGACCATTAAAATGTTTTATGTTGCTTTTAGATTGTAGCTAGCACAACCACAGCTTTAACTGCTTGGGAGAACTATGTAGATGATGCAAACCAGGCTGGAGACTGTATCTGACTTGCTTGTAACTTGACAGTGACTTGGCCCTGCTATTGATACTCTGTTCCACAAATAAGGAAGAATCTCTAGCCATATAAATAATCATCTTTAACTGTGTTAAAGAAGTCTGAGAAACCCTTTAAATGCTTTGGATGAAAGGACAGCATTGTTCGTGAACCACCAGTAAAAATCTTGGTTTCCAATCCTTAAGCAGGTTGTGCCCATTTAATAGACTCGGGTGGATATTTGTGAAGTCTGTTGTTGATGGACGATTTTAAGTGTTAGGGCAAAGAACCAGAACTCCCCCAATAAGCTAATACTCTGCCTATTTCAAAAACCTTATGCAGGCAGCTTGAAGTTCACAAACACTTTCTATCATCGTTAAACACTTTCTATCACCTAAGTTAGGTAAATTAGGAATTAAAAAATGTAGTGAGACATTTGTTAGTTAAAGAACTTCAGTCAGAATTCAGGAGGGGCAGGAGAAGGAAGGATGGGGTAACAGATAGGAAGCCAGGGTTTATATCTTTCTGGGAAGAAACCCAGCTACTGGAAAAATGGATTCAGCTGTGATTCTAATAAGAATATAACCATAGGATAATCCTGAAATGCCATGGAACTTCTTTTCTTCTTCTGATATATTTGTGACAAATAGGGGGGCTTTTTACCATTTATTTTAAGCAGCTGGAAACTTTGGGAAGGAAAACCTCAAGTACAGTAATGCTCTCTTTTTCTACCCATTCTCCATTATAACCCTGTGAATGGCTCCTCTATGTATGTTTTATCAGGTGTTTTGGGTTTTTTGTAATAGGTAGTAAAAGTCAAAACAACTGCTGTTTCATGGCTGACTCTGCAGGTTCTGAATAGCATCACTGAAGTTGAAAGAAGTCACTTGAATTCCCTCTGCTCAACGATACTGTGGTTGGCAGAGAGGACTTTAAATTGGGTTTTTCTGAAACAAATACCACAGATATGACTTTATACCTTATGAAGGAGAACTTCTCCTGTACTTCTCATGCATGATGCCTGAACTGCTTTCTCAGTGTTGTGTATATAATGATGTTTAATTTAGTATTGAGCCACTGCTTAACAGGCTTAGCTTCTTGGTATCTGAGCAGTCATTCGTCAATTTTTTTGATAACACTGAAGAAACACTTTGCAGATTTCACAGATAAAAGCCATGTAGAAAAAAATAATGATAAATAGGAGAACGTCTAAACAGCAATAACAAAAAATGCTGTATGAATAAATAGCCTTGATTTTTATATTTAAGTGGATTATTTTAGCATTCTTAATTGCTGTCCTTCATAGGGGCATCTAGTAAAATAACTGTTCCTTACTTATTCTTAAGCTTTTTCAGGGATTTTTATAAAAAGTGTGTTAGTTTTTCTGAAGTATTTAATTCAAAACACTAAGTTTGGTTCTTTTATTAATAAGATTAAAGCATTTGCATTGGGTACCCCTGGTGTCAGTTTTGTATTTCAGGGCATTGGAAAATCAGATTAGTGGCAAATGTAACTTATAAAATATGACAGGTTAGTAAGTTTGAATCTCAGGTAGTCTTGAATGCTAGAGTGTTGGTGCAGTTGAGTTTGCTAGAGTTCAATTCTGAAAAGCTGTCTTTTGAGAGGCTTTGAAAAAATGAACAGTGAGCTAGAAGGTAGCCAAATTCCCTTTCTGGGTGAAAAAAACCAAAAAGTCGTGTGTGTAAAAGGGACTAAAATTGAGCGGAAGTAGAAGATATGGTGACTTAAGATTTTGGCATTGTATGTCATGATATAGAATTACTGTAATGCTCTGTAGTAGGGGGCAGAGCACTTAAAGATTGCAGAAGATTAGGAAGAGTTGGTTTGAGTGAGAGAGTGGGTGGTTTTTAGCAATGGTTTTACCTTGGCTGCTTTCTCAGAGGTATCGTTCAGCATCTGTGTAGTGTCATTTAACATTTTGTCAAGTCAATCCATGTTACCCAGCATTTTAAAGAGTAAAGAGTAGTTAAACCGCTTATTTTAAAATTAGAAGTGCCTTTGATTTGCAGTTCAAATTACAGACTGGTGGACGAATGTATACAAATAATATGCTGCCTTTAAGGGTCGCAAGCAGTAAATTTTGGAAGTATGGCCTATGAAGAGGTAAGATGGGAAGTAGCAGAGACATGGTACGTAGCCTATGGCTCTGTGAGCAAATCATGTATATGGGCATAGTTGTGTCAGGTAGTCTTTGGGGAATGGATGTGGTTATTTGTACTCGGACAACTAGATTTTTGATTGTGTGCCTCCAGAGGAACTGGTAATTATTACTGGAAGCCACTGGGGTTCTGGAAGCGTCTACTTGACTTATTTTGGGACCTGTGGACCCTGTAAATACCAATAATTTTTCTAATGCCACTTTGTGTGTACATTTAGAACTTAAGAAAAATTACAGCTCTTCAGGACAGCTGTTTTTAGTTTTATTGCTGTTTAAAGCTTTAAATAAGCTTTGATTTCTGACAGGATGAAGGAATCTTTTCTTTAGCAAGTGCTATGGATCTTTACCAAAAATAATAGTAACGTCTATAAGTAAGTAAGATTTTTGGATAATTCTTCAAACATTTGGCATATGATTGTTTATAAGCTACTGGAACTGGGTTGGAATTCTAATGTAATCTTCTGAATACTCTTTCATTAATTTGTAGCAAAAGTGGTAGATGACTGTATTTGATACTGTATGTTAGATATTTACATTCTTGTACATAAATATAAAAATCAAATCAGTTTCTGCCCTGAAGAACTTAATCTAAAATATTCTATCATTTTAATTGCTTTGGAATATTACTTCATATAAAGAACTCCTGAATGAACATGACCTCAGTGTTATGATTAAAAAAGTCAGTATATTCTCTGTGACACAGGTCATGTAAAGAAAACTGTTTTGAGATTTTGGAATATTCCATAGCAGTGAAAACCTTAATTGAAAGCACTGAGGCATTTGTGTTTGATTATGTTTCATTTTCATTTCCTTTGATCCAGAGCTTTTTCAGAAAATAAATTCCTGATTTGCAGGAAATTGCAAATATTCACTTAACAGGTCTTCCAGCTTAATGTTTTGTAAAATTCTTGATATTTTAATTGTAATGGTTTTGATCCCTCTGTATTGGATCACAGTGTTGGTAGGGCCTGTTTTCAAACCATATGACTCATCTTTATTCTTTACTGAATTCTTCATGAGTCCTTGAATGGCATAAACTAAACCAGAGCTTGTTAAAATGTCTCAGTTTAATAGCTGACAGCTGTAAGTTCTGATGAAGTTATTTTCCTTTTGAAAAAAAAGAAAAAAGAACTAAGTATTAAGATTAATGTTAGCTATTAGAGACAGTTAAAATCCTGGAATAAAGTCTCTATTTTGCAGGTTCTGTATCTATGCGACAACTCCCCTTCGGCATAGTCTGTTTCTTCCTTTGATTTGCACATCTTGCCCATTTCTACATCTTTGCCTCCTTGACTATTTTCTATTTTTGTCAGTTTGTGAAATCAGATCCAATTTTTGAACTTTTTTTCTGCTTTCGGATACATGTCCTTTAGACAATTCCTTGCAGTGTTCTTCAGCCTCTTTTATGATAGATCCTGAATTACATTTTATCAGTTTTGTACTTCCCTTTGTGATCTTTGTTGCTATGCTTGTTTCCTTTTTATATTTTCTTGTTGGCCAGCTGTAAGACACTTATATCTTTTTTTCAAACTCAGATTTCCCTTTTTCTCACTAAGTGGTATTAAACTGTTTATAAGTTCTTTAAATGGGAAGAAGGGCTGATGACAGCATCCACTTATACAACTTATTTCTGTGCTCTTGTATCGTTAGATCAAGTCCTGTACGTTGACCTGGGTGACTTCCCTGAAACTTTTAAGTCCTTGTAGCATAGCCTGTGTGAATTGATGATATTCTCTGAACTGATACTTCCCCGCTCAAGGATCTTCAGCTCCTAAACTGTTAGTTGATCATTGTATGCATTAGAGTTGCATCAGCTTTTTTTTTCTTCCAGCCCTTCTTATATCTATTTAAAGATATCTGCTCCCAAGGCATTAACCTTTGCAGTTCACTCATTCCTGGATACCCTGTTAAAATCTAAAATTTAGGATAATCAGTTGGTAGAGAAAGATGCACTGCTCATGTTGTTTTTGAGTATTTACAACCTTTCTGTGAATAGGGAATTATATTCAACTGTAGTATAGTCTTTTACAGTAAGTAGTATAATACTGTTACCTGATGCAGTATAATCTGCTCTCTTCATTTCCAGAATGTATTTTTGCTATTTTCTTTGCCCTCAACAAATACCTCTTGCAGCAGTACAGAGCATCTGCTTTGACTAAAACCCCCTGAAGAAACAAAGCTTTCTAATCTTACTTTCTGATCCTGATCTCCCATTCTTTGCTTGCACAAGTCAGTGAACAGTTTGCGGTGAGGGAACTTTTAACAGATACGTTGGGAACAAACACATTAATTTGTATGTTTGTCGGTTGCTGTTGGAGCATAACATGCTCCATTTCATCTCCAGCTGGGTTCTCATCTTTCATATGTGCCTCAGCCTGACACATATGCGGGATCCAGCTGATCAGTCACGCGCAGGACCGTAGCCAATTCTTGCAGAAGTTGGAGGGGGAGGTTTGTTTTCTCTACTGGGGGTTCCGTGACCACCATTGCTCCTTCTCTACTTCTGGAAAACCCTCTGCAAGAAGTATTATTACTCCTTTCTAATGCTCCTAGCGTTGCTGAGGAATAGGGGTGTGAAATTGGTCTAATGATTATCTTCCTGCCTGCAGAGTTAGGGCTTACAGGGCTGTATCTGATCTTGGTACAAGCACGATTGGGAAGTTTGGAAACTTCAAAAGGCTGGGCTGCCCTTAGGTTTTTTTTTTCATTTAGAGTGTCACAAATTGTATTTTGAAGAGGTAAAGTGTTTGATTCCACAGCTGTTCATAATGCTTGCCTTTAGCTTTTTGAAAATTACTCCAAAAATAAGTTTAAATTTGCAAGTAACAAGTACTGTAACTTTCAGTGACAGTAATTTACACAACATACTAAAGCATGTTTAAAAAACAATTCAGAGAAAAGAAAGCCTACCTTTCACATCCCTTATCAATCCAGTGGTGAAAGTGCTTGACTGTGGAAGTATTATAGAGAATATAACTAATTTTTTTGACTCTTTCTGTTGTATTTTTGGAGGGAGGTATTGAACTGCCAATTAACTTGGCAGAGTTTTCACTGGGATTGTTCTAGAGAGCTGTTTGCTAAAGCTTCCTAGTTTTTTTTTTTGTTTTACAGTACCTGGAAGTACTGAGAATTAAATTGGTGTAATTGAAAGCAGCCTCGTGAGAGTATATCTATATATATAGCAAATTATATTTCAATATGACTTTCGGTCAAGCTAATATCTTCTTGTAAAGTAACTGTTCCTATTTCTATGTAGGTCAGCCAGTGATTAATTCTCTGTTTTAATGGACCACTGTTTAATACTTTGTGTTGGAGTGGAAGTTTTGAACGTTGTCTGGTTTCTGGGAAGGTATTTCGTACAAAAACTGTTTTATCTCAAATTGTTACAGAGAAAGCGAGAAGCCGAAAGAGCTTTAACTGCCTGCTAAACATTTGACCTGTAAAACTGGGTATTTTGACTCTTTTGGGGTAGTTTTGTCTTTCTTCATTGGACAGACTTTAAGATGCTAAATAATAGTTTAATTATGATCTGTTTTAATTACTGGTGGAGATCTGTGTGACTTTGTAGTCCCTTCAGGTTCTCAGTGATGCTTGCATACTTTGGCTTAATGTTTTGAATGAAGCTTTACTTCCTTTGCTCTATATGTTTCTTTATTGTTCCAAATGTGAAGTTGTTCTTTCACACAAGCATGACACAATTTACTGCTTGCAGTTGTTTGGATTTTCTATGTTCTTATTCACCAGTGAATGAATTCACCTTCTTATTAATGAAATAATTATATCAGAGAAGATCATAAATGCCTGATAACCAATTTATATCCATCAGTGTCCTGAGAAACAAGATCAACGTGATACACTTTGTTTTTTGTTTCCTTCTAGTATCCCATTAATGGTAAATTGATGTAATTTCTATGTTATTAAGATGTTGACCCTTAATTGATAATCCCATGACACTTTAGTCACTTGTTGTAATCTTCAGTCATGTTTTATGCTTTCACCCACACTGTTCATGATAAGCTTTTGCACTGTGTACAGAGAAATGAAATTGCCTTCAATTGCCTTCTTTGAAATGCTCTCTAAAACTCTTCAGCTCCACTTCTGTTATGCATAAGGATTTATGTATTTTTTTTAAATTTGTCACTGATATGTCTGTTGCCTTTGCAATCTTCTCTTTATCTTCTACCTTGTTTTGTATTTGGATTACAAATTTCCTGGTTGGACAGCATGGTCTTGTTTTCCTTTTCACTAGCATGTTCTTTGTCAGTGTAACAGCGCAGTCATGGGGTGGATGGATTTGGAAACTACTGCAATTATCTTTAAAGTTGGGAAAGAAGTCTGCTGTCGTCCCTTTAGCTAAGGGACTTGAATAAACTTCAGTGAAGAGGCTCGTGTAGTAAACCTAGTAAGAGGTTTTGTAGGTGAAGCCATTATGTTAACAAATACATTACTGTCTTGCAAATTTTTGGTGAGAAGCAGCGGAGGACCAATCTGCCTCACCCCAAAGACTTTTTAATGTAAACTCTTAATTGCATCAGAACTTCAGAACTTTGATTTAGTGGTGACAGAACTTTATTGTTCCCCCACTGAAGTTAGTGTTGCTTCAGAATCTTTCTGGGAAACTCCTTTCCTTGGCTTTTGAAGAGTTCATTATTCATTTATGCACTTAAAATTATAGGGTTCTTAGAATTTTCAAGAGTGATGCAAGCTTTAGAAATGCCAGCCCTATAGTGATTGCATAAGTAGACTGGATTGTTGCCTCTCAAGAGTAGTGGCAGGGAACTGCCAAATTGAAATTGTCTAATAGCACACAGGGAATCGCACCTTAGCTCATGAAGTTAACACTTTTGTTCCTGTGACTCTTTCTCTCAAGTTCTATTTGCCGGTTGCGATGCTTATGGAAGTTTTTGCAATGAGAGATCTTGTTATTTTGTATGAGAGCTTGTGGTTTCTCGTACATAGGACGTTTTGCTTGTCTTCAAATAATGAGATTTATTTGGTAGTTTTCTAAATGTGACACAATCTTTTCTATGCCTCACCTTGTTTTAAAAACTGTTTGTCTGTAACACTGTTAACAGAAAGCTTTAATATTCACACATTAGAGATGCAACAATGGAGTTATGTTAAGTTTAAAGCAATCCAGTTATCCTTTAGGTTTTTATTGTCTACATAGAACTTGTGTTAGATAACTTCTGGGGGTTGAGATGTATGTAGTGAATGGTGTTATCAGTATGCTCTGACTTGGTGGCCCCTTTTCTTTTCCAAAGTCAGGAAATAGATTTTGTAGTAGAGCTGTTTCCCATCTATGATCATGTTTTCTTCTTAAATGGTTTTACAAACTGCTTTCTTTGGTGTTTCTACTAGGTCTTTATGTCTCATTGTGTCTTAGGTGACTTTTTTTCTTTCTTGAGGACACTTTGAGTTTATCTGCAGATGAGGAAATAGTGTTGTGTGTATGTACATGTAGATATGCGATTAAACCAAGTACTTCATCCTGTCTTTAAGGTCATGCAAGTTTAGATTTTTGCTGAAAGCTCTGCAGTTGTGACAGAGTTCAGATAGGAAAAGCTATGGCATTTATGTATATGAATATAAATCATATAATCCCTGCTGTAACTGGACAGACTTTACAGATCGCTTTTCGGTCCTAAACACTTTGCATTCAATTTTTTATTCTATTTGACTAGATATGTTTTATTTCTGTCTTTCCTTTTAATATTAGTAAAGCAAAAGGGCATATTAAAGATAAAGGCTGAACCCTCTTATAATTAGAGTCTTGATTTCTTTAGTTTTCCTGTCTGGTAGAGACTTTGGCAACAGTAGCTATCTCTAATTTCAGGTTCCCTTCTTGCTTCATTGGTATAGGGGTTCCCTGTGGTATCCTAGAATAGCTACTTGACTGTGATGGCATTAAGCCATTAATATCTCGTTTTGGAGGAGACCCATGGACAGTGGAGGATTTAAATAAAGCATAGCAGAAGTGACTGGCCAACTGCCAGCCAGAGGACAAGTGGCTTCCCTTAAAATGACTGACAGAGCTTGAACAGAGCCAGGACTGGATTAGATGGTGACTAAGGAGTAAACTGCAGGCTTTTCCGAAGGCTTGTGTAGTCTTTCTTGCTTCCCACGTCCTGGGAGGGGATGTGATAGGACCTGGTGTACATCCAAGAGGGAAGAATCTTCTAAAGAATCATCGCTACTTTTGTGATCAAATTGAATAAATGTATCCAAAATCAGGTTTTTGTAGTAAAACTTTTTCTTTTTTAAAGGAGGCAAAGGGAATTATAACACTTACTGTACTTGCAAAGAACAACAATGCCAGAATGGTGTAACAGCTTTAACCTGGCTTGATCTCTACTGTAATCCAAATCCGGCAATCCCCTTTGCCTTGGTTCATTATCTCTGATGTCTACAATTTAAATACCATGTTCAAGAATTAGGTATTAATCTTTTTTTGAGTTCCTCCAATACTGAAGGTCACGGTGTGTTTTCTTTAGAGGCAAGATTAGCAAATTTAGGCTACTTTGGGGATAACACATGTAAAACTTGAAATCTTCTCCTTCCAAAGGTAAGTTAAAACTAGCTGTGGTTTTTCTTTCCAGTGCTGCCCTTTTTAAACTACAGAATGCTTGTAGCCTTCATTAATGTTTGCTGTTGATTAGAATTCAGGTAAGATACGGAGTTAGAATATTAACAGCAGCTTTAAGGTATAACCTGTCCCTTATACCTTTGTGTTGTTTATCTTTGACTTAAGATCGTACATAAAAGCTGAGCACTGATAGAAGTTCAGTGGTTTATCAGAATCCTAGTAAACTTTCCAAGCAGTGCAGCTGAAAGTTTTGGGCCAAGGATTACTGTAGCTTCAAGGGACGATGACTACACTCATCAGCAGGTGTACGAGAGAGCACAGTTTATGCTGCAGTCCCAGAATGGAGGCCATAACTAACGATGAGGTTAGAATGGAAGAGTATGTTGTCATGTTTATCTTCTTGGCCTTAAAGAGGTAGGTGGAATTGTAACAGAGATGCTGAGGAGTTGTGGCTGGATCATGCTAGGTAGTTGTATCGTCTTGAAAATTGTGGCTGCCAGAAAATGGAAAATGCCTCTACCTTGTGAAAGGAAACCATAAATTGATTGGACAACAATGTGTTAACTAAATAAGATACACTTTTTTTTTAATCCCAAATGAGACTTGTCTATTTTCTCTAGAATTTTTGGATTTTTTTTTTTTAAAGAGAGAAGATTATTAGTCCTTCTAAATCAACAACACTTCAGTTGTTACATTACCTGGGCCATTAAAACATGCTTCTCAGTTTTTTCAACTCTTAGAGGAGCAACATTCAGATAATACTTGTGTATGTGAATAAAAAAGCAGAGAACATGTTAACAATCCCTTGGTAAATTTGGAGTTGAAAAATGCGTACACTTTTGCATTAAGGTGCAAGAACTAGGTGATAGCAGTTTTCAGTTTCTCTCTTGCTTATTTTTATGCGAGACATGTTTGGTTTAGTGTCTTCAACATGAGAAGATTCAAGTGTTGAGCTGTAGCCGAGTCAGAGAAGTTAAAGATCATTAGAGAAATCCCTAAATAAAACAAATTCTTGTACTAGAATAAATAGCATTCCTGTAACTTTTTTTCCTCCTGCTTTATGCGTTTTCCCAATGACCCAACACTCATGGTTGGGAAAGCAGATGTGTCCCAAAACCACTTGGAATAACTTAAAAGAAAGTTCAAGTATGGGTTGTTTATTTGTTTTTTTAAAATATATAGGGTGCATCCTAAAACTTGGTGGGTGGTGAATCTGTGTTTTATCTCTGTGTACCTAGGGAAATCTTAACAGTTTGTAGGAAGTACTAGATGAATACCAAGATTTAAGGTCAGTACATAAATTTCATAGTATATTTTTGTAGATACATCTTGTGTTCAAGGGTCCAGGAGAAAGTACGTATAATCCATTGCTGTAATATGCACTGTGTTTCTGGTTGGCTGAAGAATCAAAGAAACGAATGGTAGATTCTCTTCGATAAAAACAGTGTTTATTCTTTTGCTAATGTGACTTTCCAAGTTTTATTTGGTAAAGACCATGTTACTTGTTTCTGCGCCATTCTGTGAATATAGTATACAATAGCAATTCTGGAGTTCTGTTAAGAATAAAAATTATCAATTTTAATGGGATGTTTTACTGGAAGAAGAGCAGGAGAGCACAACTCCTAAGTACCGAGTATCCAAGCCTTTTACTCACACTTGTGGTCTGTGCTACTTACCTCATATCATTACTGCTGCTGCTTTGTTTTTCTTCCTTGCTTTTTATTTCCTTCTTTTTCTTCTGTAATCCTTTGCTTTTCTGGGTACCCTCTAAGAATTCCTTTCCCATTTGTAACCTGTTTAATTCCTTCTGTAGCACATGTGGACAACTGAATGTTAACACTAGAGGATAACAAAGGTGCTCAGATTTAACAATCTGAATGTCAGAAGAGGAATGAGATGGTTTCCAGCTTTCAGATACTATATTGGACTTCTGGCCTGACAAGATGATGACTGTGAAATACGTAGTGGGACTCTTCCACAGTTTTGGTTACAAAATTGAGCGGTGCATAATCAGAGCAGAGGTGGTGGAAATTGTGTAATTGTGAAGTTTCAATAAATTGTCATCTTAGTTGAATTCAGCTTGGAAGTCTTGCATCTTAAACTGCTGTCATACTATTTTAGCTCCAGGATTAGAGGGGCAAGGAATTAGGCTGCCCCTCAGAAGAGTGAATGGATTTATTGATGGCCTAGAAAAATAACTTAAGATTGGGAGGTGTGGTACAGCATACTGCTAGAAGATATTTAATTTTTGAACTTATTGAGTGTGAGGCAGGTGTCAAGCATTTTAAAGCATTTCTTTAATTCCCTCTGTGGGTCATGATGTTCGAAATTAGGTTGAGAATTTGGGGTCAACAGTGAAATTGTCACTGCTCCTAAGTTGCTCGAACTTCTGCATGTCTTCTTATGTAATGCCCTCTAATTTCTTGACTTAATTGTTTTGCATCACAATATCTGACTCAACATTAGTATTATCATTAGGACCTCAGAGATAGATTTATTTTCTTAGTGCTTGAATAGAAGTCTTGTACTAGAGAGCTGCTAATTCCAAGGAGCTAGTATTTGGGGGAGTTTGCACTGTGTGCCTGGAATACTTTTATGCAAAGCAACTACTAAGTACTTGCTTTGTTGTTTTAAATGTTAATTTCTAAATTTTGGCAGTTAGTCTGCACTATTATCAGCTCTTAATTTAAAGAGCTTGGTTTTGGGTAACTGTGTTGTGATATTCCAGCTTTAAGTGAATTTATCTTTTAGTGGCTGCAATGAAAAGCCTAAAAGATGACTTAATCACTCTGTCAAGCAGAAGTGCCAAATTCCCTAGCAATCCTGTGTCGTCATCTTTACAAGTTTCTGTTTGTAGTGTACAAATTAGATATTTCTGTTAAATATACTGGAAGATAATCAGGAACATGTTTTTCTTGATTTATGAGCTCCTCTTAGGCTAAGACACAACTTCTCTGTGTTGAGTAGTTTGTTTGATGAGGGTATTTTGTTTTTTTCTAACCAGATTTAACAAAAAAAAATGCAAGTAGATTAACACTTGTTTCTGAATGGAGTAGATGAAGGTGTTTTTCTTGCTGCTTTTTTCCAGTCAAACCTTATTCCTGTTTGTCTTGTTTTAAGCCATATTTGTTGTGGTGTCTACAGAAGCTTTGGGTATGTCTTTCATCTGTGCTCTGTTAACTCCTTTTAGCCTTTCATTGCGCCAGTAAGTCACATATGAAACGTACAAATTACAGTAGGTGAGATCTTTTATGTTTTTGTGACCAGCATTTAATTGAGAAATTCAAATGTTAAAGTGGCTTAAAGCTTCCTGGGCTTTGTCTGAAATTCATTTTAACAAATACTTAAACCACTGTGGATGTGTCTATATGGCATGTTCTTTTCATGCAAAAGATTTTGCAGCCTTGATAACAAATAGCATCCTCTTTAGTTTGGCAGCTTGGCTGGTGGTTGTTGATGAAGAATTCAGTGGCGACCTGTGACAGCCAAACTAACTAGTAACTTCTTTAACAATGATAAAAAAAAAAAACAACAAACAAACAAAAAAACCCCCCAAAACAAACCAATACAAAACTAAACTTCTCTTCACCAAGCTGGCAGTTCTTCATTGTTAAAGCTTTGTGAAAATGGCCATACGTGGAAATGAGTTCGAAGGAGGACAAGGAGGAAGAAGAATGCTCTGCAACAGGTAATTTTCATTAGTTGTTAATTTTGGTGGTATGGAGAAGAATGAGAAAAGATAGAGAAGCATTTTGTGTGTTTGTGGAGGAGGAAGGGTCTTTTGAGTAGACTCTTCTGCCTGCCAGCCTCTGCTGTCTTTTCTTTTAGCACTCCCATTCTTTTTTACTTGTAGTAGTGGATGATGGAAAACAGCTTTTTGTGTAACTTGAGAATTGAATTTGATTATCTTGATAATCCCTATTTCTGACCCCCAGCAGACACGGTTAACCGTTTCCCTTGCACAAAACAGTTTGCTTCGTGTGATAACATAGATATTTAGTAATTGGTGCAGGAGCAAATTGAGGAAGCAGAACATATAGCGTGTTGACAGCACCCCAGGATGGGCCCATGCATCCAAAACAGATGCAGAAACACTAGTGATGTTCCGTTTCTGTGGGAAGCTTTGGTGCAAAGGTGTAACTGCAGCATCAAGGCAGTTTGCACGTATAAGGCCACCTAGAACAAACATGACCTTATTACACGTTTTTGTATATTGCTGCAGAAATTGTAGTAAATCTCAGATTTACTCCTGTACATGTACTAAACCAGATTTTAGGAGACTACTCTTGCCACTCATTGAATTAATTCTTTGTATGCGGAAACAAATCAAAAGCTTTGAAACAATCTAACTTTCAAACCGTTCCAGGATTTCATTTGTATTTGTAGTCCCTCATGCACCATCTTCTGAGGACTAAATTTGAGATAAGTCCTAAGCTAACATTGTGGCTGGCTGGCATTTAAACACATTTTCTGCTTTTATAAAAGCAGAAAACTAATTGAAGGCTGATACTAATTTAAGTTTTTGAACTAATCACAAAAAGATGTACATCATGCAAAAAACTAACACACAGTCAAACAGAGCTAGAAAGTGTGTTTTGCTCATATATGCTGAAGAACTGTTTTGCAGTCTGATGTCTTACTGCATACAAGCTGTTTTGTATAAACAACTTCAGCTAAGAATTTAGATTCTGCTGCTAATTTAGCTAATTGCAAATTTCCTTTTTTATTTTCTATCCACAGCTCTTCATGTCTTTTGCTAAGAGGAAACTTGTCAAGATAATTGCCCTTAACTATCCTACCTTGGAGAGGATCCTGTGTAAAAAAAATCTTAAGAAGACAGAGCGATTTTTATTTGAAGTAACTGCCAAAGAAAGAGGAATCAAGAAACACATTTAATGGAAAATCTACAGGAGAAAAAAAGACTGAAGTCCATTAATAGGTTACCCTTAATCAGTAAAAAGGCACAGCCGCTGAAAGGAGAGAAAAGGAGGATAATTAGTAGAGAATAAAATTGCAAAGAAGATATTTATTCTTAAAGGGACAAACTACATGTCATCTTCTGAAATACTTTGGTGACATGTTTTGACCTCTCTCTAGTAAAATGATATTTTTGCAGTATTCAGAATTTGATCAGCCTTCTGTTAGTAGACTCTGGACTCTTCCTTGATCTTCAGTTATTTCTGTCTATAAGTCATGATTTTGCTGCTGTTTAACCAGAAATTAGTTCGTATGGATCTAACAGCATTCAAAACAAACTTAAGAATATTCTGAACGGATGAGGTTATTCAAAATATTGGTTGTTGTCCAGCCACTTAAGTTCTAAGTTTATGACTGGAGAGAGAAGAGCTGAACTCCAGCAGTACGGCAGTGAGGAAAGCAGGTTTTACGCCAGGCGTAGGTGCCAAGTGAATGTGTTGTGGAGTGTTGGTGCTGTACAAGCTGTTTCTTCAACAAACCAGGTGTCACTCGTTTCTAAATCTGCTAATATGGTGTATATGAGAAGATGTTCTCACTTCATGTGACGTATGCTAAATATATATCTGGCAGGAAGTACTAATATTATAATGAGCTTTTTAAGTTGGCAATCTTAAAAGTCGTATAAGAACCTTGTTACTCTACACATTTATCTGTATAAGTCAACATCTCTGCATCAGAGGTGAAATGACATGCTGTTTGGAGATTTTACAGTGACTTTTGTCTTTATAAATGAGTATCAGTACCTTAAAACTATAAAATAAAAATATATGTTAGTGCAGTGTTAATTTGCTGTATAAGGCTTATGATGATCTTTTGCAGTAGCTGTCAAATTTTCTGCTAGTGCAAAGTGATATTTTCTGGTATTCTTTAGAATGCTACCCAGTCCTGGTGTTAAACTTTGGTAATTCTTTGCATTAAAACTATACAGATGAAAATGTGTACCAAATTTTTTTTTCCTTTCTTAAAGGTGCTTATTTGATACTTTATGAAATTTCACAGCTGTGCTTCCCTCCCTGCTGTTTTTCATAACACGTTAATGTGAATGCAGCTCTAGACATTCCGTCTTACTCCCTACCTATTCTTAAACAGCAAGAAAATACTCAATCTACTTAGCACTTGAGTTTCATGGCTTATGGTATGTGGGGACAAATAAGCGACATTTTTTGTACTGCTGTCCAGAATGTGAAGAAAAATGCCTGACCCCAAGACCGTATCATTAATCTTCATCTTTGAGGATCAGGTCTTTGGTAGAGAAGAACACCTTTGTGTTTGTCCACGTCATGGCTGTGCAAACAGGAATCTTGGAATGAGTAGCTTGAACATTTATTTGTACCAAAAAGAAAAAAAAAAAGAGGATTAAAATCTTTGAAAAACCTTTGAAAAGACTTTTGGAATCTCCTGTGAAGATGAATGTTCAGAATGTCAGTAGCAGGTAACTACTTTTTTAAAATGCCTTATTTAAATACTATGTAGCTGATATTGAATAATCATGTAATTTTTACATTGTCATTTACTGGATTTTTTTTTTATTTTTTGTAGATTTCCCAGTTCTGGTCCTGGATAGGTAAGTATTCTTAACATTTCTTTTTTAGCAGTACTTGTTTCACAGAAAAACTAAGCTGTAGTTTATGCACTTTTTTCCTCTGCTCTCTAAATATTTTTTTTAGGCTGCTTCGTGTAGATAACTTGATTATGGCTTAACATGTGCATCTATATGTGTAGTAAGACTCCTTATAAACATTACATTTACTCAGTTAATGAACTGAAAAAAGTTAATCCGCTTTTTTAAGTTTTCCTGCTCTATTTTCAGAAGCATTTTATGCTTCTTTAGGCAGATTGATTTTGGTAATTTGTACCGGAAATTAACTTTCTCCCAACACCCTGAAAAAGGATGTAAATGCGCAGAACAGTCTTCTAATGTAATTATGATTGTATATTTGTGTGTACATGTGCATAAGCGTGCTGGTTTTAATTCAACTTTCTCCTTTGATTTGCAGCCTTCCAGTCTGGTGTTTTTCTTGCCTCTTCATGACCTCGTATCTTGAGCAGCCTAGCTGGATCCCCTGGTTCCTGTTTCTTCTTGTTTCAAAATTCTGCTTTCCCCCATTTTAAACCCCCTACCCTTTTATATTCATGTAAATATACTAGGCTTTCACTACCTGTTTTGGTCTTGGTTGTTTTCTTTGAGACTTTGATTGGGTACCGTCCAATATTTTCCATGTGGTACTGTGCTCCTGCGTTCCCTGCCACAGCGGAGTAAGTTTCTCTTGAGGTTTTCGGGATTTCTGTTCTGCCACTTTATCTTGCTGTAAGTAGACATTGGGGAAGAAGTGAAGGCCATATATTTTGCTGCTCTGCTTATAAAGCAAGTATCTTAACTTTTTAAAGAAGCAAGAGAGCTTGTGGATTCTGGGGGTTAAGCAAAGTGAATGTGTTCCAGAGGTAGAAAAAAAAAGCACATAAACCCCCCACCCCCAACAACACATCTCCTCTCAGACATGTTTAGATTCATGAGATGTTTGTTCTGCCCCTTTCTGTCCATATTAGGAAGCGCAATCGTGTGCTTCCAGGCTAAATGGCGTTCTTCTGGTTTTCATTGGTGGTTTTTTGTGTGTGTTTTTTTTTATTCTGTCAAGTAATCTCTGTATTTCTGTTGAATTTGTTTAATTCTGATTAGTCTTTCTGTGCAAGTACTCAGCTATGGAATTCCTCACGCTCCACACCATAAGAAAAACACTGCTGAATAGAACATGTCTTAGATTCATCTTAAATATGTTTCGTTTGGTATAAAACACTCCCTTAAAAAGAATTTTTTGAAAATGCTTGGTTACGAATCTCTTCAGTTACCTGGTCACTCCTTTGCTGGCTGATTCTGAAAAAATATTAAGCATGTGTGTATTGGGATCTTCTCTGGCTCAAAATGAAGCATTTGGGGAAAAAAATACCAACTTAGAATTTTAGTGTATTTTGGCGTTCACATTGCAGTAGTTGTGGATTTCAGTCTGGTGGATTTCAGTGCAGGTTCAAAGTGACTGTATACTCAAAGTTAATTTTTCTTGCTATGACTGTTGCAGTGCAGCCAGGATTTAAAATCTTAGTTAACCTTTCCATTCAGCTACAAAACAAGAACATACTAACATATAGTACTTTACAAAAATATTTAAATGGAAAGCTGTTACATCGGAATTTGGTGTCTCATGACGACTTTTTTTTTGCATTCCTCTTCCTGTGTGAGACCTTTTTTGGGGGGGAGTGGGCAGGTGGCTCTGGGGAGAAAATGCGCTCTGACTTTCTTCAGCTAATTGTGTAAGGTTTGTCGTGGTAATTAATAAGGACATGTCTGTTTCTGAGTGTAAAATAAAATGGTAAGACGATAACGTGAAGCCTTGAAATTGAATGCTGTTGTAACTTGAAAAGTAGCATTTGCACAATTTGTAAGTAGTGAGGTTGGTTTCTGGAGTTTAGAACGTGGGACTGAAGCTCTTATCGTGTGGAGTGCTGATATGTTCGTGGGAATTCTCATCAGGGGAAACCTATCAATGTTTTTTTATTTATTTTTATGTTGTGGTAACATAGACCTATCAAAATAAAACACGGCCCATGGTTGTTTGGTTAAAAATATTTATATAATTTTTTCTTAATAACCCTGTAACTTGTATTGCCTGAGATCTTTTACAGTGCTGAAACTTTATATAGTTCCTCTAAACTAATTTGGGAATAATTGTAACTTTGTTCTGTTTTTGTGTTTCAGGGAAATGAGGCAAGCTACCCGTTGGAAATGTGCTCGCACTGTAAGTTTCTAAATTCCTACATGATATTGTTAGAGAGGCTAATCTTAGTTGGAGATCAATATGTACAACTTTTATGTATGCATTTATTGCTTGAAAAATTGTGCAGTGTATATAGTAATAAAAGAAGTGACATTAAAAGGTAAAAGGGCTACCTTTGGAAAAAATATTTTTGATTTTTCAATCTATCTTTAAAAAAAATCACATAAAGATATTTTTTTCTTCAATTTTTCTATTACAGTATGAAATAAACTTATGCTAGTTAAGATGTCTATACAGTGAAGCCTTAGAACTGGTAGGTCAACTGGTGGGGCTTTTCCACCGGTGCCAGTACCTCAGAGATGCAGAGCAGCGTGTGGTGTAGCCTTTGCTGTGTTAGGAGTGAAGTGTGTTGCCTAAGCTGCCTTTGCACCCTCAGAGGAAAGAGAGGTTGAGGCTGAAAGAGCATTTTTATTTTTTTTTCCCTATGTATGCTTGCAACCAGGCATTTAGGTGAGAAGCCACTTGGTGTTACTCGCTTTTGGCCACGTGAGCATAAAAATTCATTGCTCTGTCTCACGGAGTTAGTCTACTCTGTGAAAATAACAAAGTATTTCTTGCCTGAAGCTGACCAGAGAAGGGGTTGTCTTGTGAAGAGTCCCTGTGGTGTTACACTAAAAGTATGTATTTTTAACTGTTTTTTCAGTTGAATATTTTTCTTCAGTGCGAAGTCATGCGTAGACCTGTGTATGTACATACGGACTGCTTGATAAAATTCCTCATCTTCAGCGTATCAGACCTTGTTTTAAACAGGATAATAAATTCAAGATAGGGACTGTCTTCTAGATTGCTTTCACAATGCTGGTCGAAGCTGAATTCCAGCTCGCATAAGTCAAAACAGTAATATACAATAAATAATCATGGTGGAATCTTTTTCTAAATATTTTCCATTTTCCAGAGAAACGAAGCCTTAGCTAGTAATTTGCAAGGCCTCTATGCCTAATGCACATGTCCAAGTGAGTTATAATTTGAGTCATCAGTTTGTAAGCACTTGAGAATCTTACCCACAGCACTGCTATGCTTCTATGCTTTCAGTGTATATTTTGTTAAATATGGATGTGTGGGTGAAAGTTTCGTATTTGCTGAAGACTTCAGTAGTCTTTTCCTAAATCATGTATGTCAATCTTAGGCTACGCTCCATTGGTCAGGTTTTCCTTAGGGATAAACTGACTTCCGAAGATTGTTTTATTTTTTTTTTAACTACTTATGTCTCTGTCAGAGTTGTAACCAGTGGGTTGCTGTCCTTACCTGGATTCTAGGACAGGCGATATTCATCAGTAGCAACTGCCAACCTCAAGGTGTATTACTGAGCTTGTTTGCCCCCTTTTATTGCAGAGAAAGAGAAAATGTCTGCATTATATTCTGTGGTTAAACTGTATGTTGAGGATATCATCCTGTAAATCTGAGGTTTCGCATGATTAAAGCTTTGATGCTTTGATGGGCCTTCTCCCAGTAGAGAGAGAGTCAGCTGCTTCTTTGGGGGCAACGTAACTACATACTATATTACATGTAATAATTACAGACATCCCTTTGCTTGATTGTGCCTAATCACTGGAATGATTCCACTGTGTTTAAAGATTCTCGGTGCCTGAATATCCTGAAAGTGGTTTTTTTCAGGGGTACAGATGCATAAAGTAGCACATTTGTGAATAAGTCAACTAAGAAGATAACACATCTTCTTCTTCAAATGTTAAATGTTTGTGCTGCTTCCAAGCAGTTACCACTGACAGGAGGAAAGCTTTGCAGGGAAACACCAGACAATGTTTTTGAAAACCATTTGGCAAGGATTTTGAATGGTTAGACTTTTGGGAGAGTGTCAGAGTGCCAACCTGATGGCATTGGGTTGCAACCTCTGCCTGGCACTGCAGTCGCTATTTTGGTGCGTCGTTTTATAAGAATAATTTTGTTTTGAAGTTGGCAGTTAGAGGAAGCAAGTTCAAGATACTGTGCGGAGGATGCACACCATTAAATAGTCAAGAATGTTCTGAATACCCTTCATTTTATAACATCAGTTCTTTTCAGTGAGTGAATTAGTGTTGTTAGAAAACCATACTCTTTTAAGGAATCTTTCTCAGCTGTGCTGTGTCTGAGAAATTACTAAAAATCTAGTGCTGTTTTACATGGTGAAGATTTGATGTCAGCCAAGCTATGTCAAATCATCCATAAGAAAATTTTATCATAGCAAAAAGCTGTGAAGAAAACGATCTTATAGCATAGTAAACAATATTTGATAATATAGTAGAAAATAGTTGATAGCATCTTATCTTACAAGCAGTAGTTTGTAGGATGTTTTGGTTTTAGGAGAAAGGAGAGGAGTACCTCTTTTCTAACTTGGGCAATCGTAATTGACACATCTGAAGTCATGCAAAGGATTAGGCCAGCTGTGTGTAAGCGTATACAAGACAAGTGGCCGAATGTGTTCTCAAGGGCGTCATCTTTTTGAAATTGGATCTCCAAGACTGAAATGGCTGTCTTGGTTGCTACTCTGAAACACTATATTCCTGAATCAGACCAGACTGTAGATAGAGGTGAGAGCTTTTGCTGAAGGTCTGTTTTATTTTGAGATCTCTGCAATCCATTCTCATGGGAGGAAAAATATTTTTTTAACCTGGGAACATTTTAAAATAAATTTCAGAACATGTTTTATTTGCAAAAATCTTTTTTTCTGATACCTTAGCAATATTCTTGTTTATAATGGTCTCATCTTTGAGAAATACATGGAAACTAGGTTCTCTGTGACCACACTCTGCTCTGTTTTTTGTTAGCTATAACTTTGAGCCAGTACTTTAACAGTATCTGAAAAGCCAACCTTTTAAATATGAGTTTAAATGTTTAGGTAAACACTTTGATTTCACCTCTTTGCTGAGAGATGTACAGCTTTTCTAAGGTTCATACGCTTTGCAGGTGCCTGCGTTGTGCACTCTGCAGCAGTACACGTACAGCGCTTCTGAATACATAAGCAATTAGCCTCCTAACATATCACTACTGAATGTAGTGGATGTCAAAGAGATCTATGTATTTTTAAGGCATTCTTTAGTTTTGACTGTTGTATTAAAAGGAAGCTAGCCATGTTCCTTTATGTTGACTAGAAAAAAATACCATTAAAAATGGTTCTGAAATTACTTTTTTTTTAAATCAAGCACACTGCTCTCCAGAGATCTGCCTTTAATGAAGCTTTTTTGAGTTGCCACTATAATTCTTTTTACAAGAGTATCTGAGCATCAGTTGTAATACATGTCAACATATTACAGAGAGTCCAGCTGAAAGGTAAAGCTCCTTTTCTAAAATGGGAGTTGCAAAGCTCTTGGAAGCATGGACTCCTTACATTTTAACTGAATTCATCACATTTTTAGATGTATGCAAATGAATTCAAGCTATGAAGCAGGTATTGTTGGCTCTAGAATTTTAATAATTGAATGAGAGGAATCTTTTGAAAATGCTGATAGATCTTTAACCAACTATCCTTAATACCGGTACTGCTTAAAAAAAAAACCCTACCTTGTGTTAGTTAAAAGGTGAATAAAATTCAAAATGGATTATTAAATAAACATAAATAACTCTACGTGCTTTAGAAGAGTGAAAAATTTGATGTTTCTGCAGGGCTGCCAGCAAAGCCTTTTAAAGAAAAACATTTAACAGGTATTATTTCTAGCCAGCTAGTAAGTTTGTAAGCTCCGGCGTCGGTGCCAAGCTGAGGGGATACTTTCCGATTCTGCTGAAAAGCATAGGAAGCCCAGAGCCTCCGGTCAGCTGGGGAGCAGAGCACAAAAAAGGCTAAGTTGAGTTTGAGGTTAGAGGAACGCTCCCTGCGGCTCAGCCCGCGGTGATGAGTCACAGGCAAATTCTGCCTCAAATGATGTAAACAAAGCTTGAGCCTCCTTATTTTGCTCCGTGATGTTATCACGCTGTTTACACCATTGTGGACTTGAACCTCCTTGGATTTCCTGGTGTTTTCATCTCCCTCCTGGTCTCCTGAGCTTGTCTTGTAAAGTTCTGTCTGCTGCTGCCACCATCAGTCCTTCTGGCTCAGAAACCTCCACTGTACCTGAACTATCCCATTCCACTAGAGCTTCAGGATCTTTGTGTGGGCACAAGGTTGCCTGTAAGGAGCCTTTAGAGAGGAAGGAAAAGAAGTATTTTGTTCAAGCTCTGAAAACTTAATTCAGCGCTCTGTTCTTCAGCGACAGCTATGTGAAATTTTAAGAAAGTCAGTCTGTTGCTAAATATTAAAATAAAAAAAAAGCAGTCTTGTAAAAGGGACGCATCCAGCATAGATGAGGACTGTTGTATATGCACATTTGTGGAGGAAATAGGAATAAAAAAATGAATAGGATATTTTTGAAAGTTGCTGTTATACATAAATGTTTGCTGTTTTTCTTTAAAGATTCAAAGCAAATAAAAAAAACCCCACAACCCAAACACAGAAAACCTACATGTTTTTTTAGGTAAGTTCAGCCCAGGCAGAGAGAATCAGCAGAAATGATGACTGTGAATTAAAGGAAGAAAGAATAGACAAAAACTGTGCAAACTTAAAATAAGGCTCATACTGTAATACATTCATCTCTTATTTTGTATTCTTATTTTTAAAGCTATTTTTTGAAGTCAAAGATATTGCAGAAATATGACCTTAAAAGTGTATAAGCTTTTTAAATTTCATCTTGTAGAAAGTATTTTAAAGGTAGGTGAGGTGCTTGCAATAGATTTAGGGAAAAAGTAATAAAATGGTTTTGATATAAGTTCCCATACAGTCAGTTATGAAACACTGATCTACAGATGCTTTTTTTAACCGTATATGTTCATTACAAACAGAGACTTTTATGCTCATGAACTGTTGAAGGAAATTTTCCTATTCCTGTAATTACCTCGATTTTTCATTCTTTTTTCCTCCGAGCGCTCTGATCCGTGGTGTGCCCATTGCCAGAAACAAAATACTGGACGAGATTTATATTTGGTCAGCTTTTGGCAGAGATACTGATTTCTTTAGTACTGTTCTTTGACTTGTTTTGTTTTTTTTTTCTCCCAAGAGTAGAAGCTCTCTCGGGTCTCTAATGCAGGCAAACTCTTCACTTGAATGTTTAAAGGTTCAGAATGAGAAATTTGTAATACCCATTTCTAGTAGAAGCTGCTGGTCACCTGGACTCTGTTGCAAGTGAACTGGAATTGACCTTATGAGCTATCAAATTGGACGTGTGTGTGTGTGGAGGAAGAGTAATTCACACTTTTTAAGAGTGAAGGCTCCTTAATTTCATAATATAGGTGGTTGTTGCTTTGTTACAGTTCAGGAAAACATAAAAAAAAACATTCTTGAGAAATAATCTTACATGCATCTCAGACCTTTTCCCCTTCCCGTCATCTGATTCTTGTCTTTATCATCCCTAATCTTGACCTCTTTGACTATAATCTTCAAAAGAAAAAGATTAATTGGGCGCTTTATCTTCTTGTAAGCATTGCTAGTTTGTAAATTAGTATCAGGCTAGTTGCAAATGCAAGGCTGGCGAGCTGAACAGTAAATGATAGCAGAGCATGTATTTTCACTGTAGCGTCACTTGTAAGCATCGTGTGTGGTGGATCACTTTCTGAACCTGCTGATAAAATGTTGGGTTTTTAATTCATCTTGGTAGTTCCTGCTAGAGAGAGATTAGCTCGGGATAAAATACCTTTCTGGAAACAGTTTTTCTTAGCACATCTTGTGAGAAAGATCTTCTCTTTCTACTTCAGCAGCCAGCGTGATGGCGGAGTTGGTCTTCCCTGTCTCTTGTGCCCACTGTACTAATTGAAAGCTATGTAGCAGTCTTTGAGTTGTGTGCGTGGGAGTTACCTCTGCTTCATGGCAGAACTCTGGGTCTCACTTCCAATCTTTGCGCAGATATTTGTGAGGAAACATTGTGGTCGTTAGCTCCCAAACCAGGAAATGGACTGGAATAATGAAATAAGACTTTGCTTAATGCTACTTTGGGGTTCTGAGAAACGATGCTCTGTAACGACTGCTGGTCCTCAGTCCTGGCTCAGCCTTCTCTCTGCTTCCATCTTCATCTGTAAAAATGTCATTGCTGTGTTCTGATACTTAGCGCTTTCCTAAGTGGGAGTTAGAAATGTTTCAAAACTTGCCATTTATTAACTCATCAGTTTGTGTGGAAGAGAGAAGAGATCCAGCTGTGTTAGCGCTGCTTTCTTTTTTCTCTACTGTGATTTTTGTGAAAGTGCAGAACGATGAAGTACTTCAGGTTGCTTTGGAGGCTTTAATCTTTCAATTTTAGTCAGTGCTAGTCCTTCTCTTAATGCTGGAAGTGAGATTTCACTGATCTGGTAACAAGTTGACAGTGCATTATATACACGATAGATAGTACTTTCAATTTATTATTTAATTGCTTTAAAGTTCAGTTAATTTTTTTAAAAGAAATAATTCATCTGGTTTTTATTCTTGTTTTTTTCCAGTAGGAGATAGTTTTAATGGTAATCCTCACAGACTTTAAGGTTTCCCAGGATGAGTTCTAGATGCAATTGCAAACTTCTGATTTCAAAAATAGATCATTTGTGAGGGATTTATCTTAACAAAATAATGACCAGTTACTTGAAAGATGTTGCGATTTCTGAGTATAGGAAGGAAGTAAGAGGGTTGTGGTTGGAGCAGGATATAATTTTAAAGATTTACTAATAAAAATAGACTGGTGTTATGGCTCGACAAGTCCTTGTATACATCATTGTAATATAGGTATAGATTATGTCTATTCACAGCTTCGTTTTCCATTGGAAAGTGTGTTTATGTATACAGTGTGACAGGTCATGCTTAATGTTTTTCTATTTTTTCAAATGTTTATGCTGTGAGGTTTTGTGGGGTTTTGTGGTTTTTTTTAAGGATATTAACTTTCTGAGTTGCAAGTCTGGGGTAGAACTTGCACTAAACATTAGATTCCTGTGTTAAGAGCTTGCTGAGGTGCTGGCTTTACATTAAACTGTGGCGGGTGTGATAACTTGAGGGCAGCAGGGCACAGAGGGAGGGTAGAGAGCAGTGCCTGCCATCTCGCAGACTGACCGACTCCATTTACAGTTTTAAGATTTTGAGGAAGTAGAGACCAAGGAGTTTCTGCGGACAGAAGCCAAGAGCTGGCAAATAACCTTCAGTCTATTGGTGAGAAGCGGCATTTCGCAGGGCGGAATTCATAAGCGACTACTTTGGCTAACCGCCAGCGGAGCTCTGCTTTTAATTCTCTTTTAATACTGTCTTATTTTAGTCTCATGGTAATGTTCTCCATAGAACTTACCGTATGGTGACAGGGCTCCTTCCGCAGGACCCGGAGGGGTTTCTGCGTAGCTGCGTCAATGCTGACGTGGTCTTGATGCTGCGCTGCTGCGTCCTGCTGGTAAGGGCACACCTTCAATCGTGTTCTAGGCTTCTGCAGAAACTGGTGGAAAAAAAACAACATGGCTTTATTGCGGGCGAGAATCTAATGAATTGAAATGCCAAATTGCATACTGGAAACTGAGGGAACTACTTTAAGCCTCAGCAAATGCTGTTTTAGCCTTATTTGTGGAGCCCTAGAGGCAGAATCAGATCTGTCGCTTGCTGGCACAGCAAAGGGAAGATTGTTCTGGGAGTATCAACCCTTTTTTGCCCCCTCTCTCTCTAGCTGCAAGCAGTTACCGAGAGGGACTAACTGCAGAACATCAGAATTTACTCTTTAGGCAGAAGATAATTTTGTGCTTCTGGACTTGTGGTGTGCTCTCTCCCTTTTTATTCTGAAATACTGCAGTTCTGTGTATCTCTGGATTTGTGTCTGGTTGGTTCTTAGGCAGGCAGAGCAAGAAACTGAAGTGGTTGTTACTGCTTTGGTAGAGGATCCTGTCTCTGAATCATCTACAATTTCCAGACATAAAGCTCTGCATCTCGGCTGACCTTAACCTTTCGTACCGGAAAGACTAAGTGCTGTTTGTTTTTATGCTGCACTTTTACACAAGCCTAAGAAGGTATTAATGTGATGTAAAGTGGATCAGGGGGTATGTCTGTGCCTTGTAGAATTTAAAAAACAATTTATTTTACTCTTGGAGAAAGCTAAATAAAGCTAAGAAATGCAGAGGAGACAGGTCACATTAGGAAATAAATCGGTATGGAGAATTCGAAAGCTCTGGGTTGTGCAAGATCTGTTTGCTGTGGTTTGCTGTGTGCTGGCCACTTTCTAGGACTTCTCAAGAACCTCAGTTCCTCCTTCATACCCAAACATGGTGAGCCATTTGTGGACTAACTTTGGTCTCGTAAATCGTGCTGCTGATAGGGAATTTGCAGATTGTTACGGGGAAAATGTTTCAAGCTTTTCAGCACTAACAGCATACGAGATTTCTTTTTGGTCATTTTTATGGATTCACAGATTTAGTCTATTCCTGGCAAAATCCAAGGTGTGAAGTAGGGTACTAGGTATATAATTTAATTGAGAATCTCTATAAATTTGAAGAGGACAGATGAAGTGGTCCTGCTGCAGATCCTGATTCTGCTTTAATTTCTGGGATAAAAAATTAATAGATGTATGCAGGTCATGGCTATAGGTATGTCTATTTTCTGTCTGAGTTGGAGGGGGAAAAAATATCTTAGGTCTCTCTGGGTGATGTTGTGAGTAGGTGAGTGATAACCAGTCAACAGCGGGACTGCATTAACCTGCTTAACCTGGCCTGTATCACAGGAAATCTCTTCCGTTAGCTGTGCTGAAGAAGCACTAGTTTGTTTAATACATTTACTAGTATAATTGTCTTTCTAACTGATTTAGGTTAGTCTTGTGTCAACGTAATGCTGGCTCCATCAAAGGATACTCGGTCTCTTATTTAATTTCTTCATACCTGGTATTTATAAGAGCTGTCTGACTAAGAACTAGCTAAGCACCCTCAATCCTTAAAAATGTTGTGTCAGCATGTGGTATTGAGTGAATCACAAGGCTAACTGTATTATGGCTTGTGCAGGGAGGAAAAAAGGTAAGGTTTATTTAAAGTGAAATGAAAAGGCTTGTGTTTATCTTCAGAATTTGACATCTTTATAATCTTCCATGAGAGTGTTTAATAGTTGTAATAAAGTAGCAGAAATTCTGGTAGGAAAGCAATGGAGAAATGTGCACTGTATTTAACTGGCAAAGGGTTTACTGAAGCATTTCTGAGAATAGATGTGTGTGTTTTTTCCTTTCAGTTGATGCTGATGAGATAAAACGACTAGGAAAGAGATTTAAGAAGCTTGATTTGGACAACTCTGGTTCTTTGAGTGTGGAAGAGTTCATGTCTTTACCTGAATTGCAACAGAACCCATTAGTGCAGCGAGTAATAGATATATTTGACACAGATGGAAACGGAGAAGTTGACTTCAAAGGTAAGAGAGACACAGTGTTTGGTGACAGGTGGTGGTATTTTATCACAATCTAATTTTGCAAGAAAGGAAGGGTGAAGAAAACTTGTTAATCAAAATAAGGTGGTAATTCCTTGTGAAACTGAATACCAGTAAAACTAGTTTCTCTGGTGCGTTAGGACACTCCTGAATGAAATGCTTAAAAGAGCAGATTGCTTAGTAATAGCTTTCTGGGTCATACTCATGAAGTATCTCCTGAAGTACACCTAATTCATACTCTCAATTGTGGGGCTTTCTGAAGTATATTCTTAGGCTGAAGAGACTGAAAAACATGGGATAAATTGTGGAAGTGGTGTGAGCATCTGACTGTGCATCAGTTGTATTTACTTAAATGTTAAGAGATCTGTCTTTCGGAGTGTTTTGAAAAGAGTTTTCTAAAATTGTGAAAGTAGTCCAGATTTTTCTGCTGATACTTCCTTTACAGGATTCTTTTTATGATCTGAGGTAGACGCTTCAAGCAAAAAGTGAAAGTTTCATAGAGTACATTCCTCCAAAATTTTAGACTTATTTTAAATAGTTCTGATTAAAAGGGCCAGCAGGTTACAAATCTTAATTAGTTGATGTTGAAACAGTCTCTGACTCCTAGAAGCGACAGTGCGTAACTTCTGTTCAAGATAATAATTACTAGCTCTGGTTGCTCGTGACTAGAAAAGGTTAAGCAGTTTTTCTTGAGTTTATTTTTTAATTGTAGTAAATTCTTAAATCTTCATTTATATTGTCAGGCTGACATTTAAAAAAAATAAAATGTTAACATACAAAATCAGCGGGTGGACCTTCACAAAACCCCATCAATTTCTATAGGGAGAGGTACAGCGGAATGTTGAGTTTTTGAGACTCGTTCTTGGTATCAGTTTCCAAAGCAGTAATTGTTGTATGTAATCATGCAAAATCCTCTCATAAAAAATAGGCAGTGATATTGTATGTGACATTTAGCTGTGATTAATATAATTATCAAGAGCTGTTCTTCTTGGGTGGGAACAGGAAGTTGTCAAAATCAATTTTCCATGGTAAAATGATGCTGTTGCTGTAAGTGGCAATGAATTCTGTTGTTGTTGTCTGGCCAAGTTTGATTTATTTAATTTCTTTATATCTGTCTCAGCTCAAATAAAAGATTTAAAACTGAAAGAGGATAGATTTAGATTGGATATAAGATTTCATTTATGGTGAGGGTGGTGAGACACTGGCCCAGGTTGCCCAGAGAAGCTGTGGCTGCCCCAT
>JAOXJM010000023.1:18500977-18531941 GCA_026413425.1 Tringa solitaria | reverse complement strand
GTGTCCCTGCCCAGGGCAGGGGGGTTGGAACTGGATGATCTTTAAGGTCCCTTCCGACCCAAACCATTCTGTGATTCTATGAAAAGGGGAACTACAAGTGTGAGGAAACTTGCATTCTTTAGTTGAAAAATCCAAAGTTGAGACTAATCTTTCATAATTATAATAGTAAAACTGAAGTTACCAGTCAAGTATTTTGTTGATAAATACCATAGGAATTGTTGACTTAAGTTCATGAAACTTGTTGAAATTGTAATATGCTTTTCAACTTCATGCTATGTTGCTATACCTCTCTCCTTTCTATACCATAGTTTAGCTTGCAGGTTTGCACTGTTATCATTTTTACCACCAAACGTTCTGGGAAGCCTAGTTATGGAATCTCATCCAGGCACATCACATCCCAAGGGGTTTTTGGGAACTGAAGTTTGCTCCTGGGATAATGACTTTATTGTTGAACAGTGTAAATTTTATTTTTACCCTGTTTCTTACATAAAAATACTTTATTAGGATTTTTTTTTCCTAGAGCAGTTTTCAGTTTTGTGTAATTCTTGCATTAAGTTGAGAAACCAATCTTGAGAAGGAGCTCTACGATGAGAATCCTCACTGGAGTAGATTTAGTAGAAATCTTGTAGGAGTTGTGTATCAAATCCTGGTGAAAGTCTAGTTCAGAATTTCTTAAGTTCTGGTGTGAACAAGTCGGTTCAGTGAGTGCAGTATTGGATTTGAAGTACTTCCTGCGAGAGAACATTAAAGTACCAAAGTATGTGGATGCTTAGGTGTCACAAGGTAGGCAATAATTTAAAGATTTTTAGGGCAATTGAGATTTTTTTTACAGTTTCTGAAAACTTCTTAATGTTAATTTCCTTGGTTTATCAAAAAAATAAACTTTTTTTGTGAATGTTTTTCTTGTATTTAGAATTTATAGAAGGAGTCTCCCAGTTCAGTGTCAAAGGAGATAAGGAACAGAAGTTGAGGTGTAAGTATTTTGATTTTCCTTAACAAAAAGGTTTTGATCCTCAAAAAAATCCTTTTGTTAGTTAACACTGAGAAACCTGCAAATCCAGATTCTTCTAAAAAAGTGGGAAATCGTGAAGGTAGATTGTACGCTTTTTCCACACATTGTGTGTGTGAAGAATTTGCCAGTGCTCTTTTCTGCAGGTAATGTTTGACGAGGTTGCCTTCTGAATATCTTCGAGTGCTTCCCATTAAAAAAAAAAATTAAGGATACTTAGTTCACTAAATTGTTAGCTCCGTGCTTGGCTTTGTGGTAGCATATGAAGAACATGATTTTTTTTTATTTTATTTTATTTTTGCTACTCTGTAGACCAGCATAAAATTCTTGTTTGAGAACTGCATCTCAGAAGAAGAAATCTTACTTAAAATGCAGTGGGTTTATGTTTGTGCAGGATTGTGTCATCCTTTCATGCAAAGTACGTGAACGTATATTGCTCTTTGTTACTAAAAGTTTTACATGTTAATGTATTTTACTTCTGCAGTTGCTTTTCGCATTTATGATATGGACAAAGATGGTTACATCTCAAATGGAGAGCTCTTCCAGGTGCTGAAGATGATGGTTGGGAACAATCTCAAAGACACTCAGTTACAGCAAATTGTAGATAAAACCATAATTAATGCAGATAAGGATGGTGATGGAAGAATATCCTTTGAAGAATTCTGTGCTGTAAGTAACCTGTAAAAACCACTGATAATTTGGAGTTAAAAAAAAAAAACAAACCAGGAGGAAAAATGGTAAACAGCATAAAGGGTAAGGTGTTAAAAGCAGAGTATTCATTCTCATCTGGCAACAGTGACCCTGTGACACAGCTTTATTGTAGATGGTACCGTTTTCTTGTGGCTTCCAACAGAGCAATGTCTCGTGTCGTGTGAGCGAGCCCCGAATCGGTTCCTTCGGGGAGCAGACTCTCCCACTGAAGCTAGCGGGCCAGAAGAAGAGGGTGTTTCATTCAGAGCACAACAACTTGTATAAAGTGATGCCTGTGTCATTTTATGGCATAATAAACACAAGACTAGTCCTAATTACTTCTGTATGTAGATGACACGAAGACATATATTGGATTCCATTCTCTGTGCTGGTAGAAAATAGCAGCTTTAAAGATGAGTTTCGAGTGACTGGCTTGTCGTAGGAGGCTGGTTTTCCTTGTTGTCAACAGTTAAAGCTGATTAAGAAAGAAGTGGCACTTTCAGTTGTTTTAAAATGTCTTTAGCTGCTTAATAGTAAGAATACACTGAGTAAAAAACCTCCAAGCACGGTGGGCAGGCACATACAGGCTGCTGGAGGGGTGGGGGGGTGGGAGGAGACGGCTTCAAAGCATCCGAAAGCTGTAAAACCAGGGTGCGTCGTGGCAGAAGTGTCACTGCCAGGGGTGGTGCATGGAGGGGAGAGGCGTGTCCCACAGGGGTGAATTTTAGGTTAATCTCCCAATCTCTAAACTGGGTGTCTGCTCCAAATCACCCTTTAGAAAGGTTTATCTGCGAGGGTTTGGCCAGATCCCCGGGGAGATTATCGCCAGCTGCAGAACGGGGATTTTAGAGAGGCCACTGGAGTGGGATTTGTGTCAGTTACAGGGAGAGTAACCCCTCGAGTCCTGCTCTTGAAAACGGACACACAGTTGAAAGGCATATTTTAAAAACTTTGGTTTTTACTGAGCAGAATGCTTGAATGTAGCACTTGAGACTTGAAATGTTTGATTTCCACCCATGTCGTGTATCTGGTTAATTAGTTGAGAGCAAGTTTTAAATTCTCTCTCAAAAAAAAAAAATTGACACTTTTTGAAACCGGAACATTTGAAAATCACAATAATGAGTGTTTACACGTTAATTTGAAATGGTGTCTTAGTGACCATATATAGGTGTGTTAGTTACCATACAGTCTGAGTCTATAGGCACTTGAGTGTTGGCTCTTGATTGTTACTCTTTGAATTTACAACTTTAGTTCAAACTTCACTTGTTCATACTTGTCATCCATGCAAGTTCCGAAAAAAAAAAAAAAGAATCTGTCTTCCCCCAAATTATTAGGGCAAAAAGGTTCTGCATTTTTTGGGTTGAGTTTAGTTATTTTCATGGCATTGTGTGAAAACCTGTGGTCATCTGCAGAGAACTCAGCATGGGTTGGAGCCTGCAAACACCTACATCAGTGAAATACCTGGTTATGTCTCGCGCTGGGCTGTTGTCTTCCAGCCAGCCAGCGAACATGATGTTGCCCTTTCTTTTGTCCCTGGGCTTCTGCCCACACTTCCTGTCTTGTTCTACTGTTCGATTTTCCTCTACTTTCCTTCCAGCTTCTTCAATTGCTGACCTCCTGACAAGACACCTTTCATTCCTACAATCTCTTATTCTCTTGTTCTTGCGTTTTATTTCCTTGAATTTTGTGCTGCCTGTCTACCAAAGTACTTTCTCTTCCAATGCATTTGGCCCATACCATTTGGCTTTTGAATTTTATTTCCACCTTATAAAAAGTTCCTCTTGACATGGCAGCTTTCTTCCTTTCTCCAAGCACAAATCGTACACCTTTGAACCCGGAGAATTCTTTTCCGGGCGCGTGCGGTTTTGTCAGAAATCCTGCCGCCTGTCCCAAGGCCCTTTGTTTCTCATGTCACAATGTAGAACTTTACAGGCTGTTTTGGAAGTAAAGTCAGTTTTTCATTTAATGTGCTGAAACGTAATACAAGGTCGGCATGTGAGGTGGGGGAGGAAAGCCAAAATGGCGTCACTGATGCTGTTTTTCGGGCCCTTGAGCGTGTAAATTGTATTAATATAATTACCTTGGTTTATACATAATTTGTTCGCGTATCATACAGTACTTGTGAAATGTCAATTAGTTTGGAGAGGCCTGGGAAGTACTGTCATTACGACTGACCTGAATGCATCTTCTGAATAAAGCGTGTTCTTTGTATCATGCTGTCGGTTCTCACTTATTACTTTCTTTTTCTCACAGGTTGTAGGAGGCCTAGATATCCACAAAAAGATGGTCGTAGATGTGTGACTCTGTAGGGCACCACCCAACACTTTTGCTTTCTTCTCCATCTCTGAAGATCTGCTCAAGACGTCCAGCAATGCTCTCTGTGTATTTAAATGGAAGTATTTTTCTCTGTGAAGCCACATTTTCCAACATGAGCCTCATGAAGCCAACTAAGTGTTATTGAACTTTTATTCTCTCAATAACTCAGTGTAGCACTTTAAAGTCTGAAGGACAGCAAAGATGGAAAGAGCATATCAGTGTGGTGGAGAAAGGGAAGGGGTTGGCTTTTTAATTTATTTTTCTTCATCTTTTATAACAAGGAAATATCTATCTATATATATATATGTGTGTGTGTATTTATATATAGATATATATGTAGCTTTCTATATGTAGTAGCTAGGTGGGCTTTAATTTAATATACTTGATTCAGAAACAAAACTAGAGTACAAAGTGCCAAGCAGAATATTAACAGTTCAATATATGGATATACATCCTTACTTTTATTTCACACAGTTTTATATATATAGTAGAAGAATGTAAAATTTTAACTGGGTGTTAGGTCAACTCTCTTGCTTTTCCTGTGACTGTTCAGATGTTTCTATATATTGACTGGCTGACAAAGCATTGCTTCTTCTTAATTCACCTTAATTACATTTTTTTTGTAACACAGGAGACTAAGTTTATTTATACCTGTTAATATATTACCAGGGACTGTGTCTCTTTGCTAAGTAACTTAGTACAGTTCTACTTAATATGAGAATATAGTTTAATGCTACTGCCAAGAACTAGCCCTCGTGTGCATATAGTAACTGCAGGATGCTTTGGTGGCCACTAGATTCTGTCAGCTGGGAACGCGGAGGGAGCAGTTACAGCTGGCCTGAAGTTTAAGGCAAATCTGCTCTTCTGGATTCCTTTTTAGATACGGCTGCTCCAGGCGTTAGACGCATTCCTGACTTCCTCTTGCTCTTCAGCTTCACGAAATTAGGATCGACGTAACCGTGCAGGATTCCCATCTACTTATTTTATACAGTACTTAGATGATAAAATGTTCTTGCCATTTAAATTCTGTCGTTTCAACCATGATAGTTTCCCCTCTGCATTTAAATAGTACTCCAGGTAGCATAAATAAACTGGTAATATTTTATATATATATGTATATAGGATTCGTACAGGGGGAAAAATCTTGTTAACCTATGCCATAGAGGAGGAAAACTTCACACTATCTAAATTTATACCTCTTGCAGTTCTCCAGTCCTTTGCCTGGAGAATTTTTTTTTCTTTTCTAGATTTGTCCATATCATAATTTGTAACGGATGGTAACTTGATATATTTGTGTGATATAAAAGTAGCGAGCCATGTTTTACAACTTTATATCATCCCTTCCCTTTTCTGCAATGGTACTATTGGCTGGAAGAAAAACATTTGCTAGATTTTTTTAGGACAGTACATCTTTCCTGTATAGTAGTTTTTCTATTGAAAAAAAAAAAAAACAAACAAAAAAACCAAACAAAACAAACTTGTTTTATAATCAGCAGCGGAAAGTGCAGGTTGTCTGAACCTTCTTCAGTCGAGCACCTGTCTGCCATAGCTGTTCCTTCAACTGAGTGCTGCACATCATGGGCTCTGTCTGTGAGAGAGAAATCCAGGTGCTTGGTGTCCTTGCATGACATGAAGTTTTGCATGTAGATCGATTTGAAATGTTCCTCTTGTTTACATAATTTGCATAATTTAAAAGATAATGTTGCCAAACTTTTGGTAAATGTTAATGTTCAAAACAAAAACAACAACAAAAAAAAATAATCTCCACTACATGTAACTTTTCTTCCTCTGGATCAGTACGTGGCTTATAATCCCAGCCAGTGGTTGTATCTGTTCCAGTGTCAACTGCCATGTGCTCTGCTTCAAGGAGGAACTAGTCTTTTGTGAATTTTTTGTACATAAGTATTTGTTACAAACATTTTAGCAAATGCTTTTGATTTCTCTTACTTGCTTGTGCATATCTTGGCTGGCATTATAGAAATTAGTGCTACTGTTATTTCCTTAGGGGGATTGGAAGGGGGAGGGATGAGGGGTTGGGGTTTTTTTTTTTGGTTTTTTTTTTTTTAGTTTGTGTGGGGAAAAATGGTTTATGTTGAATGTTTAGTTTTTCCTCTGCATGCAACATCATATGTTGTGGGAACTATAAGAACCTTCATACTATATGAATACAAAATAAAATATTTGAATCTTGCCTGGGGTGCTCAGTACTTACCTAGACCCTTCCTCTTCAGCTAAATGCCGCTCTGCACCTTAATGAAAATAGAACTTCCTGTTCATAGTTTTTTGTCCCCCCTTTCATTATAAAATTTATTGAAAAACTGTACAGGGTGCAGAGTCCCCCAAGTACTTCCAGGCTTTATTTCAGTGTCTCTAGAGTACTTATTTATTAATTATATTTTTTTTCTTAAAGGCACATCTGGTTGTTAGCTGTCTAAATTGGATAAAAGAATTTTACTAAATGCAGAATAATCGTGGTAAGTGGTTTAAAAGACAAAACCAAACGAAAACTCCCTAACCTTCGTGTAGGTGGAGAACGAAAGGTGGCTTCTTTCTCAGGGAAAGGTCTGAGCTCTGCTGGTGAGAAAACTCTCCCTGGAGCAGGCGTGTCCTTTACAGCAGCCCTTTTGCTGTTCTTTGTGGTGGGGCTGCTGGGGCCTCCTGCGTGCTGCCCTCTCCCTCCCTGCTGCCTGGGACCAGTATCAGAATGCACCTGCTTTAGGATATAAAGATTAGATTACTCGTGGCTGTCCTTGCCTCGCTCTCCCCTTATCTTTCCAGCTAATTGAGATAAATGACCTAAGCAGCCACTGGACAGAAGATGTGCTAAGGGAATGGGTGCGGTTTTACCTTGAGCTGCTCAGAATGGACAAGCTTTCCCCTGTAAGGCTCGGGCTGCCCAGAGCTGTACATTCAGGTAACTCAGCAAGTCTCAAACCTCTTTAGCAGTTGAAGGTGTGAATGAATTTGGCTGGAATAGCGATCATCCCCTACCACTGGAAGCTCAGACACGGGCAGGAAGGCTTGCTCAGTTTGCTAGTGGTTTTGATCACTTTATTTCAGTTTTCGTTTCTGTTTCCAAACCTTGTTACCGATTTTGGCTGACAGGGGTAGGAGGAAAAGGGCCCCCACAGGTGAAAGAGGGGCCGTGGCTGGGCTCTGCCATCTCCCCCCACCCTCTGGTGCAGTTGTGTACCCTTTCCAGGGGTACGGGGCTCTGCAGTTGTTTGTGCTCTGCTGCGCGGGGCAGCATTGAGCCTGGGGCCTCTCGGCTTCACGGGGCTGTCCTTGCAGAGTGTTTGTGAAAGAACAGAAAGAAAATTTCTGTAGGTGCAACTTCTAGGATTAAGTTCAAATACACTTTTTTACCTCTTTTGTGTGATATACTGTGCAATCAGTAGCAGAGAGGGGTTGGGCAACCTGCCCTTGAACTTCATATTCCAGTTCACTCTTGCATTTTCCATGAAGATGCTGATCCATGATGGTTCTGAACAGGTAACTACGCTGATTCCTTCAGGCTCAAATTCAGAGGCTTTCCAAAGTCCTCAAAGCAGTCTCTTTAATACTTCAACATTCATCAAGTCAGTAACGAAGCATGTTTTTGTTTGAGGATATTTAAGTAAAATCAGGTACCCATACTTCTAATATAGACACAACCAATTTAAAATAACTTTTTTAATGACTATACACAAATATTAAGCGTGTTCCAATCAGACAGCATGTCTGCACCAAATTGCACTGCACAAACAGTCCCCATTTTCTTCTGGGCTTCCAAATTGAGCAGAAGACTTGAGTGCTGGTGGAGCTCCAGGCCTCTGTGCCTCCAGACCCTCAGCCCCAGTCCTTGGTGGAGCAGCCACGCTGCAGCTCAGAATCTCTCAGCTGCTCTGCTGGCCACTGCCCGAATATTGCCATAAACTTTTGATGGAGGACTTCCTGCAGAAGAAAGCACAAATTTAGTCAGCTAAGAAGATAATGGATCTTGCAGAAAGGTGTTTTCCTCTCATGTCTGTTTTAAAAGTAGGTAAATAAGCCCCCGGGTGAGAAGGATGGCCAAGGTGAGCCACCCTGTCCATTGTCACAAGTGCAGAGTTCAGCCTGTGCTGTTGGCGTGGGTTGCCCCCTTGGGCTTTCAGACCCTGCATTCAAAATAGTCCCTCTGAAGGAAAAAGCAGAAACTCTTCCTTCTGCACCATGGAAAGGATTTTGGAGCCAGAAACCAAGCCCTGGGCTCCCTTCTGCTTCCCCGAACCCTTCTCTTAAGGGCAACAAGACAGCTCTCAGCAACCTGCCTGTTCCTGGTGCAGGTGTGGACACACCAGGGAACGTGGCAAGACCTGCAGAAAGCAGTTTCTCAGACTCCAAGATCTACTTGTATGTAACAGAGAAGATGAGATAACAGGACTTACCTAAAATTAGATTGCAAATTGCTGTTCGTGCCATTTTAATGTTCTGAAAAGATCCCAAAATATGAATTTTCCTGTAAAGAGCAGTCAAAGTAGCGTTAGTTAATGGCAAACACCTCCTTGTCATTACGTTTAATTAATAGAGCATCTAAGTTGGCAGGGAGAGATGACCATGGAATTTCAGGTGAGCGAACTAGTTCTTTTTCTACAGCTGCAATTAAAAAAACCCAAACATTCGAAACCAGGCGACCTACACCATAGAACCTGTGCTCTTCAAAATCCTTTACAAAACAGACTTTACAGTTTGCAAATGCAGTGTAGCTGCTTTAGGAGGAAAAACGTTGTGGGGTTGGTGGGGTTCAACTTCTGTTATTCATGAGAATTATTCATAATACTCATAAGAATATTATTCATAAGAAAGAATTCTTATGCTCTACAGAATCACTCAATTCCAGGTGTGCTGGTGACACTGTCATCATTCTCAAAAAGTCAAATAAACAGTTAGCACTCATTAAAAATAACAAATAATTTGTCTTACTAATGCTCTATCACAGTTTCAAACAAATTCAAGTTATTTTTCTTCCTGGAAGGGGACATGGATTAATTTAGGGATTGTGTTCTGCCTAGAAGGAAGAAAGTCATTACTTACGTGTCAGCAAGAACTATTCGTGTCCTGGTTACGTTTTCTATAGTGAATTTTGTTTTTCCACCTTTTCCTGCTATCCTCCCTATTGCTCTTGACAGATGATCTCCCTTCAGAGGTTTGACTACAAGAAGAATAAGGCGCTCAGTGACACAGCAGTGGTGTGTAGTTCTGTAACGCTTCCCTTGTTGACGTCACTGGAAATGACTCACTTTAAGCAATATGAAAGCAACTTCACTGGAGGTGAAATTCAGCTGCGTTCACCCCTGTGACAGAAGTGACCATCCCATCCAGGGGCAGCAGAGAGAGATTCTCATACAGAACTGCAACGCGAGGCAGCCTCTTCACGACTGAGCAATTCAGATTGAGTGGACACGATTTACACCAGCAGAAAACAAACAGATCCCCTTTAAACACTGCTCCAAGGAGTCCCAGGAATCCATGAAATAATACACGTTTCTGCTGCCTACTTCCCACCCCTCACTGTCAGGATAGTGGGAGGAACAAAGCCCATTGCAGTTTAAAAATATAGTGGATATGTTATTCCCCAAAACACTCGGTGTTTAAAACGTTTATGCTGTGCCAAGAAAAATCCAATGAACCTGACAACGTGAGGGGTTAAATCCTCATTAAAACATCCTTTTAAGGATGAAGGTCTGGGGGTTTTGTTGGGACATCCTTTCAAGCCACTTGTACCTAGACAATAATTCTATGTATTGGCACAAAGGTTTTCCTGATCCCTGGGGACAAGTGACACAAGTGGAGCAGGGAGTTAAAAAAAAAACCACAAAAATGTACTTGCAAATGGTACACATGACTATGTGAATGCTGCAGGAGAAACTACTCACCATCTGTAACTTCAAATGATTCTAGAAAAAGGTCGTCTAATCTGATCAGAGCAAGAGCATCCTAAAATACAAAGAGATGTGTTATCAGTGTGAGTGTTACAGTTCCACAAGAGATGCAAGCTTCTATGTTCTCTTTACACGTCTAAACAGACGCCATCAGTAGTATTTCCCCACTTACTTAACATAACAAACAATAGTCAGCTAAAGTTACATCAGCTGTTTTTTCAACAGCAATAGAAGCATTTATTTCTATGTAGAGAACCCCTCATTCAGCACACACCCACCTACAGTAACTGAAGTCAGTGCAAGTCTGCGGCAACGAGCAGCCCGTATGACACTGCACAAAGGGGTTTGTTTTCTCTGAGTAAATTTTGAGTTCTGAATAGACTGATGGTTACTGACTGGGACTAAGGCACAATGAACAGTCTCTACATGTGCAGAGCACCTCAGAGCCAGAGAGAAGAGAACTTCCTGCTTGCCATTAAGTACTGCCTCCATTTCATAATTTAAATTATGTGCTGTTTGAAGATCAGCTTTTTAGTCTGCATTAGCTTAAGAAATTAGACTTCCGCTCTAGTCATGATTTCAAACAAATTTATTTCTAGAAAACCACCTGAAGATTTTTTTTTTCTTTGTTACTGTAATTTGCAGAGAGGCTAAAGACTTCATGCAAGCAAATTCCAGCAACCTCACAATCCAGCTATTGGGAGACTCACCTCTACTTGGAACCCAAGTATAAACGCTTTCACAAAATCAGCTGCTTTCGTTAGGGCACTGAGATCCTTTGTCTCTTGACAAGTCTGCAAGACAAGAAGTTACCTTTGCAAATTAAGACCATGCAAACAGGATCAGGACTTGAAAAACCTAAGAGGCGAAGGCTAACCATTAAAAAGCCACATTTAGGTAACGCTCCTGTATTGTGTTTTGCTGAAAGACCCAAGTGATAAACTTCGTGCCCTCTTATAACGTTGACACTCAACCTAGAGAGAGCAGAGCAGGCGATTAAAAACCCAGACAGGTTCAGTAACACACACGGGACAAGATTAACAAGGTATCTGAAGCAGGAACAAATCAGCCTCACAAAGCTGCACGCATTGGAGCGTTTTAAGTTTTATACTTTTGTTTTTCCACCAGCAGAGGCCACGGGATTTGCTGCCAGAGGGCTTTTTTTCAGCACATTTTCTAAAACTGGGGCAAAATGTTCCTCTGCTACCAGTGGAAAAATTTGTGCACAAGCGTGTTTACAGATCCTGACAGGGACGACTTAGAAAAGAGCAGTCTTTGAAGCTGTAAGTAAAAGGAAAGGAGGAAACAATAATTAAGGAAGGTAATTATATTAACGTCTGTAATGTTGAAGGTATTCTGAAATGTCATTACTGCTTCCACACCACCATAAAGAAGTGACAGAAACTAATTTCAAAGGTTTTAATTGTTTTATACTCTTGATAGATATGGACACAATTCAGTCAGTTTGATCAAAAACCTGCTTTTTGAACAGATATCATTCCCTATCAAAAAGCGGGGTTAAAATCCCAGTTTTTTCAGCTGTGTAGTTTCACTGGAATTGCAAGAGTGTTCCTAACTTTCCTTCAAGTTATTTCTAGGAGTGTAAATAAAGGATAGGTTTGTCACCTTTCCTAAGAATCTGGCCTACTTGTCACAAATGATACATTTATTTTCTCCTGCTAGTTGCTACCATCAAACCTGTGGCAAGATTTCATGGTCAAGAGGCAAAATGACTGTTGGTGTCTGTATTTTCACCATTGCCTTATGAAATCTCATCCATCAACAATGGTAATACAGTGACTCGTCTGCCAAAGGCGTAGCGTGAGCTTTGGATACAGAGACTTAAAGCCTGCTACTCTGAATATTCCTGAGAAGGAATAAAAATGAAGAATGGCATCTATAAGATTTGCAATTATACACGGGTATCTGTACCCTAAGCTATTTCAGTGCAATCCATTAGGGAAAAAGCACAAACTATTGAAATACAGGCCTTTATCTTCTGCCACAAAAAAGAAAAAGCATTAGAAGTTTCGTTGTCCCCCACTCAAGACATTGTTAGCTCAAAATTGTCGTGTAAGTACTTAAAGTAAATAGTAGCCTTAAATATCTGGAAAACATTGCACTCCAAAATCATATCTGACAATAAGAGAATTACAGAATAATCATAGTCAAGTATGTAATTTTCTCCTATAAAAATCGAAAAAACCCCAACCAAAACAACCAAACAAAACACCACCAGTTTATGCCCGTCTCTTCTAGATCCAGAAGAGATTAACACTTTTAAATTTTACTTATGTTAACTACTTGCTTCCAAGCAGTAACTGACAGATTTTACTTTGATGCCCAGCGATCTGGTTAGGTCAGACTAAGCAGTTTCCCTTTTCCCTGGCCCTTTCTGGGATACAGAAGGTTTCCCTGGGCTTTAGCCGGCGGGACGGGAACACCTGCGAGGAAAGGCACCGGCCGGGGAGAGCCGGAGAAGGAGCTCCCTTTACCTTGATTTCGACGTTCCTCGTTTTCAAATTGAACCTGATTTGAAGCTGCAGGTGCTCCACGATGGGCGTGAATATTTTCATCCAGTTCTCTTTCAGCGGCGTGTACCTGTTGGCCGGCACGGCGACCTTCCGCAGCTCGCCTTTCCCAACCTAGTCGGGGGAGGGAAGAGTAAGGGGGCGGTGAGACGAGGGCAGGCCGAGAATCCCAGGACAACATCCCAGGGCCCGGCGGCGTCTCCCCTCCCGGCCTACCCCGAGCGCCTCAGCGGACACCGGCGGGAAGGCCGGCCTCTTGCTGGGCCGCGGCTCCCCGGTCTCCATGGCGGAACCCCTCTCCTCCCCGCCTGCCGCCCGCCGTTTCCGCCGGCTCCGCTTGGACGAGACGCTGGTGAAGCCGCCCTCGGCGGCCGCCGCCTCAGCCTCCATGGCGGGGTAAGCCCTCAGAGCCGGGCGACGGTTGGGCTCCCGCGTGCCCGCCGGAAGGAGGATGGCGGCCGCTACTTCCGCTTCCTGGGGCACCCCGGGGCGGGTGGCGATGGCGGCGGGTCTGGACCGGCCGCAGGTGGTGTCGCACGCCCAGCAGGCGCTGAGCTACACCCTCTTCGACTGCAAGTGGGTGCCCCGCAGCGCCCGGCTCCTCTGCCTAGGCAGCGCGGCGCGGGGCAGCGGCCTGCTCCAGCTCTACGAGCTGCGGGGGGGGCGGCTGGCGCTGCTGCGGGAGGTGAGGCCCGCCCGGCCGGGGTAGACGAGAAGAAAAACGCCCCTGTTTGTTTGGGTTCCACCGTTAAAACCTGCCGTGCCCGTCGCTTAGTCGGGGGTTGTTGTCGTGGGAGGCGGTTGGGTTTGGGGAGGATTTGTTTTTCCCCCGCAGCACCACTCGCAGGCCGAGGTGGGAGGTTTCAGGCCAGTGAAGCCCAAACCTCCACTTTCCTGCGCGCAAAGAATTAACCACAAAGTGCTGTTGGCGTTTGGAGTGTTATTATACACCCAATATCCAATAGGTTTCCCTGGAATAGCCCTCTCGGGGGGCTCTCCAGAAGCGGCTGCCGCGGTGTCCTGGGTTGTGCTGCTTCCTTCCCCCCCTTCCCCCTGCTGACCCGGAACGTGTCCTCTTTCCAAAAGATTGAAAAGGCCAAACCTCTAAAATGCGGGACTTTCGGGGCGACGTCGCTGCAGCAGAGGTACTTCGCAACGGGAGATTTTGGTGGAAACCTCAACATCTGGTGAGCCCTGTTCTCTCAGTGTGATGCCGTGGGGGATGTCTGTCCGAAGGGATGTTTCCACGCGTGGCCGGCGTTTGTGCCCCCTCGTGCCACCCGTGGAAGGGACCCGGCCCCGAGCTTTGCTGGCTACTGAATTGGAACCTGCCTGTTTTGTAAAACCAAGGTGAATTCTGCACAGCGGCTTAATTCGGTGCTGTTTCGCTTGCCCCTTCTGCGTGCAGCTGCAAAAACCCTGTTAAAATTCTAGATCCTCCTCTGAAAATTCAGAGACTGGGTTATTTTTTATTATTGTTGTTGTTATTGCTACAATAATATTTCCCTCGCCAAGGAACTGTTGGTTCCGTTTTCTTGAACTAGCAAGAAGGACACAGATTAGTCACTAGTTGAAACTGAAAATAAAATTCTGAAGGAATCTCGAAGGATGAGAATCGGTGGGAAAAGAACCATTGAAACCTGCAGCTGGATGCAACTTTGATTTGAAGTTGAAGAGCAGGAGTCGTGTCTGAGTGGGGATCGGTGAATAATGTCATTTTATGCAATTACTGAAAGTAAAGCTCATCGGAGCATTTCGATCTGTAGCGGGATTTGCTTTGAGCCAAACATAAAAACTGGTGAATCCCACAACAGGGAAGCCCAAAACCAAGCAAAAACTTGGTGTGAAGCAGTAGCCAAAGAAGGAATCGAACAAAGACTCGTGGTTCTTAATGCTGATATCCAGATTTTGTTCCCACTGTTATATCTGTATTTTGTTCCCGCTGTTTATCTGAACCGTTACAATTTGCGCTCGAGTTTCCTCTCGCTGTTATATGAATCCTGAGTGTCAAGGAAAATGCCACATTGTCTGTTCTTTTCTTTCTTGCCTAGGAATTTAGAAGCTCCCGAGATACCAGTGTATTCTGTGAAAGGTCATAAGGAAATCATAAACAGTATAGATGGTGTAGGTGGCTTAGGAATTGGGGAAGGTGCACCAGAAATTGTGACTGGCAGTCGAGATGGTGAGTTAGTGAACTCTGAAATCAGTCTTTTCAGTCATGCTGAGAACGTAGCCCCCAAGCTGCGATGGCAGGACCGCCGCCTGCCATCTGAACTAGTTACAAACCCCTTGCAACTAGTTCTTCACACGCTGTCTTTTGAACCTCTCTCGGGACAAATTCTCTCCTAATTCTTTTAGAAGCTGTAGATAAGCAAAAAGATCCTGTTGTCACTGAGCGTGAATACAAAGCAGAATAAATGCAAAATATCAGCTAGAGAAAACATCCTTAACAAATATGCTTTTTTTTTTTCTGGTTTCGTTTGTCTGGGGGTTTGTTGGGTATTTTTTCCTATCTGCTAAAGGCAGTCTGGCTGTCTGGAATTGAAAGAGGTGCTCCTGTGTTTTGGGTGATCAGGCTGAAAAGCAGAGGCCTTTCCTGGGAAGATGAAGGCATCCTGGCGGCGTATCCGTAAGACAAACCCCATTGTCCTTCTTTCCCAGGAACCGTGAAGGTGTGGGACCCGAGACAGAAGGATACGCCTGTCGCCAACATGGAACCTCTTCAGGGGGAGAGCAAAAGAGACTGCTGGACAGTAGCATTCGGTAACTTATCGGATTATAACCATTGCTTTGAGGGCTATCCAAGTATTTTGGGATATTAGGGAATAGTTTGGACCAATCAGTAGCGGGTTTTGCTTTTCAACGTTGTCGAATTTAGGGGTGTTTAACGTGTTTTTCAGAAGAAGCCAGTTTTGTGGGGGCTGGGTTTTGGACTCCTCTGATCACCTTTGGCCAATCGTTTCCCAGATAAGCTTTATTTCCGTGCCCAGGAACGTAAGGACAGTATATCCAGCTGCGCTGTCCTGAGGGAGTGTAAATATTGCGGTGCACAAGGAAAACCAGTCGCAACTATCAAGCATTTAAGGCGTTAATTTAAGAGAAGATCCTTGAAGCTAAGAGCTAATCAAAGATGCAGAGATGCTTGCTGTGCGCTCCGCATTCTTCCTTTGGAGAGGACAAGCTGATTGTGTTCTACACAAACTGGTGTTTCTGGATTAGCTCCATTTTTGCCTCCAGAGGCTGGTTAAGGAACTGCTTTCTGCCACAGTGCTGTCTGGGGAGCAGGATTTATAGCAGATGAAGATTTAAGAGAGGGAATGTGTTTGTATAGGTTTCCAAGAACAGCGGGCAGTAAGTACTCAGCCTGTGCGGTTTAGGCTGCGCTTGGCAGGGAGAATGAGAATTCTGTTCACGTTTTGAAAAGAAAGAGACTGCCAGTTCTGAAGCTGTATTTTCTATACCTTTCAGGTTTGAAGACTGTTCTTTAAATCTTAATATCTCAAACTAAGATATTTCTGGCATAAATGTAAGTTGAAATTGCAGGTTTAGGAGGTCTGAAACTTATGGCCTAAGGAAGGTTTCTGTGTTCTGATTAATTCTTTCTCCAGGCAATGCTTACAACCAAGAAGAACGTGTTGTATGTGCTGGATACGACAATGGGGACATTAAATTATTTGACTTAAAAACCATGTCACTACGGTGGGAGACCAACATTAAGAATGGGGTAAGGAAACTATAAAAATATTTTTCATTCCAGCTTCTATGCAGGATGGAAAAATTAAAAGGACTCCTGTCTACCTGAAATCTTCCCAGAAGACATTTTTGCTGGGATTGTACCAAGGAAATGTTGTCTTCAAGTTCACCAAATTGTACCCCTCAGGTTCTTGGTCTGGATAGCGTGGGATACTCTTCAGTGGATTCATGTTTTCAGATTATTTTTTTATTTCCAAATTGGTGGTGATGTCGTTGTGAAAATAACCAATGATTAATATGTATTTACAAATCACAAACCCCTCATTTTTTTTTAGCAGTGGCTGCATTTCAAGACTGAACATATTTTTTTAATTTATTTTTTTCATATATATATATATTTCCAGGTTTGCAGTGTGGAGTTTGACAGAAAGGATGTAAATATGAACAAGCTGGTGGCCACGTCGCTTGAGGGAAAATTTCATGTTTTCGATATGAGAACTCAGCATCCAACCAAAGGTTTTGCTTCCGTTTCAGAGAAGGTACGGGGAGACACAGGGTTTCTTAATAAGAGACAAAGTGTTTGAATATAGGCTGTCAGAGCAGTACGGGTCTGAAATGATTGATAGGGAATAGATGCCCAGGTTACTGGGGTGCAAGCTGTGCAGTAGCGTGGCTGGTGGAGCCCCAGGTGCCAGCAGTGAAAGGTCCCCAGGTTTCATCCCTTTTACAACCAGATATTTGGGTTTTTCTGGCCTTTGGGTCCTGCTGCGGTTGCAGCTCTGGGTGTTCAGCCCTGCCCTTTCTGTGGGAGTCACCGTATTGAATTGTGATGAGTGTGCAGGTTCGAATCTTAAATTATCTCCCAAAACAGAGCGAGCCCTCTGCAAACGCTTCTGATTCCGCAGTCACCAGACCTCATGTGAGTCCTGGAAATCATTGTTTTTCTTCAGAACCAAGCATTTTTGGATCGGGTTATTGGAAGTGAGTGAAAGGATAGATAGGAGAGGCTTAGTGGCCTGGAGGCTGTTAAATATGGAGAACTCATAACTTTTTTTCTTCCATCTGTGACCACTGCGTTGATTAGTTTAAGTTCTTTGTAAAGCAGTATTTTTTGTATTTTCTTGTTTAGTGAACAAAATCTGATGGTAATTAGAGGAAAGGAACTCTTGTGGCAAAGTTCTCTAAGACTGCCTACATTAGAAAAAACTGAGTTTCAGTGTAATACTGTTAAATTACTGTTTTCCCTACCACTATTCAAAGCAGATAAGATGTTAGTAGTACTTTGATTAGATAATAAGACAAAAGTGTGTACTGTACTACTGTTTGTAATAATCAGAATGTGAAAATGAATTTTCTTATCTTTCATTCACTACATTTAAGCTTTTCCGTTTGGATATTTGCAGACAGACAATGCATTAAGTCAGAGAGTGTTGGGGTTTTTCCCTAAGTGGTTTCTGTTCCTCTCTGATCTTGCTGTGCCCTGGCTGAGATTAGCATTTGGACTGTAGATTGTTTGTTGTCTTTGCGTAGTTTGTAGTATATTCCCTTCCAGTAATGATGTTAAGAGACCTCAGAGAGTGAAATTAACCTTGTGTTACCCAAGAGCCTGGGAATCCTGTAGTTGTAGAGCAGTTTAAAAACCTGTGCTGACGCAGTCACTTTACCTCTATTTAACCTTGCTCACGTGGCCAGTTTGGAAGAAGCCGAAGTGAGTGTGAGCCTTGGCAGGGCTGCTGCTCCCTCTCTGCAGAAGAACAGGGTGCATTTGAGGCCTGACTTGGCTTCTTCTGCTGCAGCAAGGCCAGAGGAAGGGAAGGTACCTCGGAACAGATGTTCCACTGTGAGAAGGCCGGCTTCTCCTCATAGAAGCGATTGCCATTTTAAGATTTTGCATCCTTTCTTGTGAAGCTCATCCATAACAGACTTCTCTAAGATGCTGATTTTTTTATTATTAGGCGCAAAAATCTACCATATGGCAGGTTCGGCACCTACCACAGAACAGAGATATATTTATGACGAGTGGAGGAGCTGGAAGCCTTCATCTCTGGAAGTAGTAAGTGATCACTCTCCAGCCTGCAACAGGGGCAATAAGAAACCCACCATTTATTGTCTTAAGAAAAAAATCTTCCTGGAAAGGATGAGGGGGGTTCTGCTTTCAACTGCAGAATATCTAGTTAAAATTACTGCTTACAAATACAGTAGAAGGGGTATCAGTACTTGATCTGGAATCCTGAAGTAATCCCTAAAAGAATGTGACAACAGCACAGGTGAATTTTGCCCTTAGCACTTCTCTTAACATAATCAAGATTTAATTATGTCCTTGGTTAACAAGGATAGAATGGAAGAAAATGGATTTCTTAAATTTCTCATATGGTAGCAGTTATGTCTGAGAAGAATATTGAAAGCTTGGACTTTTAACGATTCTTAAATTTATGTCTTCTTATATTACGTGGCGAAATAATTTAATCATCTGAAATGCAGTGAGGTGGGTGTATGACGTTTCAGAGGGTTAGCTGAGATGAAATTTTCTTGCCTGTGGCAAAAGCCAAGCAGTTAAAAAATGAAGGGCTATAGGAGAGAGGTGTCAGGATTCATAACTTCCTGCCTCATTTTTTCTTTCATTAAATATTTACTAAGTATGTACTGCGGGTATAATTGGATATATTCATTATTTTTAAGACATTTATTTGCCTTATCTTGAGAACATAGGAAACCCATCTCTGTGTCCTTTTTAAAATAAAAAGGATAAATGTGTTTTTATTGGTAAATTCTAATTGCGTTTTCCTTTTCTTTATTTCTTGCCAGCGAGTACCCAGCTCAGCGCTCAAAGAAGGATTCTGAAGGAGCTGAGATGGGGGTCGCAGGTTCACTCAGCCTCTTGCAGAACGTGACTCTGTCAACGCAGCCCATTTCTAGCCTGGACTGGAGCCCTGACAAAAAAGGACTGTGTGTTTGTGGTGCCTTTGACCAAACTGTGAGGGTGCTGATAGTTACCAAGCTTAACAAAGTTTGACAGGAAAAATTGAATTTCTGATGAGAACGCGATATAGTTTGCAGTCTGTAAATATGGAAGGGAGAGTCCTCCTGCTTCTAATTTAATTTCTCCCTTATTAAAACTGGATTAAAGAAATAGAAACTAGATCTTTCTAATGAAAGTTCCGATACAGGCAGTTAAGAGTTGTTTGTGCCACAATGAGGTGAAGTTGCCTGGGCACAAAACTTTTTACCCTCTAGAAATGTGAATTTACATTTAAAATAAAATGTGCCTTTGTGTTAACACAACCTATAATTTCAGATATCACTTTACATTCTTTGTGTTCAGTTTAATTGCAGTGCAAATCTGTTCACACTTGTCAAACAGTGTGGCTTTTTTATATATAGTATTGTCCATATGCATTCATGCAATGGAAACTACTGTATATTTCCTCACAGAAATTCTTTGTGTTATTTGCTGTATTAACTAGAATGTTTGATAAAGTGACTCTTTAGAACACTTTAGAAACTATAATGAATGCCGGAATATTCAAGTTTAATGGAGTAAGCTCTTTATTGAAGAGTGTATTGAAATTAAACTATTAAGCAAAATGCACTGTTTTATTGTTTTAGTATGGTTTCATAACAAGTTTTTATGTTCTGTTGTTTTTCTATCTGTTTGTAACTTGGTATTCTACAAATAAAATTACGTGGAGTGTTGTCTTAATACGAACAAAGTATGTTATTCAAACATCCAGAGATTCAGAGAATTGAATGTATTTGTATAGGTTTACAAGAGCAGTGTGCAGTACTTAGATAAAACTTACTCGTTTTGCAGCAAAAGTTACTAAAACTTAACTCCATTGTGAAAAAACTTTATAAGGTAGCCAAAGTACTTAAGTACTTTTTTTTTTTCTTTAACAGATTCAGTATTTCTTCAAAACCCAGTATGAGGGAGTAGCTTTGTTACTGTAGTTTCACCTGAACTTCTTTTTGTAATCCCCCTTATCTTCAATGTGTTTCTTTTCAGATTCTTGCCAGCCTGTGCTGCTGCCAGTTTTTAGCAGGCACATCCTCCACCTGGGGATGTATGGTGGGGGCTTTCTTAATTTCAGTAACCTCTAATGATTTCATTTGTTATTTCTTTGTCTGGTATTTCTTTGTTTCAGGTAACTTGTGTGTGCACATGCAAATTTCAGGTAAAAGCATTTAACTACTTGTGAAACCCGATTGTGATGGGAAAATGTTGGTTTTGTCCAGGATAACTACAAAAAAAGCCCCTCTGTGTCCATTTGCAAAGACGCTCTGTCTTCTCAGCCTTCGGAATGAGAAACTGGTATATGACAAATTCAGGTGAGTCACCTGCACAGCATCAAGCCTGAACTTGCTCCTGAAAACTAGAGGCTGCTCTGTTAAGAGAGAGGTGCCGGGGCTTTATCTCTCCTGGTCCTGCCACCAACTGGCCTCCAAGCAAGATGCAGGAGGAAAAGGAAGGTTAAGGTAGGGAAAATGGGAAATGGGGGAAGCGGTGTGGAAGCCAAAGACTACTGAAAGTAGGAGGAGAAACTGGGTTGAAAGGAGAGGTGAGGAGCTGTAGCAGAAGGGCAACACTAACGCTGGGAACCACATCTGGAAACGGTGCCCTTCCAAGTAACAGCTTGTGTCAGAAAAGTGATACTGGGATAGCTAAATCACAGACCTGAATGGGAAATGGGATGTGAATTTGCCCATGTATTGTCAATCAGCTCTGTTTTGGAGAGCACACCTGACAAGCTTTGGACTGAGAGGCTTCAGATTTTTTTCTCCCAGACTCCAGCTAAATACCAGTGAGATAGAACTGTCCATATTAATTCCTGGGTATCTTAGTTGATTAAACCAGCTGAAGAAAAAGAGTGTAAGTACCTGTGGGTAGAAAAGGCTCACAGGCTCTTAAACTTGTGGAATGGAGAAATCATGAATGCCTGTGTGGCAGGAGGGGACCAGCAGGAGAACTGCAATAGGCCATAAAGCAACGTGTTTGTTGAAGTCCATGGTTTTAGTAGGTCTCTGATACTCAGCTCTAGCCTGTCTTCAAATTTAGTCTCTTGTATCTCGGGTTTAGCAAGTGCCAGTGGGATGAAAAGCCAGTAACCAACAGTAATAAACTGGGAGGTATGTGAAACTAACAAAAGCTTGCTTTCAGAAAAGCAGCCCTTAGTTTTGACCTGTGGCAATCCATTCCCTTGTTAAGGAGGCATCTTGCTCAGCAGCTTGGCCCTGGGAAGTTGCCCCAGCGTGGGCAGAACCACGAGGGTGCCCTGGTGAGGTAGGTTCCCAGTGCTGTGGACTGGCACCAAAGCGGCTAAGGCTGAGCCCAGAATGTCAGGATCTCCGAGCAAGGGCTAAGGAGGTCTGTCTGTCTGTCATTCACAAACATGCCCAGGTGTACGTGCAGGTTTCACTTTGGCTTGGCAAGTAAAGGGCAAGCTGTGTAGCATCTTAGATGTACATAGGTCCACAAGGGCTCTTTCAAGGGATGTAGGCTAAATACTTGGTGGAAGGCAAAGATTCACGAGATCCAGCTGTTTTCCTTAAGACTTGATGGTTTGCTTTCAGGTGTAATATTTAGTATATCTTTTGGGGGATTTTTTTTTTTTTGACACAAGTAATCCCATCTGCTTGTGTGCACAGCAGAATGCTGAGAGTATATTCTGAAATTACTTGAAATGTTGTTCCTCCTAGGGTGCATCCCAGCAGGAGGGACTAGGGGGAACTGCTGCTCTGCAATCTTGGCTACAGCTTGCTTTGAAAAACTGGGGGAGGTGGAGTTCAAAAGAAATAAATCAAGAGCTTTGAGTCTAAAATGCACTGTTCAGAGATGGCCTCCATTAGCTTTGTGCTGTAAGTAAAATACACTCACTAAAAGGTATGTTAGGCAGCGGAGATATGTGGAAATACATTTTCTCTCTTAAATAGTAATTCTGAGTCAAGCACAGGGTAAGGGAAGAAAAAGCTCTCAGTGTAGGTACCTGTGAGGGAAAACATAGAACTCTGAGTACAGGACTGTGCTCTTGGCAGTATTTTTTATTACACACTTAGCCTACAGCAAAAATGGCCCTTCCTTATACAAACAACTCCAGGGAGAGCTTCTAGTGAGTCTACATAATGGTGACACAAATTAGAGCAAGAACACTTCTTAAAGCTCCGCGAGGCTCCAAAAGATGAAATGTGTGTTACCTCTGGGTATTTAATTTGGGGATTCATTTTATTTATTGTTGTGAAAATGAAGGAATGCATTTCCCTCATAAGTAGCTGTTTTCATGAAAATACATGATGGTTTGGATGGCAAGAGTTTGCAAAAAGTGAAGAGGGCTGGTACAGATGAATGGTAGTGCTGTCCTTGTTCAGGAAAGGTAAGGTAACTGTGTACCTAGAAAATGAAAGAGAGTTACTAGCTGGAGAGAAGAGCTGTTGCAAGTGCTTGTACTATGCTGTATCTCCTCAGCAGATTGGATTTCTGCATCTCCCAGGCTAAACAAGAAACTTAAGCAGCCCAAAAGCTGCCTGGGGCAGCCCGGCCTGCTCTATTTATAGTCCTTCCTCCTCTTGCTGAAGACTAGCACCTTGCCTCTGCAGCCTGGCAGCTGAAGAACTTAAGCGTGTTCTAAATAAATTCGTAACGCGTCAGAGATGAAATGCACAGGGCCAAATCATCCCTGACACAGCACCAAGGAGCGCTCTGGAAAACCCCAGCCTCACCCAGAGCCAGGGAATGGAATGTGCTACTGAGTTTGGCTCCACCGTGAGTGACCACGTTTAACAAATCTATCTGCTTGGCAGCTATCGCTTGTTTCCTGTGCAAACCATCCCTGTATGCTCAGGAAGAGAAGAATCTGTTTATGGGCATGACTGCAGCCAGAACATCGGTATGTGTTACACAGTTTTGGTTTTGCCTTTTTTTAAATTTTTTATTTTTTTTAACCAGGTGTTGCCCAAATCCCCAGCTATTACAAATCAGGGCTTTTCCTTTCACATCAATATAGCTACTTTGACTTTCACCGTTTGTACAGGTCGTTGGATTTGGAGATTACAGCCCTCCAAGGCTTCTGTGCAGGTAGTCTATATTTGGCCTACAGTATGTAGTTTTCATCCCCCCGCTGCCAAAAAAGAAAACAATAAAAAATTTACTGCTTAGCCATGACTTGGATTGAATTTTAAGCAAAGTAATGCAGGTTATAACTTTTTATGGGAAGCCAGAATACAGTGTGCTGTCGAGGTGGGTGAAATATCACCTATTGTCTCTGATTTTCCAAAATTCAGCTGTGATACAGAAGGTATTCAAAACCAGAAGCAGTAACAAAAGAGCCAGGACGGAAGACAGAACCGAGGAAAAAGTTAAGTAGCACAACAGCATTTGAGAATTCACCCAATGAAGCTAGAACAGCTCATGTGTGAACTGTGTTAGTTTATAATTACTTACCTCTTTTGCCATCCAAAATAGCAACCGTAACCCTGAACTTCAGGGCAGAGGTGAAGCAGGGTATAAATGGCAAACCTGTGAGGTGCACAGCACATACCAACATTTGGAAGTGCACGTGCACTTGCCTCTTCACAACCAGTGATGCTGACAGGGACATCGTGGGACAGGAAGGCTGGGAATTGCATTCAGAAAGGACATCTGTCCTCCAGTGATAACTTCAGACAGCTTGCTAATAGAATTCAGCTCATTTTAAATTATTGCCATCAAGTGTATTCAATAGCAAATAGGGATTGTTTGGCTAACCTGACTTGATTTAAAGTCTTTGTGCACACAAGATATTTTGTAGGAGCATACACTGCAAATGCAAGTCCCAGTACTTTGGGGAAGGGCAGCTGATAACTCAGGCAGGAGCTGGGGGCTGAATTCATTTGTGTGCAGGGCACAGCTATGGGACTGCCTGCGAGTAGCTGCCCCACGCTCTGGCCTTCTTCCTCCTCAGCCACCGATAAGGCAATTGCCAGCAAAGAGGCAAAGAAGTTTTGCAGGACCCTGCAGCAAAGGGGATCACAGCAGAATATCTCTTCTCGATAATACTCTTCAGTGTTACACCTTTAACTAGTTGATCTGGGCCAACTAGCAACTGGCCCTGTTACTTGCTGTGATTCAGGGCTGTAGCGTGAGCAGGGGCTGTTCCCAATAGGCAGCCCGTGTGTGGCAGCCCTGCTTTGGAGACCAGCTCAATTTAACAGTGTGGTGACAAGCTGTGCCAGTCGGTCTCTGAGCCAGAGACCAAGCCCGTAGCTGTTTAGCTTAGTGGTACAGCTACAGCTTCTGCGACAGATGTGGCTGCTCCAGTTTTCTATACTTCCAAGAGATCCCCTTCCCTCCTGCCTTTATTCCCCTGTCACCACAACGTTAGTAAATCGTTAGTCACCATCTCTGTGTCTGGGGATGTGCAGAGAGAGCTGAGCTGCAGAACCACGTGGAAGCACCTGTAAATTCCCCCCTCTGTTGAGCTTGGCAGTAAAAGCAGCCTGTGTGTAATGCACAGTTTGGGGTTCCCTTCCCAGACCAATGGTTTCTTCCTCTCCTGTCAATGTGCAAGAGGCCACCCAAGGTTGCCAGCCTCTCAGGGTGCTTCCTGATCAGAACATTACACCCTGTCCTCCTTAAGCTTGGCAGTGAAGCTGGTTTTCATCACTATGCCCATCAGCAACATAAATAAAACAAGCACAGGCAAGCCCTCCTTGGTTGCTTGGCATTTTAAGGTTATGAAACATTTAAGACATTCTCTGAAGCCAGAGGGTGTGTGGGTTGTAGAATGGCAGTAAGGCCCACAGAACTGCACAGTAATCGAGACAGGATAGGACCTTTTTGTGTGGCAGTGATTCAGAAATAGTAGCTCAGTCTGTTTACTGGATTGCATTGTATCAGTTGCCCACTGTAAGACTGACTGTTAACAGCCTTGCAGTTGGAACTACTCTTTCTTTCGAGTGAATTTCTGGTTAAGTTTCCAGCTGCTTCCAGTTTCTTCTCTTACAGGCAGAGGCTGCTTACATTAAAACTCACCACTGGCAATAGTTGTGTTTCTGAAAATACCAAGGACCTGATTTTTTTTCTGAATATTTCCATCAGCACCAAAATGTTACTTTATCCTCACTTTGCACAGATGTGAATGACTACATGTGGCACAAATCCTCAAGTTGTTCTTATTTGTGGATTTGCTATGGGGGCTAAGGGATCTGCACCCTCTCACCCCCTTCCCTGTGTCACAGAGCATAATAGAACCACTTCTGCACCTCTTCTGCTGTTATAGCTGTTTCTGGCTCTGATTATGCTGGGATGTTGCTCCAGCCTGTCTTGCCCCTGTCTGCCAGAAATAATCCAACACTAGCAATGCCCCCTCTGTACTAAAGGGTTTTTTCTTCTGCTGTCTTCATCTTTTGCTTATTTTTTAAGATTTCTGAGACAGAGACAATCTTCTTATGAGTATTTCCAGCTTGGAGCACAGTGAAGCTTAGGTTTCTAGGTAGCATTGATGAACAACGATGAAAAATAACAATAAAAGGTAGGTGCAGCTAATGAAATCTGTTCGGTTCAGTTGCATCCCATGCTAAACCTTTCATTTTCTGAGTTATCAATCTTCCTGCAGAGATGAGAGAATCCCTCCTTCATGTTTGTTTCTGGCGTGGCTTGACCGGGCAGTACTTTGTGGCCTGTTCAGCAGATGTGGGGGACAGACCCTTCCTGCTGCTTTGCAGAAGAGCGCAGGGGCACAGGCCTGTGGCATCTCATATCTGTGTTTTCCCTTCCTGAAATTCACATTCCCTTCCTCCCACATCCTGCTGTTGCAGGGTGTATGAGAAACATAAGAGGAACCACACTGGGTTAGACCAAAGAGCCTTCCACTCCTGTATCCTGCCTCTGCAGGGGCCATGTGCAGATAAATAAATATAAAAAACCACCTATACAATGACAACTGCCATTTGGGTCCTAAGTTTTATTTACTTCTAAAATTGTCCTAAGCTTCCTGCTAAAATGAAGCTGGAGTATGAAATACATGGTTCTATTGAATTTATGCACGGAAGCTAACAAGTCAGAATGGTGGAATGCTAATGCATTTAGAAATAAATCTCAATTTCTAATACAATTTACTTCCACAGTCTTAGTGAGAGAGACAGCTATAAAAAAAATTACAGCTTTACATACTAATTGGGAAGAAATGCAATCTTAGAACAGTATCAGAACAAATACTCTACACGTGGTAGATTGCTTTCAATTTATTTTTAGTTTTCATATATGAATGTATATAACCTAATAGATATATCTATATTCAGCAAATAAAGCTTTGTATGGAAAGTAACTAGATATGGTACCCAGAACTTCACCACATCCTGTCATTTAATCTAGTTGGCATGAACACAACCCCTTTTGATTTGTACTAATTACCTTTATCTTAGTGTAGATCTCATCCTCCCTATCTGTTATGCTAAAAAAGCTTTAATCAGAGGGTTTAAGCTAGTCTTATTGAATTATATTACTTTTCCTCCCTAAAACAAAGCTACATCAAGCTCAGTTTCCTTCTTTCCATGTACTTTTACATCTTTATTTTGATTAGAAAAGTTACGTTTTCAAAAGAGAACAGAGTCTGTGTTCAGTAGGTTTAAAGCCATTCTAATTTAATTTGAGAGCAAAAAAAAAAAAAAAGACATTTCCAGAGCATTTTAACTGAAAGGTGAGTCTAAGTTCACCTGGGCTTATGTTGCCACATACGCTGTTCCCAAGTCCAGCAAACTGTGGAAAATTTTGGAGGTTACACTTCTTTTCCATTGTCCTAAGTGTTATTGCTACAAGTTTTTTAGATCCTGAAGATGTGAGACATCCCTGTGGGTTAGTGTCAAGACTCTATTCCCCTTCTTACCCTATCTAATGGCTGGGGCACAAACCTGGAAGCCAGGTATCTTGGGCTGTCTTCCTGGACTCACTGTCTGCCTTGCACTAAATCATTGTAAACTCTATTCCTGCCCTGCCTCCCTGTTCCCTGCATATATCTGGTCTTTGTAAAATACAGGCAAAGACACAAGTAGCATAAACATGCTATTGAGCCAGGCAGCTGCCTGCAACCATCCTTTTGCAAGTATTTGTGTGCTGATACGCCAGAGGAAATGTCAGGTACTCACCCCTCTTCCACTGAGTGGCAAGTGCATTCAGGCAGGCAGGTACTGGCGAGCAGATGGATGATGTTCGTGCTTCAGTTTACTCCTGCTACACCCTCTTCTGGAAACTTGCTGGTCTGCCCACACATCAGAATGCAAATTCATTAGATTACATGGCAAAGAAACTGGCCTCACAGTCACAAAATGCCCACCTCAGAAATGCCCAATGTGGCCGAGGCCCTTCACACACCGGTGTCCTATTCATACTGACAACTCCCAAACCGGCCTGCTCACTCCGACCTGGATTTTAAAAGGTACTGTTTCATACTCTGTTTTTTAAAGACTTGGGCCATAACTTGAGTTTTAAGATGCTGGGCCAGGAACGGTTGTGAAATAGTCTGCAGTTCAGGTAACACAGGTGCTGACTGACTCGCTCTTGAAATGGTTTAAAACGTGATTTTGCACAAGTTTAGACAAACACATTTTAAACGCAAGCTACAGACTGACCAGAGATAACACAAAATTTCTCAGTCTAGTTTCAACACAGGGTAGCTATACTCTCACTGACCTCATCTCATTGAAGTTGGCAACACTTTAGCATTTTCAGCCTGGTTGCTGAATATTTAGAGGTTTAAGACAGAGACTGACAGAAGAAAAGGGAACGTTCTCTGTGTTTGGATGTACTGGCTTTCCATTAATTGCTCGAAAGGGCTTATGGTAGACATCTGATAAAAGCGTCTACTTAGAAAGGATGAGTTATTTAATGAAGTATCTCTGTTGCTGTCATTAAGACTCGCATTAAAAGGCCAAAAAGAGCGATTAGTGTCAGAATAAGCTGGACTTGCAGACAAAGCAATTCTGTTGCTTTGTTTTCTTCCTTAGGATGACTCTAGATGCCTATTACAACCACCTTTTGCTTTTGGCCTGATTTTATCATCTGTATTTTTATTCTACCAATGATTCATTAACCCTTTTGTTATAAGTAGCTTCTAGCATCTTTCTTAGTATTCACACCGGATTCAGAACAGAAGAATTTAGGTCTTTTTTTTTTATTTATCCTGTCTTCTCTATAAGCATCTCCAAAGGCTTTTCCAGTGGCATTGTTTCTGGGCGTTGGAGTTGTCACAGCTGGTCTGTACGTCAGGCTGTGACGCTTTGCATGACCCAGGCTATAAGTAGAATGTTTCCAGTGAGGTCAAGGCTACAGGATTTGGCCTCCATGTCTGCTCTGCAAAGAACATTGACTCCACAGGAGTCAATATATAGTATGTACAATGAATGGGATACATCATAATGAAGGAATAATTATGTTAAAGATGCCTGTCACTGACTATTTTGGAGAAAATATTCAGAATTGTTTTCTGTTGGTTTTGGAACGATAGAGAAAAATCAATAATCATTCATAGGCCTCTCAAAGGAAATGGCTTCCATTAAGTACTGAATGGCAGTATAGCTCTTCTTGCATAGATTTTTTTACAGATATCCAAATATAAAGTCATAAAGTATTTTCAGAGTGGCACCAACATAAACCAGTTGAATTATATGAGCTGTATCTCAATCAGATTTTAGCTAGGATAAATACAAATCTTTAACTCCTCACTCTCTGCTCTTGAAAAGCAACCAAGCAACTCAGCCATTTTAAGCAGAGAATGAATGCTTATGTATCTAGTAAACCTCAAGAAATTCCAAGACCTATGGCACTCAGTATAGAACCTCAAGTTAACTAAATGAAAGTACACATCTGTAGTAGTTTGGAGCCAGTAGCAAATCTGTAACAAACATAAACCACAAGAAGGAGACAGAGAGCCATGCTGCATGATGAGAAGTGCTCCGAGTCCAACCTGTACTGCATTAATATTGTACGTGGTTACAATCTTCTACAAACAGAGTTGGTTGAATCTGAACATTGATCAGCATGTGTTGCATTTTCCTTTGATCTTGTAATTGAAACAAAATATTGGGTTTAGGAAATAAGACTCTGGCAGAGACTTCCTACCTAACATTTGGTAAATCAATTAGTCTATCGATCAGCTGATCAGCTTCCCTCTCTGTATTTGCCAATTTGTGTTATGTGAATACTGAGATAAGAATGAAATAAACATATGTCAAGTGTTCTGAGGTCCTTGTAGACACTTGGCACACTGGAAGTGCAAAGTATTATTTTATTTGGGAGTTCAGGTCTTGCTATTTCTCTGCTACCCTTCAAACTGTTGAATTTCTGAATTTTTTGAAATAAACAAGCCAAAACCAAAACAACCTCTCCCAAATTCCCTTTTACCTACAGTGCATAGTTCTGTAGTTGTACTAGTAAAAATGAACAAGATAATATAATTAAGCCTGTGTTTTCTGAAAATAAGAAACGTTTATAAAAATTCTGTGAAACATTACTGTATTACACTAAAATATTAGCAGAAAGTAGGGATACCATTCCCTACCCCGGCGGTTCTACTATGTATATGAGCCCCACATACAGCTGGAAGGCTTTTAAAGAACCCTGTGTTTCTTGCTTTCATAAATAGTCTGTTATAAAAAAACCCATTTGTATTGCTTTTGCAGCCATTTTTGGTTGAAACTGAAAACCCAAACCTCTAAATCTCCTGGAGGAAAAGGAGATGACAAAATGTAAACAAGTAACTACTCCATCTGAAGATCTTCAGATATGCTTCCAACTGGGAGTATGGAGAAAGACTCTGATTTGCAGTTCATACTGATTTAATTAAAATAGACATAGTATAGCACTTAGATGTAAACCAACTTATTATAAGGAAGCTCACTTTTGCAATATTTTAAATTGCATTGAAGGCACAGAGAAGTGCACTGAAGCTAGGTAAGATCCCAAACTTCCAGTCCCGTTCCCCTTATGAATACACTCTTCCACTTTCCCCAGCCTTGACCTCGACGTTCTTCAGCCTGGACCTGTTTTTCTCATTCTCTAGAAACCCTGATGGTGAGTAAGCCAGCTCAGCACATTCCCTACAGGCAACCAGCCATGACTTAATCAGCCACATACTCTCCTGTGTAACATATAGCTGAGAACAGGCCCCCTTCCACCACACTGAAGGATTCCAGTGATCCTATCTTAATCTGCCTTGGAGGGAATAGGCTGCAGACTTTAGTTACAATAAGCTTCAGATGAGATTGTGAACAGAAAGGAGGCAAAAAAGGTCTCTGGCTAGTAATGCCAATACTTTTGATGCGGATACTGACTTCTGTTTTACTATTTATCAGAATGTAAATCTGTAAAATGGGGATCATATCTTTGGGAGCCACAGATGTGTTTGTACAACCTTCCAGCCAGCAAACTCCTGCTGTGGAGAAGTATTAATCCACTGCATTTTGAACCCAGATTTATTTGCTGAAAATATTCAGGAGAAACACAGTGGAAATTACAAACAGTAACGACATTAGAAACCAACCCTCATTTGAGGATGCAGTGAAGATGTGTAACGTCAGACATAACAGAACGGATTTTCTCCCTTTTCCCAGGAAGCAACTGAAAGTGTTTGGGAACGCTTTGTGAACACATTCACCTCCTCCACCTAAACAGGCTTGCTGCCGAAAAGCATGTTTTGTGCCCCAAAAGAGTGGCCCCTTCTTGTTATGGATGGAAGCTGCCGTCTTCGCCATACCTGGCATGTCACAGAATCACACAGAATCACAGAATGATATGGAGTCGGAAGGAACCTCCGGAGATCATCTAGTCCAACCCCCCTGCCAAAGCAGGTCCACCCAGAGCA
>JAOXJM010000023.1:18486080-18500877 GCA_026413425.1 Tringa solitaria | reverse complement strand
GTGCTCCAGATGGGGTCTCACCAGGGCAGAGCAGAGGGGCAGGATGACCTCCCTCGACCTCCCTCACATTCTTCCTGATGCCCCCCAGGCTGCCATTGGCCTTCTCGGCCACAAGGGCACATTGTCGCCTCACGGTCACCCTATTGTCACCGGTACTAAGGGGTACCCAGAAGCGGTTACCCGCCGGGAGGCGACAAGCTGCCCCCCCCCAGGTTACACGTGGGTGGCAACGCCCGCCCAACCGTCCTGACGTCACCGCCGCGCGCCGCGGGAGGCCCCGCCCCCTCGTCGCTTTCCCCCGGCCGCCCGCCCAGAGGTAAGAGCGGCTCCTCCCGCCTCTCACCGTGTCCTCACCCGACGCGTGGGGGCTGTGCTGGTGGCCCCCCCCCTCCGCCCCGTACCGGAGACGGGCCTGATCGCTTCCCCCCCTCCCTCTCTCCCTCCTTCCCTCCCCCGGGTGGCGCGGCCGGTATGGCGGAGTGGCGGTGGTGGGCCTGGGACACGGCCGTGGGGTGGGAGTCGGTGTCCACGCAGTTAGATCGCTCCGTGGGGGTTTGGGGTTTTTTGTTTTGTTTTGTTTTGTTTTGTTTTTTTATTTTCAGAGGCGTTTGAAAAGGGAGATGGGGAGTTGTGTCCAAACGCGTTCGGGAAGTCAGGTCAGATGCTGAAGTCCCATCGTACCGTGTCCTTAAAGGGTGGGTAAGGCGTTCCATCTGTCACAAAGAGGTATTAGAAGAGGAGATTTTGGTTAAAAACCGTCGGGAAAGCCTGAGTTTGCACACAGGTCACCTGGCGCACAGGGGATGGAGGGAACCTGTTGTGTGTGGCCCTAGAGCTGAACCAGGCTTCCAGGGGAGCTGTAAGTCCATGCTAAACTGTTCCCAGTTGTTCTCCTGTCACTGTCCCAAATGCGGGGACAGGCCTCCATGACTTCCCAGAGCCAAGGGTGACACTGCGTGCACGGCGCCGATTTTATCGGCGAGCGTAAGCGCAGTTGAATGCGTGGCTTGTGTCCTGACCCGTGAGAAGGAAAGAGAACGTGGGCTGCAGGCCTTTCAGGCACCGTGCCTTGAGGTGGGTCGTGCCATCGGCAGCAAACACTTCCGTTCCTTTTAAAAAGCCAACAAAACAGAGTTGCGACAGAAGGAGCCTTGAGAACTTGGTGAGAGTTGGAAGAAGAGCGGGGCTTGTCACAGAGAGGATGCAGTTTGCACGTACAGGCCGGGGTTAAAATGGTTCAGCAGCACCTTTTTTTTTTTTTTCTTTTCCCCCCAACAGAAAGGCAGGTGATGCTTCGAATTGCTCAGCTCAAGTACTTTGTAGTAAATCTGGTTAGGGTTGTCTCATGTTGTGAAGGTGTCCCCTCCCTTACGCTTTGTCACAGCATCCTGACCGCAAGCTGAGTTGCTGCTAGCAACTTAGTAAGGGACTTTGATTTGCAAATTAAACTTTAGGTTATGCTCACGAAGGGGCTTCATTTTTTTTTTTTTTTTGTGAACTGAGAAAAAGATCGATTCCTTTAAATAAACGAACAGGGCACTGGAATGGTACTGGTCGCCCCAGGTAGATGTTGCAGAACCAGAACTGGAAAAGGCAGCACGGACAGAAGAAACAAAGCTGCCTGAGGGAGGGGTAGCGATGAGAGTAAGGATTGATATTGTTAACAGTTGAGACCCTGCCAAGGGGCTGGGGTAACAGACTAGGAAAGCTTGGAGGTTGCAGACTTTATTTAACCTTTGTCTGAGCAATCTTTGGTCACTGTAACCCGTTGCCTTTCTCCATCCTTTATGCAGGCTTGCTGTGAGGCATTCTGCAGGGCCTGGGGATGCACACCTCTTCACGCAGGCAGGGTTCCCCACGTCTGCTCTTCTGTTTAAGCTCCATTTTTCTCTCCCGGGAAGTTGCTTGGGTTCTTTTTTTCCCCGGTTTCCTCTATTTTCCCGGTTCTTCTCCCTTCTGTGTCAGGCTGTGGTCACTGCTGTGCCCTTTCTTGCCTGTGCCAGAGTGCACCTCCGTTCTCCAGCCTACAGTGTTTTACTTAATCTGTTTCAATCCCTGCGAAAACTCCATGTCTCCAAATGAGTTTTCCCTCTTACTCCCTCACTTCTGTGATTTTGCACATCCCCTTTCTTTGCTGATAGTAGTTGGGTCCCCTTTTTGTCGGGTTATCTGCTCTTAAATTCTGTTTAGGGGATAGGTAGAAGAGATTTTGCCTGTTTTTCTCCTGCATCAGTAAGACTGATGCTTAGAACGCAATGCTTAGAACACAACCCCCCCCCAGTTACTGTGTTCTGTTCAACCAAAAAATAGTCAAATATTCTTCTAATAGTTGAAGAGAGTCTTGTTAGCACAGTCAAACAATTAAAATAAATTTGGGTCGCTGTTCTAAACAGTAGAGAAAGGTACTGCATGAAGTAGTAAATTTGGGAGCAAATTTTAGAAGAGGTAGTAGTCTCCAGGGTTTAGAGCATAGAGGAAGTATAGATTGGAAGCAGGTTATTTCCTGTTTGCTGTAAATTTGATAGGACAGAAGTATTCAGTATTGATTGCTGCCACAACAACCCACTGGAATATGGAGATACTGAGTTTCATCCAGTCTGATGATGCGTAAACTGTTTTATGCAAGGAGACAGTATTTTGCTGTACAAGAAGTTCTTGCTAGGTTCAGTGCAACCAAAAGTATGTGTTTTAGACATCAGTTTAGATGTAAAAATTTAACATCACTATAAAGCCCTAGTCTTGAACTGAGCTGCGGTAGCACCATCTGAGCGTGAGAGCTTTCATGAAAACCTCTCATTAAGAAGTGTTCTGGACATACCTAGAGAAAGCTGGTTTTGTGATTGTGCTTTCTGACGGATTTACTAACAGGCTGGAGCTGAACGAGAGCGAGAGTATACTGGATTTGTTCAGAAAAGGAAACAACTCTCATCAAAGATATGGAATCCCGGACAGCTGATTGCAGAGAATAGAATGTAGATTGAGTTTATGGTTGACTCCAGAGTTGGTTTGTGTGGCTATAGATAGGGCTGCAGTGAATATGAGTTGTTTAAGTCGAGATACCTGTTTTCTAATGTGATATCCCCCATGGGCTGAAGTGTAAGCAAGCCTCGAAAATATTACTTCCTCTTTTCAAACTTTAATCTTTTTTTAAGACAGATCAGAATAAACCTTGCAAATCCTCTAGAGGCTGAAGAGACTTTATCTCAGGGCATCAGCAAAAGCCTAGTGGCTGGGAGCTGTTTTGTAGGGTTCTTCTGTGTAGGATGAAATGCTGACTGGAGCCCAGCTTTGAAGGCAGGGTTAAAAATGATTGCTTGGCTGTTGCCCTTTTGTAATATAGTGCAAACTGTGCATTGGGCTCAAGTTGGGATATTTTTCAGGGGATCAAGATAAGCCTGTTGCTGCATACTTGGTATTTCATGGTAGGCTTAATTACTTTTGCAGTGGAAGTCTTTCTTGCAAACAAGACTGTGATTTGGTGTTGGAAGAGCGCTCTGACTAATTGTACTAGATGTGCTCTCCAGCTGCCCCAAGCTGGCTTGAAAGGCAGAAGTAGCAAAACAGATCTGTGGACACAGTGATGACTAGTGGGTAACTAATTATTATGCACGCAATAATGCTGAGGACCGTCTGCCACGCATTAGAGCCTATCGTACTTACAGCTTTGCAAACGTGGAATAAAGTTGATTTCTCTGCCCAAAATATGTTTGTGATCAAAGAACTTAGTCACGATCTTTGGTAGCTTTAAATTTAAGACGCTTGTACCTTGTTGTTCTGTTGTCCTATAGCCACAGCAGTGAACCAGGGTTAGAGCAGAAGGGGCGTCTGCTGTGCTTGCACGTCAGCTGCATTGACTGCACGTTGCGAGTCAGAACTCACGAGAAGGAGGACAGTCTGAGTTTTAGGAGCTGACAGAAACAGTTTGTCATATTGATGTTGCTCGTACATTTGTTTTGAATTTAGGAGCGTTTCTATATGCCCTGACCAAAAGGTTTTGGGTTTGTTTTGGTTTTCTCTGTATAACCTGTAAATATCTATGGAGAGAAGTTTAATCTGCTGTTAGATGAACAATCTGAAAAAAATGATGTGAGCTCAGTACGAAGACAAGGCCTTGTGGTGCTTAAGAAATAGGTAAGAATTAACATGTAGTGTGAAGTGAGTTGCAATATTAAGCAGGATGAAGGATACCACATTAGTTTTGTGTCTTCTGTTTGGATGTCACAAAATATTCCAAATACACCATTTTTATCCCAAACTTGGCAGTTTGAATTCAAGTGGAAAACCTTGTGCACGACACTAATATTGAGCATTTTAAAATTATTTCGGAGTTTCCTATTGCCACATTGATATATACATGTAGCTTCCATTGCTTTCACCATTCATAGAGGTACCCAGGGCCTAATTAGAGTTTATGTATTTCAGTATGACAGACAGTTTTGTCGTGAGGGTGGGCAGGAAAGGAGGTACGGTTTTGCTTTTTAAGCCAGCTGGCAATTACTTTCTAAGCCTTGTGTTAAACCACCAGATATATTAAAAAATTATTCATAAAAGCCACCTGCAAATTGTCTGTGGTTTCCCTTTTTCCTTTCCTTACCTTTGTATATCAGTCAGGGGTGTGTTTTTCTTGGAAGGTGTCTGCCGAGTTCTTCTCTTTGTTCTCCTGAAAGATAAATGCGAAGATGGACAATTTTGCTAGTTGTTTTGTGCACAATCATTTGTATTTTGTTTGGTTTTACTTAAACTTCCTTGATACAGAATTTAACTCAGTTGGATCTTAGATCAATAGCCACCTTAGCACTATGGCAAACTGCTTATGATTGTCACCGGTTTAGTCCTTTTTTATACAGTCTGCATAAGATAAGGTATTTTCTCTTGCTTTCTCTCCATATTTGTGTCTTTTCTGTGGTTCATGGTATTTCCCTCTCTTCCCTTTTTGCAGGTTGAATGTATTATTTGCTGATTGATACTATGTTGACTGGAAAGAAAACAAGGTGTTCCTTGTTTTCTAAGTGGAAGTTTACATAAATGTAGTCATGTTTCTGAATAAATGATAATTTATTCAGATTTTTTTTCAGAAATTTCAGAATATTCAGAGATTTTCCACCTGTGAAAACTCGTAACACAGTTTTTGATCAGATTTAAATGCAATGACTAAGTTTTCTCATGAAAATGGTTTACTTTTGTATTCTTCCTCAAATTTGTTTTTCTTTGATGCTTTTTTCCCAAAGACCACAAGGCAGTTTTTCAGCTCAGGGTTAAAAGGGAAAGATGTTCCCTTTGTTCCCTAGATTGATGTTATGAAGTCATACTACGTTTTTCATCACTATTTGTTTGCCTCAGTGTCCTTAATCAAAGTAGGCCTTTTCTATTTTATGTTTATAGGTTGCAAACTCTCCTTTGCATTCTCAAAATTAAAGATCTTACAAAGTATTACCATCATGCACACAACCATAGATTATGTGTTCATAAGGGTTATTACTTCATAATGAAAATGCTGTCTTACCCTTATTTCCTTTAGACTTCCAAATTATCCACATGCTTACCCAGCAAGTTATTTTCGTAACTTCTCTTAACTGAATATTTTTACTGTCCTTAATTTTTTTTTATCAGAACCTTCGTGCCAAGTAAAATTTGGCTGCAAATCCAACAGAGAAAACCCTCATAGTAAACATCAAATTCAGGAAACGAATTAAATTTCTACTTGTTCAAAATATAGAGAGAAAGACTTTGAAAACCTTGAGGAAAATTTTGATTGTGGTTTAGTAACTGAAACACAACTATTGAGGGCAGTATGGCTTTTAGGTATGTTTGGAGAGTCACTGATGTGGTCTCAGTTCCCTCCATCCTTGGCTCTATCGTTCTGTAGGTGGGACTGTGCAGTCTGTGTGTTGATTTTGGCAGAAACAACTTTGTGGAGTTTCCGATGTACATGTTTTCTAATGTAGTCTAAGTTTGTTCTTGTTGATTTAATGTTATCCGAACTGTTTTAGGCTGTTGACTGCTGCCTAATTGTTGGTATGTGCCAACACTGTAACAGATCCTGCTTGGAGATTAGTAACACTGAAACAACAGTTTAATGAAAAGAGAGAGATCCCTATGCAGCAAGAGTAGGATCTTGCTAGTTCCTGCTGTACAGAAAACACAAGTTCAATGAATTCTCCCCCCTCCTTGGGCAGGAGCGGACTTATCAATGAAGGGTACTGTACGCGGGCTAATGGGCAGCCTTGTTCATTGAAGACTGATGCAATTTTTTCCCTTTCCTTGCTAATTGACAGTGCCAAGTAAATATTTGTGATACGAGGGCAAACTTAATTCTTTCTGGTTCATGGGAGAGCAATCTTAGAAAAATACATTTTAGACTGTATGTGTTCTTTCCTTCTATCTTCCTGTTCTTTCTCTGTCTCATTCTTTAGCTCTAGCCTGAGACATTGGAAGGATTATCATAGATGCTCTAGTGAATGTTTATCCTTGAAACTGCTGCAAAATAGCTTGAGGTAGTTTTGATTGGTAATACATTGCTGCTACAGGAGTTTGTCAGTGGTTGGGTTTTTTTTTTTTTTTTGGTTCTTGCAGTTACTGCTGCTGGATGCCCTGATAAAGAGAGAGAGAAAAGTTGGAATTTATCAGTATGTTCATGTGTGCCCATCAAATTAAGACCATAGCAGATTAAGTACTGTAGCGATGGTAAACTCTGTAGATGATTGTTGGATTGGATTACACCTCTCTCCCTGCATGTGTAAATGTGGACTGACAGACACCTTCTAACCAGGCTTAAATGTATTAAGAGCTGGGAAAATCTAGTGTATTCTGTAGCTTTGAGTATTTGCTGTGCTGTACTATATGACTAGAAGTTAACAACAAGCATTGTTGCTGGACTCTTTTACTCAACCTAACAAGGGTGATTAAAATGCAGGTGGCCAGGACAGAAGGAAGCACAAACACTACTATCCTAAATGGCAGAAACAATTGTAGTGGTATTTTGCCTTTCTGTGGGCAGCATCTTGTAGGTCCAGCTCAGCTTTCTTGCCTAGGTCTGCTGCAGCTTACCAAAACAGTATTTACCCATGTGAGCTACATGCTGGGGTAGGTTGGGGGACCATTGACATACCATGGTTAGCGTTGTGATTCTGTACTCAGCCTGAAAAACAGCTCTGACCAGGACGAAGAGCCATGCATCTGAGGAGGATTATAATTCTAAACTATGTAAACACCAGCAGTGAAACTGGGCTTGTTAAATGGCTGGTTGTATTTCTGGAATCACACTGGTTTTGGTTAAAAACTGAAGTTGCAGACAAACTTGAATAGCTCTGCACTATTTTTCTTCCCAATCTTCCTCTTGTTTGACCTCCAGGAGACAAGATAAATAAAAAGAAACCTCTCTCACTCACACCACGCTCTTGCCAGGAAAAGGGGAAGATCAAATCTTTACCTAAAATAAACTCCAGTGATGTGACAGCTGTTTGCTGTTTCCTTGCTGTTTGCGCTGGCTTTGTGGCTTGGTGTTTGTAGATGGAGTTTTCAGAGGGCAGTTTCTCCAATTTACTTTTCCTCAGTGGCTGGCTAGTGGGATTATTACACTGATCCTAAGTAGGACAGACTGTAGAGGTCCCAGGTGCTCCCACTGTTCTTGATGCAGCTCACACAATGGGCAGAAAAGTTATATACTTCTTCTCTTCTACCCTTATAACGTCCTGAAAGTTGTTGCTCAATCGGAAGTTGTAGAAAATAACCTGACTTTAAGTAACATTAACTCCCCAAGATAATATGTGATTGATGATTTGAGATGAATTAAAGATACCGATTATAAGCCAGCTGCCAGATGGCTTGGCAGTAGCCGTGCTGTGTAACCATGAATGCTGGGATCAAAAAAGGGAGAGCTCTGGGATTTTTCACATCCTTGCTTATCTCACAGTTGCTCTGCATAGATATGTCTACAAGATTTCCAGGGTATTCTGAAATCCCAAAATCAACTCAGCTTCGTTACTGGTAGAGTTACACTGCAGATTATAATACCCTGTAGAGAATTCAGAAAACTGGATACAGGGTTCACAAGAACAATTCCTTGGACCTAGTCCTAAATTCAGCATTGGAAGATGTAACTGACCCTGACATAACTGGTGCTGCATAACCACTTTAAAGCTGAAGTAATGTCTGTTCCTAAGACAGGCTGAAGCCATATCCCCATTTTCTTTTTTTTTCAGTGTCCTGCCTGTTGTTTGGTGTAGCTCTTTATATGCTGTGATTTATAGAGCACTTCTTTTAAACAAGCAAATAATTTCTTTCTATCACAGATCATAAAAGCTAAATGCTGGTTTGGGACTGTTATAAGAATAGGTACTACAGTCATGTCATTTGTAATGCTCCTTCGTGCCATTTTGCACAGCAGTTAGGAGATATCCCTGAAATTAAAATTATAGGACCTTTAACTGTGTCACTGTTCACATCACCCGCTAGAACTCTTCAGAAGCAGGCGTTTCTTATAATGTTGAATGAATGAATGCTAATGCTTTGTATTGTAAAATACAGTCTTTTGACTCTGTAGGGACTTTATGAAAAGGATTATTAGTTTTTTGTTTCCTCTTTCCAGATGGAAGTGTCAGAAGATGATAATAATACAGAAGAATACCCCACAGAAATTCATGATTATCTTGCAGCATTTGAAAAATCTCTTGGTTCTGTAGATGAGATGCTGAAGACAATGATGTCAGTTTCCAGAAGTGAGCTTCTCCAAAAGGTAAATAATCTTCCTTTTGACAACATTTTTGCTACTAATGCAGGAATACCTGGGAACCTGAACTGAAATAAAAGGGTCTGTTAGGCTGGCCACTGCACAGAGAACTAACAAATATGACACTTCCTCCCCTTGATACCTAATATTTGAAATTCTTCTATTTCTAATATATCCAAACAGTCTTACCAACAAAGCAACGAAATATATGCTCTTCCAAGCTGAAAAGTTACAATTCTACCAGTGAGTCATTCAGGTAGAGGACATTCTAGCTTATTCCTGGCCTTCCTTAAAGTGCATGCTGAATGCTCTTTCGTAACAGAGAGGTCATTCACATTTTTGTCTGAGACCTTTTCACAACAAACTGTACCCAGAACAAACTATACCCACGACTTGCTATACTCAGAGGATGTAAAGGTGAAGTGACAGCAGCAAGAACTGATCTGATTCTAGAAGTCTAGACTTGCAGAACCTGGTGCTTGAAAACCTGAGCTGTCTCCTCCAGCTGCGTTATAAGCACAAGTCTGTAAAATGTGGGGTTTTTTTCAGGGCATTAAGACAGAGCAAGGTACTGCCTTCTTTATCTTTTAACATTTAAAGCCTCACACGTACTTCCTTTCTTCAGGGCAAGAAAAAGCCAGCACATGAGGGAACTTCTTTATCCTCTGAGGATTTCTAACACAAATAAATTATGAAGAAAACAGTCTTGACAACCCTGATCTTTTGACAGTATCCATGTTAGAACTAGTGAGCTGTACAATGATGTTATCAGAGTTTCTGGAAATCCTATAGGACTAAAATAATAAATTGACTTTGACAGTTGAGGAAAAAAAAAACCCCTCATTACCTTTATTCTTCCTTTGCTTTACAGCCCTAAGTATTCTAGCATGTGTTGTGCACACAGTCTGCCATGTGTAGTGTTAATATTCATTGATTGTCTGTGGCACACTCTAGTCACATTTGAGCTTCTGTGATCTTACGACTTTTTTTATTTCCATTGATAGTAACAACTATTTTAAATTAAGTTTCTGTGGAAAAACAGGGGTTTCTTTCTGATTATGGTAACAGTAGTCTAAGAGCTTCATGTCAAGAGAGTTTTGTGCTTTTGGCTGTACGGTACTGGCATTTAACATCAGATCAGGAAAATGCCATGAATGGCATGAATGCAGAGGAGAGAATGGTTCTGTGACAGCAAGGAAACAGGCACAGTCATGGTCTCAGTGAACTTGCAGTGCAAAAATGTGCTCACTCAGTGTGTATTTTTTTACGAATACATTCACAATTATAAAATGTGCCTATCACTAAAATCTTAAATGCTTAAAACTGTGCAAATGTAGTGTGGCTTGGTTTTTTTTTTTCATTCTAGTTGGAGCCTCTTGAGCAAGCAAAGATGGATTTGGTTTCGGTGTACACATTAAATTCAATGTTCTGGGGTAAGTATGTGGTAGGAGGAAAAAGTATTTATGATTGCCATTTGAACACCTTGTAGACAGCTGCAACCATTAAATAATCATATTTCATAGCGAAATAATAAGAAACTTGTAATTACCCTGAGGACCCACATTATTGCAATCTGTAAGATAGATGATGTTGAAACTCCAAAGCAAAAGTTGATATTTACAAAGCTGATTTCATACACTTGTGAGAGTGGTTCTGTTTCTTCTGTCCTTTTCTGTTCAGCCTTTTCTGTCCTTTTAACTGAAAGCTTCACCATGTTAGATTTTTTTTCTAACTGCCATATTTGATGATCATAGTTTGTCAGATACTTAACAATACAGTTAACTTCAATTCTTATTAATAATTTTATGTGGAAACTAGATTTTTTCGTATCTGACTGATTGGGTCCTCAGTCGTCACAGCCTTCAGTTTAAAAAAAACCATGTTTTTTTTCTTGTAGTATACTTGGCTACTCAAGGAATCAATCCAAAGGAACATCCAGTGAAACAAGAACTGGTAAGATTCTTACACTGCGTGCACTGCCATACTTTACTTGTCCAGGACAGCTAACTCACACAGAAGTAAAAAAATGTTTATATCTATGTTTAAAATTGCTATGTTGCCATAATAGCATGTATATGCTACGTGGTGTTATATAATTGTTCATATGCCCTGCTGGGCTGTCTAAATTAAGAAAGACTTATTTTTAGTTCCAAACAGTACTGTTTAAAGCAAAGTTGTAGTGCCTGCTGAAATTAGAAAACAAGATGAATGGTGTCATCTTTTCTTTTCTCCACCTTTGAGAATTGGGTTCTGAATAGAGCAGCTTTTCACTTATATCTGTTAAATGGAAAAATGTTACATGCCTGATAGTAATTTATAACTTCCAGTATGGCATTTTTTTCTTATAAATACTTGGAATCATGTTAATCTCTGAGGCTACCTTTTCTTACTTTTGTAGGACTCTAAAAGTATAGTGTGGTTGATTTACTAGCGAAGACGGGAAAGAATCCTCCCTCCCCTTTCCAAGTTGTCCATTAATTCATTTTCTCAGCAGTAAAGAATCCAGTTCAGCAACAAAGCTAAAAGCTTTTTTGGCACCAGTTGTATGTGTATTGTCCAGTAATTCTGCATTAGTGACATATTTACAGCCTATAATAAATCTTTTAGGTTTGTCTTTATATTCCATTTAGATGCATGACTACAGTGTAGAAGGCTGGCTATCTTGAAAATTCTGCTGACTTAAAAAAATCAAATCATTTAGCCTGAAGAAAAAATAAAAATCAAAACTTATAGCTTCTCATTTTAATTCCAGTATAAATGAAAATATTAAATCTGGGCAATCGTAAAATACCTAGCTTAAATGTAATCCTTACATAACCAGCAGAATGGAAGATAGGACTGAAAAATGTGGAGAGCTAGCCTGAATAACAAGGATACTTCTATTTTTAATTTTGTGAGGTTTTCAGTAGTCTAGACTGTATCATATTAAAAACTGGATCAGTTAATATTTCATGAGCTTTCAGTCAGTTTCTTGTTCCTCCTATATTATATAGTGTCTGAATATTGTGTTAATTTAGTGGTACTAAAAAATAAATTTTATCTCTTCTGCTGTGGATATTTTATGCTGGTATTTTACTTCACAATTGCCAGTCATTTTAACTCTGAAGAATGGGTGAATTATCATAGGTTAGATTCTTATCCAGTTCTCATTTCCAAGTATCAAGGTGAATGAAAGCACATTCCTTCCTTCCTTCCAAGAGCATTGTGATGTTCTTATTCATGTGGAAAGGGAATAAAAAAAGACTGTTCTGTCACGATTGTTTTGTTTTTAGAATTGCTCTCCTTGTGTACATACAGGGAATACACGGGGATTCAAACCATATTAATAAAACTCACATTCAAGCTCTGAGTTCATTTCTTTTGTCAGACTGACGTTTGTCAGCTACTTTTTCCCATGTTGATACATGTAGGTTTGCCATCTGTTCTCATTAGCCATCTCAGTCACCAAAGAAATACTACAGTCTTTCATGATTCCAGACCCTGTAAAGCTCTCCTCATTAAAACTATGTTTTTGATGTGGAAAGAGTGGCCAAATTTGTGACAAATCAGTTGCTTATAATCATCGGTGAAGAACTGAAAATCAGTTCAGTAGTGCATGTCTCCTAACTTCTGTTTTAGATTGAAAAAGCTGTCAATGGCTATGGGAGAAATGTGTGGGTAACATGATAGGAACATTTATTTAGTTAGCAGTATCCGTAAATGTTCTGTTACCCAAATGATTAGTGTGGATTATCAGTATATATGTGTATGTATATTTATGTTACTATTATTTGTATTACAATAACACCTAAAGACCCTAGAGTTGAAGGCCATATTAGGCTAAATACATGAAATCTATCAACCAAACTTTTATGTATTTTACAGAATTAATGCAAGTGTCCTCTTTAGTCAGTGGAGAGAAGCAGGCACTTAACAGAGGATTATTTTCATCTTGGGGGTGGTGGGGGGGATTAGTTACCCTCTCAAAGTAATTTTCTTTATTGATTGCAGAAGTAGATGAGGATGAATAGGCACGTAACTGGGAGTGTATACTTAGGTGTGGCTGAATCCAAGCCATGCTTTGTTCAAAAAAAGTGCTAGTCACCAAACGACTCTGGAAGGCTAAGATGGCAAGACAGTATCCCTTTGCTTTATGGAATGGCAGTGCAAACAGGCTTATTTATTGATGGTCATAAAAGAACTTCTGGTACAGCTAGAAATTCATCAGGGTGCCTTAGATAGGTTCACTGATAAGACCACTTGACCATGTCAAGAGCTTAACCATGAGAGTTCTGTGTGTATGCATGTGTAATGCTTATAAAATCTTTGATTTTGTGGAAGATGCTTTTTGGCTTTGCTTGGACATGTTGAATTTTTTTTCTTTTGTTTTTTTTTTCTTTTTTAGACAGTAGTCAGCATAATTCATCTATGTCAAACATCTAAATACTATTTTACCATCTTTATGTAGGCCAAACTCCAAATTGAGTTCAGTATTTTGTTATCTAACTTTGTCTGCAAGAACAACTCTCGTGTCACTGTAAATTAGATGCAGTCTTCATCTCTATGGGACTGTATGTGCCTGTGACAGTGGATGTCATGCAAATATTAGTATGGTAAGTACCTATGAAGGAAAACCTACTAAAGAGGAAGCCTCAGGTTTGCTAAGAGCCTGGTATATGTATTTAAATGATGCTATTTTTCTAGATATTATAGTTATAGAAATGTACAGCGTGAAGAGCTACTCATTGGTTTTATTTTAGCAACAATTTTGGGAGAATGGTGTGAAATATTTTTTCTTTCTTCCCCTAGGAGAGAATAAGAACATACATGAACAAGGTCAAAGAAATAGCAGACAAGAAAAAGGCATCCAAACTTGATAAAGGAGCTGCTTCTAGATTTGTAAGAAATGCACTCTGGGAACCAAATGCTGAAAATGAACATACCTCCAAAACTCCTGGTAAAGGAAAAAAGAGAAAGATGGACTAAATCTTTGTTTCCCCTAATACAAATGAGAGACACCTAGAACTAAATTCCTAAAACTAGGAATTTGTTTTGCATACTTTATGCATCTTGCAGAGGTGCTGTATAGCAACATCTTAATTAAGTTATACTTAAGAATTTTACAGGATTGTATTTTGTCCAGAATATTTTAATATTTTAAAGTGCCACTTGATGTGAGAGAAGTAACGTTTCATTATTCAAATAACAACAACCTGACATGTGCTTGCTGGTAATAGATACTAGTGATGTTTTGTTCATAATGTCTAAGAATTCTTTTGGTTTTTTTACTGCTGAATGGTTGACACTTTTTTATATGTACTGAATCTTCTGAATATTAAAAAGTCTCAAACAATGCTATCTAGTCAGTGGTCTTTATGCAAGAACCATGTGTATTTTCTCATTACATCATTCTGTGAAATGCTGTATTTGTAGAGTTTTGTAAGGTTTATTTACTGTGTTAAACTGTTTCCTTTTCAGCTTCTGAACTTGAACGTATGCCATATTCCCTTACTTCTGTGGCCTCTGAGAAAACTGAGCTTCAAGAGCCACAAGCAAACAGCCTGGATTCCACTCTAAGCCACTGTGTCTAGTCAATGGAAAAAGCAGATATCCCTGAAGGGCAATTTGTAGGGCCTCAAAAAAGGAGCAGGCTGGGGACAGCTATTAGGAAACAGCACATGCAGGAACTTGATTGGAATTCTGGCTGCAGTGTTCATCCCTCACTGCTGACACTGCGTGAGAGAGGAATTTTCTCTGAGGTGGTAGGAGTGTGGTCATCTGTTGGGATTTCTCAAGGATTCATCAAGGAAAGCATTCTCTGGTGCAATAAAAACTACTGCTCTGTTTGCAAATACTCTGTTTCCTGCAAAATGTGAAACTTAGTCATATAGGATAGGAGGTGAGTTAGTTTCTTCAGAAGAGCCTTACTAGTTCATTTTTCAATACACTGAATAGCAAAACTCAGTTATCAGCCCAAAAGCTGTTTATCGGTAATCTAACTACTTATGAAGGAAAAATAAACAGTTTGGTTCACTGAAATGCAGTTTGGGTAGCAGTCTACAAAATTGCTTGGGAAATAGTGTGAAAAAC
>JAOXJM010000023.1:18458436-18481420 GCA_026413425.1 Tringa solitaria | reverse complement strand
AGTGTGGACACATTCCATGGACAATTTTAAAGCCTATATTAGGTGACAGAAAATGGGTTTAATTCACCACTACGTTGTTGCAGCTTTACATCAACACATTCCTGATATCAAAGGTACCTAGAAGGGATATCCAAAGAGTACACAAACAACAAAATAATTTTCAAGCTAAAGATCATCTCAAATTCACAGTGATATATCTTGCATAGCAATGATCCAGAACAGGCAGAAAGGAAACGAAAACTCAGCTGTGCTTACAAGTAAATTATTTTAAAGTAGTAATTCTAGGGTCAAATTCTTAGCTGCTGTTTACCAGCAGAGTCTGTTAAAGTAAAGGAGCAGCTGCTGAGTTATGCAAGTGAAGAAGTCTGAAAAAGCAGTAGTCTTTGATAGTCTCTCATTTGATGTGAATGTTTATTTGCATGAATATGTTGTAGCCTTTGTTTACTAGAATGTTTATTTTTTCTTTGTCCCTTGAGTATTTTTTTGGCCTCACGGGAACAAATTAGTCATTGTTTAAAGCCACAAAGTTATTGTCCCCATTATTAAAAGGTGAGGAGGAGAAATGCCTAGTAACAAACACTGTCAGGTTGGATAGTGTAAACAATCTTTTTGATTTGTTGCCCTGGGCAGACAAACCTACTCCCCAACTCTCATACAAGACAAAACATGTTTGCTCCTGCAAAGCTTCCATGGAGAGAGCATTTCCTCAAGGTAGTTAATCTCATGAGGTGCTGTCCATGTACGTACACATTATACATCCACCTGCATGTTATATATCCCATGGATTGCAGTTCTTCTCTCGGTGTGTAACAGAATGCGAAATGCATATTAGCGAAATGCGATTGTTGGAGACTGTGTACAACATCACAAGCTTAATTCTCTATTGCTTTAAGTCAGTTTAACTCTTGATTTCGTTAGGGCCACAGTAGCAAAAATCCAGCACAAAAGAACTGAGAATTTGGCTTTATCTAGGTATTAATGTCTTTATGTAACAAAAACAGCCCTAAAATTCTAGCTGATTCTTAAGTCACTGACTTCCAGTGAAATTTACTTGTCTGTTAGTTAAAGTCCTTGATGCTTTGACAGTGTTTGTTAAACTTTGTTTACCTTTTATTATATACAGTGCTTACCAATGATACTTCTACACAGTGCCTCAGGTTATTATGGTAATGTTCTGTTCCCAGATGTTTATAATTTTACCAGCTTTTAACAACTTATATTGGACTTTTTCATGTTTGGTCTCTGCCATAACCAAACTTACTTTTTTTTTTTTTTCCTGGAAAGGTTGAGCAGTTATTCTTAAAGTTTTCAAAAACATAGTTTGTAAAGTATAGGCCACATTGGCAATGTTACCTAAAATTTCTGACCATGTTGTAACTCTTCTTCATTGAGGTAAAAATTAGAAATGCACTGGAAATTAGAAAGAAAAGTCATCCCAGTGAAAAATCTATCCAGATTAGGGCTCTAGAGAAACCTCAGAGAACTGCATGGTAGATACTGGCCCTTATGTTCCAGTTTTCCCATGCATGGTCATCAGCGTTACTGAGCTCTCAGCACAGTTTTGAAGCCACAAATAGCTTAGGGAAGAACACAGGCTCTGCAATTAAAGTCCAATTTATCTCAGATGATGACAAGGCTATGTAACATACTATATTTGCAGAGCTGCAGATCTAGCACAACTTTGTAACTTTTAACAGCATTGTTTTAATGTAGCCTTATATGGATTTCAGATTTTTAAAAAGTTAATGTAGACAAAGGATGATCTCATATGTATCTGATTAATTTACATTATGATCACACTTGAATTCAACTTCATACCACTTTAACTAAAATGGAATTAATTTACATGTGTCACCTTCCTCAGAGGTAACCCCAGTGTGAGTGTACCTCTTTTCACTAAGTGTGCTGAATGTAATAGAAATCTAAATTTTTGTCTCTACTCAAACCATAATTAAAAGAAGGGTTACAGTTGTTATACGGAGGTTTTTTGGTTGGTTGGGGCTTTTTTTGGAGAAGGGGTAGTGTTTATTTTTTAAGCTGTGAATCTGCTCCAGGTTTGAGTTGGTAAAAAGAAGTCTGGTCAATTTAATGTATTTTTTTTAATAGGTGTTCTTGGGATGCACAGAATGAAGTATCCTATTTTCTGGAAGACATTCAGATCATTAAAGACTAAGAATTTGACCTCATCCCTTACATATAGAATTACACAGAGTTTTGGTAGATAAATGAGTCATTTCTGGGTATAGGTTAATATTTCTGGATGTATCTGTGCATCGTAGTGCCTTTTTTTTTTTTTTTTTGCTTCTGGAAACCAAGGCAAACTGCCCAGATTGGGACTTGGCCCACTTAAAAAAATTTAACAAGAACAAAATAAGCTTGGACAATGATTTCTTTTGTCTTCTGCCACAGAGGAGAGGCTGTACTGTCGGAAAAATTAAAGGCCAGATTCTGACATTAGCTACAGTGACTTCTGACTGCTGCAGACAGTTTCCTGACTCCTTGGCCCTTCCATTCCCATAGTAAAAAGCCAAGATATAATTCAGCCAAGCCTTCAGTTATTGCACAGTGGTAAGCTCATCTGTGTTCAAAAAGAATTTGAAGTTCCATGTCATTTAAGACAAAGTCTGTATTGGGTAGCCTGCTGGACTCAAGAACCGCAGTGGCCATTACCTCAGCTGGCAAAGATTAGTAACCATTTATTCTATTCAAGCATCTGAACCAAAGTCTTACCAAGCAGTGGGAAAAAAAAACCCACCCAAAAGCTGATTCTCAGCTGGTGTTAACTGGAATGACTTTGCTGGCACTGTGTGTTGACACATCTGTGGCCCCCATGTTGTTAAGATATCTGAGTACTTCTTTGTGACATAACTGAAGAACACATCTTAACGCTTAGGTTTTTAAAAGCATCTGGAAAATTAAACAGACAACTATAAGCTTAGAAGTTTGCCATTTTTCCTATTTAGTATATCTGATACTTCCTTATTTTAGTAGATTACTTGTATAAATTTGAGAGAAGCAGGCATTTTTCATTTGATTATACCACAACAGAGAAGTGTATAAGTACTCATGGTTAACTACCTTTGTGCTTAAAGGCCATTTCATCTCCTTTTCAGTCTTTCATTTTCTGTTCCTATGTCCGCCTTCAACGTAATTCTACTGGGTGGCTCTTCTTCTGTCTCTAAAATTAGATTGAACAAAAGAAATACTGCCAGAATTTCTTCAGGGCTTCTCACAAGTTTGTGCTCCTTGGCCACATCTGTGTGGTATTACCTAAATGACAGTAATTGCTACAAAAACAAGATCTATTAAAACAGGGACAACATCTTATAGTAGGTTAAATTAGTTTAAATTAAAAGGGAAGGTGAATGGCATATATATCCCCTGAAAGCAATATGTGCTGTTGGGTTCCTTTGCAGCATTGGCAGAGAAGTGTCACTCTCAGCGCTCTCCAGAGTCCTCTGCACCCCTCCGAAGTGGGCAGTGCTCCTGCCCTGTCTATCCATACATAACATAGTAAAACAGGTTATTTGTTCTTTTTTCCACTTGATACACCTCAGCAGGTGGTAGACTCATGAGAGTTGTGATACTGTAGCTATATTTTATCTTCCATGGAATATGATCACCGATGGTACCTGCTTTGCGTTACCTGTTTAAATATGCAGGTGCATCATGCATGGTTTAATCAAACACAGCAGCCAGGTTAAATGGCTCACCAAAAGACTTATTTGCTTCCTCCTTCCTTTTTTTGAGTATAACAAAATTAATTCCCTGATGGGGCTGTGATTTACCACCGCACATCTAGGCTCAGAAGTTCAAAGGAGGCTATTTTCCTGTACCTCACAAAAACCTACCCAGAGGCCTCCACCTAACCTCTATCCCTTCCTCCTCCCAGCACAGCCTCTTCACACCCTAAAGATATACAAGGCTATCTTGAGTTTGGTAGGGAGGTTGTGTGTGTAGGTTTGGTTTTTTTTTTTTTTCCTCTCTCTGTACTCACCCAGAGAACGAAAGCCACAACTCACACCTCTACACTGCCTGAGGTAGCTGTGGTCCGCCATTTTGTGGTCAGTCACGGCCCGGCCCCAGGGCTAAAATGGCGGCATCACTTGAGGGCCTTACCTCACGTGAGCAGGGCTGTGAGGAGCTGTGTTTGCTTCCCAGCATGTTTCGATCTGCCCTTTCCTCTACAGGGAAAAGGTAGGATTTTCTCTTCTTTGCACTTTTTATATTTTTAAAGCACACCAGTGTTACTTACTGGAGGATTAGCTCTGTAAAGAGGGAACGCGGGGTTATGTTACTGAGGAAATCCATGTAACATTTGAGGAGGGTCCCCTTCCTTACCGTATCAGTTGGAGATGCTGTGTGGTCACACTGCTTATTTTTTATTTTCCCGCTCCATTTTTATGTTTATCCCCAGTACGTGGCACGAGTGGAAGTGCTGTGGCAGACTGCTTGGGGGGGGCTTTGCTGGGGACGGCCCCATGGTTAACGTGGTGGCGGCTGCCGTCTCCTTCTCTTCCTGCGGGCAGTCCCGGAGGGGGCAGAAGCTGAGGGAAGAAACTGGGAGGGGACAGCGGGAAAGCAAATTTAGACGAGGCCTTTGACACATGGTGTGTGTCGGCAAATTTTAGTCTTGCCGTTTCTTTTCCACTTGGTGGCAGCAAAGGAGCATCAAACAGGCCGGAGGAAACGGCGAGAAGTGTTTTGTTTTTTTTTTCTTAAAAAAAAAAAAAAGCCTTAGAAATCGGCTCCTGAGATTGAGGGACTAAAAAAAAAATAATAAAAAAATCCCCAAAAAACCTCCCACAAAACAAACCGAAAGGAAAAAGAACCAAAGCTTTCAAAAATCTGTGAAAATACAGAAACGCGGCATTTCTAAGACAAATGAAATTGTTGCTCTACCCATTAGGTAGTCACAGTTAAAAGTGCTTCTTACCTTATTTCTTTTTTAACAAGCTTGTGTAGTATACTGTAGCGTGTCTCTTAACTTTGGCGGGTTTTAGCAGCTTTTTATGAGCAACTAGTTAAATTCCCGTATGCTCTGCTTAGTTTCTGTCTGATTTCTTGGAGAGGTTCTAAAAACGGTGTGTGTATATATGTAATGTAATGTCTGCATAATTGGAAAGTACCGCATTGATTTCTAAATTCAGCTGAGTTTATAGGCCTGTTTTTACTCTCACTTACACCTGTTTTATGCTCATGGAAAGGCTGCTAATGCTTATGGGTTTGTTTCTAATTTACAGTGGTGTAAGCAAGAAGCAGATCAGGTCCTTTATTCTCCCGCTCAGGATCCTGATAGATTGCAAATACTGAGTGGAAAAGGGCAGCGTTTCAAAACGGCAGACTGGGGTACAGGACCTCGGCCGGTGCAACGAGCCATGCTCCGTGGACTCCAAAGGCTTTGCACTTCTTTGGGAATGAAGCGATGCAGATTTACCAGAAGGACTAAGCAGGTGTTGACTTGTCTTCCCCGCTTACTGCCTGTCAGTCCTAGCTGGCATGATGCGTCATGCTGGGCATGTTGTTTGAGGTGAGCACATCTGCGCAGTGCCCCCATTCAGATTAGAGTTGTGTCCTTCCCAGTGGGAGGGAAAAGATGGTCAAGGGCTGCAGCCTTGGCCAGCAAAAGTGGATGTTCTTCTATTAATAATAGCAAGATGCTGTTTTTTCACCAGAACAGGATGGTAGCCTCAAATGGCTTTTAAAATAACTTTATCTGGGAAGGTTTCTGAGGCGAGGTGTAATTTTCACAGTGTTTATTCTGTGCTTAGCATCTGGTCACCAATGATTTTCATGCCGGTGCTTAAACTAGCAAATGAGCACATCGCAAGTCCAAGAATCTTGTATGTTAAGTCTTGAATCTTGCTTTCACTTAGACAACTGTAAATCTTAGATAACCTTAGTGATTCCTGTGGATTAACACCATTAAAATAATAAGGCATTAGTAAAGACTTATTTTAAGGTCTTCCTTAGACCTGAGGTTTGATTCTGCTTTGAAATAAATCAGGGCTGGCTCTAATGAAATCATTACTATTATGTAGTTGTGAAATCCTGGTGGCGGCAATAGACCTTGTGTTCTGTTTTACATTCCTTGAGCAAAACTTCTGGTGATTCACCCCTCCTGCCCCAGTTTCCCCACTGAATTTAGGAGGAATGCAAAGTCAAGTCCTTTAGCTTCAGTCACAGCCCATTGACACATGTAGTTGCTTGCATATTGGTCATTCCTTTTTTCTCTCCAGAATTTCAGCAGTATGTGTCTCTTTGAAGATTTTGTTCCTGAATCAACCCGTTGGTATAACATTATGCTGGCTGAGTCCCAAGATGAATTCCCCGTTTGTATCTCAGAGAGTTGAATGCAAAAAACTCAGCTCCCAGTAGAGAATGAATGCTCGCTGCCAAAGCCTTTAACTCTTTGATTTTATTTTTTTAGAGGGAAAACAGATTATTATACACATCCATTGAGAAAAAAAAGGATTTTTACTTTTTCTCATCTTCCTTTTTCTTTGTAAACAATATTTCTATACCTGTGCTGCCTCCTGTAACACTCCTGGGGAACACAAGGAGGGCATCAGTGTGATGATAGGACAGGGACATCGAGTCCTCTGCTAGACAATGATGTTGCCTAGTCCTGTTAAAAAAAAAAATCCTGTCAACATCCTTCACTAGTTAGGTTTGTTGGCCCCAAGAAAGTTGATCCAGGACTGTATTCCTGTATTTAAGCTCTTGGTTTAACAATATCTTTCTTATTTCAAGTCAAAATATGCCCATGAGAAACTTTAAAGCCATTTGTTCGTGTGTCAAAGTACTGCTTTCCTTTAAATAGAAACCCTGCTTTTGCTCCAACTGCAGTGAATTTTCTCTCGTTTTGATTGATTACAATCTCTGTTAATTTTGGGTTTGCTTTGTGATGGAGGGACTAGGACTAAAACTGGTAGAAACTGGTCTGTAGGTGCTGGAAATACCATAGTAACACTCCTTTGATCCCATGCAGAGTTCCCAGTGACTTTGGCTTAGGTTTTGCTATTGTAAATTTCAAAATCCTTCAGTTTCCTGGATCTGTAGGTGAGTCTCTGCCTTTAACTTAATTTACCTTTCTATTTTGTAGTGGTTGCTGTTTCCATCTAGTAAAAGAAGTCGTTGGACTTTTCAAGCTCAGCAGAAAGGCCCCAAACCTCAGTAAACACTGGATTGCGCTCATCACCATAAGTGACTGGAAGGAAAGTGAAATTAAAGAGCAAAACTTTTGAATGCTGCAATTGGCTGAAGGGCAACAGCAGTTTGCCATCCTGTGAATGTTACAAAGTAAGACTTTGCAATGTTGTCTACAGGTGCAGAGGCCTAACCCTCCTAAACCCTCAAACTCTCCAGAAACAGCAAACAACCCTCCTGGGCTTGGATTCCAGCCAGTGACAGAGAAAATAGAATTGGGAAAAGAAGTGATTAACTCTTTTCACTCCTTTTCGCTGAAATGGCAGTTAAGCTCAGTTCTGCCCTCTGAGGTTAAGTCCCTCCAGCCTTGTAGTGCCCTGGTAACAGAGTGCTTTGTTGGAGTGGAATAGGCTGGGTTTTTTTTCCATAGTCCCTATGAAGCCATTGTAACTACTGTTGTCTACCATTGGCACCCATGGAAACTTTTTTTTTTTTAAAATTTTATTAAATTAAATCCATTAAGGAAAGATTGGCAGCAACAGTTGAAGTGATATCATTTTGATTATAAGTTTATTATGCCTTGACGATGGATGAGTCAGGAAACGGACGTTTTTCATGACAGCACCAGGTTAACTTGCTGTTTGTAGCTAAATATAATTTTCCATCTGTCTTCAGTGTTTATGGCGGTAAGGGCTTTAAGTTTGAAGCCGTAAGTTCTGCTCATATCACTGCTGGCTGAAGGAGCATTATATTGAATTGTGCTAGTTGCAGAGATGGACTTTCATGTGTGGGGCAGCGTTGCAGATGGAACAATCTTGAGTGGGAAAGTTGTTTTTCAGCAGCATTTTAGTGAAGTTTTAGCTGAAAAACTAAAGCACTTAAATCTTTAAAACAGGGCCTTAAGAAGCCTGAACTTTCTGATCTAGAAAACAAGATGTCTCCCTACATGTATCTGTCCTACATATGTAATGTGGCCCACACAGTTGTCTGAGGGAAGTATGAGAGGGAATGGGTTTAGATGATCCCTCATGTGAGGGGAAGGGGAAAGATGGTCCATGCCAGAGGCAGTCTTCTTGCTGGGGCAGCCTTACTGATACTATGATTTTAGGGGAACTCTTTTAAACTTGAAGTGATAGATGTCAAGCAAGGAAATCCAGGCTTTAGCATTGTCCTTGTTAGTGTAGCCAAGGCAAAGCTTTTACTTGTGATATGTTTCATTCATGTGGTGTTTCTTAATGTCTATGTAGCCAGTGTGTGTTACAGGCTTCTCCCCTTCCCTGTGTACAAGTTTGAAGCACTTTCTGTTTGAGGGAATGAGAGCTGTTTGGCCTTGCTTCAGCTTTGTTCAAGGACTGTTAAAACGTCTGTCAGAAAAAGGTGAGAGAAAGTAAATGCTTACATGCTGCTAGGCCACCCTAGAGTTGCATTCTAGGTGCTATTGCTTCTGTGCTGCATGCCCAGCCTGGCCTCTTGTACTGCCTGTGGATATTGTTTCATTGTCTGAGGGTATATGCTCTCACCAGCAGTCACTAGACCATCAGACTACTTCTCTGTAAAACTGAAGGCTGTAAAGAAGCCCTTTGAAGCCCTTCTGGCCACATTTTGTTTCCACTCTTCAGATACATCTTACTGTGCTGGGTTCTTGGTTGTGGTTTAAAAAATGACAGTAATCCATTTCCTTTTCTGTTTGCTTTGCCTGGTGTAAGGAGTAGCATGGAAAACGTTTTGCTTCCATGAATGTCATTTAAGGCTCTTGAGGGTTTTTTCCATGCATTTTTGAGTGTGAAATCTTGTACTCTACTTACAAATAACTGATCATCGGAATAGCTCCTCCTTTTCTTACTTTGAGGAGGTTTGCTTTCGGCCTGATGCAGGTGAAGATAGATGGTCACCAGAGCACTGTTTTGAAATGGGATATTGTGTTGCCCTAGATTAGAAGGAGAGTAGTGCTTATTTTCTGTGCAAATAACAGAATAGCTACCTTAAATTTTAATTTAGTTGGTTACCAAAAGTGAGCCACACAGCTTCTTACTGTCATTCACAAAAGGGATAGGATTGCTGGGTCAAATTGTTCCAATCCATATGTCATTTTGTCTATATGTCATAGGAGAGAACAATGCACTTGTGGTTAGACTGGAAGATTTATTCTTTTTAATCTATATTATTCCTCTTTTTTTCCTTTTGTTTCCCTCTGTTCTTCTTAACAAACAGAAACCCATGGTCCTAACAAGAAAATGTAAACCCAGTTGGTGTTTTCTGGGGATGGGAATGAAGGACAACAATTTGATTCTTAAGTGGTTACTAGAGTGAGGTGAAGAGGTTTATCCAGAGTTCCTCAATGACTCCTTGTTAAGGTGGGACCCCGCTGCAGAGCAAGCAGTCACTGTTGCACGGAGAATATATTTCAGACAAAGATTCACTGGGCTTCTCTGGATGCTTCTACAGATTCAACCAATTGCTCTTTCTCTGTAGAGACTGACCATATTACAAAGGTTCTCTTTCAGAGATTATTGCTTAAAGATCACAAAAGATGTTGTAATACTAATAAAAGCATTAAAAAGAAGAAAGTGAAGAATTAGGCAAGAAATACAAAGGAATGGAATGCATAACCACTCCTTTTCCTCAGTATTTACCCTGGAGTGTTCCCCTCAGAGAGCATGCTATAATGTCAGCTCTGTTTACTCCTTGAGTAAATGTCTGGTGTCACTTTAATAAATCAGAGGAACTCTGCTCAGAAAGATATGAAGCCTGTCATTTGATCATTAAGATTATTTACTATAGGGTATGTAGTTGAAATACAATAGTAATACAGACACACACAAACTCCTAAACAGGAAAAATTAATGCACGAAGCCTGCCATAGTATGTTTTAAGGAAAAAGAATGTTGACATAAATCATTCAAATACCTAGTTTAGATCATTGGGGAGGTGTTTGATTCAGAACCTTCCGAGTCGATCCAAAGTGGTATAGCCTGTTTTAAGTAGATCAACACAATAGATGGGGCTAATTATTATGGGACATCTGTACATGACAGGCTTCTTTCAGATACATTTTCCTGTACTGAATGATATGAGATGTAACTTCAAGTTCACAGAGCAGTGTAGGCAGCATGAGCCATGGGTGTAGACATGTTTATAATAGCAAAGCTACACTTTTACCAGTGGGGTTTGCTTTCCTTAGGGAATATCAACATGGTGTTGCCACATTATCACCTGAATTACTTCGTTTTTCTTCATGGGTGCTTTACATCTCGTTGAGTTCATTTGCGTTTCCTAAGAGAGATACATCCCCAGTTTGCTCCAGAGGTTGTGGTTAAGGAAAAAGAACGGAGGCAGTAGGAAGATTAATAATACTTGTTTAATAGATTTATGTTTGTGTTCTTTTTGCTTTCAAGCTGCAGATAGTTTTTCAGTACACTTATAAGTGTTGCCAGCATGATTCCTTGAGAAGCCAATGAACACCAACAGAGATCTGGCAGCTCTAGGACTTTGCAGTTCATGCTGCTTAATCCTGATTGAATTCCTCTGTGGCTGAGCAAGGCTCAGAGCAGGACGAAGGCTCTGACATCTAAACATGTAATGAGATGGCACAGAGGGCCAGCCCTCAGTCTGAGGGAGGATCTGCAGGAGTTTTCTGACGATATAAGCTGTGATCTGATGTGTACCCTAGCATTGTTTGGAGGGGACAGTTTAACTGTGAAGGATCGTGATGTTCCTGATGACTTCTTCAGGATAAGCTGGAGATTGATGGGCTAGCGTGTATGTGTTAAGAGCCGGACTCTTGGCTTTTGCTCTAGGCAGCCTCCGCCTCCGGCCAGGCGGAAGAGGGACCTGCCTGTTTATTACAAGTGTTTTTCTCCCCACACCAGGAATACCATAGGACTTTCACCCTGTGATCCTCAGGTATTTGGAAGCAGCCTGGAGAGGTAACTGTAGAGCTGGGGTGAATGCTCTCTTGCTCCCTAGATTTTTGTGAGGCCACTGGGGTGCAGTTAATGCCCTCAGGAGCTGAATTATTCCATGGGTCTGTTGACTGCAGAACCTTGCACACTTGTGGGATCCAATTGCAGGCCTCAGTCTAAGCTGGATTGGGTTTCACATGGAAGCCTTGTTGCTCAAAGTCTTGAGCCCTGGTGTAGCAAAGCTGTTAAAAATGTGCTTAGCTTTATACGTGTGAGTAATCTCCACCTCCCCTTCCATGAGAGCAGAGAGAACTGCTATTAGTCAGGGCAACAAAAGTCACAGTGAGCAAAACACTGACATGTTGTACAAAGAGCTCTTTTGTAAGCCCTTCTCTATCAGCAGCACAGACTAGTGTCCTAATACATCTGTAATATGTATGATTTAAACAGGATTTTGTTGTTGTAACTAAGCTAAGGCAGGTTGTGGAGAAAAGAATCCTTCTATTTGGAAAGAAAGCAGCTGAGGTGTTATATCCTGTGTTCTTCTGTTGACATTTTCATGTTTGTAAAACCTCACAGTTTGATTTGTTGATCCCATGAAATCATCAAGGGAATGAAATAAAATACTTGGAAAGATTGTTTGACATGAAAGCAGATTGTGTGAAATGTACCACTGGACCATTCTGCTAGTCACTTGAAACAGTAAAAAATTAAATAACTAAAAGAGAGAGAAGGGGTGATGGGGAAGTGACATAAGGAGCAGTGGAAAATACCATTCTAAATTTGTGTGGGCTAGGATCTCTAATGATAGGCTTTTATCCCATTACACATAATTGACATAGAACTTTATCATTAACAAATTGAGAAGTATTTACTCCCTGAAATATTTGGGACATTATAGTGACTTTCTTTTCATGATGGGCTGTTGAAAGGACTATTATGGCCTGGTTCACATGTAACCTGGAAAATGATCCAGCAGTCTTCAAAGTTAATGAAATGTCATTTGTCATAGGCTTTGCAGGTGTGACTGTTCCTACATTATAATACATGATGGAAGTAAGTGGCTGGATTGCAGGCCTGTTGCCAAGCGTAACGCACATTCTGTGAGTGTCACTGGTGCAGCATTGCATAAATCTTACTAATAGCAAGAAGTCTTGACATGCATGATCTTTTTCTTCTAAGGTCAAGCAAGACTACTCTGCAACTTAATTTTAGCCCTGCTATCTCTGCAGTCAGAATGGTAACATAAATGGTAACATTCAGCATTTACTTTTCAGTGTACTCTTTTGAGGGGTTAATTTTAAAGGGCTTGGTTTGGAGTTTTTCTGGCTGTTTCTTTCTTTTTCTTGAGATTTCCTCCCGTTTCCAAGAACAGAGAAAGAAATTTTTTTTGTTTGCTCCTTGACAAAGCACCGTCAGAGCAGAAGAGGTTGCATTTATTCTAGATGTGTGACTGGGGAAGGGAAAAATTTCTGGATGCCCAACAGTAGCTGTACCAGGACTTTTGCTGGAATACTGCAAAGGTTGTCATAGGAAAGCTGCTGAAGTAACTTTCATACAATGTGCTGTTTGCCAGAGCTCTGATTACAACAAATAGTGCTATGTTCCTTTTCGGGGGCAGATGTTTAGTTGACCATAAATATTAGAGAGATCCAAAAGGGGAAAAAAATATCCAACCCCTTTCAGTTTGTCTGTCTTGTGAAAGATCTAGTCTGTTATTTCTTGAAAATGGTGTTTTCATGTGGTTACTGTTTGGATTTGTTATCTGTACTTGGTCTCTCTGATGAAGCAAGAAAGCAAAACAATGGAGAAGGGTAGGCTTGATTCTTTGCAGTTGCTGATATGCAGGATTGACACCCCTGCGTGCTGTTTTCTGAATTGTTTAGTCAATTATACCAAAGCCTTAAAATCTTTCAAGCTTGAAGTGTTTAACATGCTTGTTTAAACATCCAATCTGAAGTACCTGGCACAAGCCAGTTCATAGAGCAATCTGGAAATGCTCCTCACTCTTTTGCTTGTTTCTTCTACTGCACATTTATGTCCCTCTGTATGATGCTGTCTCTCACAAATATGGCAGGAACAGTTCACCATCCTGCTTTAATAACCTTTTTTGAAGGAACAAGCTAATTACAGGTCTTCTCCTCTCTCCTCTCTTTCCCTTCCTTTTTTATTTTTCTGTATTATTTATTGCAGTATTACACAGGGGTTGAAACCAGTCCATACATATGTAGGCTCTCATACAACTGCAAATGCATGGAAGTTTAATTTTGCTGAAGGCCTAAGCACAAAGCTTTCCCCCAGAGGGAGTACAGCAGTGCTCTGTTGCACCACTTTACCTTCTAAGTAGTTTTTCTAAGATGAAACTACTTCCATAGCACCCTTGATGCTAAGTGCTGAAGGACAAGGATTGATTTTGGAGGTATGTTTAGCACGGTCAGGTCTTGTGTTGAAATCTAGTCCTTGCAATCGGTTATGTTGTTGTTTTGGTCACATTAAAAATCAGAATTTTTTTTGGTGATATTTCTTTGTAAATGTTCATTACTAAATATACTTTTAAAAGATTCTTTTCTAGCTCAAGAAGGCCATGGATTCTGTTGTTCTGCATTTTATTTTGCTTTAGAGGGGCTGAAAGGATGTTCTTGGGCTTCGTAGATGCTGTGCTTTGAAAGAGTCATGGAGATACAACTTGTTATCTAGCCATGTTCTAGTTTGTACACTCCATGAGCCTAATTCTTTTCTTTTTTTTTTTTTTTTTTAAAAAGTTTAATGTTACAGTCAGCTCTCAACTAGTGTGTACTTTACAGGTAGACAAGTGAACAAAAATACTCTTTTTTTTTTTTGGTTTCTGGTCCTGTTTGCCTCATCTTTAAGAATCTTATGCTCGAAAGAAAATAAGTTACAAAATATATCCCCTGTGGCCCCTCACCTTCCTTCTTCATTGGTGCTGAGATCAAATTTCAAAAGAATTCTAGAAGGATATTGAATTTCAGGTTTTGTTTTCCCATAGCAAGTGATTCTGGCCAAAAAGCTTTTTAATCAAAAGGACCAACTGTAACCTTGTTAATAACTAAGAAAACAATGGCCAAAGGGAAAAGACCTGCCAAAAGCTACAAGTCATTTCTGTTGGCAGAATAATTGGTAGATCGTTATTTTGGTTGAAAACAATGTGATTTGTATTTCTAATTTTGTAAAATTACTTAATTAATAACACATGGTGAGCAATGTTGATTGCAGAGTGGCTCTTGACAGAGGACACTTTTGAAGCAACGTTATGGGGACAAAGGTAGGATTATGCAATATTTCAGCAAATAAGGCCATGACTCCTGCTCAACAGATGACTCTACTTGTCTTTGGAAGGCATAAATCATTATGGTGTCCTTGACGTTGAAACACGAGTCATTGTTAAGAGGACAGTTGGATATATCCATGACCATGGGATAATCAGTGGATGCAAACTGAGTTAATTCCACTTGTTAGAGGAAAATGCTACTGCATGATTGTGCATGGGAACTTTTGGATGTTGAGGAAGTGCTATGAGAGGAACTGTATACCCAAAGAAAAGAAGTCTAGGCAATGATGCTGGTGAGCTGTGGGGTTGTTCTCATGTAGATATTTAGACTGGCTTAGGCTTTAGTATTTGTGTGTGTACGTGTTTGTGGGTGGAAAATGTGGGAGTATTAAGGGAGAAGGAAAGTGTGGAGTTATGATACTTATAAGGAGCAAATTGTTCACAAGACAAAAAGATCCAGATCCTTTGTGACAGTTCAAAAATGGCAATCTTTAAAACTGTCCATGTTGTTAATCAACAGGTGTCTTTCTTGCGTTGGTTACAGGCTGCTGTGGGACTGAACTTAGAGCACAACTTTCCTCTTTCTTCTTGTTTCTTGTGTGCAGTCTACCTCAGTTCCTTCCCCTGAGGAAACCGGCTCACGGTGAGTGTGTGTGGGTAAAAGGGTGGGAGAGAAGGAAGCAGGATACTGGAGTTTTACTTAGTTTTACTTCTGCTGAAACCATACAACCACCAAGAAACTTTCTGCAATTATCAAGAACATTATGGCTCTTGGGACGCCTGTGAGTGCTTGTCTGCTGTGTTATGTACAGTACTTGATTAACTATTGTTTCACACTGATGAAGGAGGTTGTTCTCTCCATGATTCAGATCCTCTTCACAACCCCTTTTCTGTAAGCCTCTTCTTTTTTCATTATACGATTATAATTATTCCTTTTTTGTAGAGTGTGTAGCCTAACACCTATGTACGTTGAGTGCCAGGGATTGAAACCATAATAAGCCGAATGCTCACCTCAGAAGCCATTATTCCAGTCATTACAACACAGTTTATTCCTCTAGAGGACATTAACATTTGAAAATGTGTCAACTGGAGTATGAAATCTGTCATGATCATGCACCACCTGCCAGCTAATTAGAATACAACATTCTGATTTCCTGTGCTCCAGTTTTAATCTAATGCTTTACAGCCATTTATATTTTAAAGTTGTTTTAGTTTCTAGCAAACTGTTTTTGAAGGCTAAAGCAGTATGTTCTGTTGTGGAAGAGATCAAGTGAGAAGGTGAAGAGCCAAGTGTGAGGTCAAATTGCTGCTTAGAAAGCTCAATGCAAGGAATGGCAAAACCACTGGGACTGGGGCAAAAAAAAAGAGGAAAAGATCTTGAAAATTTCTTTATATAGTTAAAAAGTAGTTTTAAAATGTTCTCTCTCTTAGTTTAACTGAAAACATATCAGATGATGAACTCTTCTGCAGGAATGGAAGTGGATTAAAGCTGGAAAGAGTTTCGCCTTGCTAAAAGTCTGAAAATTCCCAGTAACTTTTCCCATAACTGAGGGCTCACACCTTGAGCTGAAGTGTAATATAGCAGTTCGTGGTTCTGCCTATTTTTTCAGCAAAACATTTCTTGTAATAGTAATAACTCTGGTATTGGAGCAAAAAGCTTTTTCAGGATTTGAATGAATGCCGTATGTGAAAATGACTAAAGCATGCAGTGACTTTTACTGGCAGAGTCAGACTTCGCGATGTTTTTGTTAGTACCTGAAGATCTACTCAAAAGATGATGTTGCAAAATTGTCTCTTAGGGTTTTTCAGTTGATTAAAAAAGTTCTATGCAATGCTACAAGGCTGAGAGAAAATGTTTGAAGTTGGAATTTACATCTCAACTGAATTCTTTCTCCCATCTTGCAATGACCAAGCTCGTTTTGCTATGTAATTTAATATACTTCCCAAATTACCAATATGAGAGAAACATTTGTGGAGAGGTATATTAAATCCTGAGTGGTTAATTATTTGGTGCAATTGTCATGTTAGCTGTATGCTTTGCTTTTTCATCACAGTAATTTCTAGTAAAAAATTAAATTAATAAATATGCACGGCACTGGGGTGAAAATGAATGTTTGGGTTTGCCATCAGTAGGCCTGCTCTAAGCAGTTAAAATAAGCATTAGGCAAACAACTTCAAACTGATGCTTAAGGAGCCGAATGATCCCAGACTAGTGCTTTTCTGTTGACTTCTGCTCAAATCCATGGTTTTCTCCAAAACGCTTTTTTAATTTTTCAGGAAGAGAGATTGAGGGAATAATTAATGCAAACAGAGCTGTGCAGAAGAGTTAATGGAAAGGCAGTGGCAGGAAGAAGGGAAAGAGGGTAAATAATTTCTTTTTTCACTGCGTGGAAAGGCAAGACTTTGAAACCTCTTTTTAGAGAAAAGGATCATGCTTCAGAATAGCTTCATAAACAGGACTTCATAATAAAAGCTTAATTTATGAAGAATGACTAGCTGTTATTTGTGTGTTACAGATGTGAGTACATCATTACAAGCCCCCTGGTCAAAGGGGTAGTGCTACACTGCCTTTGGAGACGCCAGCAGCCCGCTGGAAATGTTACGTGTGGTCCGACTGGTGGCCTGCAGGCCAGCTTCAGGCTTCTGCACTCGCCCATCCCGCCCACCGGCTTCTTCCCTGGAGGAGATGGGGAACAGCTGTTTTGAGCTATGACTGCACCCTCCAGGAGCTGAGCTTGTCCTCCAACACAAAGCCAAAACTCTGCTGCTGTTGACAAGAGGTATGTGTATTTTGGGGGGAGGTGGAGAATCAGTTGCTACTGAGGGACAAACATCCAGGGGTTTTTACCCAGCATTGTGGGCTCCATCTGGTCTTAGTCTGTGGTGTTCCTGGTGTTGCATGGATGGTCTCGAAGCTGTGCTTGGCAGTCACTGCTGTGACGGGGGAGAGAGAGAGCTGGCGACTGCTGTGGAGGGAGAGGCAGGATGCAACCCATGGTGAGGAAGGCGGGAGGGGGAACTGTAAACCCAAATTCGTTCCCTTCAGCTGTTGAGGTTAGACCACCCTGTACTATCTTCCATAGCTGGGTTTGGTCAGGAGTATGTGTGTGCCTAGCAGGCAGCCATTGGAGATGCTATGGTGTTGCATTCTCTGAGAAACAGCGAGTCTGACTGAGAAGAGCATGATGTTGTCCTTGTCCTTAGAAGAACTGTTATGGCTACCTCTTACAAGAGGGGGGCATGGGCTACCCCCACTGGTTCAGCAGCCCGGGGTCCTTCCTTTGGAGAACTTGTACCCCATTGAATTCCACCAAAAAGACGGAGAGTGTCGGGAAACCTGCAGAAATGGATGGGCCCAGCCAGCACGTAAGACAAGGAGAGGAAATTCCTGCCCAGCCTTCCTGTCAAGATATATGAATCAGCAATAATCCAGCCTTCTGAAGGGTGTTTGAGAAAGGGGAATGATAATGGAGATCTATTGCCATGAAGGTAAACAGCAGCCAGAACTCATGATAGACTCTGAAGTAAAAAGTCAAAGGTGTATTTTTTTTCTTCCTTCCTTTGTATGTCCATATCTGGACATACAGAGTACAGAACAGAAAACCTTTTCCCCTGAGCCCCGCTCGGGAATATGCACCTATCAGTGCAGGCAACTTGTGCTTTGTCTGGGGATGTTACTGGCTGTTGTTTTTTTCCTCTGCCGGGCATGTCACAAGGCCAGTGGAGTGATGAAGCCATGGATATAAACAAAATGTGACTCTTAGATCTGCTTCGGGACATGTTTACATTATTACTAACTTATTTTTTGCTAATTATTACATATGAACTCATTCTCTGCTCATCATCAAAGCTACCAAGTTTTGCAGTCTGCCGTCTATCAGTTTTATAGCACATAAGATATAACCGGACATGGCTGGAGCCAGCCTCCTTGCAGGCACATTGAGGGCTCCATCTACAGCAATAGAAGTGAAAGGAAGAGATGGCAATGCTTGATCCTACTCTTAACTGTCCTGCTGTGAGCTAGAGCTAATCCCTTAGTGAAGTTACACCTGCAGTATAAGCTGTGCATGGGCTATGAGGAATTGGATCCCCTGTGTCCTATAGGGAGACAGTTTGTGAAGGGGTTTCTGGTTTCCCTGCTTTGGAAGGGGAGAAAGGAATCCTGCTGTTAACGACTGCTGTCTGAGCCCTACTAAATCAGAGCTACTTATCCAAGTACAGCAGGAAGGCTTCATTCTTGGCTGGTGCAGTAACTGAAAATGAATGATCTTATTTGTGGGATAGCTTACCTTCATACAAAAAGCCTACTGCTGGATCTGAAACCTTTCTTTTCCCAATATTGCTGTAGAACAGAGGTTCTGATTTTCTCCTTGCCTGGTGCCATATACAGGCCACTAGCAATGGGGAGTGAAGCGCAGTGCTAGGTATACTTCTCACAAGTGCACAACAATGCAGTGGAAGAGGCTGGTAATGGAGAAAACAGCTTACTCTATTTTTAAGGCATTTCTTTCCATGACTTTCCCAATTCTGTGAAAGCTCGGGGTATATAATCGTAGCGGGTGAAGCCTGAGGTTCACAGTATGTCAGGTAGTAGCAGTGCCAGTACTTCATGTCTGAGCTTATGCAGAGTACATTGGTCTGTAGCTACCAGATCCTATTCTCAGGAGCTAACGTAAGGCACTTTATCGGGTTTTTACAGGGCACATGAAGAGGTTTACAAACAAACAAGCCCTTGTAAACAAGGAGTTGGCAGAGGTCTGTGTTGATATCACTGACCACTCTGCAGCTCCACTGATGAGCTCTCCTGGCTCTATCCCAGTTGAGCGAACTCAGTCAAACAGAAAAATCCCACCAAAATATCTGGAAGGGACTTTTGACATTATTCTTTCACTGATCTTAAGTCTGGTTGGGGTGCGTGGAAAATTTTTTCAGCTCAGAAGAATGGTGTAGTGTAATGAAATAACAAGGCCTGTGAGGGTTATCAGCGTTATAATCAAATCTATCTGTGGGACAAAGACCCTCACTGTACAGCTAATTAAAACTTACTTCTTCTCCGCCTGTTCCTCTTTGGTAGCCATTATTTAGAGCTGAGCTGCAAGGCACTGGAGTGGAAAGTTAGCTCGCAATATTTTAAGACCAGCTCTGTTCAAAACCTTGTATTGAAAGCAAACACATACTATTTTTTTTTCTTTTTTTTTTTTTTTCCTTGCAGGCTGCATAAATGGCAGATCATGAAGCCATTTGCAGGTAATTTATCTCTGCCCATAAGGTCAGTTATAAGACAGACATTTATAAAACCAACCAACCAAAAAAAAAACCAAGACAAACTACCAAAAAACCAAAACTCGACCAAAACCCCAAAGTTGTCCTTTTTAACTTTCTTAGAGATGGTTGGATTATTGCAATGGAAGTACTGAAATATATCTTGTCCCGTAACAAAGTGTGCATCTGGATCTCAAATCGATCTCCAGCATTTTTTTCTTGCTTATTACGATAATGTCTTTTTCCCTTCTTCCCCTTAGTGTCCATACACTTACTTTAAAAAAGGCCCATGTATAGGACAAGAAACTAGTCAGTTTTGGGGCTAAACTCTGTGAATGCAGTGCCTGCAATTTTAGTGGTGTTACGGAACAGTGTAGGGGGGTGTGATGTTGTTCCATGTTTGGTACAAAGAAGAGATCAACACCTGTCACCAGCATGTGAGCAATCCTTCCTGGTAAAGCAGGGCTGTGACTTTTGTTCCCAAAAGCAGGACTCATGTAGCCCAGTGAGGTGACAGCCAGGCATACAGTGATTGCTGGAGTAGGATTGGTCTGTGAATGGTATTAGTACGAGCATTTGTCCTGTGGAAATGCCAAGGACCTCTTGCCCTGCTATGCTAGGCACTGCACATATGTAGAGCAAGAGTCACACGATGCTCTCCAAGGCGTGCAAAGGCTCACAGTCTCCAGGGGAAGTGAAGGGCTGTTCAAGGTCATACAGCAGGTTGGTGGTTCAGCTGGGAGTAGAATCTGGAGGGGAAAATGTGCTGCTATGGCAGCTCCCCTGTTGAATTTCTTGAAGCCAGGGTTTTTGCTCTAGACTTAGAGATTGCTTTGCTTATTAAGCTGTCTGAGCAAGACAGCTTTGTTCGGGGACCTGCTCAGCGCTTTCCCAATCCCTGTGTAAGGCAGGCGTAAATCATTCTCCACATGTATGGATTGCATCTGTGAATTCCTGGTTTGTACCTCAGGGATGAATTCCTAAGACCTGCACTGTGCTGCTTCTCAAAGGCGATGGTATTCTTGACCATCTCTTTCTTCACAGTGTAAAATCACTGAATAACATAGTGAATTCTTCCCTCTCCAGCTGATAGGAAGGAAATGTGGGCTACATATGTTTTCTTTTGTCATCTGCTGTCAATATCAGAAACTTCAAGTTCTGTTGGCATGATATTTTTGACGGATAGACCCCTGCATTCTTTGCCACTCCCTCCTTCCTCTTCCACTGTACGGTTTCGTACCAAGAGCTGTTGATGGCACCTTTCTCTTACCTAGCTTCTGGTGTGTTTTCAGTGCTTACATGATCTCTGAGAGGAAGTAGCTGAGCTAAAAGGTTGGAATTCAAGAGCATGCTCTTGATTTAGTTAAAGTCAGAAGAGTTTGACATTGAGTATGACCACAGATAGTGCAATATGAGTAGTGATTCTTACATGAGGCCTGCAACTTCTGGGATACAGCATCTCTGCCTTTTTAGGCAGACATTCAGCTCTATTTCAGTGCCTCCGGAGTTGGAGAAGTCACTGTGTCCCTACGTACCAGTGTCGCAACTCTAATGGCCTACTTTCCCTTTTTAGAAGTGGTCACCCTTCATGTCTCTGAATTTGCCTGACTTTGGCTGCTGGCCATTAGATCTTGTCACGCCTTTTCCAGTAGATTAAAGAGACCTTTAGTACCAGAAATATTCCCTCTGTAAGCAACGATGATATCTTAGAATATGTTTAATAGAGTCAGGTTCCATTTTCTTGCTGTTGTTCAGACCCCTTGGCTTAACTCATTGTGACAGCAATCTGCATCTCCATCCCTACTTTTCAAGGTGGGGGTAATGATACTCAGAGTGTTGCCTCCTCTTTTTGCATCATGTGTTTCTTTTGCAAGCTATTTTATGCTAGGGACCTTTTCCTTACGATAGCTTTGCAGAGTTCCTGGCCCATGAGATCTTGACCTGGGCTGAGACTTCGATGTGGTTACTGGGATACAAATAACAAAATAAATATGTTCTAACTCAGAGCTCGCTATGTTCCCCTCAAGTTTTCATTCTCATTCAGTTAAGAAAATAGCACATTCCCACAGTGCTACTCAACTCAAATTAAAAAATCATAATGTAAATCATATTTGTATGAATAATTTCTAGGAAATGCATTAGGGAAACCCTTTCAGATAAGGTTCCACATTTGCAATAGTAATGATCTGAGAGGAAGAAATTGTTTGCCATGAAGTAAATTATACATTAGAGGAGCCTTTTAATATTCTTATTTAACACCTAATATTGATATTTTCATTGATCTACAGAAGCTGCAGTACTGTAATATGCAAATCAATTAAAACTATAATTAAAATGAATATTATGTACCAGCCCCAGGATTTGTGACAGTAGGTATGTATACATATAGTCTTCAATTTCCTTGTGTCTCCACTCTTCAGCGACTGATGCTATTTTAAGAACAAAAGAAACTTCTCTGGGCATAGAGGTTACAGTAAACAGAGTCATTTGGCTGTTAGCCTGTGTGAGCTGCGGTTGATGCATAGCTTCCATTAGCTCTTTTTAAATAAGTCTGCTTACCATTTGGGCAAGCATATAAGGAAGGGCCTGGAAGGAAGGGCATCCTTCACGCCTTTCACATTCTCTGGCTAAATGAGGAATGTTCAGTCAGGACTCAAAAAGGAGCTGGCGGGTACAAACTGGACACATGTAGCTGGGTTTGGATGGAGAGTCCCACTCCACCTGCATTCCCTGTGGGTCTGGAAGTGGGGGAATAGGGCCCATGACTTTCCACGGAGTATCACATGCCAGGGGATTTAGCAAATCCATGCAGGGGGCAGCTGTTGCTTCTTTTTGGCTTTTCCCAGAGTACAGGGAAGCCCCAGTGAATGTTCCTCTCTCATGGGGAGTGACAGTGCATTTAGACTTCTTTTATACTCCCAGAGGAGGTAAGGTTTTTGTTCCTTTGAATCTTCACCCTTATTAATTTACAGACTGGAGTGTGATATTCCTGCCCTTCTGGGAAAGCATATGGAGAGCACCAATACTTCAGCCTGAATGGTTGCCTTCTTGCACCCCATACGGTGTATCAGAGAGAGGGTTCCCAGAAGGATGTGATTCCTTGACAACACAAATGCTTCCCCCCTCCCTCCCTACTGTAACAATGCACTTGCAGTAACACTGGTGCAATTGTATAACAACTTTCTCTTCTTCGTTGTCTCTGTAGGCCTGGAATGTTTATAGGTAATTTTCAACTTAGAAGCTTGTGTATTTGAGGTTTTTCAGCCAATAAAATCCTTGCCAGGCCAGTCATTAGACTATGGTAAGAATTTTGAAATGTTGCTAAGTGAGATTTAGATTAGATATAAGGAAGAAATTCTTTACAGTGAGGGTGGTGAGGCAC
>JAOXJM010000023.1:18418720-18458336 GCA_026413425.1 Tringa solitaria | reverse complement strand
AACTAGATGATCTTTAAGGTCCCTTCCAACTCTAACCATTCTGTGATTCTATGATTGTGACAAGGATCTGCCATGTTTGCTTTTTGCTCGGTTTGTAGCAGAAGCACCCTGAATGCTTGAGAAACTGCTTCCTCACCAGCTCCTGCCTAGCAGAAAGCTTTCTTCTGATCACTGTTCAGCTGACCTCAGTCAGACATTGCTCTAGTAGCTAAAGCAATAGATAGGTCTGGTCATACTCCACTCAAATATTTATATACTTTATACGTATGTGTGTATATTTACAGAGAGATATACTTTTAAAAATCTGTTTACAAGCATCACTCAAAAAGTTTCCAGTGAATTGTCAGTGAGACTCGATAATGTTTATTTTAAAGCAGTATTATGCTTTTCACCTGCTTGTACATAAGAAATACAAAGAACTATAGATTTGCAGGAGATGGTTTCAGCTGAACAAAGCTTAAATGGTTTGAGGCTGTTAAAGATGTTGAAGTAGTTGAGTCCCAGATCCGTAGAAATAAGTGACATGCAGCTCAGTGGCTGTTGGGTGGACATATATTGATAAACATTTGCATCTGTCCCACTGGCCAGTTTGTGTTGTAGGGACCTATGTGCATGTGCGTAAAGTAAATGCATTCTGGGCTGCCCAGATCCCTTGGGCTATGTTGCTGTCACTGCAGCAATATGTGCCCACCACGTGTGGTTTTGTGTGATTTTTGATGTTTGTTGCCAGAACTACAGACAGCCTTCCTTGCCATTTCTTGTCCCAGCATTAAGGAGGACTTCTGTAGCTGTCGACCCCCAGCATCATGTAACTCTTGATGAGCCCTCAGCTATGTTGTCTGCCACTTCAGATTTTTTTTTTCCTCTTTTCCATTGGTCTGTGGCAGATGTGGGGGAAAACTGGACAAGGTGCAGGCAATCTTGAGTTTGTGGGCAAGAGTAATTTGCTATGGGTGAAATCTCTTTTAATGTAGTATGGGGGAGAGGATAGGAACGCCAGCTTTTGCTGGCTTCTTGTGTTTTGACCGGGAAAATCAGAGCACCAATCCTAGGACCCTCTGAACCTCACTCCTCTCACAGCTCCCCCAGCATATTCTAGGGATGTGTGGCAGACTGTGCCTGCGTTCTGCTCTGTAGTGATTCATGGCAGAAGTTCAAGAGATCTCTGCTTTTGGTTCTTGGTTCAAGTACAGTATTTATGGCTGAGTTGACTTGTAAAAAGAGCTATGCCTTTAAAGGTTATTTTGGGGACCTTTTTTTTTTTATTAAAGCAGAGTTATTATGAGAGTATCTTGGAGAATTTCAGGGCTCTTTTTCAAACTGGGTTGACTGTAAAGCAAACAATAAATGAGTTAGGTCCAAGTGATACTTTCCACTTTGTATCTGACTTGCAACCAATGAGCTACCTCAGTGAAATGAAATGCAGATCCCTTCCTTGACCCAACTTCTGTTATAAAGGAATCTGATTAAAAACAAGTGAAGTAAAATTAGAAAGAAAAGGATGTCTTTGTCATTTACCCAAAGCTCAGGTCCACTTGGATATTTGGTCCAAGCTCCTCCAAGCTTGAATATTTGGTCACAAGTAGACACTTTAGGTGGAATTTCCTTTAATTTGTCATTTTGTGTTAGTCATTCATGCTGTTTAGAGGTTCCACAGAGTATTGTATCATCCCTAGGGCCCTGTTTTATGAGTTCACTAAAAATAAGCATGTAGTTTTCCAGCCAAAAGCTGGAGCTGAAGGCCAGGGTCCCTTGAAGGAACACGGTAACAAATAGGGAAGGATAAACTTTCATCTGCAGCTTACATTTCTAGTCCATGTGATTTTTATTTTTTTCACCTCTAATTTCCCTCCTCCTCCTTCCCCCTTATACACCCTCATGAGGCCTGGTTTGAAGTCATCCATATGATCTGCAGACTGCAGTTGCCTGTCCAGATGCAATATGCCTGTGGTTTAGATTTTGGGGTGGGAGGGAGGTGAAGGAAAACAAAACAAAAATAAGCAGTGTTGGAAAGCAATTTTCCCCCTTAGTCCTTTTGCAATTGCCTAACATGCCCTCAATAAACGAGGCAAGGGAAGACTGTTCTTTGTGTGCAAGGTATGTTGGGAGCTCAGTGCTAAGTGGTGAAGGCAAATAGTGGAAAAAAAAAATTGTTCTTGGAGACAGAAGTTAATTCAGCTTGACTTATTTAGCTAGTTGCCCTGGTGCATGGAGGAGATACTGTGGAAGTTGCACTATTTAGCAAGGTGACCAGCAGACATATTTCTGGCATAAGTATTTAAGCCAGAGACACCTGGAGCTGAGAGCATGAAGAGCTGCTGCTTAAGGTAAATGCTTGTTGGTGGAAGTAGCAACAGCTCTGGCCTTTTTTAGTTTATCTAGTGGATAGATGCTGAGAAGTAGAGTAGGTGACCATCCCAAGAATAGTATTAGTAACTAGTAGTAGTATTAGTAACTAGTCCTTGTAAGTGTGTCTATAATTCAGAGTGAATTTCTGTTTGCCTTTTTAAATGAGTGGGTCAGAGAAAGATGGTTGATGTAGCGACTGAGATGCATAGGAGGAGAAATGGGTTGGCTGTATGAGGCAAAATGAAAAATTTAGAGATGTAAGAACAGTTTCTAAGTTTTTAGCATCCACTGTGTTGGGAAGTTTTAGTTTTCAGTCTGATATTTTAAATGTCATTTGTAGACTGAGGATCCTAGAGGGTCAGCACTGGGAGGTCAGTAGTGGAGTGGCCACAGTATGTAAAGCCAACGTTACTGTTGGCAAGTTGTTTTTTTACTGATTCACTGCGATATCAGCCTGGTGAGTTGTGCTTGTTTGCTTTTGCCTGCATGCTTGCTTTTTTCAACAAAAGTGAGTACTCTTTTGTATGGAGAATATTATTACAAAAAATACTTTATGGGAAACTTTTTTTCTAGCTTTTAGTGGGAGGATTGATTAATAAATTTTAAAATTAAGATGGGGGTTTTGTATAGGTGGTGAGATGAATCATCATATGGGAGAGAGATTAAAAAGCGCCAAGGGATTTTTGAGCATGATTTCCAATGAAAGTTGCTGTACTTCTTTATTATTATGAGAATTTTGAACTTGTAATTTTACTCTTCTGGCCCCAAAGGATTTCTGGCTGTGGAGAGATCTTTTTCTAGAAGCAGAAGATGCTGGTGGAAGAGATGAGCACTTTCACCAGTCTCTGAGCGATAGATACGAGCTGTTACCTGGGTAGCTTTTGCCTTGGACGTGATAATGTGCCCTCACAGTATTGCTGTTTGGTGGCCAGTCCTTCTGCATATTGAACAGGGGATGGTAGTGGAAGCACAGGGGGAAAAAAGAGGGTGTGGAGACAGAGGCTCCTTCCTTGGCACAGCTGGATAAGAAACAGATGTTTGTCTATGGCTGCAGAGCACAGCAGGGCAATGCTGGCAGGTGTAGCTGCATTATCTTCTGCCCTACGGTACTGGAGACCTGATATGTAATGAGAGGGAAGGACCTACTAGTTTAAAAGGGAATGGGAAAACCACCAGTACCAGGAAGGAACACCCTTCAGAGTAGTATTAATAGAAGAAATAGGATAGATTATTTTTTTTTTTTTTGCAGTAATTTTTTCAGATTGTCTTTTAAGAACAAAATTAAAATTTCCTCTGTTTTTTGGGTATTCTTTTTCTGGAAAATATGGGGGTTTTTTTTTGATCATTCTCCTTTGCTTCTTGGATGTTTTCTTTGCAGGAATTTGCTGACTTGGGATATCTTCCCAGTAGATGGTAAGCTTTGTAGCATGGGAATGACAACTGAAATGCGCTCTACTCCTTAAGTTGAGTTCAGTGTCGCTGGGGCAGCAATGTTTTCATGTGCAGAAAGGTAGGCTGACTTTAACACGGCTCAAGATGTGAAAATGAAAGACGACATACTCATGTCAAAATCTGAGGGGAAAAACGAACGGTCTCACAGTAGTCTTACACGTTTATGGTACGTTGGCAGTTTTGTTTGGGTTTTGGGATTTGGTGGTTTTTGGGGTTTTGTTTGATTGGTTGGGGTTTTGATTTTTATGAGGGATAAGTGTCTTTCCTTCTTCAGTCCTTTATAATCGGTGTTTTTTAATTGTGAATGCAGTATGACCAGACTTTTTGCCTATCCTGGTTAATTTTCGCAATGACTTTGCAAGGCTGAACAAGCATAATTACAGGCTTTTACAAACTCCTTTGCAGGCTAGGCTGTGGAACAGCATCAGCCCGAAGGCTCACACTGTGAGAAGGAGGTCTGGGTTGGATGTGGTCACAGAAACTCCCATGCCTCAGGCTGATGGGAGTCAGTCCTGTTACGCAGATACCAGTATTGGTCACCTGGGGCACTCTCTGCAATAGCTTAAAATAATAAATTGCTTTTTTAGTGCTGTGCTGCAGTGACCATCTTAAAAGAAAGAGAAAACATAATGGATCACAAAGTGATAACCTAGTCTGTTAGAGCAGAATAGCCTAAAAGAAAGTGATGAAGTTTGGAGGATGGATCCGAATTATTCTCATTAAATGACTTGTGACCACAGCCAAAACACCCTGCATAATACTCCATGAAGTTGTATTCGCTACAGAATTCCCAGGTGGTTAAATTTTAGGGCTAGTATTATATACTGTAAGTAAACTGTAGTGTTATACAGGATTCTGAGCCAGTTTGGACTCTCTTTGCCAGAGGAAAATGTTTTTCTCCTGGACCCCTCTGCTTCTGAACAACTTGGAACTCACAGCTATATTTTCCTAGGGAATTTGTCTCAGTCTAAGTAAGTTACACTTTCTAAGCAAGGCTTTACATTCTTCCCAGCTATGACAATAACTTGTTTGTTAACAGCCTGAAGTATGGAAGGAAGAAGATAAAAATGAGATTCTTGGTCTGGACTTCAAGGCCTTTGTTTATAACTTTAGAGGGTGTTGTGATTTTAATTGTTAACAATGCACATGCTATTTCATATAAATAAGTGTGTGTTTATTTTGATTTATAGCACACTCTGGGTTGACAACTGAAATAATCTCTGCTAGGATTAAAAGTAAGTTGTACTGGAGGAACGTACCTTGATCCTCACATAGTAATATCCATGGCAGAGCTCTTACTAGCATACTATAATTAACTAATCAAGTAAAATCCATGTTGGCAAGAGAAGATAATACACTCATCTTGGTAAGTAGGACTGCACCTCTTTATTGCTTGATGCCAAACTTCAGGGTTTATCCTACGCCTACATCCAAGAATTGCCAGTGTGTATAGATGCACTAGCTAAATTTTGCTAGCCGTGAAGCTGGTCTTTTTATCTGTGTAAGCAAGGCCAGGATTCTATTTTTCACCCGATAGCTTAAAAACCATATTGCTGTTCTTTGCCCTGAGTAGTCTTTGGCCTGACCAGGTTTGTGCTGGCACAGATGTAGCTGATCACCACACTTGTGACTGTGTCATGGCCACTAAGTGCATGAACATGGGTAATCCTGTTAAAATCAGTAAGATCATCTATTACCATGATGAGTCCTTGTGCTTGGCACTGCAGGAAGCAATGGAAAATTCTTGTTTCTATAGACAGAGGTTCTTTTGCAATAACGAAGTGAAGAATGTCTGTAATTTTTTGCAGATTAGACCTTATGTTGTACTTATTTTTCCATTATTGCTACAGGAAAACATAGATTGTTAGACTGCAGATGCCTGAGTTGCTTGAAAAGCACAAATCTCTTGCCTTATATGTTTAAGTCTGTTACAGCTGTTTGGTGTTTTGGTTGGTTTTGGTTTTTTTTTAAATTTCAAATGCAGGGCACTAAATAACAAGGAGAATGGTGATGAGATATTCATACTCTGCCTGGAGAGCTTTGACTTATTACTCCATAACAAAGTTAAAATCTTTCAAGTACTAAAAAGGCTAGGAAAGTAGTCCTACAGCGATTTAAATGTGCTTTTTTTTTTCCTTTTTTTTGCCATTTTCTAATATTGCTCTTTGAACACCCCCATGCATTATACAGGTAGTTAGAATCTATTTTTGTGTGAGTGAATGGTATTTCCTGCAAAGAGTAAAGAGGGGAGAAGTGTTCTGGAGCGTGACAGTTTGTCCATAAAGGACAAACAAATGAGTGTCTTTTGTAAATCTTTTGAGGGGAGAATTGAAGTTCTTCTTAAATATAATGACAATAAGAAAAGCCAGACCAAATAGACTATATGTATCTGAACCTAGCACTCAGGAGAATGTATGGGGAGCAGAATGCACTTCCATGAACTTTCATTGCACTCAGATGCACATGCACGTATTTTATTTACATATTATCTTGAGACAATGAGACCATAAAGACTGCTAGCTAGAAGGATTTTATATTTTTTTAATCCAACATCATGAGTACCTTGCTAATACTTTAGCCCCTGGGAAGGTCTGTTATACCAAGTCTGCACTCTAAAGAGGTGATGTATTTTCAGGACTGGGTGTGAGAGGGGAAGTGAAAACTGCTTTTTGTTCCTTACTTTGTCACTGAGCTGTTTGGTGAGCTTGGAGCAGTTGTTTAATTTCCTTGTACTTGGGAGAATTTTAGGGGAAAGTCCTGTGTGTTAGAGACCTGTAATCCCTCTTTAATATTTGTGCATGCAAATTTATCCAGAGCTGCCATCTGCTTGCTTCTGCAGTACCTAAATAGTTTTCTCCAGGTAACTGGGATCAGATATATTTAATGCTATTGCTGACACTCTGAATTTGTGTAAGCAAAGTTTCTGCAAGGAAATGTAGCTGCAACCACCCTTATGAAATAAGGGAGTTCCAGCATGGCTATTTAATAGTTTGTACAGAACAGTTTAGGGAAAATGGTTAAAAATGTAGTAATCTGAAATGAGAGTGGGATTTAAATTTGCAGCTCAGAAGCTTGTGTTCTAGATTTGGCTTTGATATCAGCAATCAGGCAACTATCTTGAAAGTACAAGTGGATTCCAGGGATCCCTATGAGGCAGGAATTTGGCTTGACATCTCTTGTTGAAGATGGCGGTTGTGCATCCCTTAACGTTCTTTTGATGTGGCTGATCAGAAGAGAGCACCATGTACAGAACAAATGACACACACCCACCCCTTTTTTTGTTTTCTCTGTGCCTGTTTTCTCAGCTGACACTTGACCAGACTTGAACCTATGTAGCTTGTGAAGTTTGGAGGGATAAAAGGACAAATAACACTGTAGGGAGATGAAACAGGTCAGATTTAGTTGTGTGGTTTTTTTTTTTTTTTTTTTTTTTTACTCTGACATTGCTGTTACTTTACGGGTTTTGAAATCTTAACCTAATGGCAGGTGAGTAAATCATTGTAGAAACAAGACAGCAGAAGGGATTTACAACCCAAGGTGAATCAAATGCAAACCACAAGGAACTTCAGTGCAAAGTCTGCCAAACAGACCTACAGTCTGTTTCCAAGGTGTGGGGGTTTTATTTTTTTATTATGCATTTCCTATGCCTGTTTGACCTGATGGGAAATAAAATCACATGTAGTAGTAACAACATAAGAGGTAGATCATTGACTAAGAAAATATTGGAGAAAAAGAATGCTTTCACTAGATTGATGCATCTTCTCCATCTTCTGCTTCCTAACTATGCACACGTGTTAATCTGCTTAGAGGATCAAAAACAAGAGAAGACAGACAATTGCAGTTCTTGCCAAACCCAGGGAAAAGAAAGTGGGGGGTGTGGGGATGTGGAAGGCAAAAATAAATCCCAAGGCAGAGTGAATGACAACCCAAGCAAAAAGCCAACACTTTTGCCTCTGGCAGTCAGGCAGGTTTTGTGAGCTTTTTTTCTTCCCTTGGCCTTAAACTAAATAAATAAATAAATACATCAACCAGCCTTATTAACGAGGACTAGGAAGCTGGTGGTTGTAATAATATCCCCCCTTCACCTAGAGCAGAGGTTCTATTCTATTTCCTTTCACGTATATGGCAAAGGTCAGCTATTGAGAGCGAGTTGTCGTTGCTGCTGTGAGCGTCTGTGTCTCTCCATTACTAGCTACTACTGTTTCAGTCCCAAGTGGGTTTTTTCTTTTTTTTTTTCTTGGTGTTTGGTTTTTTTTTATTATTTTTTTTTAAAGCTTCAGCATCCCAAGCTTATTGGGAGAGGAAATATATCAAAAAAGCAACCCACAAACGAGGTTAAAAGCACAAATAAAGACTGAGAGAGAAATAGAAAGGGGAGGAGAAAAAAGGAGGGGGGGGACCAGTCCAATTTTCTTTGGAGACGTATTGCATTGTTGGGGCTGTCTGGCGGTGTTCCAGTGCTTCAATTGAAAGTGAATTTCTTTTATTGAATTCCATCCAGAGATATCATAACCTCAAAAGGCTACTATTACCCAGAGGGTTTCAGATGAAACCATCTGAGCGTGACTTTTGAAATGCAAGAAGTCACAATTGTCGTTTGAGAACATGGGACCTGTCAAGGCCCCTTTTTCCAGACAGACAAGTTGTTTACATAATCCTTCCACCCACCCCATAGAGGTGAAAACCCTTCCATTGCTGGTCTTTTTTTCTTCAGCAGGTGCAGCAACAGACCAATAATAATAGTAATAATTAAAAAAATTCTTGGTGAACTCCACCAAACCATCCCATGCCTTGACAAGCAAAATTTAAACATCAGCTTTTTGAATGTGCTTTGGAGGGCAATGAAGTGGGCAGCTGAAGGACCTTTAGGCTTCAATGAACCAGGTTACTCTTCCCATAGTAGTCATAATCATAATAACCCAAAAATGGAATAGCAAGTCAAAGATCCAGGTATTGCAAAGAGACATTAAAGAAAAGGCAGCCGCAAACCTTAGCGAAACCAGAGGGCAAAACTTGATTGAGTGTGGTTCTCCAAGCTGTGGAGGCACATCAGGCACCCTGAGCTTCCCCTGGCAATGGTGGGAGTGAAACACAGGTGGCCGCTGGTGGCAGGAATCCCTTTCACATACCCTTGCCCTTTACTGGGTGTGGTGACATGGCTGTGAAAGCTTGAGGATGGGTGGCATCCTTCCTTCAGCTCCTGAAGGACAACATGTTGTTGGCAGGCTTGCGAGAGGCATCTGAAATTAATTGCTATCTTGACAATTGTGACTGGTCTCCACAGATGTTAAGAGCGTGTGTATGCATGCACATTTTCAACAGATTTTTATTTTGGCTGTGGATAGGCTCTCTATCTGTAGAACCCAAGGTGGGATTGTAATAATATTCCCATATTTACTAGGAGATTTTGATGTGAGAGGAATCAATGTATGGGATGTATAGTGATTGTATTTTACTGAGGGCAGAAGAAACTAGCAAAAAACCAGAGGTTGTGTTTCGATACAGGCTCCGTTCACACACACTGTCTGTCGAGAGGGCAAAGAAGTCTGCAGTGAAAAGGGGAGGAAGTCATAAAGCATCCAGTAGGCAAGCTACATAAAGCAGTTGGAGGAGGCAAATGGAAATAAATTTGACTAAGATCTGGTAAGAAGAAAAATACATAAAAGTGGCACGTGGGAGAAACTGATTGAAAACCCAAATGGAGTACAGCATTCTCCTTGTGTATGGTAACGATGTGGCATGCTTAGAGGGGCTGGGGGGGAGAGCTCAGGTTGACATTGGTGAAGCAGTGGACAAGCTTGTTTAGAAATTTTTTGGCAGCAGTTTGGAACTGGTGACCAAAATGACAGACTGCACGTTGGTTGCACTGTGTGGGTGAGAAGGTAAATGTCACTTATGATTCACTGCTCAGCAAAATCCCTGTGGGAATGAAAATACCTTTGAAAAATGCATTCAGTATCATGCCTTTCGGGGGGGGAGGGGGGGAGAAAAAGGAGGGTAAATGAAAGATTTGTCTTCAAGCAGGAGAGACAAGATGTAGGTGCGATAGTGATCAGTTTGAATTCCTCAATACGCCCACGGGTACTTACTTGTAATTTTTGTACAACAGAGTGTGAGATCAAGACAAGAAGTTTAATTGACGAACACTTCATAGAGCAAAGTGTTTCAGATCACATGTAGGACAGACTGATGGGTGTCAGATGAGTGTAGATATGGGATGGAATAATGAATGTTGTGTGGAAAATAACATGAAGTCTTAGAGGATGATAACATCCTGACGTTCCAAAAAGTGTAAATCAGTTCTTTTTACACAGAAGGCAGAAAACACTCTGAGGAGTAACTTCACTCCTCAAGGAGTATGTGAAGGGAAAGATAAGTACATTTACCTGTCTGCAGATCAGCTTATATGTAGGACTACTGTATCTTGAAAAGTGGTCTTGATATAAAACTTTCAAGTGTACTTCTAGAAACTTCTTGTGTGAAAGAAATTATGCTGACAAACCAGAAAGGCTGAAGAAAGTGTAAGATAAAGAGCTAGCAATACTCTGGTCATTTGCCAAATTAAAAGGAGATACTTGGAAAAGAACATCTGAAGTTTGGGAAATCTAATGAGGCTTTCCTATAAGGTCAGAAAAAAAATTTAAAGGAATAATAAAAATTATCTTCTTTGAGGTTCTGTTGGCAAACCTCTCCCCAGCATCGTATTCTCTATCTAGACACTGATGATTTATCAGAGACTACTTGGAACTGCTCTTCTACTCCAGGTCATTCAGAGGCATCAAAAAGAAAACACTGAAGAATGCTATGCAGGAAAATTATGCCCTTAAGCAATAGCAGATTATTGATGGTAAAATGCCTCCATATCTTAGGGCTCCATTAAGAAGCTTTGGAACAAAGACTTCTTTAAGACCATTGCAGAAGAACTGATGTTTGCTTGCTCTCTAACTACAGGGATACAAAACCAGACAGGAATGACAGTATACAGAACTGAGGTAGTGAGAGCTTCTTGGGAGAAAAAAAGCTGTAAGCTTGTATTTCATAATGCTGAGTAGGTTTTTGAGTTCTAAGTGGAGGAACATATTGATGAATCCTCTAATAGCACTGTAGTAAACCCTGCAAAATCCAGTGCTATTGGAAATTAGTCAGTATAAAAGATACAATAACATATGGAACAGATGCTGGAGTTCTGCTGCAAGAAGAATACTAATTCTGAATATGTGCCTCATCCAGATGCCCTTTCATAAAACAAAAAGAAAAAGAAAAGAAAAAAAGTTGCAGCTATTGCCTTAAAAGCTGTAGTAAATCCATAAATACAGTAATGTGCAGCAACAGCAGAAAATGTATTAACAGCAAACTTGCAAGGTGTGGTCGCTCTTTTACTCCACCTTTACATGGGCATAATTCTATTGATCAGGACTTCAGCGTTGGTAATCTTCTCTAATAAATGAAAATAATTTTATCTCAATTGCAGTGCATTGTATGAGCTGGGTAACGAAAGCATTCTTACAAATCTGAGAGGGTGAGTTTGTGCAAAAGAGAGCTATTGACTAACTCTGCCTCTTAGTTCTGTCTCTCATGGGGAAAAACGTTATTTTTGACCCTGTGGTGAGTTGCACTGTGAAGATCTGTGGATTTTATTTTTGTGGAGTGTTTCCTCATCAACAATAGAAAAAGGTATTACGCAGAAAATGAGTCAACAGATTTTAGTGGCTGGTTCAAGTTTGCTGCTACAGGCTGGGAGCCTATAGGTGTTAGCCTTGAAAAGCCCACTGAGGTTCTCGTCTTGTCTTAATACAGTAAGAATTGCTGGAGTTTAAAAATACACTATTTATTTGTGGTGTACTATTTTCCCCCTGCATATTATGTAAGGCTGTTGCAATTAAACATGATCTGTGAGCATATTTTTGAACAAAAGTATTCCTGGCAGAAAACAAGTGGTATTTTTGTATCATGTTAATTATTCGTAGCATACTAATTAATATATTTTCCAGACTACTATATGTTACCGTTGCACATGTGGTCTGTCAGTAGTAGTTGGAAACTGAAATGTCATGAAGCACTGCAATATGTCAGGTGAACTCAAATGAGTATATCTGCCTGAAACTGGATAGTTTTTTTCCAATTATCCTAAAAGAAATAAATGGGAATTTCTTGAATGAAAAGTTCATTTTTACAGAAACTACTTGTTTCACTTGAAGCTCCTGTTAGAAAATCCCCAGCCACATAAGAGCAAAATGATTAAATCTTGGACTTGTTATTAAAGCTAATAGTGTTTGCTGTGTTTTTATTTTATCTGATGATCCAAAATAACATGTATAGCATTTCACCAGGTGCTTGCTGTAGTTCTAGCTCAGCTGTACTCCAGTTCAGGTGCTCTCTGCAGGAAGTGCTTGAAAACAGGAAGGAAAAAAAGAAGTATTAGGCAGGTCACTAATTCTGTCCAGTGCAGCTGGAGCATGGCTCTGCATTAGCAAAACCAACACATCTTTCCAAATCCTTTTTGTTGTCGTCCAAAGCAAGCCACCAAGCCACCCTGTACACAGTGTGCATGCTGGAAATGGGCACGTTGCAGCTCAGTCACAAAGCAGTGCACTTAGTGCACGTGTCCCAGGAGATCAACCTGATTTGTGCTGTACCTCCTGCAACAGCTCCTCTTTGGACAGGGTTTCACGCAGGTGTGAAGCCTGGGTATCTGCTGATCTCAGGAATGAACCTGGCTACTTAGTTCTTGACTGACAGTGCTGGCACAGCAATGGCTGTGGAGCTTCTTGTTTGATCAGTCATGGCTAAATGAGCGTAACTATTCGTGGTGGCAGCAGTGGATTTTGTGCGATGTGCTTCTCCCGTTCAGATTTTAGAAACCATTTATTCCCAGAAGTGAGAATGAAACTCTTTTAATTTTGAGAATTCTTGTAAAAGTAAGAAAGAACACACTCACGTATCACTATCCTTACAAATCTTTCATCAGTACCTCTATGTATCTCTTGATAACCTTTCCATGCAATAATCTCAGGGTAAGTTTTTGCACAGAAGCACTCCTCTGTATTGCAGGATAAAATGTTTCAGTGTCTCTGGATTGAGAACAGCAGAGTTCTCCTGTTTAGTGAAGTATCTCCCAGGACAGAAGTAAATACATGGAAAAGCCCCACATTTGTGAGTGATACTAGCTGGATACTTTCTGAGCAAAGGCTTTAGAGACCCAGTAGAGAAAATACAATTTGGAACTGATGGTTTTGCTTATACAAGAATCTCTTATTCGTGGGAATACTGACCCTTGGGACTTAGCACAACAGGTGTCAGCCTTCAAAAGTGGGAGAAGACTGGAGGGCTGATGCTTTGAAATACTGGCATTTAATTTTTTTCTGTTGGAATTAAGTAGAGGTGGTGTATCTTTATCTATGGCAGAGCCCCTTTGCTATAAATGGTTGGGTTGCAGAAGTGGCAGTAAAGAGTAAAGTAGGGAGGCAAATCTTATGTCTGGTACTGTGAAGAGTACTCTTTCTGTGGTCTAGGAGAGATAGCCTGGTCCTATCTTAGCAAAATGACAAACTGATCTCATTAAGTCCTTTCCATCACCACTGAGCTTTCAAACAACAGGGAAATGTGAGGTTGGTTTTTTTTTTCTAAAAGTATAGAGCAATACATCTATATACCTACTATCAGGAAGAGCATGTCAAAGTGCAGTGGTAAAAGATGTCTGAAAATGTTGCGTTAATCCTTCTTGTCTGGTGGAAATACATACTGAGGCAATCTTTGGGTAAAAAAATTTGGTAGGGAGGGTGGTCCTTAGGAGGAGAGGGGGACTCTTGCGCCCTGGCCTGGATGAGCTGTCAGACAGATCCAGGAGATGTGGCTTCGCACTGAGTAACACATGTTGAGATCTGATAAAACAGGACTCACGTGGAGTTTCATGGCAGCAGGTTACTCAGCTCATTTGATCATAATTCAAGCCATTTGTGTAACTAATGATGCTCTCAGATGTTTGGCAGAATAAACTAATCAGCCGTTTAACAGCAGCACAGCTTCTCTGTGGCCCAACGTGGATCCAAAGAATTCCGCTGCAGTCAAAGATGCAGCTCCTGTATCTGTCTGTGCATTTTTGTTTGCTGTGTGGTTCAGTAACCTTTCAGCAGACGTGTCTATATAACAAATAGTTCAGCAGGAAGAGAGAACATGCTTGGGAAAAGGTGTTCTTGGTCACTTGCTGCACATCTGGTTTAATGTCTTTATGGTGAGGCAGTGTACCAAGTCAGCATGTGTTCTGCTAATTCTGAAACGGTGTGAATCAGACTCATGGATGAATGACCCGTTATGTGGTTTGCAGGTTTCGTAAGTCTCTTGTGCTAATCCAAGGCCACTGCAGGTTAAACAATCACACGCAAGTTGCCTGAAAGATGAACCTGATGATATAGTCACAGTAGCTGGTTTTCAGCTTTTATATTTTGATATCTATCTCTTGGTTTGGTTTTTTTTTTTTTTCTCCCCCTTAAGGGAGGACTAATGAGAGCTGCTGGCCTTTATTGGATCGTATTATGGGGCCAGATCCTTGGCTGTTATTAATAGGTGCAGCTCTGTGGATGTCAGTGCAGCTGCACTAGTTCATGTTAGTAAGGAATAGAGTCGCCTGATGCATTTACAAACCACATTTCTTGATGTATTTAGAGAAGAGTTAAGCTTGAGAAATCTTACTCTCACTCAAAAGGTGAAAAATCTACCCGTTGCTGTAAAGGGTAAATCCTATCAATAAACCACCGAGCAGGTTGAGGGGAGCTCAGGAAACCGGCTGTTATGGAGAAGTTGGTGTGGTGTTGGGTTTTGTTTGTTTGGTTGGTTTTTTTGGTTTTTAACATCCACTTTGTAGGTCCCTGAAAAACAGTATTTACAGTACATGTAAAGGTGCTGGGTAAATACCTAGTTCCTCAACTGCAAACCCATTATATTCCTGCTATGCAAGCACACATATTATAACAATGTGTTACCTTGTCCCTGGAACAAAAACCACAGGTACAGTTAATGACAACTTTTGATGAGAGCAAGATTGCTTTAAAGAGGAGGAATTAGGTAGATTAGCTGGATGAGTAATTCACCAAGGAAGCAAATGGGTCCTTTTAATGGGGTAATGAGTTTTCTTAGTTTTGCGCTTTAAAAGCTTCATTTAAGTTTCAGCGCAATACATTTGATAGAAAAAGAGGAAAGTGTTTCCGATAGAATTAAAATCCTTAAAGGTTTCTTTTTGGCTGCTGTTTCTGCTGTAAACAGAGGCTGGGATGATTTATTTATCCTTTTGTTTGGTCTCTGCTATACTTACTGAGGAATAGCTGCCTGCAGAACCCGGGTATAGTTTGCATACTAATCATTTTTGTAATTGATCTTTTCAGCTTTCTTCATGCGCCGTGGAAGGTTGTCAGCCGCTTCTTTGAAGTTAACTAATGATCATGCAAGTGAAGAATCTGCAGCGGGAGCCAGGATCTCCCTGGCGCTGTAGCAACGCAACTTCCACATGCCGGCGCTCTCCTGTTACGCTGTGTGCTGTTATTCAGGTGAGCTTGGAGGTAGAGAGCTTTCAGTACCATTCCTATCTTGGGGACCCGGCCAGTGCAAAGATATTTCCCAAAATGGAAGAAAAACCAAAAAGGCCATGCAATGCTCTTCTCCTTTGTGTCAAAAGCTGGCATATTTGCCACACAGAAGGCAGCTAGCTGGTATTCCGCTACATAATTTGCACTCGGAGGCTTATTGAGTCCAAAATTTGGCATACCCTCCTTTTTCTTATGTGAATATTCACAGCAATGCTTATGTAACTGAAAACTGCCTCCAAGAGAGGCTGGACTGGCATCTGTGAGGTTCTTTCTGCTGACCCAGTTGGAGTTTCTGGTCGGTTCTTTGAATCAGTCTGTAGTCAGATGCTCATTGTATAGGATGAGTCTTTTTTTTCTGCTGTGTTTCCTTTCCCCTCACTCTGGCAGTATATGTCTCTAATAAAACCCTCATGTGCCAACTTTTGAATAGATCAGCTTGTCTTACTTTATTTTTTCTTTATTTTTCCTTTTTATCTTTATTTCTCTTCTCTTGTCTGTAAGTACTACAGCAGAGCTCTTTTCTCTGCTCTTGTCACCCGTAACCCATAAAATAAACTACTTCTAAAAGGGCGGGGAAGAAACAATAATAGATGGTCTAATAAAAGATACTGTCTCTCCCTACAAGCCTTCTTTCACTTCAAAACAATACAGCAGTGTGATAAAATAAACTGCTGTTGCCATATGTTTTGCTGAAGAATCCCTCCCCCTTTCCCAAGAGGTGACACAGTCACGGTAGTGTTGAATTTGGTATAACTGCAGACTGACCTTTAGAGCTTTTAGTTTGGAAAATGACCGTTCTGGGATGTTCTGTAAGTATTCTGTACTGACAGCCAAGATAATTTCACTGAGAAAGGAGTGAATATATATATAGTTATTTACTCACATCATCAACAGAACACCATTGTGATCTTGCTTGCTTTTCCCAGGTGCCTTATTCATCTGGAATAGATCTTGCTGAGGCAGACACAGGCTGTGGGAGGATGTTTGAGAGGAGAAGGGATTGTGTGGTTTCCCCATCAGTCTTGCTATTAAGCTGAAGCTGTGTCCGCATCTGGTTCGTACTTAACATGCCACTATCATCGTGTGAGAGTAGCACCTTTATGGCAGACTCTTTGGGTTCTAGAGCCAGCTTTGCAAAGTGCCTTTTATTTTTCTCTTTTCTTTCTAAAAATGTACTTCAGTCTGGAAGAACAGTGTTTTGTTTTTTATTTTCAGTTGTGTATTCATAGTGGATAAAAAAATCTTTTTATCAATCAGAGCGTGAGCAAGGCTTGCAGTTTTAATATCTGTTAGCAGCCAAGGTAAACTCTCTGCATTTGTCAGTTTTTGCTTATCTAGACTTGCTAATATGTATTGAATTCCTGTTTTCTAGGATTATATTGTGCCTCGGTTTTGATGTATTAAGTAACACTTGATTAAAAGAATGTTTTCACAGGGAATACTTTCTCAATCTATAAGTTACCTGTAAATGTTGATTAGTTTTAACTGTAGTTCATCCTTATATGTATTTGGCTACTACTGAAAGACAGTGAAAGCATCAGGAAGCTCTTTAGGTTATAGCCTTCTACCCTGGAGGTTAACACAGTGCTGCTCTACTATTGTGACTGGCAGGGGTGTCATCATTGACACTAGTTTAGCACTAGCACACAAGCTCCATACTGCCTGCTAATACTGCACTCTTATTAGCTGTCACCATGCTGAAACAAACCCCAGCCATGTGTGGTACCTGGTACCTCTGCCTGTGGTGCTTGAGGCCAGATTTTCCAAGGACCTCTGTACTTACTGTCAGTGCTGAGCTGCTGGGAAATTTGAACCTGCCAGCTGGGCTTCCTGGCCTCGCTCTTCTCAGCACTGATAAGGGAAATGTGCTGGCAGGAAATATGGGAAACAAAACCCTTGTATGCTGAAGGATACTGTTAAACAAAGGGTTACCTTTCATAGTACTGTAAAGCATGAGTCTTAAAAGACGTCTTGTAGTGCCAGGGGAAGGATTTAAATTATAAAAGAAAATTGCACTCTTATCTTTAGCAGTCATTTGCATGGTGCTATTTGCTTTTCACAGATTTTTATTTTTGTTAGTAGATTTGGGGCTGGGGAGAATCTTCTATGACAATAGAACTGTCCAGTAGCATTTTGTGAAAACTCTTACATGTCTAAACTTTTTTCCTTTTCTTCCTTCTGCAGATCTGAAAGAAAGATATTATTTTTTCCTTAGGAAACAGGCTTTTTCAGGTCAATGTTTTATGTATTCAGCTAGTACAAGAAGTCTACTAATTGCCTACCTTGCATAGTTGTATTGCCTTAGGTCTGATGATGGACTTCAAGCTGTACAAGCCCTGGCATCAATGCAGTCAGTTCCTAGAAAGTCATGTTGTATGAGGATTGCTATTCTAAAAAGGGTATGAGAACAGTCTTTTCTCATGTAAGAAAGCAAACAAACAAAACTTACATGCATCTTTGCTGAATTGACTTCATCCACCTTTGAAGTTGTTAGGTGTTTACTAAATAGTCTGTCAGGGCCAATCTGAAGTATTTTCATTGCACATCCATCAAACGTTACTGTGAAATGTAGAATAAAAGACAGGAGGTGGGTAAGAAATAAACTAATCTGGATTTGAAACAGACATGGGTCACCAGAATATGATGACTTGAGGCTTTCTACCTTTTCCCTTTCATAGGCCAATTTGTTTCTTCTGCTTCCTTTTTCTCTCCTTGTAAAATAAATCTTTCCCTGTCTCCATTGCAATTTTCTTCCTCTCTGCTGCATGATGCTGCTGACACTGGCCTGTGGTGATTCTGGGCTTTTCTGGCATGGCTCACTGAGATAAAAAGCGACAGCCTGGGACCCCCCTCATGCGCTGGTGTGCTTTCAGCCTGTAGCACAAAGCAGTATATCAAACACCAGCAGGCCAACCCCTTTTTGTTGCATTAACCAGTCAAGCATTTTGTGCTGCTGAATGTCATCTTATTTAACATTTTGTTAAACAACTTCTAAAGGTCTTAACAATATGACAGATGGGCCATTGAATGGATGCTTTAATGGCTGAGCATTAGTTTGCTTTGGTTTGATAGTGTTTATTGTTAGTTAAGTACTGTTTAAATAAATCAATCTTCCCCCTCTCTCTTTTACAATGCAGACACATTCAAGAGAGGGTTTTATTCTTCTTGGGGTGGGTGTGTGTTTCAGTCTGTCATGCAGACATGATGTATGTTGGTTTCATTTCCAGTCAATCTCTGCCTCATAGGATATGACTCCAAGGCCTGGATCATGTCTGTAAAGGTTAAGGCATGTCTTAAGGATTCTGCCTAGTGGATACTAGAGCTACTAAGATGACCTATGGAAAAGAGTAATTTGGGATTACATTTTTTTTGCAACCTTCTTTCAAGTTACAGCCTCCGTTGCAGTCTGTCCTGTGTTGGATTTATTTTCCTTAACCCCTTAAGCTCGTCTACCATTAGAGTTGAGTCCATGTGAAGGTAACAAACTGGGGCAACCATATTCCTTCCAAAGGTGAGAAAACCAAATAAAGTGTATGCGTGCAGGCTCTCCCTTTGGCACACACAGAAGTGTTTCCTTCCTGCAGGAAGCAAGCAGCTGCCTCAAATCTCCCTGTGCAGTGCTGGGTACACTTCGCAAGTCAGTTCAGAGCCTGCTTCCAAGATATGGACCAACAGACAGACAGTGAGGGGTGGCAGGCAGAGCATACTGTATCTGTAGCTAGTCTGGGTATGGTCACTGATTTCTGTTACCGAGGTATTGAAGGTGTACCTTTTGCTTTTGGTAAGCACTGAAATGCTGGAATTAGAAATTGTTATGTCTATTAGATTTCAGGAATTTGTTGTAGGTGTCCTCTTACATGCTGTGGGCAAGGCAGGGGCAAGTTTTCTTGACAGTGTGAGGATTTTGCTTTAGCAAGACTGAAGGATCAGTGCTGGAATGGGGTGAATCTGCGACTAAAAGCTTCAGAAAGTCAGAGAGAAGCCACCTCCTCCCTGCTGCAGGTGGGAGGCTGGGAAACAGAGGAGCAGTGTTTCTTCCTGGAAACAGGTGCCATCCCCACAGTGTCTCTCACAACATCAGTGGAGTCCAGCATGGGCCCCTGAGTTCTGGCATGGGCATGTTTGGCTGCAAAGCTGTGGCTATTTTGCTGCCTGCAGAAGTGTGATGTCCTAGTCGAAGCTGCCAGTTTTGCCTTTGTAAAGAGCCTGCACTAGCAGTGGGTGTTTTCAAGCCTTTGAGAGGAGTCACCGAGGGAGGAAATGTAACCAGTGTAAGCCTCCCCATCTTTTTCTGACAATGCATGTTAATGTCAAGTACTTGTCGGGATTAGTCCTTGGCTGAGTACAGATATCAGCAGTCTATTTCCAGAATCTAGAAAAAAGATGTAAGATCTGAACCTGAGAGTCATAGATTTAGTGTGATTGTTGATATTTAGCTTGCTTTGGACTTCTGGGGAATATGTAGCTGACTGCAGCATTCTAGAGTATGGAATTGCTTAATTTTTTCCTGGGGCAACTGTGAATTTATGTCTTTGATAAAATCTTTGGTTCGTGGTGGTTCTTGCAGGTCCACTTTTAACAGTAGCAGGTAACACACTCCAGGTGTCTGGACCTAATTCTAGTTCTGGTAAACCCAGCTCAAGCAGTCCCTTGTTCCCTTGGCTGTCTCCAGTAGCACAGTTATTTTTCATTTCCATTCCCAGTGAAGCCTTTTCATGGATTGTCATTCATGCACAGGTAGTCAGATATGTTTAATCCTGATGATGTATTTGCTTCAGAGTGAAACATCAAGATACGACTAAACACCGTTCAGATTATAAGAACCTTAGAGCAGCCACAGCCCCTTGTTTGATTTCTACAAGTCTGAGTTTGGCACGCTGAAACTATGGATGCAAGCTGCAATAATTGCAGTGAATAGCTGCAATTTTTTCTTTTTTTTTTTTTTTTTCCCCTCTAAAGGCCTAGAAATGGCTAAGATAGAATTCTGTCTTTTCCTGCTCAGTGACGTTAACTGGTGGGTGCAGGCCTGATCCATGTTTAAGATGGCTCCCCAAAAGTGTTTTGCAGAAGGTGCTGTAGCTGCTCCTCTGAATCAAGGACAGAAGAAAAAAATGATGGAAGCTGGACCTTAAATTAGGGAAATTAATAGGAAATTAGTATTATTTTCTTCCATAGTGTACATCTGTACTAATAATTTCAGTATTTTATATGATACATGTACAACTGGAGGAGGAAATACAGTTCTGGTTCTGAGGCAGTGGCCTCAGATGATGCTATTTGCCCACAATTTTTGAGCATCAGCTCCCCATTGAGCAAGAGGAAGCCAATTTACTTATTTAGTCTGTGAGACAAGGTCTCTGCCTTATTAAGCCTCTGTACCATTTGTAACTTAATGGTTTCCTGGTCTCACTTTAGCCATCCAGGCATTTCTGAGAGACAAATAGCAGTAATACATTTGTTCTGATTAATTTGCAGGCTGGCTTTTTTTTTTTATTTTTTTTTTAAATAACTCCATCCCCCAAACTTTCCAAACACTGATCTGAAATAACAAAGTGTTACAGATGAGGTCTTCTGATTATTGCCCTTTAAAGCTTTTTTTCACATGGCCAGGCTTCACAAAAACCTATTTTACTCAAAGAAATTAGGTTTCTGGTTAGCAGGAGCCCTAAATAGACATGAATTACAGGAACGTCCTTTGAAACCCCACACAGTACTTGTTTCATTAAATCCCATGAAGCGACCTTAATTTAGTGGAACACTGGATAGGTTGTTCTTTTAACCTATTAGCACTTTGGCCAGTCCCATAAACCATATTCATGGATGATTCCATCAAGAAGGACAACAGTGGGATTAATATTATTTCAGGATACAGTAAATGCCACAATGATGAAGCTGTTTAAGATCTGGTGCTCAGTGTGTCACACTGAATGCATTGACATTTACTCTGCTATCACTTCATTTCCAATATTCCTTCCAAATCAGCCGATGCTAATGTTTCAGTGTGTGTGCAGAATACAATTCCATCAGGGCTAGGGACGAGGAGAAATGAGCTCAAAGCAAGTGCCTTCTCCCCTGTTCCCTCAGCCCCCTCCCTCCTCTCACGCCAGCATGGCAAATGGTTTATCTGGTGCAACTTTGTACGTAGCCAGGAAAGAGCAAGCACACAGGTGGAAGTGTGACAAAATTGGGGCTTTGGGTTGCGGGAAGAGTCTGAGCGTGAGTCAGACCAGTTGTGGTGCGATCAGGTGTGGGTGCCACTTCAACGGCAAATTTCTTGTCCTGAGAGTACAGTGGGAGAGCCCATTTGCTTACAGTGTGGTAGAGAACCAGCTGTTTTCGCAGAACAGGGATGCCACCCACTACCTCACTTTGCTACACGTCATAACTGGCTTCTGTAAGGACAACGTGCTACCTATATACAGCCCATACTTGAGCACTAGGAGGCTTTAATGGCTTTCTTCCCCAGCAGCTCTGGAGAGGTAGTGTGGTGTGTTATCCCGTTTTCCAGGTTGAGGACTCAAAGGGGATTTCAGCTGTGATTCAGTGGAGAGAAACATACTGTTCTAAAGAGATTCGAGCGGGAGCCAAACTGCTGTGACTCAGGCTGTGTAGGAGCCTTGCTTTACAGTGTCAAAAGATCCCAGATTGCCTTGCTGATGTTAACACAGGAAACCAGCTGCAGAACCAGAGGTTTGAATGCAAGTTTCCCTTGTCTTAGTCTATTCAAGTGGCTTTTCTCCATGTTGCTGAGAGGTAGTAAGAGGAGCGAAGGAGAGAGCTGGGCATGGTGCGTGATAGATACTGCCATGCTGCTGTCAGGCATGTTGTGTGGCATCAGACAGTCTCCTCAGGTTCATCTGTCATATTCAATTGCGATGCAGGGGAGAAGCTTACCCAGCTGACATCATTAATCACTACTACTCCAGCGAACTGGGAAACAGGAAATATCTGGGACCTTTGTAAGCCAGCAGGTTAGAGGTGGTACAAACTATGATTGCTGCTGCTACTTCTGAACCCATTAATGGGTAAAAAAAAAATCCAACAAGAGCATTTAAAACTAAGACCACCTCTGGCACAAGAAGTTCCTGAGCTGAAAATTTCTGGAGGCTGGGAGATGCAGTAGGGAACTATTTATGTGCTAGCCTTACTTTTATATTCTTTGGTAAGCTTTCTTTGTTGGCCACTACTAGCGATGGGTGGGAGGTGGTTATTTGCTCTGGCTTGGTTTAATCATTCTTGCGTTGACAAATGACCAAATAAACAGCTCCTCTAGTGAGGAAAACAAACATTATGATCACAAAATAAGGAGTTGGGGAGAATTAGGCAGCTGTTGGAGACTTTGGGTTAGTTTGAAGTGTAGGAGGACTTAAGGTTAAAAGGACCTACTTGGGTTTGGGTATAGATGCACAGAAAGGGACAAAGATTGCTGTCTGGCTTTTTCCCCTGCCCTAGCCTTCTTCCTCTTTGCTTTGCAGAGGCTGCGTTGCTCTGGGTCACTAGGCAGGTCGTGATTACCCCCTTTGTCTGTGTGATACCCACAATCACTAATGCAGTGCAACACTATGCACAACAGAAGATGAAGCACCAGCTTTGGGATTTTAAACATATCAGAGGCTTCTCATGGGCACGAGCTTGTGGACGGCTCTCACCAGGTATTTTTCTGAGCAGCTCTTCTGTTAAATCAAATCTTGCTGCAAAAGCAAATGGAGAAAACAAATGTAGAGATTTTCATTAAATCAGTTTGGGCTGTTCTGAGAAATCCAACTAGAAACCAGAACTGATTTTTGAAGGGGGTCCAATTGGTTTTCCACTGTTTGAAAATCATAGGCAGAAAATACAAAATACAGGGAAAGAGCCACATAGTCTGTTTGGTCCAGGTTAGGCAATCAATTATGGTAGAGTTGAGGAAGCATGATGCTAGTACTCGCGTAAATAGGAAATGTGCTGGATTGTGGTCAGCGGGGTGGACATGAACATGCCTATCTGGGTAATCTTTCTTTTGACTGATTATTTTTCATAATTCAGTAAAGGTAATTGAATACCCGATTGTATTAGTTGCAGTTATAGCAAGTATAAACCCCTTGTATGTCTATTTGGAATTCTAGAGTAAGTAGTCTTCCACACTGACTCAATCTTCCCTTGAATGTTTTCTGGAGATTTAGAGACATATATGTCTTAAACATATTGCATTATTCCTCTGGTTTTACTGGAACAGTGTTGGATCAGGTCAGATCTGAACTGCTAAGACAAAAGTCTGTCAAGGATGGTTTAAATGTATTTTTATTGTATTTCAGGGCACAAGCATGGGCTGACTTAAGCATTATATTTCTGTGATTTTATGAAGCAAATACATGCGCTTCTTAAACCCGCAGGTCATCACTGTGCCTTGTTGCAGCCCCCTGGCAAGTGTGTTTGCTCCTGAAGGCTTGCTGATGGGAAGGGAAGGTCTATTTGCAGTGTGCAAACCTGTCTGGGATTGGACCTGGGGAGGGACGGAGTCGGCAGCAGAATGTATCTGGGGGAATGTCTCCACAAAGAAGATGAAGGCACAGACTGTGGTGAAAACTTCAGCCCTGTGTTCATGGAGTGTCAACAAGAATTCTCTGTCAGCAGTTGTCATTTTACTGTATCGCCAAAAAACCTGATTACTAATATCCCGTCACTGATGCTATTAACACCTTTGTTGTGCACTTGGAAAAAGATGGTATATTGCATTTTGAAGGCTTTCATCATATCCTGAGAACTCCAGAAAATAAGATATCATTAGCAGGAAGTACTAAAGTTATAACTTCTAACTTGGCCTTATAAACTTATAAACTCAGACAATCAATCAGACTCATTCCTCATAGAACTGAAATCTACCATTGAAATAGATTGAAATATATTGGTCCTCAGTATTTTGTTAAGAGGGTTTTATCCCCTTTTATTTTCCTAGTAAGAGGCTATTCAGCTAACCACAGAAACTGAATACATTTCACATTCTAAGAATTTGGACTCCATCTAGAGTGTTCGGATCCCTTTAAACTATCTTTCACTCTGTTACAGTTGAGCTTTTTGCTCACTCTTTGCAGTGCAGGTCTTCAAGTATTGCATTGCAGCTGTTTTGCAAGGGAAGCTGGTATTTAATTTGCTTCTCGTGGCAGTAGTCTGGAGGAGGATTTTGGTGAGGGAGTGGTGAAGAAAGGGCATTTTAGGCCTAGGTCCTGGAGAGAAGCCAGAAGATAGATGAGGTGACCTCCCTTTACCCTGTTGTCTGCGATCCTGTGCTTGTTCTAGGTTTTGAACTCCCTTGCAGGGGACCGGCACTTCTGAGCTATTGTTAAACTGGAAGCTGAAACACGATTCTTCTGCCAAAACTCTTGACTGTCCCGTTCTGCAGGGGTCTGGGTGCTGAAAGATGACACACACACAGAATTTAAGGTATCTGATTTCAAAGTTGAGAAATTATGTTAGACCGCATGAAAAACATTTCCCTGTGGTAGTTTCCATAGCCTTTCTCACTGCAAGCGTGTGAATGCTTCAAAACAAAGATATACTTTGAAAAAATGGTTTGCATCATCAGTATTTCTTGTTAGGAATTCTGAGGAATATCCTGGCTGTAAGTGCTGACAGATATAATCCTCCTTGTTTTACAGCAGCAGACGAAATTGTTGTACTTGTAACACACAACAGGGGCCTAATGATATCACTGAAGTCAGGTGTCTGCAGGGGACTTCTAATAAACGTGGTCCTGGCAGTGAAGTTTGCCTGTGGCTTTGGGCCCTCTACTTAATCCCTCTGACTCAGGTTCCTCGTCTGCAAGGCAAACCTTAGAATACCCTCAGTGAATGCCATTAGCAAAGTCAACAGTTACCCACAGTTATTTCCTTGTTTAAATACAGGAAGATGGTCAGACTTTTGAACCACCAGCATGTGGTTCCTTTTTACAAGTTTTTCAGCTTTCAGCTGAAGAATAGATACATCTCACACATTTATGTGAATCGGTACTTTGAATCTGTCTGATTTTTAAGATGCATATCATCAGTCTTCTTTCTGATAAAAGCATTTGGACCATCCCAAATGTATCCACCCTTTCTTCACTCTTAATATGCTGTGTTCCTCTTAATGGGCTCTGATCATAGACTCCCTGTTCTTGTTCCAGTATAGAGGCTGCCTGCATAGCTGTGGCTGAGATTTTCAAAAAGGCATAAAGGGTTAGTAAAGTACTGAATTCCTGTGGGACTTGGCAGTGCTCTTCAGACTCCCCTGAAAATCTCAGCCTAAGGGCCTAGCTCAAGAAACAAAATAATATTAAAAAAAAAAGCCACTTTTCCACTGTGTGGCAGAATAGTGTAGGGGTATTCTCTCTGCTGGGTATCTCAAGTCTGATTTCCTGCTCCCATTCAGCAGTCCTAGCCAGGTCACCTCTACTCTGCAGAGACAAAAGTCTATGCTGAGGCTTCACTGTGAACTGATTCTTCAAACCTGCTTTGGCAACACATTTCTCATTGAAAGCCCTACTGTGTCCTTTGCTGTGTAAGGTTTTCACCTTTACCAAGACTGTTTTGCAGTGGTTTTGATTTACTGCCACATAAAAAGATACAGCTTACTTCAGTCACCTCCCATATTTTCTGTGTTATCAGCTCAACTTTGAGTTATTTAATATGAACAGTTTGGATGCTTGATGGTAACATGTTGTAGAAACCTTGTGGTATTTGATGGGAACAGGATCATGCTCATAAAGGTGCCTGACATTTGGTGCTAAAACAAAAAGAGGAAACTTTCTGGGTGCCAGACAGCCCATGGTTATACTTACTGTCAGCAGTATGGGACATTGGTTGCATATGCTTAATGTGTGACTGCAACTTTTCAATATTTGATTTCAATAGAACTTCTAAAATAGAAGGTTAATGGCAGGAAAGGATTTTTTTCATCTTGAAAGGATGGGCCTTGGAGAACAACTTGCATTTTTTAATATTTTTTTTAAAAACGCAATGTTTAACAGAATCTTGCAAGTTTGACCACTTTATGAATGTGTATTGTAAATAATTTATTGGCTTCTTTTAGTTCCATATTGTGAATATTTGCATTGAATTACCATAGTATTAGATTCCTTGGTGACCTATTAATTCAAACTTGAGATTAAGACAGCCTTTTTATAAAACAAACAATAACTGTGTAAGTTGGAAGTGTCAAGAAAATTCAGTGGGGTAAAAAGAAGTAATTTTTTTAAAGTCCAGAAGTCCCTACGTGGGTGTCAGCATCTAACATTAGTTCCTTCCTTTAAGTGCCTGAGTCACACAGCCCTGTCAAATGACTGCGTGGGCACTTTTATAAGGGCACTCCAACATGGAGGTGCTGAAAAATAGTTTGAAATCAAAACAAAAGTCTTTGGTGTTTTTTCAATAGCTTGAAAGGCAGCCAGGGAGTTTTCAGCAAGGCAGCATGTTACTGTATTAACACCAGACAAATAGCTGTGTTGATTACAATGGGGAAGTCTGTCCAGGGCATGCTCTAGAGGTCGTCTCTTTCCAACGTGGTTGTTAGACACTTTGCAAAGTCAATATGCTTTCTTGTCTGGGAATATAATTTCTATTAATTTTTGCTGATTTCTTCTGCATAAAATGACCATTACTTCCTTCTCTGTTGCTAATATAAACTTTACTTTGCACAAGATCATTGGCTGATGACAGCTGCTCACAAAGCTCCACTGAGCATTTTTTGGGTAGCCGTGCTCCTGTCCGCCTCCTCACCAGCAGGCTTCCTTCACAGATGGTAGGACTATATTGGAAAGCAGATCAGGTAAAGGGGACTGGAGAAGGCAGGTGATCAAACTGCAGCTTGGCACCACTGTAAAGTGCAACGCATTGCTTGTGTCCCTTGCAAAGGGTGAGGTGCATCTGCACTGCCCTTGCCTTGAGGCAAGAGAGAAGAAATAACTGCATCTGGCTGGCTTTTGGGCAGAGGCTCTCCAAGTGCTAGCTCTTATCCTGCAATCAGTCATCATGCTTGTTGAGAGCAATTGAAAGCTTCCTGCTAATTTTGAGGGGCTTATATCCAAAGCAGTCATAATGCAGTTGTCCACAATGAGAAAAGGTCGGGCCTTCTGCATGTACCAAACATACGTTTTCCAATTATTTTGTTACCAGTGTGTAGATACTGCCATTTTCTCTTAGGTCTTGGAAATTTTGGGCGGCTTAAACTTGGCTCCAGTTGTCATGAGTAGAACCACTGATGCCAGTGTGGTTTGTAGCCCAAGTAGGAACAGCTCCAAAGATATCTTGGGTTTGGCTTTTTTACATTTTCAAGACATCAGCTGGCCCTAATGTCTCACTCCTGCTGAGCAGTAGCCCTGCTGGCTGTCCTGCATCTTTCTTGTTTCCAAACATACTCTTGTTTAAGTCGGTCCATACAGCTTTTTTGCTGATAACAGCATATTTAGCTGCAGTGGTGCACGACGATGCTCTTTTCCTTAGAATGGGAATGCTTTATTTTACAGGGAGGAAACAGGATGATTTCCTGTGTGAGACACTGTGAGGATTAATGGGTCTGTCAAGATCCATAATCGGTGGCTTAGGAGAGCTGACACATGAAAGGACTGCAGTGGTATATGAACCACCTTCGGGCTTGAAACTATTTCTGTAGTTCAGTCCCAGAGAGCTGAATGAACATGAACTCAGAATTGAATTACTTCCTCATCAGCCCGAGTAGAGATCCATCTGCATGCCAGCAGGGGCTGTTGCTGAGCGAGAACATAATGCTGCCCTTGCAGGGACACCTTTGCAGGACACACAGCTGTCCTCTAAAGCCAGCATGTTAGACTGGAAAATTTCAAAGATTTCTGTCTACCTCGCGATGAACCTGTAGTCCTCAACAGTATGTCATGCGATATTTTTGAAAGCTCTTTTCGTCATTTCTAGAGATTTGGGGACAGATTCTGGTTCCTTGTGAACTGATGGAAGAAACTGCTCAGTAGGGTAGAGGCACACCCTTGAGAATTTTCAGGGTGAAAGAACAAAGCGTGGAGCAGGATGGATGTTTCTGGGTTCTTTATTTTTCATAAGCGGCTTTAACCTCCCAAGGGCCAAGTCTTTACTCAGGCAAGATTTCCTATTTACCTGTCCTTGAATGGAGAAGAAAAAACAAAGAAAAATGATCTACATATAGCTGATAGTCTTACCTGTAATGACCATGTGTCTTTCAGTTTACCAGTTGGAGAAAAAACTGTAGGCTGCCTTTATAGCATTGGAGGAGATTAATAATGTCTATGTCGTGCTTTTGGCTGCAGTGTGTTGCGAGGGGAGATAGTGGTGGTTTATTTTGTGGCTATAACTCTTCCATAGGCTGCAGGGAAAGGAGGGGTGTCCTGCTTCTAAATTTCACAAGATACAGCCCTGAAACCGCTGTATCTCTGGCTTCCTCAGTACAGTAAGCAGAAGCAAAAGCTTTTCAATGAAAAGGAACCTTCTACATATTTTGAATGTTTAATGGTATTTCATTTAAACAGCCTCTTTCCTCTGTTTCTTTTGCTTGATGCATTCCCTTCTGCGCGCTCCTTTCTTGGTTCCTGTGTCTGGAGGAATGCCCAGCCTGCTCATCTTTGGTGGGAGACTTGCCTGGGAAAACCAGTAAGCCAGTGGTTTGTATAGCAAAACTCCGGTCTGGGTGTGCTTTTCCCAGTGGCACTGAGAAACCGAAGGGCACTGGTCCAGTGAAATCTACCCAGGCTGGTCCTTCCAGTCTAGGGTGTAATTTACCCTCTCAGCCCCAGATGTTCACATCCCAGCCTTTGGCTGCAGGTAGCTCCTATGGCTTTCGGTAGGAGTCACCCGTAACATACAGCAGGACCTCAAAAAGTTACTGTTAATCATTTACCCACAAACATTTCAAACGAAACCGCAGTCCAGCTGTAAAGGTTTCCGATTTCCTGAGATGGGCTAGTGAATCTGAAAGGTGCTGCCTTGGATCTGTTTTTCTTTTGGCTTTCCTTTCACCCTGAATTTTATTTGTATTTCCCCCTGTGGTGCTGACAGGATAATAATATTGTAACATTGTCACATCTGGTTAGGGAGAGGGGCAGGAGGAGGAGGAAATGAGGAACTCTCTTCTGAACTAACCTCAACTCTGCTCTATAAACAAATGAACACAGGAAACTCCACAGTGAGTGGGCCACAGCCTCCCTCCCTTCTGCAGGGGAATGGCTTGCATTTTTTGTACACCCAGTGCTCTCATTAACTTCGGTGAACTCCAGAGACCCTGGTGCATGAAGGTTCAGAAAGTTGGTGCTAATGCAGCCTTTCATCTACTCTTTTTTCCCCCCTGAAGTCAGTGGGCGGCTTGGATGCACAAGACTGTCCATATTGAAATGTTGGGGTATTCCTCTTCTGCAATTTCTCAGGTTGCTCATTTGTACCCCGGCAGGGGCAGGCTCCCAGGAGGTCACTAGGTGACCTGTAGGACCAGGGTTCTCAGCACAACATAAGCAAGATGAGACAACAGTGTATAGGGATTTTTTTTTTAGTTGTTTGTTTGGGTTTTTTTAAATGAAGAAAAAAGAAAATCTCTGTGAGTAATGGTAAAATTTTCAAGAGTGATCACTAATTATTATTTGTGCTTAAATCAACTTTGAAAATAAGGTAGAAGTTTCCATACTGCTGCCTCAAGTTTTGTGGTGAGTGTCCAGGCATTGTAAATAGGATATATTTTGCTTTCAAAGCTGCACAGACATTAGAGTGAAAAAGTTGTTTCTTTCTGACAACAAAAAGGATTAAAAAAAATATATCAGAACCCCTTTTCCCACTCTTTCCTATTCCTGGGACTCAATATAATCCACTGTTGCCTGCTTGTATGACCGTTTTTGCTCTGCAGTTGGGTAAAACCCTTCTGTGAAGCACAACATGATTCCAAGCCTATTTTTGGCCCTGTTAATCTTGAAAATGCAGCTTCATGCCACGGAGCCTTTGCTGGCTCACCAGATCCCTGCTCCTGCTGGCAGTTTGAGCCCAGTCCCTCTGAGCTGTGTTGCCAGGCTCCCATTCAGGCAGGTAGAAGTTCAGGCTGTGTGATGTTAGCGAGCAAGTTTCCCTATCTGAGAAGCTCTTAATCTTCTTGATGGATATTTTTTTGGTGTGTCTGTGTTCGTATTAAGCATGAGTGCAGCAGATCTGGTCTTTTTTTTTTTTTTTTCTTCTTCTCCACCCCCCCAGCTCCCCTTCTGCTGTGTTTGGGAACCCCTTTATGGCAGCTTCTTTGTCTTTGCAGATGTAGCATGGTTATGTAGTGAGATTAAATGCCTCTGCTGTCAGGGAGCCAACCCAGCTGGATGGGATCAGGTTACTGATGGCATGAAAATGCTCTGCTTGTATCATCCTCAGGGTGAAGAATTGCATTCAGGTGTTGCACACCAGTTTTGAATAAATATGGGGGCACATTGAGAAAGATCTGTAAAGCAGCTGGTATTCACTACTCTTCTGTGTTTTCTTCTTGTTTTTTCTAGGATTGTTTTTGTTTTGTTAAGAGGCTAAATTGTATGCTCTAAGTCTGAGCAGAGGAAGGAGTTTGCAAGGAAGTGAGGGGTTTTCTCATCAATACTTTTACTTTCTTTTTTCCTAAGGAGGACTCTCTCTGTAGCCCTAGCCCCAGGGGACCACAGTGACAAGACACAAAGTTCCTTACACTTCTGTGCTCAATCTCCTCTGGGCAGACCAAGTACTTGGCCTGGCTCTCTGCTGAGTCCTGAGAGCTGGAGCTCTCCTGGGCTGTGTCAGCTGGAACTGGAAGGGGAGCATGAGGAGGGGTGTGGAGGCAGAGGGTTTCTGCGTATGCTTGCTGAAGATTAATGCGGATCTAGGGAATCTGAAGAGTTATGGGCCCGAGACTTTCCTTTTTCTGAAGGAAGGAAGCTTTACTTCTTTGTACAGAAATTTGCAGAAGCTCACAGGGGAAATTCTAGAGGCTTTTGCTCCTGCATTTCATTCTTTTTAGGTTTTTTCCATGTTCCAAAAATATTTTTCTTCATCTCAGATTCTTTCTGCCAGGACATGTACTACAAATTATGTAGTTTAAAACGGCAACCAAACCAATATATCAATTCAGGAGATAAGATTCTGTACACAAAGAGCTTTTTAGAACATAGAGAGCCAGTTCAGCCTCCAGCATCAAGGAGGCTGAGACTCAGCTGTACTCGTAGGTGTGCTCCATGCGTACTCCTAGGTGAAAGGCAGTGAGGCAAGGGGTATGACAGGTAATACAGTATGATGGGGAGTGGGCCTCCAGCTCTGAACAAAGGAACCACTGTGACTTCTTTTGATACCTGGACAGGTGAGTTGTCTGCTGGGTTCTTTGGTTAAGGGATGGTATATTCCCTAGGAAGACCAGAGACCTTAAGGGTTTAGACTGGAGAAAAAAAAAGAAATGGAAATCAGAATAGTATTTCCAGTGCTACTGTGCACTAGGTAAAGGTTGTGATGATCCTGGCACAGAGTCTGGGTACTGTCTCTGCAGAGTGATGACTGTTTCAACCCCACTGATAGTCAGTAGGCTTGGGGGGATCATTTTCTTGTGGGGATTTTTTTCAAGTCATTAAAGAGGCTTTTTTTGCATGGGATACAGTATAGTCACTAAAGTTGGGGGGTAAGTGATGAATACTACTGGAGGAAGGAGATTGTGACTGCCATCGCTTGCCTGTGGGGTGTGGACTATTACCCTGGCAACTAAGATAGAAACAGTCAGATCCAGCAATATCATCTGGCAACAGTGAGACTTATGTGGGCCAGTAATTCAGTGGTGAGGCACAACTACTGACAGCGTTACATTGAATCAGAATGTATAAAGTGGTTTTGGCTATGACTTTAGTATTTCGTGTGTTCCTGGGGAAATCTTTCCTTTTAGGTTTGCTTTTTACCTGGGGGAATTTTTTTACACGCTTAATTTCTTTTAAAAGTCTGACTGTTCAGGGTGTACTTTGCATCTTTGCTGTTGGCTCAGTGCTGGTCTCGAATGCCAAGAGCAAAGACATTAAATATTATATTTGCTAAACAAAACTGACACATTCCTACTTTCACACAAGGAAGCAGCGGTACTCCCGATGCTCCTGAGAGTTAAAAATGATCCATTTTATTGAGCGATATAATGACAGCACTAGCTGAGCAGAGCAGTAATTATTATCTCTAGGAGACCCAAGAGAACAATTTTTTAAAAGGAAAATAGTGTTTTTCATGTATTTCTTTAAATTCTGATATCAGCAGTTCAAGATTTGTCAGGCATAACTAAAAATAGGAATTGCAACCAGACGTGTTTCAGGGGACAGATTTTGGAGGCCTGTTGAAGTCAGTGGGGTGGGATACAACCCTCTGTAACGGTATGAGTGTTTGTCTGTCCTTTGGCTGTGCTGCGTAGTGATAACCCAGCAGCACTCAGCACTTGTGTGGCAGAGGTCTTGAAAAACACGATGGGACTCTGTTTGACTTGTATTCAGGCGGTTTGGGAGTGAGAGTAGGCAGTCACATAGACTCCTTTTTTTTTTTTTTAATAAAGATGGGCGGCCTGACTCCTGCCTGCTCTCAGTCTGTGTATATGGCAATGCAGTATGTGAAGTTATAAAGTTGAAAGAAAAGTTGAGAGGCAGCAAGCTTCTTGGAGCGTGTACTGTTTTACATCAGGAGGTATGAAGATATGTAAGCTTTGCTTACAAGGATGTTGCAAGACATAATGGTCAGTATTTTGTGATGCTGACAAAGTGGCAGATATAGTCAAAGCAGTAGCAGCCAGGAAAGTAGAGAAGGCCATTCAGCTCTTTTCTTGTAATTGTAAACAAGCAAAATAATAATAAAAGCCAGGAGACTTGAGTTCATCCTTTAGCTCAGGGGTATTGCTGCATGTCTGAGGCTTTCTGCTTTCTTACTGCATTGTGAGTGTCCTCACTGATGATATTGACTGAGGAGCAGGACAGCACTGTGCAGGATGGCTCATTAAGTGGTCATCCTACAGTTGCCAGGACAATCTCTCCTAAGGCTATTAGATCACAGACATTTGAGCTTAATCCTACTGGGATATAAAATATATTTTTATAAATGTAAATTAATATTAAGTATCTTCCTGGGAGTAGAGGGTCCCTTTAAGACTTGTGTGGGTGCAGTATGACACAATGTGCAAACTCCTACATTATTTTCTCCATACAACAAAAAAAGCCCCAGAAAACTCTACTGGTCAGATCTTCAGCTTGCGTAATTGGCCTTTCTGAATGAGCTTCCCTAGAGGTAAGCCAATTCACAGTAAGTCAGTATCTGACTTTATATTAGCATGTCCTGCATTACTTAGACATTCCTTCCTAAATTCAGCCAGTTGGCTTTTTACCCGTTGTGGTTATTTTTGCCCTTTGTCCCTAAAGACTGCCTTGTCTGAGAGCTGAGGTTCAGGTGTATTCTTAGGAGGCAGCTGCATGCCAGGGCTTCGGGCAGCATTATACGCCCAACTGGACGAACGGAGCTCCTACTGCTCCTTCTCCACTATGGAAAATCTCCTGCTTGATGACACAATTCCTTCATCCCCTAGATTTACACGTCATTAGAAACCCAAACCTGCTCCCAGGTTTTCAAGAGCTTGTTAGCTCTTAAAGCATCAAGAGTGTGGCCTAATTTGCCAGTGGAAAGGCTTGGGGAAAGCAATGTGACACGCAGAGTTTCTTTTATCCAGCCTTTCAAAGTGAGGGTAAATAATGGGGCTAGGAAAAAGAAGGGAAAAGAAAAAGCATTGGCACAGAAATATGATTTTAGTAAATAGCAGCGGTGCTAATTTCTGGCAAAACAGAGTTAAGTCAGTATGGAAACAATTAATGCCACCGTACCCATGAAACACAAGTTGAGATAGCTGATGTTTCAGGATAAAGTTCTTCATCAATCATTGGTTTATTTTATTAGCATTCGTAGTGCTGTGTGGTGTGATTACTTCTGATGTCTTGTGACAAGCGTAATGAGAAAATGCAGGGCCAAACCCAGACCTGGCGCTGGACCCGCTTACACGGCTCTGAATTTGGACTGTAATGTAACACATGTGAAGGCATAAACCTTTCCTGAAGGAACACAGATTCCACCTCAACCTCTGGCCCTCGTTGAGGTTATTCCCTACATTCAGATTTATTGGTAAAGCACCGCTGAAACTTTGTCTCCTCTTTTAAAAATTGCCCTGCAAATGATATGCTGAAAAGTCTGAGGTTCCCATATTGTCTGAGCTGTTCTTTATTGTGTGAACGGCCTGGTTTTGCTGACTAAAAGACCAAATGCTTTGCAGCCAGATGGTATTGATTCTTTACAGTTGTGTTCATACATCAGATGTAGATATTGTATTCCACTTCCCATTACATCTGAAAACGACTGGGTCTAATTGACAATATGGCATCCACATTGAGATGTTTGCTTTGTGAAAACTGGCCGCTGTTCAGAATTATTTTGTATTATTAACTCCTGTACATTGCCCCCGCTGTTTGATCAGTCTATTTCTCTTTGTTCTAAGCCATATGTGTTTTCAAAACTAATACTTATACACCTTTCAAGGCCTCTGATTGTCGTACAAAAGACGATAAATCTCTAGGGGATCTAACTATATCCTGGAGCATACAACCTAATGAGAAAAATAACTTCAGAACACCATGCTTTGGTGTTCTGATATTCTATCTCTCAGCTTTCAGATTCAGACAAAAAAAGAAAGAAAAGGATCCGCTGTGATGAAGCATTAACTGCATGAATAACAAGGCTAGATTTTATATTCCCAAGTGAGACTATATTTAAAAAGACCACTTCCATTGCTTCTGGACTTCTCGTTAGTTCTTTGGACACTTTCTATAAGTGGTAAATACCCACACTGTTTGCAAGAGGAGACAGAACACTGTTTCAGGGTTGGTTTTCATTGGGTTTTTTTTTCCCCCTCTTTTTAAAAGGCCCTCAAAGGTTTTTTGACTGCAGTCTCAGTGGAAGAAGTAGGGAGAAAGGAACAATTATTTCTGAGTTAGTTACGTCTACTGCATTTGCTGAACAGTTGAATGTATCCCAGATTCTCTTGAACCCTATTACAGCTAGGACGTGGGAGTGACTTAAGGGGAGAAGAGGGGAACATGGTGCATATGACTTGCAAAATTGCCCTTTCCTCCCATCCCCAGGTCTCTAGTCTGGGAGAAGAGGCTGGAGGGGGCTCCACAGCCATCCAAACTGGTGGCAAGCATGGATTTTCCCAAGACTGAAACAAACAGTGGCTGGCAGGGCCTGTCTGGAAATGAAATGGTAGTGTATCTCTGTACCTTTTGTGCCACGTGAGTCCCCCAAGGGTAGGTGGCTACCCTCTGGTTCGCTGCAAATGCGCAACTGCCTTCTTACCTAAGCAAAGGGCGGAAAAGCCTGGTGTAAAGCACAGCCCTAGCAACGTCAAGGTAAGAAAAACCCTGCCAAAAATACAGCATCAAGGATAAACTTGTCTTGCCAGGGCTGGGACTGGTGCCTGGGAAGAGAGAGTGTAGGCTTGGGAGGCTGCGTCTTCCTGTGGCATTAGCTGAAAGGTGCTTTGGCCAAGGGGGACAAGGCAAAAGCCTTGCTCCTGGCCAGACTAGAGGTGCTCTGTCTCACTATGCCCTGTTAGTTTGTAATCTCCATCCCTGAGATGAAACTCAAACTGATGCCCTTAGTGGGAGAGGAGCAGTTGAAAACTGATGTGAAGAATGACTCTACTCATGTTCAAATTGACTGTAAGAGCTCTCCTTCCCCGAAAGGAGACCAATGCTTCTCTTTCTTATTTTTGTTTCAGTTTTGGTTTTTTAACCAGCTAACCTGATTTTAGACTGTCATAGATTCTGCTGGTTTCAGTATCAAGGCACAACTGGAGATGATGAATAGCAAATAGGAGTGACTTTTTTTCCATAAACCTGTGGATTATAAGACTCTCTCAATGTGACTACCACAGCTTTCTTAGAAAAATGGGATGTAAAAAAAAAATATGACTGATTAGATAAAATTTGCTTGCCCATGGTGAACAATGAAAAAGTACCCCTTAATGGAGAGTTGGTAAATATGTTAAATCTGATGTGAAAAGCTTTCCTGGCACAGGTAAAAATTTTTCTTGGTGGTGCATTTGTGCGCAAGCTGTTACTTTAGTAAGATGGTTTCCATTTGGAGGCTGTTTCTGCACAAAGAATTTTGTAACAGTGCAATAAAACAATCTTGCCCATCCATCTTGAGCTGGAAAAACATATTTAACTTTTGTTGGTGGAAATACTTTAAAACCCCAGCTTAAAAACAGTTTGGTGACCTGAGTGAAGCACTGAATGAGCAGCAGTGAACTTTGGTTACTCCAACATGGGCACATGCCAGCTGGGAAATAAATCTGAATAACTTCTAGGTACTTTTAATGCCTCCACTAATACACTATGTGAGAATGTTTTGTGCTTCAATATATTTATCCTCATCTCACCCCTGTGAGAGGATATATCCTCATTTGTGCAATTGGGGGAATTAAGTTTCAGAAGAGCCAAGTGACACAAAATCTCATAGCAGGTCTTTATGGGAACTGCCAGTTCAACCTGTTTCTTCAGGGTCCTGAGCTAGCTCTGTGCTCAGACCTATCCAAATCACTAGAGATCAAAAGCAAAACTGATTAAAAGATAATAGGATAGTTAGTACTCAGCATCTTTGGCATTAAGGAGCCATTACTCTGCCTGGTGGCTGCAGGAATATGTTGACTGTGGATAGTTACATTACAGAAGAGATTACTCCCTGAATTAAGAAACGTAGGGAATACTTCTGCCAGATCTCTTTTTCCAGGGCTAGCCTTAATCAAATTCCTTTCTTTACTGTTTTTTGTAACCCCACTAATTGAGATCACCCAAAATGTTACCATGAGCTGAAGTCAACATCAATTAAAAATCTCATTTATATTCCCTATGAAAACACATGGCCTTCAAAAGTGTTTGATTTTCATTGGACCTTCTCATCTGTTTGTCATTTAAAGTTCAGGCCATTTTCCATATTTCTATCAAATGCTGCCTCACATGGAAGTCTGGCAAATGAGCTTGCAAAGTAACTTATTTGAAGTTATAAATAATCTAATACTTGCCTGAAGTTGACCTCTCTATACAATAATATACAATTTAATGTCTGAAGCTGAGGGACGTAACAGTTCTCTAGTACTGCCTTGTTAGTTAAAGGCAGGGTTGCACTTGTACAGTTACAGCACTTGGTTTCATTCCCGCTGGTGCAGATTTGGCCTTGAGGTAGGAGGGGGTTGAAGGAGGAAACAGGGCAGACTCTGTTATACTGGCAGCTCTTCTAGGCAGGGGATTTGGCTCTGATGTCACTCCCAAGTGCCCCTTGCTTATTTATTTAAAAAAAAAAAATGGTGAGCAGGCAAATGCTTTTTTTGCTGTGATTGCTTTTTCACTGTCACGTTTGTTCCTTCAGAGACCATTCATGTTAAAGTCTGGGCTCTCTTCTGTTTCCTGTTTTGATAGGGAAGCCTTTGGGAACCTACTGGTTCATGCATAGTTGGAGGATGGACGGGGGAGCCCAGTGGGGGCTCCCCCCACCACTCCAAAACCATCTCAGAGGGATTTAGCTGTCAAAGTGCTGTGTGTCTGATGAGTTCACGGGCATATGCACATCCTCGTGTGGTTCTTGCATTCTGGGGGAAACAGAATGGAGCAGCCTCAGCCCTCCTGTGTTTTGTCTTCAGCATGGGCAGGTGAGCTTGAAATTGGGGAGCAACCTCAAACTGCTTACCAACAAGCAAGGGACATTTAGTTGTCAGATCTCAGGAGCTGTTTGGATGTCAAGTCACTCACAGGAACAGCCAGATGAGGTACACCAAAGACATAACAAATAGGAGTGTGTGAGCATAAAGATGTTATTCATTGCAAGTAAAAGTAACAAAATCTTCTTCCTGAAGTCTTTTCAGTTGAATGCTTATCATTTTGACACAATAGACTTGGGTGTGTTTCTTTGGGTCTTAGACACACATCTCACTTATGTTGATTACACTTTTAACATAATAGTTAAAGGACCTAAACATTTTTGGAGGTTTTTGGCACCTGAAATTAAAGTGTATTGTTATCTCCTCTCTTAGAAAGAGAGGTCTCTGCCAACACGAAGCTCGAGCCGAGTTTTCTTTTTTCTTTTCTTCTTCTAATCAGCTTCAGACATAAAGTACTGTAAGTGAATGACCATATTTGCTAATTAAATTGAGTCTTGAACGACCAGGTAAGCACTCCAGTTGTCATGCTTCCACTTGATAAATTATGTTTCAAGTTATTCTTGAGACTTTCCTAATGGCAATCAGGTTACCGGGACCTTGACCTTACCCATGCACGTGTTCTTGCTTAACTTAACTCCCGTAGGTGCCCACGTTGAGTTCGGCACACTACTTTTGTAGGTTTTTGCACACAGCTGAGCATTTAGAGGAGTGGGTTCTCAGGGACCAATTCCATATCGCAATAGGTAAAATGCCAAGTGCTGTTCTCCTGGTCACTGCAGCTACAGGCGGCATCAGTATCTGCTCTTCTGTGTACTGCTGGTGTGGAAAATCATTTTAGTGTGGGGCAGCAGAGGTCATTGAAGCCACTTTAAACTGTGCTTTGTGTGTTGTGGCTCCTCAGTGACTGGCATTCATATCTCTGGCTGGATTTTGCATTCAAGGAATTGGGCCTACGTTTATAACCAAGAACACCAATACCAAGGAATCGTGTGTTGTTTGAAAACATGATTTGGGAAAGCTGCTTCCAGATGCTGGCCGTAGTTTTTCATTTCAAGCCGTCGCACTATTTTTTTTCTTGAGATAAGGAACAGAGAGTTGTGCTTTATTTCAAAAAACAGACCACTAGAGAGCCACAGAATAGTCAGAAACTATTCCCAGGAGCAGACACCACTGGCTTATATGCTAAAAGAACCAGAGTCTATTCACACCAAGAAAAATGTAGTCCTATCCCGATTTAATTTGAACCTTAAAAACATGTAGTGTTTCTTTGCTAAGGTTTTTTAGTGAGCAGATCTACATGTGTATTTCAGTCTTTGGTGTTTCTACATGCGTTCTTACTATATTTTCTAAAAATGTCTATGTATATGTAAAACAGCAGTTGGCCTGCAAACACTGATGTATGTTTGGTAATATTAATATAAAGATTTTACGCACTTATTTATATCTTCCAAATGTAAAAAGCTTAACAAAGTTGCTATTTAGAAGTACTAAATCTACATGTTTGGATTCTTTGCACTTGCCTTTTCATG
>JAOXJM010000023.1:18381848-18411137 GCA_026413425.1 Tringa solitaria | reverse complement strand
TGGGGCTTTGAGCAACCTGGTCTGGTGGGAGGTGTCCCTGCCCAGGGCAGGGGCTTTGAAACTTGATAGTCTTTAAGGTCCCTTGCAACCCAAACCATTCTATGATTCTGTGATTCATGGGAGCCCACAGGAGCTTTCTGTAGCATGTCACTTGATTTGGGGTTGCTCAGCAGAGATGTAGCTCTGTAGAAGAGTTGTATCTCCCTCTTTTTGCCACTGCTTCCATCTCTTCTATGAAAGCACATATTCACGCATGTGCGCGTATGACTGCTCAGAAATAGTGTTGGGAATAGTCTTCCTGACCTAGCCAACATGCTGTCAGCACCATTTGAAGCCAAACTTGCTTAGATTTTTTTGGCTGTAGAGATGCCTGAAATACAGAAGAAAGCAAAACTAAAAATGTATTTTAACCATGCGAGGATGCATTCTTTCATTGCAGCCATCCCATGAGGTTTGGCCAGTCCATCAGCGTAGGTTTATAAGAGGGATTCCTGAACGCGGCTGCCAAAAGAGCGGCTTTGGAGTGGCCGGCAAGATCTGGATAAAGCTGCCGTGGTATGTTAGCTGCACATTCTGATGGGCACTGATATCGTGGGGGGGACAGTAGGGTCTGATACTGACACCTTACTGCTTCCTTGCACTGACTCTCAACATTTACTTCTCAGGCTAAAATCCTGTACCTTGGGGAGTCTGTGGTCCCTTCAGGACGTACTGACATAACTTCCAGTTGTGTTGATGATGAAGATCCTGCATACTTCAGATTTCGTGAGTGTTGGAATTTAAAATACACCTGGTTCTGTTTTGCTTTCCCGCTGAAGCTTGACTGCTTACGAACAAGCAGTAACCAAAATGCATTGTGCATAAAACTACACACCCTCCAGTCTTGTCCCTCCCCAAAAATCCCCCTCCAAACCCCAAACAACCCCCCTCTTATTCGACACTGCTTTTGAATTTCTTCCTGCCCTTCCAACCTCTTTTGATTTCCAATCCAGGGCTGCCAAAAGACTTGGATTCCAATCAAGGCAGTTCACAGAGCATTAATACTCAGATAAATAAATGCAACAGGCAATCAGGCTGCTCTGAGCTAATGGCAGGACACTTGAAAGTGCCGTGTTTCAGATAATGGTGTCAGTTTCAGAAAGGCATGCAAACTGGTTTAATCAAATGTTACGTTTTATTAAATTCCTGACCATTGGGAAGGAGATTGCATAGGAGAATTTAAAAGATTGGGAGTTTCTGGCTTTATTTCTGCACTGCTGATAAGCAGTAATTTTTGCAGAAGGGGAAGAAGTAATCCTCTGCAATAAAACCATTTTCATAATACCATGGGAATGAGTTATTGCTTGAGGTAAGGCACAGTTTCTAATGGCTGCCTAAGCTTTCATCTCCATCTTTCATGGGCTAGTCAGACATTTTTATAGTGCTGACACAAAAAGAGAGCATTTATGTTGCTTCCATTCTCCATCTGTCAACAGTTAGGTTAAAGTGCCACTACAGGAATACTTTTGATCTGATTTCCATTCCAACATGGTTCATCAGTATACAGTATTTGAGCCATGCCAACTCTCAGGGTCCTAATCTCATATTTTTTTATGCACCATTAATGGTTAGCAAATAAGAAACAAAAGTCTGTCTTTTTAATGGGAAGAGGGTGGTACTTTTATTCTGCATTTCCCTGATGTACCTCCCTTACTGTCATGAAACTGTTTGGAGTGAATACTGTGAAAAGTCATAATATGTTAGGCCAGAGAGGAAGTAGATTTTCATTTTGTGTGTGTGAGATACACCCATGAGCACCAATAATTGGCACAAATTTATGCATCAGGTAGGAGCAAAAGGTAAAGAGGGAAGCATAGAAATAAACCTTCTAATCCCTGTTTTACTTGTGATTCCTTTCAGCTAATGAGCCTAGTTTTATTAGTGGCATAGAGCACAAAAGGTTATTCTGTGGAGAAATTTGCAGACCTCCATGAAAAAGCTTACTACCTTATTGTGTGCTTGGTGCAGTTGTAAGGCTGGACAGGGTACATGTGTTTGCAGCAAACTAAAGCAGACTATAAGACGAGATATTTCCTGTTCCTATCCAGTGGAAACTCTTGGTTTTTTAATATCTGGAAAAAGGTATGTAAAACAGAAAATAAAACTACATGGGCAAGAATTGTTATCTTCATTTTTTAGGCATGTTTTCTGGGCTTATTTCTAGGATTATTCTTGTGAATTCCTGGTTGGTTGGTTGATTGGGGTTTTATTTCCTGGTTTGTCCTTACCTTTCTTGTAGAATAGCACCCAAACACACCCAAACCCAGCTTCTTTCACTGGTGGTAAGTACAACAGAAAAAGTAATTCACAGAATCACAGAATGATTCCAGACCACTTCAGTGAATGCAAGACAGTACGTGGCAAAAATATCCTCTGTGCTGAGAAAGAGGTGGATGGGGGATAGCAAACTTACTTTAAATAAAAAGGGAAAAAAAAAGAAAAGTTAAATTTTGAAGAGGGGGGAAACCAATCTGTTTTTAAAGGAATTTTCTTCCAAGTACCCCTGTCCCTCGGGTATGCAATATTCATTTAGTGTAAATTTCTTTCAGCTTTCTCTCAGATTTCGAGTGCCTCATTTTTCTCCAGCTAATATAGTGCAGTTCATATACTATATTTTATGGGTGACTGGCTTCCAGAGGAAGGTAGGTGTGAAAGACCAGGCAACCATGAAACTGAGTTATATGGAGTAATCACTACAGGGGAGAAGGAGTGTTTAGTCCCTTTCCTGTCACAGTCAGATGAGGCTTTCACACTATGGGAGTGATTGTAAAGATCGAGAGGAGATATTACTTGATTTTGTTTCAAATTGTTTTCCATTCGTTGGCTGAGATCCCTGGCTTCTGGAAACTTTACGTTCTGTTTCTGAGCAATCCTGAGGGTGCTGTTGGCCACTGGAGTGGGTGTTATAACACTCTCACTCTATGCCTGGCTGGAGCTACGTGATGAACTTGTTAGCCTTGGTCTTGTGGTCCCTGTGTATACAGATGTAAAGTACTGTATCTTGGCTTCGCATAAACAAAAGGCTTTTTTGTCTCAACAAAGTATGTTGTTTTGTGTTTCTTGCTGTCAGAGTCTGTGTATTTGTACAATTAGGGCTGTCCAGCTGGTGCATGTGGTTGTGTTTCTGAGCTCGTATGCAGTTGAGACCTAGGCCTGAATTTTCACAGAATTACGAAATCAATTCCAAAATTCCTTGGACTGTTTTTTACGTCTGAGGCTTTAACTGCCTTTGTACTGGGATAGGGTGATGCAAAGGATCAAAATGCACATTTATTTGGGGGTGTAAGATGTTTAAGTTGTGCATGTTTTTGCAGGTCTGATCCTACAACTTACTTCCATGCAGCTGGGAGCATTCTTGTTCCCCCAGCCAATCTTTCATTGTTCCCACTAAGCAGGGACCCAAGTGCTATTAGAAACAGGAAGAAAAAAATATGAATTTTATGCCTGTTTTATTCATATCTACAGCTTTCTGTCTCTTAGTTGTGCTTCTTCAGTCCTCTTCTCATATTGTTGTCCACCCTCTGTTACCTCCCACAATGACGATTAATGGAATGCTCTACACTTTTTTTGAACTCTTGGTTTTTCCTCTTAGTTCCTGATTATTTTAATTCTGCCAGACCCTTTTTCATATCCTTTCCTCGTCTGCCTCTAATTTACAGTATATCATTTCTCCTACTCCGACTCCTCATTTCCATTCCTGTAATGTTCCATGTTCTTTCTTGGAGCCTGGGCTGAGCACACAGACCGGTTAAAATGAAAATATACTTTCCAGATTTTAGTAGCCTAATTATTTTATTTTAAATGAAGCCGAGACATCAATCAGACTGTTCTCTAAATCCCAGTCACATCAGCAGCTAAATGAAAATATCAGTTATTCTCTCCCATTCCCAGCCCACTTGCCTTTAAATGGTATTATCACAGCAAATATTAGGAGTTTAGACATGTCCGTAGTCTTTTCTTGAAAAGCTCTTGCAAACAAGGCAAGGGAGATGCATCTGAAATCCTAATAGCTCGTGAAATAATATTAACAATGGGTTTGGCACATGTGAGCGTTCAGACAGGAGGCTGTCAGATCCCGGGAGGTTGAAAGTGAGAAATATTTGAAAGACAAAGAGCAAATCATAGAAATGGCAAGTTTAGAAAAAGGAGTTTTTCAGGCCGAGTGGTGCAGGCTCCTGGGGCCAGTTCTCAGCTCTGACACCGGTTTGCTTCTTGGATCCAGCCGGGATTTCTAAAGAGCCTCCCAGGGCTCGAGCATGTCCAGTAATGGGATCCTGTCCTCTCCGACAGCCTCAGCTTTTTCCTAAGTCGTGAGTGCCTGGAGCTGCCAGGGACGTTCATTAGAGCTGTGGATGCTCAGCTTTGCCGAAAACCAGATCCAAAGTGCCTCAGGTCGCTTACTCAACAAAAAAAAAAGTATGGCCACATTGGAATTATTTACCTTTTGAGCCTTCTTGTAAGTTTTTGCTTCCCTTCATTTTATATTCCTGTTGCTGAGGAGAGATACTGCAGAAGTGGAGAGGTATAGAGGTGAAAAAGCTGTGTTAAGGAGATGGATGCTTGGCTGATAATCTGTTTGGAGACCTCACCTGATCTTTTGGAGGTCCTCTGTTTTGACTTACTGCAAAAGCATATAATGGGTATTAATACGCCTTTACATTTCAGGCCTCTCATTTAAGGCAAATCGGTGCGTCCCTCTGTGACCAGTGGGAGGGGATGCTCTTCCAGAGGCTGATTTGGTGACTTTTAAGTTAAGGTCTTCATCTGAAACAGATATTTTTGGGTAACTTTTATTGCTCCCAAACCCTCTTTCATATCCTTTCCTGGTCTGTCTGTGGTTTGTAGTGTATTATTTCTCCTATTCTGACCTGTTTTCTCTGTAACCATCAGCACAGAGGAAGTTGGGAACAGTAATACAGGCACTTCAGTCATACCCTCTATATAGTGAAAGACAGTTTAAACTAAACAGGCAGAATGGCAGGGGAGGATGCTGGAGAAGATGAAGTAATTTGTGGTCAGTTGGTTAAAGAGTTAGGAGTATAATTGCCTCCCTAGGTCTAGTCCAGTACTTTTTTTAAGAGTGTACTGTGCTTTCTTTCCTTATAACTATATACCTTATTGAGTATGTACCAGTGCCAGTCTTATGCTAGAGATCCACTTCCTTTTTTTTCCCAAGCAAGTTTTTTTTTTGACATTATCGTAGAAATGAACGAAAAAAAGTCTGCAGTTTTTATTGCTTCTCTTTCTCCTTTAATACATTACTATTTCTGTTTTTATTTTTCCTCTTTTTGCTTCCGCTAAACTCCAAGGGGATGAAGACGGCCGAGAGGCAGCGTTAAGGGCTTTATCAAACTTCTGTCTGATAATGATGAGATTTGCAATGGGCTTCTAAAGGACACAGATCAGAACCACTTACCATAATGGCACTACAAAGTAATGAAGACTCAAGTGGTTCTTGTTAGATGTGAAGCTGGCAGAGTATCTGAACTCCTCTAGTACCCTATTGCTACAGAAAAGGCAGTCATTGATGCTGGGAAAGGTTTACTTTTATTTTTCTGTTTCAAATCCAGGCAAAGCAGCTTGAAGTCTGTCTTGTTTAGATTTGTGGGACTCCAGGTGTGTATGCTGGGGTTCTCCTTCCCATTAAACCTTTAAATAAAGGTTCTAATAAATTTCCATTAAAATAAGTAGTAACCACATTTAATGACCAGTTTGTTTGAGTGTTAACAGCCTGTTAGCTAACAAACTCGTCATTAACTGGTGCTAACTTCTCCCGACTTGTTTAAATAATCCCTTAACATCAGCCCTGTTTGTATTAGGGTACTCATGTAAAATCTCTGTCTGATGCTTCCCTTTTTTTTCCTTTTTTTTTTTCCCTTTTTTTTTTTTTTTAATCTGAGGATATTATTATCTGCTTTGGTCCTTTCTTCTTTGATTGTTCCACTTTCCCTGACTAGTATTTTCTCTTTGTGCATTGAGATAGCAGTTTTGTTTTCTTCTGTATTTTTTCCAGATTTATCTTAAAATCTCTGCTTGTTCAATGAATTAGGTGACAAACCCCTAGAGGCAAATTACACAATGGAACATAAAACTCACAAATCGGTGGAGCTGTGGGACTACATCCTGATTATGTACAGAATTCAAGTGAGCTTGGGGCAGCCGTTTGTGTGCTATTAAAGAAAGTAGAAATCATGTGCCCTGTCTTGCAAAGATACCAGTGCCTTTCTGCAAGTCCAACAGAATGGCTTATGTGTAAACTTGCATCACACTTGTAGAACTCAGTTCTGTGTACTGTAGGCCTAATTTGGCTGTAGCATTTGTTTTATACTACAAGCTGTCTTGGCTTCATCCTTCTGGAAGGAAGAAGAGAGTCAGTTCAGTTCAAATAAAATCTTTAACTTTGCCCAACACTCAAATTGAAGTTGAAATCAGCCACTCTTGAAGTGATAAATAGTGGGAGAAAAAATAGAGAAGGGGAAAGAATATTTTAAAAATATTTTCTGTGTTCATTTTCTCTGACTGATTCCATACTATAACCGTTGAATAGGGCTGGGCAGCACCTCAGGATGTTATCTGTGTGTCTCCCCACCTCAGAGCAGGATCAACAAAAATTGTGTCACACCTGGCATGTTTGTCTAACGACTTCTTGAAAGATCTCCAGGAGCAGCTGCCCTGTGGCTTTCCTGGGCCTTCTGTTCTTGCACTTTGCTATTCTTATTACTGTAAATGCCAGTCTGAAATTTTCTTGCTGCAGTGTAAGCCCACTGGTTGTTATCCTACTCCAAAGATACAGCGACAAATGATTCCTTCCTCTGTGCAGTAATGTACCACGGACTTGAAAACGTTATCACATCTCCCCTGAGCCTTCTGCTCTTTAGGCTAAATAATCCCAAATCTCTGCCTTCTCTTCAATTGACCTACATCTTTCTTAAGATACACGGCTCAAAACTGGACCCGGTATCCAGCTAAGATATAGCCATGGATATAACAGAAAGATCTCTTCAGGTATCTTAGAAGTTATATTTCTGTTCATTAATCCTAGTGCAAAGTATTCCCTTTTTCCATGTCCTGCTCAGGATTAGCTGCACCCCTCTGCCTCTCTAAAGATGTGCTATCCAACAACTGATCACCACTCTTTATTTTTGCAGTTAGTTTTTCCTGCCTCTCTTAAACTTGTCCTGTTGAATTTAGTCTTTTTTTTCCCCCTCAATATGTCAAATTGCTATAAGGGGACCGATAGTTACGAAATTCCCACTGCAGCTTTGCAGATGCAAAAAATCTGGGTTATTCAGATAAGCATGCATAAATGTGTGTGCTTCCTATAACAAACAGTCTTTTAAGCAGTTTAGTGTCATTCATTGCAGTTTTTACAGCTTAGTTACTGCCTCCCTCAATAGCTAATAAAATAGGCTGTAAAACTTCACATTCTGGAGGCCAAAATAGAGGATACTTCTGTTGTTCTGTTTCATTATAAAGAGAAGGTTTGCAATTGAGCTGTCCTTCCCTCCGTGCGCAAGTCCCTCTTTAATAATTTTTGAACCTGTTACTCCACTAATATGACACAGGGGCAGAGGCCTCGCGGGGACCGAGGCTTCTAGGACTTTGGGGAAAACTTGCGAGTGGATGGAGAGAAGGGAATCAGACTCTCCTGTGCAAGGTGAAAGCAGCAGCCACGTGGCACTTGCTGCTTCTTGCCTGCCAGGCAGGATGCCTGGAAGGGACCATGGGCTGGTGCTGGGGCAGTGGAAATGGGGGCTGTGGGCCCTGGGGGTTGGGTGCCAGGGCTGCTGTCCATTGGAAACAGCACCAGTTGTTCTGAAGGAGCCATTTGTTTTCTCAGAGGTTGATTTTATGAAACAAAAAATCAAAGCCGGGGCTACTCGCAACATGGGTTTTTGTTAAAGCATTGAAAGGAGGTTTCAAGGTGTTGGTGGAATAGTTGGGTTTTATGCCATCTTTATAAAGCAGATGTAGGTACTCATGGAGGTAGCCCTGTAATGGATAGAAATGGCTGCTGTCAGGTCTCTGTGCACTATCGGGCCACAAAGAATAGAGAAGCAAGGGACTCTCTTGCATTGCTCTATTTCTTGTTTAATTCTTAACCGTGAGCCAAGGTTAATACATGGACATTTGAGGAACATCATCTGTGTACGCTTTACAACGACCACTTCCAGCAGTTAAAACAAATGCAACCCGAGTCTCCTGATCTTCAGATGTCATATGATTTTTCCATTTGCATCCTGTTATTCGCAAAGGGAAGTGCACTGGAAGAAATTCAGCATTTGGATGATTTACTGCTGTACTTTAGTATTGGCAGTTCAGCTATGTCCCATCTAAAGCTCTTCTTCAGCAGCAGACTTCATTGTAAATAAACTTTCCGGCTTAACTGAGATGTCTTGTGAAAATAAACACTGTGTTTAAAGGGCTGCGTATGCTTTTTTACAAAGAGGCTACAGATCTGAAACCGGTGCTGCAGGTTTTCAAATTCGTCTTCAGATAGAGATGATGCATTTCAGCCGTTGGATGATTGCAAGCCCTTCGGGTGCCCTAAAAACTCTACTCTCTTGTAAAAACATTCAAGGACAGTGTGACTTTCCAGAATGGAGAGGTTGGAGTTTTGGCTTTAAGTTTTGTGGACTTTCCATAAAGTAACAATTTCCAAACTGCTGCTTCTTCCAGGAGAATTACAAGTGTAAATTTTTGGGACAGATCAAAGGTCTGAGTCCAGCTACTCTAAAAGACCTTGCATATAAAGAAGTAATGTGCTATTTTTGTGCACTCAGGCAGGTCGATTCAAGTTTTCAATGTAATGAAACTTTTAGTCACCCCAATAATGGAGTGGCATTAAAAGAATCACCTGTGTTAAAAGCCTTGAGAAAAATCTTGAAAGACCCATCTGAAAATGGAAGATGTGGCAGAACTGTGTCATTTGATAGATTAGTTTCTTCCCTTCTGGTTTGGGCAGTGACCTGGCTTTAAATTCCGTAGAGGGGAATTATTTCTGTTATACAGCTGGGAGCAGAGAGAACTTGCAGTCCCACTTCAGCAAGCTGGTAGATGATACTGGATTAAGAAGCTAAACAGTCTCACTGCAACCTGCTTTTGTCTAGGTACGCGCTGCCATGCCTTGCTGAGTTGAGACCTAAGGAACAGATTTTTAAAAGATACCTACAGAAGTACCACGGCAAATGAGGTGCAGAGGGTGAACACGAAGACTTAGTTCATGGTGTTATGCTGCTCTCCAAGCAGAGAACTTGGAGAGGTGTTGCTTGCATATTCTAGGAGACGGTGACTATGCCTGTTTGTCACTGGAAGAGGAGGTGCATGGTAGTTACCATTACTAAAGAACTCATCATTTCTTTTCCTTTTCTTCTTTCTTGGTAGACGGTCCATCAGCACACGATTTCTTCATGTCGAACTGTAATGACAGTGACTTTTCTCATTTTACTTAAGGAGCGGGGATGGGCAAAGCTGATTGATAGCCCATGTGCAACTTAGGTGAGAAGGAAAATGGGAAAGAAGTTGCTTCCTGTGTAGGCAGTCGGTGATGGTGGCATAACCATAAGTGACGTGCCTTTCTGCAGAGTTTCCGCATTAGCGATGGCTTGGATTTGAGCAGATGTTCTGGCTATTCTGGTCACTCTTCACCTTTGTCTGCAAGGTGCATCAATCACTGTAATTATAATGGGACATGGAGCCAGCAACTGAAGGAGAAAAATCAACCCAATACAAGGAACAATCTTTCTTGATGAATTCTCCCCCCTAAATCGAAACAATTTGCCGGGTAACCCAGCTGGGGTTCATATGCTTTTGATTACTGTGGGCTATTTAGCTTTACAAAATGACATGCTGCTTAATGGACTTTTAATGGTTATAGGTTTCTCTCTCTTTTCTTTTCTTTTTTTTTTTTTTTTAATGAGCTTCACCAGTTTGTTACTAATGCCCTGTAGAAATCTGGCAAACTGCCAGATTTTATGTTACAAATTTTCTGGTTTTCATGTGGCATAAGTGCAACCCGTGCAGCCAGTGGGGATGTCTGTGTTACCAATCACACTGTAATGCCATTAAATAAAAAGGAAAAAAGAGCTAATTGAGTACCCTGCAGTCCTAATAATGGCATACTCAAAGATGATATAATTAACACTTTGCAGCTGAAGTCTTGTAAGAAGTCCAGTCTGTTGTTCAGGCTCCCAAAGATGGAGTTCCTTAAAGCTCAGTGTGTTCCCCTTGGCTGCCGCCAGGTTGACATGTCAAGTGAAGGTTACACCACTGTCACACAGATAAGGTTATGTCCTTCTCAGCAAGGAAGTGGAAATTCTCATAATGTTTTGCTAAATATAAGGGCTTACGTTTTCAGCAATGAGTATGCCTCAGCTTTCAAACGGTTCTTCTTAAAGGGGCTTCTTTATTTTCAGAGCGTGAATACTCAGCACTTCAGAAAAGCATGTTTTTGTTTTTTTAACTTGGAGGGGATTCCCATTCTGCAGTCACTAACGGATGCTGGAAACATGAGCTGATATTACCAAGGGTCTTGATGGAAAGTCTGATTTGCAGAAATTTACAGTGAAAGAAGATTTAATTATTTAATCTCTCTTACTGTTTTAATTTGGTGGTAAGACAGATCTCTTTATGGATTGCCTAATAAGGGTGATAATTCTTAATGAATTTACACTTCTGCCTAAACTGTCTGTTGAGCCTGGACTGTCAAAATGGCTTGGGGACAAGCCCTGTCTCAGGCGCCAGTTTTAGGTGGGCTTTAGGCAGAGGCTTTGGACTGTGTTGGCCCATGGCATGGACATGACACAGAGTGGATAGTCCAAGCGCGCGATTCCCCATCGTGTCCCAGGAGGTGATGCAGTGGCTGAAGTTCAAGAGGAGCCTTGTTCACACACCTCACTAGGTTGGAGTGTGATGTGCCGTGAGACACGGCGGTGGTTTTCAGAAGCTGCCCTTGCTATGATGTAGGCTTGCTGAAAGCATCAAGAATCATGCAAAACTTTGACAACTCCTCTCAGCTGTAAGGGGCTGTCTTGCACTTCTGCTCTTAGAAAGCTGGAAGATATTGGGCCACATCCCTAGTCACTATAAATTGGCAGCACTCTTGCAGAATTGCTGCAATTGTACAAGTTTATACTGAGTCAGTGTCTGGGCTCTGGCTTCCTGCAGTGAATAAGCAAGCTCAGGTACGAGCTGGAGTAGCACTGATGGGAAGAGTAGTGCTGTTTCAGGTCAGACTCTAATCTGCAGAGTATATGCCTAAAGAAAAAAAATTACTGTGTTGTCCTGGAGAGGTGTGGCTGTTTATGTTTTGTTGAGAACAATAAACTGGTTTCTCTTAATTAGGAAGTGGATGCTTTTACTCAGGAAATGGATGAGAACTTGGTAAATTGCCATCCCAGGACAAATACAAAGGAAGCGTAACAAATACTCAAGTGGTTCTTTGGAAAGGAGTAGAAAGTCATAAATGGATGGACTTCCAGCTTTATGCTTTCAGCCCAGAACATATTTACGTCAGATTCATGGCTTTTAGAACAAACAAAACTCAGCTGATCTCAACTCTGTTCCTGCTGGAGCCGGTTTTTCTCCTGGGCCCTACATTGGACTCAGGTCACATGTCAAGAGATTGCTCTGCTTGTGCAGCTGGAGCCTAGGCAGGATTTTCCAACCACGACTAACAAGAGTAGTGTCATGGTCTTCTTTTGAGCCCTCCCTCAGGGCTCTGCTCTGGGATGCTCATGGCAGCATGGCTTGAATCTTTATAGTTAGTTTCTTTGTATGAAAATTCAAGTGTATGAAATCTAGTGAAATTCTGAAATGCCAAAGGCACTCCAGCAAGGTGCGCTCAACTTTTGGTTAGCGGGGGCAATGGGCAGGAGAGAGCTGGAATAACCTACATAAAGAAAAAATATATTCGGTGCAACTTCAGCTATCGGAACATACATACAGCAACACTGTAACCAGGAAAAGGAATATCATTGAGACAAACTGCAGAGGTCCAATATTATTGGCCTGAGCTGGTAAATCTGCAGAACCTGGCTTTAAGTGAGCAGAGAGAGTGCTTCCAGACTGATTTCAGCTCATGAGGAACTGCCTACAGCATTTCTGCTCTCGTGGCCCCCTGTCTGGAGAATTTGTCTATGGAGAAACAAGAGCTGATTTTACTTATCTTTCTTCCTTACGTAGTTACAGTTTATTTTCAGTTGACAATGTGAAAAACAAAGGAAAGAAAAATCCCAACAAAAAGCAAGTTGATAAAATACCAGTTGAGCCTGATGTTTTATTGAATGATTGTAGTTGATGGAACTATTTTGTTCCCCGTTACCTTTTGCTCTGAGGTCGCAGAACTTCTTTATGATGAAACCAGGACAAATGATAGCATTCTTGGGAATAACATAAACTCAGATAAATAATCTACAAATACTTACCTGTATTTTAAAATTACATTAGTTTATGCTCCTTTTACATTAACTTTAGAAGAATATTTCTAGAAGAGTAACAATTTTGCCAATTATTCCCAGAAACCTCACATTTAAATGAATATCAGAGTTATTCAAAGGGAAGAGATTTCAAATCCTTAACTGAGTGTCTGCATCCAGTCAAAATTGGTCAGACATCCAAAGTCAAACATTTGCAACTATATGCTACTGACCAGCTGCAGTCATGGATCTTGACAGAAACTGTTTGAATTATCAGGAAATAAATTACAGTAATGTTGAATGATGTCTGTGTAATCCCTCTGTGGACAAACGAAAAAGAAGCATAATTCATGGAGCGAAATTGTTAATTACAGGTTGAGTTCTATTTAAGGACAAATAGAGACTCTAAATATACATGTCTAGAAACTGGATCTCAGTTCATTTAACAGCGAGGCTTTAAAACCTCACTACCAAGGGCAGCCCCTGAACTGGGTGTCCCCATCCTTTTCAGAATGATAATACAGGGTGTTTAATGCTACTTCAGTGGCCACAGCAGAAATGGTGATGCTCATGTGTGGTCGCTGATGCGATATGTTAATTGCTGTGATATGTGGCTCAGATACAGAAGTAAAAGCCCACTGAGTCCAGAAGTTTCCAACGCAGCGTGTTTGTGCTGTGCTGTTTGGAGCCGCTGCTGTCTGCTTTTTATCATCCCTGTGTGGCTCAAACTGTGCACCCCTCCAGCAGCCCCAGGACTGAAGCGTGTGTAAATGGATGTTCTGTTTTCCCCTCCCTTTCTTCTCTCTAGACTATCCTTTAAGGTTTTACATAATTTACATAGGAATAATTTGTTGCACATTTTAATAATTTCCTGTCTAAGTAAGAAGACCATGGGGCTTTTCTGTTCTATACATCTGATCTGAAAATGTATCTCCATTGCATGTGCTGTCTGGGCTGAATATGAGTTGTTCAGGCTGGGGTTTCTCAGAAGGACTAACATATTTTAGCACAAGGAGTATATCAACTCGATAGTATTTGTTTTCAAAATTTTTCTAATAGTTTTGAAAACTACCATCATATTCTCAGGGGATCCTGGTGTTGGAGGAGTCAATCGGGTGTCTTAGATCCGTGTACAAATATGTTTCTCAAGTAGATGGGGAAATCTTGTAATTAAACTCAGCTGCGTTTTATTTATTGATGAACACTTTCCTTTAGCTGATCTGAGGGCCGCTGAAACTAATAGAAGCATTTCTGTTAAATGGCAGCAGGTTTTGGGTCCAGCTCTTACTGGAAGGATCTCAGCTCTTCCAGTCTACCTAATATTAGTGTCGTGGCATTCGGAATAATCATTCATGTATCATTTACAGCTCTGCATCTTTAGTTAATTTGGCCCACCACCTTCATGGCAAGGTCTGAATCTCTCCTGATTACCTTACTGCTGCTTCTGCGCCAGCTGGAAGACATGCAGAGATGTGGCTTGTCCTTGCAAGGTAGTTTTGTGTGGGAGACCCCCTACAAAAAACAGTTTGGGCTTCTTGCATGACAAGATATAGCAGTGGCCATAGGCACAGCATTATTTCACATTTTACACAGAATATGGCCATTTTCTCTCTCTTCCAATTATTTGTTCTCCTCCTCTCCCTTTGAAATGGTTGTAATATTCTTAAAAGTTGACATATTTATTACATTAGAGAAAGAGTCTCCCTTTATTCACAGAACAGCGTAATTATATGGGCTGTGAACAGAAAAGCTTTGTGAAAGCCTGCTAGTGTTTTGCCATGTCTCAGTTCTTATTTGAACAAGGACTGCTTAGTTTTCACACTGTAGGCATCTTGGCTTCTTCCGAGATGTGGCTCTGAGCTTCTGCATGGTGGGCTGGATGGTGCTGGCTGGCTGGCCTTGGGCAGATGTCTACCCAGGGGTCTAGTGCTTTAGCTGGGAGATGCTTCAAGGGCTGGCTGCAGCTGGTGGCCTTGCCGGTGCCTGTGGCAGAATTAGGTGGCCAACCTACCAGAAGCCTGGTGAGGAGAGCCAATGTTTTGTATTAGGCAGCCTTTTTGAAGATTTGCTGAAACAAATGGAACGTAAAGCTTTTTATGAAAACAGTGACTTTTTGAAGATCATTTTTACTTGCTGATTTCTCCCCCGCCCCTGCCCTTTAAAGCCCCGCACATGACTTTATCTGTCAGGAAAAGAAGTAATCTGTCATAAATTGTTGCTGTGACTAATACTCTTTGACTAGACATTGTGAGTGCTTCAGCTCAGGGAAAGTGCTCGAAAAGCCCTGAACTGGGGATCCTCTTTAGCAGGAAAAAAAAAGAGGGGCAATGAAGATTCTTCCTCCTTGTCTGACCACAAGCGTGCTGGTACCAGCGTGAAGATTTCCGATGACTGATATTGCTGATCAAATGATGTCCCTCTGGGAAAGGTGTGGGGAAATAATACTGTACTTTATCACCAATGCTGTCGTTGACAAAAGGCTTCCTATTCCTATTGTGTGCTTTATCAAATAAGAAATGAGATTAATTTCAAGTGGCTTTGGGGTTTGCAATGAGCCCTGCAGTGCTGCAGGCTGGTGGCGTTCCCCGATAGGAATGAAGGAGTTTCTAGAGTTTTGTTGTTAATATTTTACAGTAAGCCTAGAAATTTGTTTTGGTTTTCCTGATAGAAACTTAACTATTATCCCTTCCTGCAAATGGTATTTATAGGAGATGGATAGAAACAAGCCTGAGGCCAGAGCCTGGGTGGCTCACACCAAGGCACCATCCGTTTCCTGTGCCCATTTGGGATTTTAGCCCCTGAGACACCCATGGTGGGAATGTACATGGGCAGACACGGAAATCCTGGAGACCTGTTTCCAGTTTTGACATGAGAGGCTCATATTATGGCCATCTACAGTGGCTTCATCCTCATGCAGTTAAATCTGAGCTTTTTTGGGTCAAACAAAAATCGTTCAGTACTGAATTCTGCCTCAGGAGCGTCAGGGGGAGAAAAAGCATGTGCAGCACCAAATCATTACAGCTGAGCTCCTGACTGGGAAAGTGCCATTCTTCTGGGGTTGGAATGAAGATTGAATCTTTTGGGTACTGAGCTGAACCTTCAAAACCTCAGTCCTCTGAGCGGTGCTTGTAACATCAGCATCACTGTCCTTTGACTTTGAAAGTGGGTTTCATTTCAGTCATTTGCACCAGCAGTATTTTCTAACCCTCCCCTCATTATGCAGCTCTAAAGATGGGGCACCAACCATGTTGCTGCTTGCTTATTGCAACTCCCATGCAGTCCAGCAAATGATAAACAAAAGTCTTTTGTGTAATATTAATAAGCTTTCAGCACTTCTCAGTGTGGCCTGTTGTCATCAGAGTAAATCATGTATATCAAAGGCCCTTCCATGTGAAAGTTTGTTTTCATATCTAGGCAGCTTTTCTATTCAAACCCTTTTATCATCTTGTAATAAAAATATTTGTTTATTTTTTCAATAGCGCTTCAGTCATGATACAGGAACTGCTTCCCTGAATAGAACAGCACTTTTCTAAGGAGCTTTCTTTGAAATCATTTCGACTGGCCCCTCCTAGCTGCCAGTGGACTTTGAATCCTGTTTACATTAAGACAATAGTAGCAGCTTCATAAATAAACAGGCGCACACATGCCTCAAAGCCATCTTGTAATTGAAAAGTTAAAGTTTTCTCCTTGTTAGGCTCCTCTATTTTATCTAGCTTACTGTGGTTTTGAGCTAAATTTACAATCAAAATTCTGGTTTTATACTTGATGCATAGATCATATTCTACTGATGTGTCCTACGGTGAAAGTTTTGAATGAAAACATTGAGGTTCTGCTATGTCAATATTTTAGAACCAGCAGATATTTGCTAACACAAACAAACACTTTTGTCTCTCTCTCAAGCTATGGGGGTAACATCCTGTCAATACCTGTGAGTAAATAAAACCCTGAGACCGAGCAACCTTTTATGTGCTCTTGAGCTACTGCTACCTTTCTGTTTGTTTTCTAGCTTTTCTGGTGGCTGGCTGCAAATGCCAGGTGATGGAATTAAGGAGATGATAGAGAGATTTAATGTGTTCGGTTGCCTAAGAAGTACTTGTCAGGGGTCTTTTAAATCTCTTGTGTCTCAGGTTCAGTGTTTGCTCCTGGGCACTACAGGAAAATTTCTTTTGCTTAAAATTTTAACCCTTTTACATTTTCTTGAATAGTAAGCCCCTTTTTATCATTTCCAGCAGCTTACTTGTAATTTCATGTTCAGAAATAGGATGCAAAAGCACCTAAGTGACTCCAGAGTTTAAAAAGGCCTGGGTAATACTGAAATTGGAATTCAGCCAGCCTGGAGTCCACTCAGACCAAGCTGCTGCTGAATTGACTGGGCAGGTAAGAAGCTGCGTCTCTGCACCCAGGATGCGGCCATCGGTGTGATAAATTATTTGTCCTGAGTTAGGCATTGGTCTTAGGAGCAAACTCATGCTACTGTCACATCTGCCTGACCTGGTACCAGCAGAGCTTTGCACACACAGGTGTGCTTACCCAGAAACATCTGTGTGTTGGACCAGTTGTCAGTTTGCTGTCAGTGGGCTTACTGGCATCCTTACCCTGTTACTGCCACACAGAGCTGTGAGTATAACGTGACTCTGGATGAAATGCTGTGCTTTCCATTCCCTTCTGGAAAAAGATGCCCGTGATTTGTAGAAGATTTCTGGAATCAAAGGAAACAGAGTTCTTTAAGTTGCACTGCTTATAATCAAGCTCCGAACTCCGAAATTTGATAAAATACTTTTAGCCTGGACTATTTATATTTCTGTCCCCCCCCTACAAATGGAACAATGGCATCTCTAGCTGTCCTGACATCCTTCCTGGCACATCCAAAGGAGCAGAGGGCTGGGAAAATGGCTCAGCGGTTGGTTCAAACACCCCATGCTTCTCTCATTAAGAGAGAGGTTTGGAAACATTTCCACAGCTCTAATTTGATCTCTGGGAAACTGAAAGGTTAATTGCACAATGTACAGGGGCAAAATAGATTTCCAAGAACATCTGGCACTATATTATTGAGTCTGAAATGAGATTAAAGCCATTCTTCTGGGACACAAGCTCTTGCCAGCCACCATGGGGAAGGTGTACAAACTTTATCTGGGTTTAATGAAGACATGGTGTGTATATTTATACACGCACACACGTGTCGGGGTTTTTTTTTCTTCTTCTTTTGTCTATGGCCTGTGATATCTGGGCTTGGTTTTACAGGTTTTTCTTTTCATTTAATTTCCACAAGTCCCCATTTCGGTACATTTTTCTTCTTGGAACAGATCTGTATTGCAGGGTATGTGGTCTTCTCCCTTCTCTTTAAAAATAAAAAATCATCAGGCATCTTTCCTCTCTTATCTGCCACTATCCTTCTTTGCTCCTTAGCAATAACCTGATGCTACAGAAAGAAATCATGGAGGAGGGGGTATCAGAGGACACAGTAACAGCTTTTGAAAGTCACCAACATTAAAGGTCAAGGCAAACATTTGCCATCTCTTAAACACCAACTTTATTCTTAAGATATTTGGGAGTGTAATTAGGGATGGAAGAAACACTTGAAAGATGTGAGCTGCGCTTGCATCCAAGGCGGTGGGGAAGATGACATGTCAAAGGGGTGCAGGGGTGGGAGTGGGCGGTGAGGAGGTGACTCATTTCTTCTCAGGGAGTTCTCCTTTGCTGAGGTTGGCTGTGATCTACATGCTCTTCCCCAGCCTTTCTAAGGATGAAGGAGGAATCAGTCAGCGGAAGAAATGGTAATGAATAATGATTGCAGGATCATCGCTTGTACTGGAGAAGTCCAAGTGGAGAGACCCTCTCTGAGCCATCCGTTTCCCTGAGCGGATGGCTTACTATTACTGGCTTATCTGCCTGATATGTGACACTCTGGTACCTTTAATATGTCACAAGTTCTGACAGATTTGGCAGGTCTTTAGCTTGGAGACCAGCTGCAGAGCTGGGCGAGTGAGGAAACTGTAGAGGGCAGTCTGAGACCGCCGGTGATGGACTGCTGCATCTGCTGGAGGTGTGCGGGGTCTAATATCTGCCACCTGTGGGGAGGGAGTTCTGGGGGAGGGTGCAAGAAAAAAAAATATGGGGAAACCGGTCTATTGGATTTAGGGAAAATGTCTATTTGGCTTCACCTAAAAGAAATTCTTTATAGGATTTTTTTTTTTTTCCTTCAAACTCTCCCCTTCCCCCAGCTTGCTCTATTTGAAAACAGCTAACGCTGCTACTGGCTGAACAGCGTGTTTTCACACTGCAATCACTCTTCGAGGGAGAGAAGCAAGTTGTGTAAATCCTTCTGCTGACAGTTGAGATGATTTTTAGTCCGTTCACAATGGGTTTGACTTTACCACACAGTGAATGAACGTGACAGCGAGCAGGGGTAGCGTTCTCCAAACACCGCTTTACTCCTCGCCAGTGCTGCAAGGTAGACAGAGAAATCCCAGTACCCGGAGTGGGGGGCTGCCAAAGCAAGCAGCAATGATGGATGTGATCCCCCTGCGAGGGGAGGCAGGGCACAGTGTGCAAAACAGACCAGTGCTGGACCTGGGCAAGCATTTTTTTTGCTTCCGTGGTTGGGTGTAAAGCAAACTCGTAGCTGGGCAAAACTCTTCTTTTTTTTTTTTTTTTTCATATTTTTATGAAGTATGAGAGATTGAGGCTTGACGCTATCTCCTTACCAGCCCAGGTAGCTCAGTCCTGCCAGTCTCACCAGGGAAATGTGGCATAGCCTTAGTGGTCATAGCAGCCTTTAAGGCAGGGGCATGGTTTGGCAGCTCTGTTAAAGGTGGCCACAGGACTGTCTAGTAGTAGAGTTACTAGGAGCAGAGCTTCTGAGCACAGTCTTTCCTCTCTTTTGATGACCTCTTTGTCATCAGGGGCGGCATGTCGGAGGTGTCTCATATTGTTAGTGAAAAAGGAGCAGGCTCTGGGATAATTGCAGTGTCAAATCAGTCTCACTTTGCTGCATAAAATCCTCTATAGGGGAGCATCATCTGCACTGAGAAGCTGAGGAAAAGATCAGCCCTGTCTTGTTCTGAAATTCCCTGCAGTAAAGTTTTTAGCTGCTCTTTGTTTTCTGCAATCATCGCAGGAACAAAAAGCTACTAGTAAACACACTGCTACCCAGTTTTCTTCTCCAGATGTGTTTCTACCGCCTTGATTTCTGTAATTACTCTTTATGTAGTCGGGATCAGTCATGCAGAGCCTGCCCCTGTAAACACCTTAATGCATATTTTTATTCATGTTAATATTCTCTTAGTTTTCATTGAAACAGTTTGTGCTTGTAAAGTCAGAGTCTGCAGAATTTGGTCCAGAAGTTAATTTGATTTTAAATACCCCTTCTTTCTAATAAGTCTCTGTAAGGCAGGGTTTTTTTATGTAGCTGCCCTGGTTTTGATACTGCCCATTTGCTTACAGTATGCGTGGTATTTCTTGCCTGTCTTCTGAAGGGACTTAGTAGTTGCCATTATTAATTAAGCTTCAGAGAGCTCCCTTGGAGGGGATGAGTAGCTTAGAGCCTGTGTAAACTGAGGCAGAACAAAGCCAAGAGATTGTTTTCCCTTAGGTCTCACGGCAAGCCTCTGGCAGAGCTGGGAATGCGACTCAGCTTTCCTCATCCCCAGCCCTCTGCTGTAACCATAGGCAAGCTGGAGCAAATTAAACCCAGGCAAAGGCGGGTACAGCTCCCGTAGCAAGCGGGGAGAATTGTGCCCATTGCACGAGCTCTGCGTTTGGCCCATTGCCTGCGCGCTCCTAGAATAACAGACATATGGAACATGTTGCCAAGTTAGGCCCTTAAATCAAGCTTTTATAAACGAGTTCAGGAGGGAAGGAGACATATTTTATTTCTGCAGAGAGAGAGGGAGGATTGAAGGAGGTGGTGTTCAGCTAACCCCAAAGGGGGAAAGTTTATTAGGCCAAGTGGCCTTTTCCTTCCCTGTAATGCCTTCAGTTCATAACTAAGAATTCACTTTGCAAAAAGATAACAAAATACCAGCCTTGCTTCCAAGTCCACGTTAACACTTTCATTTCAGGTGATCAAATCCTGGTAGGAGCCCGTGCTGTATCCCAGCTGTTAGACCAGCTAAGCAAGAGTCTGTGGTCCTGCCTGCACTGGAGGAGGGAGGAGAGCTCCGTTTTTAGGCTGGAGAGCACATATTCCACGCGGACCTCTTTTGCAACAGAGTAGGGGTCCAAGAATCCACTTAAGGCAAAAGAATGCTGCCATGTTAAACCCTTGGCTGTAAGCCTCAGTCAATTGCCAGCATCAACAATTGCTTTTCCCATGAAAAAGGACATTTTCTGCTCTGGCAACGTGAACGTTTTCTATCTGAGTGAAAATGCTGCCATTAAGGCTTTGCAGAAGCAAATGCCTGCTTTTAAATCAAGGCAGACTGTGCTGATACAGGGCATGGCTTTGCAGTGCCAACCTACGCTGCCTTAAAGCATTTGCAAACGCACTCCTCCATTCTCTGTGCTTCTGAGCTCTGACAGGGTCCTTTCTGGTTTGTATTTTCTCCCCGTTTTCTTTTTTCCTTCCTTCGCTGGGTGTAGACTTCTGAAGTATCTGTGTGTAACATTGTGAGTTGCTCAGATGTGATCCATCTACCTCTACTTAATCTCCTCTTACTAAAAATGAGCTTTGGTGGAAGGGAGAATTTTAAACCAGACTGAGAGTTTGGAAGTCTGCAGTCCGCAGCCATACCTGTGTATCCCATGTGCTTTTGTTAATTGACGGTGAATGAGAGAAAGGGAGACAAGATGGCTTACAGCAGGAATGAGGTAAATTGATTGATTGGTTTTTAAAGCCAGAAAAAGGGGGAAAGAATCTAATTTGTATGCGTTAGGATCTTGTAAATCCCTCAGAAACATAAACGACAGAACTACATACCTAAATGTCGGTGTTTCCAACTAGTGAAGTCCTATGTGCTTAGTCAGTATCTACAGTAGAATGTTTGAAGTAGTCACACTGTTGTGTCTTTCCTCTTCACTGTGTTTGGATGTTTTGTATCATACTTAGGTAGAGGTTCCCTTTTCTTGCAAAAACAGCTATTTCCTCACATAAACAAGAGGTTTACTACCTGGCTTTGTTTGCTCTTCTGTCAGAAATTAAAATTTAACACAAACCCCAGAATTACAAGTCGTTCATTCAGGATTTACATATAGTCTATGTGACTATAGTGTGTAAGTCAGAGTTCACAGGTCTTGAAGGGAGGATGCTCAAAATGTACACTTCATAAGCGTAGTGTTGGCTGAGGTATATTCACCTCTCTTCTTTGGGGAACAAGCCATGCGTTAGCCCTAGCTGGTTTGGGGAGTAGACAAAAGTGTGGTTTTCAGGCGTCTTATTGATGACCAAGAATGCGGTCAACTCTGTTCCTAATAGCTTCTTCAGGCTCCTCCCTTTCTTCATTTACAGAAGGAGCCACCTGCATGAGGAGGACAGGTTAGTGATAAGAATCAAGCTGCACCAAGTGGTTGGCAGAGACATCTAAAACCACGTTGAACTATTTACCCCATTCAGTCATTTAGCAACTGAAAGGTATTTTTTGAATACAGTAAACAGCAGCAGTTCTCATTTATGCTAACAACTTCATCAAGTTCTCCCCATAGCAATCTTCATACGCTAACGACGTAAATGTCAGCCCTGTCCCTGTGCCAGGTAGATAATCATTACAACATCCACTGTGTAGGTGGCTGCGTGTGCACAGGTCTAGTGACTTTCTAGAGATACAGAGCAGGTCAGAAGCAAAGCATGAGTATCAGTTTCCAGACTTTGTGCTCTTCTTTTCTAGCTGCTAGAGCTGAAGCAGTCTTTATTTAGGGTTTAAAACTCAAATCCACCTGAGGACTGGCAAAGGTCATCTTTGTCATTATCAGAGCTGCTGAATCAATTTTTTCTTTTTTCAGTAAACGATTTGATTTAATGATCTCTTCCTATTTCTTAGCTGGTCATGACAATAGCGAGTGTGTTCCTTATTTACAAACACTTGCCCAGTGATTTTAAGGAAACGAATCCTGAGCTGTATGCAGAGTATCTCTCTGATGAGTAGCTTTTTGTGCCTTGTGTTTGGGTTTGGTTGTCTGTCTCGTGCAATACTTGCTCTGCACTCTGACTGGATGACAGAACTAGTTTAAGCAGAGAATAACTAATATCAAGTTTACAGCAAACAGAACTGAGTATTGACTGTCCCTGTTTGCAAGTGAATGTGTGTATTCGTAGGAAGAATAGCTATTCCCTAGATGTTAGGTTTGTTCAGTTTTCTTCATCATTGCTCTGTTCTCAGCCTCTCTCAGTACTTTTTCTCCTAAATGTATAAAACAGGGGGGAAATAAACTCAGGCTGCTGGTAACACAAGGCATGACCCTAGTGAAGAAAACATCCCAACTGACGGCGGTTATCTGATTTTAGACAGTCCTTTGCATGAACACTCCCCAGTTGCTGCTGAACAGAGGTTGTATATTTCAGTTACCCTGCATCTTGAGAATAAAAATACCCTTAGCAGTGCATTTTTGTGCTGTTGTTTAGGGAGGTTATCAAACGTATCAAACATTCTTGACCACTTTCTTCTCTGGCCACAGAGCAGTTTGTTTTGGCAATGTTGTGAAGATCCTTGGTTAGTGCTGACTTTGCTGCTGATTGAGGCTAGCTGAGACTCCGTCTACTGTCTCCCTCAGCATTTCATTCCTCTCATTGATGTTTTGAGTGAGTGTTGAAACCAAAAATAAGAAGTTCACTCTTAAAATTGAGCATGTTCTCTATTACTGCAGAAGTTTCCTGTTGGTTGATAGCTGGAGTTTTTGTATTCTGAGGAGGAATAAGCTAATACCAGCGCTTGGAGACATCAGTATATCTCTCCAGAATGTCCCAGAGAGACCGTCCATCAGTTAGGAATCTGGAAGAACTTCACGGGACTGATTCTTATTCTATTCGTTTTTATGTATGTTACAGCCCTTTATGTCGGCGATGACATAAAAAAAGGTTTCCAAAAATGTGTAAATTACATAAAATCTTACTGCTCAGGCTTTTCTCTAGTGCTCAGTTCTTCCATGCAGGGATCAGTCCTTTCATTTATACTATTAACAATCAGCTAACTTAACCCCAATCTGTAGATATAGATTTTTAAATAATAGAGATATTTTGTGCTAAATAAACAGGAAAAGTAGCAAATGGAATCTGGTACAAGAGCACATGGGGGAAAGACATCCTACGTAAGACATCTGTAACTCTTGGCTTGACTGACAGTCTGTCCACATCCTCACCTGGGGAGTGATAGTGCAACTGACATCGTTTTAAACGAACAAAAGTGCATATAGTTGCTTTTGGCCTCCTTTTGAAGTGCTTTTAGAGCAACACAGAGCTGAAAAGCCACTCCCTGCAGCTGCAGTGGGGACATGAAGAAAGCAGCTGCAAGGGTTTGTTTTCATATTTCATACTCGTGTGCTTCTCAAAATGGAACGCTGGAAGGGAGCTGGTGTGGGATCCCTCACCTATGGGGCATGGGCGGAGCCTGTGGTCCTTGCTCAGGCAAAAGTCCCACTGATGGACTTCAGGCAGCGTTTCAGTTTTTCTGGGAAGCTGCAGCCTTTGCTTTCAAAGGGAGGGCTGGCTTTTGAGCACAGGTAGAGAGCAGTCGCTTGCCAGCCGTGAAATGGCCTGTGAACCTGTTTGTGCGCGCACTTGCTGCAGTCTTTCCAGGGGGAGTGAAATATTTCAGTCAATCTAGGACTAAGCAGACACAGTTTACTCTGGATGGCTGTTCACACATGCGATTCGTGCTTTTCCTAGGGCCTGTCTCAGTGTTAGCTGAGGGCAGTGGGTGCAGCCGTGGTCGCTGCTATCAGTCCTAATCCAAGACTAGTCTGTATGTCTTGGTTTCCTTCAGGAAAACCTTTTTGAAAAATGCCAGCCGAGGCCATGTTTTCTTCTGAGCACAGCTTGGTCCTGACTTCAGGGACTAAGACTAACATGTATCTTTGTTCTCCTGTTAACAACCTAGTGGACAGTTCCAAGTAAATGTGTCAGAAAGAGGTCTCAAAGTTACGCAGTTCCAACATGCCTTGTCACAAAAAGGCAGCAAGGTAGAGGAGAGAGACCCTGTTAGTGTTTCCATGGGGGAAAAGGCTGGGATTTGAGCTCGTGCTGTATTAAATTCCAAAGTGTCCACATGAAAGAGCCTTTAATAGTGCCCCGAACTGGAAGAAGCTTTTATCAGAGCTTACATCTTTCTAAACACAAGGGAACCTGACCATGAGAAACAAACCCAGAGAAAACCAGATTTCACACATTCTGTTGCTCACAGATTTTTATTTTTTTTTATTTTATTTGGGGAGTAAGGTAGCTGATGCTAATAGCAACACTGGTCCAAGAGTGAAATCCATGTATGCATACCTGTGGACTTAAGGATTTAAAGCTGTATTGAATCTAGGCTGCCTGGAATGGACCCTTTGGTAAATAATGCTTTCGCTGGTGGCAGCAGGTTTCAGGTGATAAGGAAAAATTCTCAGAGTTCATTGCTCCACATTGACCTCTCAGAAATTCCCACACTCGCTGCTCAGCTCCAGCTGGGATGAACAGATAGGAAAGTGGACTTCCCTCATCAGGCTCTGTTGAAGCCGGAGAGCAGTTTCCCTCATAGCACTCCCTTCACTCACTCAGGCTAAGAGAGTTTTCTTTCCTGTTCTCCAGCTCACCTAATTAATTTTTACCTGAACCTTATCCAAACTATCTGAACTTCTGCTTTCACAACTGCTTGGAAAACCTCAGACTTTCTAATGACATTTCCTTTTCCTTCTGTGTCTGCCTGGGCCAGTAACACCTCAAGAATAGCCTTTCTTAAGCATGTCTGTATTTCTACTTCTTAGTAATTAGTGTATGAGTTCATTAAGTTAATGATTCAAAAAAAGTTACTAAGATATTTTTAAATCTGCACGAGATTGTTTCCAAGTCCAAATCTTGACTTGAAAACCTGAAAAATTATTTAAGGCTTTTTCCCTGTGTCATGGGGAAATTTGGAAGGAACTTTGAGGCTAAACGTGCTCAGTCTTCAAGGTATTCCTGTTCTCATTCTAGACCCAAATTTTTTATTTTTAACTTAGAATTGAAAAATGATGTAAATGCGGAGAATGATAAGCTCATTGTAATGGAGCTGCCTTTTGAAAATCAGGCTGATGACACCAGATCCCTTTCAAGCCCTGGCACTGAACAAAACATGTGAAAAGGGCACCAGAGACCCAATTCCCCCTGTTGTACATGGGAGTAAGGCCAGAGTGGCTTAAATGCCCACGAGCTTCACTGACCTTCTTGGCATTTATCTTGGTTTATAGAAATATAAAATAAAAACCAATAAGGGCCGACATTTTGTGGCAATATTTTTCTTGGAGAAGATAAAAATTCTAGCTAATGTATAGGAATTATAGGTCAGGGGATATTAGACTAGCCTTTTAGAAAAGCCACAAATATTTGGCTTGTGATTATACAACAAATCTGTGAAAGTTTTGTAAGCAACCAGTTGTAGGTATCAAGTTATGCAGAAAAGAAAATAAAGCCCATTTCCTCCCCGGCAAAATAAATAAATGCAGTAATGAGAATGATAACTGAAGTTCTAAAATGGATATGAAACCATGTAATGACCCATATTGACCCAGGTAATGAATCGCATAACAGGAAATAAAATAGTAACAGGAACTCTTTCAGAGGAGTTGGGCTTTTGCCTTTATTCTTTATAGCTTTGTCTAGATGGTCATTAGATATCATCTTTAATAATGAATTATTGCTGAATTTGAACCTGGCAGTGTCATTTTACCAGGTATTTTTTTCCTCCTTAAGACCTTCAATTATGAACAAGTTCATTTAAAATTCTATTTTGTTAGTTTTTGACTCTGAGCCCACTTCTTTCTAATTGGGCCCTAAAATTTTACTGTTGTTGTTTTGCTCGGACTTTGCTGAGTTTTTTTTGGAGGGGTGGGAGGGGGATCGCTTTTGTTGCCGGGTGTGGATTGAGTCTCCTTACTTTCTGTCGTGGGTCCTTCCTAGCACCTCGCCGATGGGTCTGCCGTGGGTTGGACGCCCGGCCTTGGCACAATGTTCATCTGAGAAACCTTTTGGCAGAGGTTGTGAAAGATCTTCCGTTTGTTGCAGGAAGCGTGGAAAGGCTGCAGAGAGATGGCAGCTGATGCCACGCCGTAACTCCTCGCCACCGCAGACCCCAAAGGGGAGCAAAGTGGGATGCTACAAAAGAAACAAACGTTTGAAATTGGATTCACACTGTTAGGATTAATGATAGGAGGTAGAGGAAAACTGGAGCGGCGTTCCTCAGCCAACACATTTGAATGATAAATTGCATTAAGGCACTGAAAAGAACAACAGCTGCAGTCCATGAAAAGCCAAATTTATCTAAATTTCTCCAGCTGATCAGTCAAAATCATCACTGAGACTTCTACTTTGCTATCGCTTTTTTGCAGAAAATGAGAGCAAGCAGAGAAGAAAAAAAAATCCCAAATATAAACATGTCTACATTTATTTTGCCAAATTTTTATAGCTAGTAACCCATGGTGTTACAGAATTCCGTGTTGCTGCTAGCAATGGGGATTTTCAGTGGAGCTTGTTTGGGAATATACATCCTTTTCCTAGGAACGTGCAGTCTAGGGCGCCTTTAAATAAGCAAGAACTTTTGCAGTGTGGAAATTCAGTATCTAGATGAACTTTTTGGGTATGTGTTTTGAAGGTAAGCTCTGGAGAGTGCCAAGACTTCTCGTAGGGGAAGATAGGTTACTGTATGGACATGAATCAAGACACTCGCAAAGGGCTGTCTGGACTCTATTATAGCAGCATTTATAAGTCTCCATCAAGATGAGATATAGGAGGGATTGTTATCTCCATGTAACAGCAGGGTGACTGAGATGGAGGGGTGATTAAATGTGTGTTGATCAGCTGTAGCAATACAAGGATTTGAACCCAGTACTCTGGTGGGTCCTGTCCAAGATTGCCTTTTTTTGTCTCCTTTCAAAACTAAGAAACAATAGACTTCCCACCCTTCTGTGGTCCCTCTCTCTAACTGTATCTGACCTAATACTAAACCATTCTTTTGCTGTTGATGCCTCCACTGAGATCTGTGATGTCTATAAAGTGCTTTTCCTTTATGGTTTACTGTACACGTATTTGTTGCTGTTCCACAGAAACAAGAAGGGGTAGTGGGACATGGTTACTAAAGAAACTAGCAGTTTCTAAAGATGGGACATGTTAGTTTGTTTTGGTAAACACAGAATTTTCTTATTTGATATAATGTCCAAAACTATCCTCTTGATGCTTTTTCAGTGACCTCAGAGTATATCTGGAATAGGCTGTTTATCCTCTTCAGCCCCTAGACAGGGTCTGACCAGAGTGACATCTGCATCAAGCGCAGCTTTCCAGAGGGCAGTGGGAAGTGTCTGAAATTCTGTGATGCTACAACAGCAGAAAGACATTTCTGGGTTTTTGGTTTTAACATCAATCCCTCTGTAAACAGGGAAGCCCTGGGAGGAAGAAGAGCTGCACAGGCAGAAGGAGGCAAAATTCCCTCTCACCTTTCAGGCACGATCAACATTATCGTCTCAGCCTGGTGGTGACTTGTTAGCTCTCCTGCCATTTGTGAGACACACATACCCTGTGGGAGACGTGCGTACCTGTGGTGCCACAGGGTGTGAGCAAGGCCCTGACACTAATGTATGCAGGGACCTGATCTAAATGTCCACATTTGGCTGCTCAGGCAGCAGGTGACTGCACGAAACTCCTACATTAGACGTGTGGACAACGCATCATCTCCTGCCTTTGGGATAGACTCCATGAATCCAGTGTGGAGGAAAGGAGGGAGGACTGGCTCCTAAGCTTCCCAAGGGAGAGAACAGAAATAAAATGTGTGAAAGGAGAGGAAAAGGAAAGCGTGGTGTTTCTCTTTTTCCCTTCACATGCCTCCGAGTGAGGGAGGAGCTCGGGATGAATTCGAAGTAAAAGAAGGAAGTCCGAAACAAATTATTCTGAGCATCCCAGAAGGCTTGAGGGGAATGGCATTGCGGCAGCCTATGTGAGATGGTTGGGTTTGCCTTCTGCAGTTCCCACAGCCCCATGTGTTACACATTGGGTGCCATCTCCTTGCTTGGGATGCCAGCCCTGCTCTGAGCTCATAGATGAAATGGTTGTGCAAAACCAGCTGTGTCCCCGACACTGCGAATAGAGCTGAAAATGATGCAGGCTCATTGCAGCTTCAGAAGTTAGGATGTGGCTGAATTTTGTAAGGGAACCTGTTGAGGCAACTAATAGGAAGAAGTTCATGAAATTCAGCAAGGCCAAGTGCAAGGTCCTGCGTGTGGGTCACCACAATCCCAAGCACAAATACAGGTTGGGTGGAGAATGGTTTGAGAGCAGCCCTGAGGAGAAGGAATTGGGGGTGTTGGTGGATGGGAAGCTCAGCATGAGCTGACAATGTGCACTTGCAGCCAAGAAACCCAAACTGGTCCTGGGCTGCAATAAACCCAGTGTGGCCAGCAGGGCGAGGGAGGGGATTCTGCCCCTCTGCTCCGCTCTGGTGAGACCCCACCTGGAGTGAGTCCTGCATCCAGCTCTGGAGCCCCCAACATAAGAAGGGCATGGACCTGTTGGAGCAAGTTCAGAGGAGGGCCACAGAGATGATCCAAGGGCTGGAGCACCTCTCCTGTGGAGTCAGGCTGAGAGAGTTGGGTTTGTTCAGCCTGGAGAAGAGGAGGCTCCAGGGAGACCTTAGAGCCTCTTCCAGTCCCTAAAGGGGGCTACAGGAGAGATGGGGAGGGACTC
>JAOXJM010000023.1:18354888-18368316 GCA_026413425.1 Tringa solitaria | reverse complement strand
TTGTGGTTGGACTCGATGATCTCAGAGGTCCCTTCCAACCACCACAATTCTGTGAAAATGGCTAGTGCTATATTTAGAACAAATCCAACCAATTGAACTTGAAGCTCTTTCTATCCACTCTTTTTTTTTTAAATGAGTATTATTTTTTCTGGTGGATTTTTATTGGTTAACTTTCCAGTTTGATGTAATTGGAGCTATCTTAAATGTATGCAATCAAAATTTCTAGCAAACCCATCACATTTCTATTTTTTCCAACTCGTTCTTTTTCCCTCTTGTAGCTTTCTTAAAACTGAAGAAGTTCTCATTTGTAAATATGGATTACTGCCTTAGTGTGTACATATTTGTTCTGTTTGTGGATTTTTTGTTTGGATCGCATCCTTTTTTCTACTGATGTACCTGCCATTTGCCAAATAAGTCATGTGTGTTTGATCTACTGCATTTCAAGAAACACTTCCTGTTGGTGGTTTTACTGCTGCGTATTTGTGGGGTTCTATTGGTGACTTCACATGGCATTGTTACTTCTCCCACTGTAGGAAAGGAACTTTTAAAATTGGATATTAATAAATTGATGCCCAGCAAATATACTGGGGATACTGTCTCATTAAGAATCTTTGTTGTTCTTAAAACAAAATTTTGTATATGCAAGAAAAAGGTCCTTGTGTGAAGTACAGCTACTGTTTAGACTTTTGTACAAACAGATCAACACTGAAAAGTAAAAGATATGTAAACCTGAGCAACTGCATGCTGGGAAGGTTTTTATCAAGTACTTTTGATAAATCAAGTGGTTCTTGCCTTTTTTTATTAAAGTAAAATGTCTCTAAAAATATAATTTCCAAATAAAAAAATCCTGTAACTGTTGTAGAGGGTATCTCATAAATACTTCAGACATCCCAAGTAGGCTGGGACTTGTAATGCCTTCCTTATTTCTACAGACTAACTGAGGATAACCTGTTTTATCTGCTGAGGGGGAGAGCAAGGAGACTTGGAGTTCTATAACACCACAGATTAATATGAAAAAAAAAACAAAAACAAAAAAGAAAAAACCCACGAGTTTTCATTAGTGTTATTGTATATTAGTCCCATTCCACACATGAAAGTTTTTCTTTAATTATAGGAGAGATGAGTACCAACACAGTTCAGTTTATTCACTTGTTGTACGCTGCCAAAAACCTGTGTTTGGTTTTCGGTCCCCGCAGAATGTTGTTACCTAGTGCCCAGGTGAACATCCCCGTTTTAAACAATAGGCATTAGCTATTCTTGAGCTTTGTTTCTTTCTTTTTTTTTTTTTTTTTTTAAAAGGGTTTTCCTTGTGGCTGCACACATGGTAAATCTTTAACTTCAAGTGTCCTTCTGTGGTGACCAACTAAAATATTAGCAAAATAAATGTTTTATGGGAAAACGTTGGCAGAAACCCCAGCAGAAACAGGTGGTATTGGGTTATTTCAATATAATGTAATGATGCAGCCAGGTTTCCATCTGGACAGCATGTGGTTGTGTCTACTTAGAGAGTATCAAAGAGTGTGAGTATGCACCAGGGATAATGGTGGTGCACAAAGTGTAGCTGGATGGCTACTTTACAAAATAACAGTCAGGGTTCTAGGTCCTCTGGGTTAAATACTTTTACTGTCAGAATCTGAATTTCTTCATAAAATATTAAAGATGAAGCAAACCTCTGACATGCAATACCGAGCCATGTAATTATAAGGCAGTTCCTGGAAGCCAAGTATTGTTCACATTATAGCTAGGCGTTTATTATAAAAGAGTTCATTACCCTTGGAAGCTAAGACATATTTCAAAGAGAGTGCCCTGGAACAGAGGCACTTTCAGCGAGCTTTACTGTAGGAGGGAAAAAGCCCCAAGCAAGGGAGGGACTGATCAGAATATAGTCAGGAAATGGGAGAGGAATTAGTGGATACAGGACTGCTAAGAGCTGAATCTCTACTTAGTAGACTAGATACTCATCTGGAGTGAACGGTTCCATCTTCACCAGCTTTGGTATAGGCAGGCTGAGTCACACCAGGTAAGGCATTTTTAGCCCAATACCAGAGATTATTTTCCTTTTGGCTGGCAGATGCTCTCAGAAACCACAGGGAGCCCTTTGAAAAGATACGTCACAGACCATCTTCACATCTGCGTGTCTGTACAGAGAGGCAGGCTGAATCCCATCACATACACTGGCAAAGGCTTAACTGGGGATGGGACTTAGCCTGTTGCATTTAGGGAGAGAGTGGCAAGATACCTTTGTAAAGTAACTTTTTATAGGCAAGGGTGTAAGAAGGGAGTTGGTGGGGTAAGAGAAGGAGGAGGAGAAACAAACTCAAACTCCCTTGGGGCTGTCAGCGGGAGCTGAGTTGACACAGAGCTGTTTCCATCTCTTGGAATTGTGGAGCAATGGATAAAATATATCCCATGGGAAACAGGGCTGTTAATGAATACTCAGGTCTGATTCTTCACTGCCTTTATATTTTGTGCACGTTTAGTCCTGGTTTACAGTATCAATCAGCTTGATAGCATTTGACACCCTGTGTCATTTGCTCAGCATAAGTGTAAATCATAGAAGCTGGGCTGAAGAAAATTAAGACCAGGTCTTAGGCTGCCGTGAATCACATAGCCTTGTGGTCTTCTCTGATGATCCAGTGATTTGCACCAGCTGACGAACTGGCCTGGGCCCTCTTTCTCTGCTGATATATCACTCCTGTAGATGTATGTGTTAACAATCTCCATTTCTCTTTTTTTTTTTTCCTTGCTCATGGGTGACCTGATTACACTGGAAACACTTCTTTCTGCCAGGGTGCAGAACCACCCAAAAGTTTCGGGTGCTGGCCAGCAGCACTTTGGCAGCAAGAGATCAACATGCTGTTGCCATTAATCGGTAGTACCACACAGAGGTGCCAAGAGCCATGGAAAATATGAGATGACATCCAGCAACTGGTGAACGTGATGATTAAAAGATCAGCAAAGTATTTAACAGTAATGGGTAGTTGACAGCTTTTGGAAGAAACAACCCTTTCCATTTGGTTGATACTTGAAAAAAAATGTACGTGTACCTGACACTGGGCATAATACCTCTTTGTGCCAAATATAGGTTCCTTCCCAACTTTCCTGAACAAATCCAGCCTCTAGATCTCATTCCTAATGCCTGTATGGAGAGGCAATGTAATTAGAACAGGTACCAGGGGCTAGGCATCTCAGGCCTTGATCCAGATCACTCAGGAAAATGAGGAACTTCCCTGCAAGTGACATCCTGTTTAAACTGATGCTATCTCACTGTGTAGCTGTGAGATAACTGGCAGCTTGCTGTCGCAAGTTTCACATGTGCTCAAGTGCTTTGCTGGATCAGGGTACTGGATGGTTTTCCTGGAGCTGCAATGACTTGAGGTAAACCACGAGATGGTCCGGTCTCAGTTTATTGTTCAGTCTAACCACGTTTACAGTGCCTTCTGCGGGGATCCTGCCCTGGTGCACTGGATTTCATTTCACTTTGTTCTTGGAGATCCATGGATGAACAGTACTGTTCAAGGTACTTTTTACGTTGGATCGTGGCTTTCTTTCAAACTGAAAGGATGGATGGATTACCAGCCTCCTCCAGGTTCATGCCTGTGACTACTTGGGCCATGTGTTTGCGTAGCTTCTTCCCTTTCTTTCTGAAAATAAATCCATGCCCAGAGACATGGTTAATTTGTTCCTCCCCTTGTCGCAAGACTGGAGTTGGTTGGGCAGCAGAGAGTTTATCCAGAGCCAGTTAAAAAGGAGAAAAAAGCAACAAGGCAAGTTGTAAAAGTCTCCATAGAAGCCTCAAATGAACGACTTGTGACAGCACGGACGGGAGGTACGAGAACATGGGTGTTGACGCACTTGGCTGGTCATCTACATCCTGATTATGACACTGATTTAATCAGTCTGCTCAAGGCTTCCTGGCTGCATGGGTTGATTTGAATTTTGTTGTCCCAAGGATGAGAAGAACTAAAATGTCCCTGATCTGAGTTTGACAATGTAGGAGTGGGAAAAAAAAGGGGAGGAGAGTATGACCAGCCTTACTTATAAAGCCATGTCCATCTCTTGCCTCTGTCATGTTGCTGGAAGAGCCCTTTGCCACTTGCCTTTGCATTGCTCTGTGCCAAAAACCAGCCTGTGACCACAAGTAGACCAAAAGTATAGTACTGCCTGTTGAGAGTTTATGAGACCTTGGGAAAGTAAGAGGAAATTTGGTACGTTCACTCCTGCTTAGAGAATTTTTCATTCAGAGTGTCCCATCTAGGGAGGGAACATGGTTGCAGCAGATCTGGAAACAACCCAGAAAGTTCAGTGGTGCCTCCTCTGAGGAGGCTGTCAGCTGACAGTGAGCAAACGCCTGGTGGTGTGAGGAGGAGGGAGAAGGGGGAAATCAGCAATTCTCTGGAGGAGCAAGAGCCTTAGCTGTAAAAACAGTCCTAATTTTTGGCTTAGGATTCCCGCCTGCCACACCTGTATTAACAAGGAGATCAGCTCCTTCGGGCACTGAGTCAGGCTGAATGAAAGTCATTACCCTCTGCTCCTGAGAACAGAGCAGATGGTCTCAGTGCAGTTCCAAGTGTGTGGGAGATGAAGTCATGAAACACATATCAGGAGAGGAAGATTGAGGATCTCTGTTGGGTGACACAAGAGTGAATGAGCTTGTGAGTAGTGCTGTAGTTTCTACCGGCCCAGCATCTTCACTGTGCTGTGGGGCAGGAAGCCTGAAGGTGTTAGTGGAGGGGACATGTAGTTCCCATTCCTCTTGATGTTGGCCCTTGCAATGGAGTTGGGACTCTGGTGGGATTCATTTTAAAAGCACAACTGGTTCTGCAGGGAACAAAAAGCCAGAGGATCTCCCATCATCACAAATGTACCTGTGACTTTGCAGAGCTTTGGTTTTCTTCCTTGTCTACAGGTGGACCCATGTAAGTAGTGCTGTGATTAGGATATAACATGTTAGTGTGAATGACCCCCCTAAAACACTTGGTCAAGTTCTGAATCTCTTTATGGTGTGCATGGTCCAGAAGTATTATTCTTACCCCAAAAGTAGTGGAGGTTCCTCAGCTGTCAGCTGACCTCTTTTGCCAGTGCAGATCAGAGGCGGACCAGGGCTCTGATGTACAACAGAAATATGCACGGAAATAAGGCTGCTGTTTATGCTCCTGTGTGGGAGCACCATGATCTCACAGCCCCTGGAGCAGAGGTAGGAAAGAGGGCGCAGCTCAGAAGGCTGACTCTAAAGCACAACTCACAATATAAATGCCTAAAAGGGACAGATTCCTCTTGGGATTTTTGACATGTACCTGCTAACGTCCTTGGCCCGCATTGCGTCTCCTCAGCATGTTTGAGATTTCCACTGAAAGCCTGCATGTAGCTTTGCTTAAAGATCTTTGAGAATGGACCTAATGGCTCTCAGGGTGACAAAACCCCACCTCTCGCCAGAAACGTGTTGGACACAGGAGAGTCTTTTCCTGTTCCCAAGAGGGAACAACTTCAGAGCTGCCTTTGAATTTGAGGGCTCTCCCCTTCTGTTTGGACAAATGTAAACCACCTGCTGTTTGCTGAATTGAGGTTGTGCCTGTGTCTGCCACCATGGTTCAGAGGTCTGCCTCTCAAAGAACCTTTGGTTCACTTCGGGTCTATCTGGAGTGGAGAAAGTCTGAGCAGCTGGACTCATTCCAAAGCAGTTCATCAATCTGTAATGTTTTCAAGAAAGTTTTATTTTGCTGCTGTGTCTACTAAAGAGTTTAAGGCTGCCCTGGCAGAGGATCAAAACCTGTTATTTGGTACTGTACTGACTTCATAAGGGTTTGCAGCATGGACTCAATTAAATCTAAAAAATCAGGAAGGTGTGTCTTTCTGGTCTTTACATTAAATGTGTACTGTATCTCCAGTATTCTGGAGTTGAACATATGCCATGTTTTGAAGCCAGTATATTTGAAGGCCCACAAAGAAATGTACTATGCTACATATCATATATCTCCTGGAAACAACCTAAGTTAATTATATCTTCTCCTGCCATGAGAGATGCTAGTAAGTACTTCCAGTAAAAGAGCGTATAAAGGTGAATCCTAAAAGCAATGGCAAACAATTGTAGAATATTATTATTTATCATTGAGTAACATTGCAAAACTCTCCATCTCAATTTCATTGGAACCCTGGCTGAGTGTTGAAAGACATAATAAAAACAATCAGTATATTCTCATTTTTCTGTGTGAAAAGATGAAGTCATGGCATATGGTCAGCTCACCAGTGCTGTTAATAATAAACCACAGATAATTAAGCACTGATTTATTCCTCTACGTAAGTGAAACAAATTGCTTTAACGGCTTTTGCTGAGGACCATCTAGTCAGATGGATTATGTATAGGAAGTTCAAACTAAAAATTATTAGAGATCATATTTCAGTGTGGTGGAGGTTTATGGTAGAAACAATTAGAAACCTAACAGAATGTGTCCTGTATTCTCTTTGATGGAAAATCAGATATTAATCTGGGGAAAAGTCTAATTCTCAACACAGCTGCTCCCCTTGCTCTACTGCACCAGATTTAAGCTGGATAAAAATGGAAACATGTTTAAAAAATTGATCATAGCTTATAATAGCAATAATCACCTTGAAATTGGTTGTTACTACAGTTAATAAACAGAGTATTAGAGCATAAAACGCCCTCAGATTCCCTCAGGTTATTAACTAACAAGCTGGTTGTTAACTGCTGGTCAGATAGTATCTTTATTTGGTGACTGTCTTTCAAAGCCATGGAGCAGATCCTGGGAAGCTGTGGGGTGGGATGGGGGTGCTTGCCTGGAGCAGTGGCAGGAATAGAGTGGGACCTTGCACAGCTGATCTCCATTGTGAGACTCCCCTTTCCCCATACCTGCAGTACAGTTCCTCCAGAGCATCTTTATCCATGCTGTGAGCTCCCACCAGGGGTTGCCCAGGGAAGGTTTGTCCCCCCGTTGAGGCAGGGCAGCCTGTGGCAGGGGACTGGGGTCTCAGGCAGGCAGCCCCTGGGACTCTTTGCAAGCACGGGCTTGGTACGGAGAGAAGTCTGCCCTTTTCAGAATGTATCGTGGCATTTTGCACTCTCACTGGTAGCAGTACTGTATTATGGTGACAGAAAGGATGGCACCCAATTTAAATCCCAAAATCGGATGAGAAAAGGGAATGAATTCCAGCTTTGCCTCTGAGCACATTCAGCAATGGGTGCAGTGGGTACACAAAAGCAAGTTCCATCCTTTTAAAGCTTTTGCTGCCTCTGTAGTTGTATTTGTTTTGTCTGTTTTGCTTCTTGGTTTTGCCAGTCAAATGCCTTTCTACACTTGGAGGAAAGGCTCCCCATTCATGTACTAGAAGGATATTTGATAAACTGGCTTGTGAGCTGACCTGTACCTTCCTTCAAAGACTGCAGATCTCTGAAGTCCTCCATCAGTCTTGTGGTATGAGCCCACCAGCTTTGACTCTACCAGCTTTTTGTTAAAAAGAATCATTGCTCTCTCACTCTGCAGTTTGTCCAGGAGGCCACCAGATTCACCAACATTCTTACAGACCAGGAAGGTGTGTGGATCAGATGGACTTACCTTGCAGAGAGGATATCTGAGGCTTGCACCATTCAGATGTCTCCTGTTTAAGCTCAGCCAGGTCATGACATAACGCTTTGCGAGTTCTTTCTGGTCTTTGAGTTAGAAACTTTGTGGGAAGATGTCCGATTGGAAAAAAAGTTAGAAATGGTTCAGTTTCTCATCCTGAGCTTTATGTAGTCTAAGTTTCTTCTGTGCATTGGTCGCGTAGTTCCTTACAAAATCCTATCTGCTGTGGGGATGCTGCCTTAGTTTGGATGCTTGTTGCTTTTTGAGCTGTGAAGTAGTAAGGGGCTAATAAAATGATATCACTGGACTTGCCTTTGCTAACCTAAAGATTTGGTTTTGCCTCCTGGGGTTTTCTTGGTGTTCGTAAATTTATGGTTTACTAGTGAAAGCTTTGGTATCTTTGGAAAACTTAATGTCACAGAGCATTTATGACTAACCTGGTGTCTTGATCCCAGGAGTCTGAAGTAATAGGAGCAAATTTCACTACTGCACGTGCTATATTTAGGTATTTTTTTCAGCACTGTTGGGCCCCTTGTTCCTAGAGAAATAGCTCTTTACCAGAACTAGTTGAAATTCGTGGCAGCGTATTTTTTCCCATGACATGTGACGTGTCCTCGACATTAAAAATGCATATGGAAAAAAGGGGGTGATTTTGATTAAATTTCTTAGTATTTGATGGGAAAGGTTAAAACAAAACATTTTTTCTTGACTAATACCTGGCTTATAGCACTAGAGAGGTTTGTGGTGCAGACCACCACAAGCTTTTTATGGGGCTTAAAAGCAGTTTATATCATGCTACAACTTCAAATATAATTACGCTAGCTCAGAAAATGCTTCGCAGACATAAAACTCCATGTGTCAGCCTCTAGTTTCGATGTCTTAGGTGCAAGAAGGACAGGCTGCTTCAGCAAGGCTTTTCAACCCCGTGCTCTGAAAGCTGACTCATTTCCAGGTTGTGAATACTCCATGGTCTGTTGTGACCTTTTAAACTCTCCTAATCAAATTGAAGAGAGGCATCTTGCTGAATATAATATTTGTAGAGTAGAAGACTTAAAATAGCATTTTCTTTCTTTGTTTTTACAATATTCCAGCATAAGTTATGGTAACTTAATTTTCCATGATGGTGTCAACCACTCTTTTCTCCTCCTTTGTGGGCCATTCTCTGCTGCAGGGTCTGGCAGTTCCCCCCCGGAGCTGTGGGGCAGACTCTGGAAGAGATGGAAGACTGGGTCCCATGGCTTGGGGGAGCTGTGGGGTTGCCCAGCTTGGCTAATGCAGTTTGGGGAAAGCTATGGCACATGCTGCAGTAGCAAGATAGGGAGCTGTGAGTGGGACAGGGACCAGGCAGTGGCTGCCCCACCAGGGTGCAGTCCCACAGCAGTCCCCAAGCAGGGCCGTGGAGACTCTGGGGACAGACAAATGGGGACTCAAGGAAGAGGCAGGGCCAGGGTGAGATGCAGTCAGTCCATCCATTAGGGGTGGGGGCAAGGTGGTTGAGAGTCCCAGGTGAGGCCCATCAGGGCAGTTAAGGTTCATTGGTGCCCTCAGGAGCTCAACACCATGATGCTGGTTTTCCTTGCCATCACTCTCTTCTTGGGGGAGTTTCATTTGTATAAAAAAGGAGATCTGCTTTCCTAAAAAGAAGGACTTTTGTGGGTGTACTGCAGGTAGGTGAGTCAGATTCTATGCCCTGCTTTAGGAAATATTTAAATTTTGATGTTATAATGTTGTCATGAATAGTAGCATTTGAGGAAAGTGAGAACAATATTTCTACCTGTAGGGGTTTTGCCGTGATACGTTGTGCACGTGGAGTAGAAGCAAGGGATGGGCTGTAATCTCCATGAATGAAATTGGGGCTGTGACCCTCCACTTCCTCTCCAGGTGTCCTCCCTGGGCTGCAAAATAAGTGGTGAGTCTCTGTCTTCTTTATATCTGACTTTCGTTCTATCAATGGAAACGTCTGTGTCAAATGAAATGATGTGGGTTTTTTTGAAGTCTGGGTTTTGTTGGCTCAATGAGATAAAAATTAAACCCATTTACATTCAGTTCAGCTTGAGCTGAAGGGTTTTTTCTTTTTTTTTCTTAAGTTTTCATTCAGCTGCCAAACTGAAAATAAATGCTTCACATAGTGCTACCTGACAGTTTGTTGGAGGAACAGTCTTCTGAAAAATGTAGAAGCTTGTTTTGTAAGCGATCTGTGGATTGCTCTGTGGAAGACAAAACGCTTCGTCCAGAAGTGAATGAAAACCGTAGAAGGATTGCAGTAACTTAATAGGCTTTATTCCAAATCCCGTAACATTTTCTCTCTAGGTACAACTACTCATGCTACCTAATGAACTCGCTTTGCTGATCTAAATGCTTAGACTCAAAATGCCATTGCAAGTATAATGATGTTGTTAAAATGTAAACAGCATTTTCTGTTTCTGCCTTATAAATTACCTGAAACTTTTCGACTAAATGGGTCATTCAGTTTCTACTGTGTTGTGCTTGAGGTGCTGCAGTTTGCAGTTACAGGAAATCAAGGGTGTTCTACTTAGCACAAATAAGTTGTGGGGACAGAGCAAGGATTTTGGGGTTTTGATTTGCTTTTCTGTTTATTTTAAACCACGCTCGTTAATATCGAACAAAACTACTGTAGTTAAAACTCTTTAAGAGAACTACGTCCAGCAGCCAAAGTGCAGAAAAGAGCTCCCCTCTGATTGAGGGTACTTGCCAAACTTACATCAAAACCAAGGTGGAAGCCTAAGCCAGCTGATATTTCCCACTACCATATTTTGATCCAGAGAACAAAACAAGAGCATGAAGCAGCTACAGAAGAAGGCACATATGGAAAAAATACTTTCAGGGCTGAATTTATTTTCAGTTTTAATTTTGAGTAAGGACTCCCTTTGGTGATAGCCTTATTTCTGTAGGGCTGTAACCAGCGTATGCTTTGGTGAACAAGGCTAGTTGGTCTTGCCTCCAACTAGCCTGCAAGTGAACTTGATTTTGGTATAGCACCCCCACCCTTAAGGTAAGTATTGTAGAGGGATTTTTCTGGTGGTGTTGAAAACTCAAGAAATACCTTTGTTTCTCCTGACTCTTTTACTATAACTGTTAAGAAAATTATTTGCAATGTAGCACTCGTTACATCTTCTCATCCCCACAAGTGTAATGAACTGGCGTTTTAATACTTACCTCCTTGCAGACGTTTAGTAGAGGAAACAGAGCTATTTTCCTGAAAGGTTACTGAAACCTGGAGAGAGGAAAAAACCCAAGCTGAGCAACTGTATTTACTGATTTGATTCAGCACTGTAAAAGTGTTGCCCTTAGCCACTTTATTAAGGAAGCAGCTTTCTGGGAAGAACTGGTAGCATAAGAAATGATGTCATGGGCCAGAAAGGAAATTTAGGAATTGGAGCAGAGACACCAGGGGCCACAGCTGGAGGGTATGAAGACAGGAAAGCTGGGAGAAGTTTGAGTTTCTCTAAGCTACACAGAGTAGAACTGAGAGAAAGGGACAAAAAAGCAGCTTAATATGGACATTATTTCCAGAAACATAGTTTTCCCCAAGAAGTTTAAAACTTTCTTGATTCTGTGCGAGATAAGCATCTCAGCTGGAATGAAGGAACAGTAGGCTCGGGCCAGATTTTTCTGAATCTCTGAAGAGATGCTCACTGTGAGGCTTTTAGAGCTCAGTTTGGTAACAAAATAAGGATGAGACTTCCAAAAGAATGAAGAAAAGACTTTTACATGAACTTCAGCATGCAATAAGCTTGCTTTAGCAAAGCAGAGGTGACAAGCAGTTGTAAGTTGCTTCTTTGACCTTCACTGCAATAATTTTGTGTTCTGGGTAAGACAAAAGCCTAATTCCCCCATCAGCTCTGTTTTGGGAAAACAAGACGTTGAATGAAATCCCAGCGTTGAGTCTTATTACAGTTTTGCTGTTGAAGAACCCTGATGTTAGCAATGCTCTTTTCAAGCTGCTCTGGGAGTATTTTTCTTCCCCAATCACTTTCTTCTTTTTCTTGGGTCTGTTTCCAGCTGAGCTTCATTGTGTTTTCACTGGAGTTTTTGGCCGAGTACCACTCACACTTACCCAGCCCTCACAGTAGCAGAGTTTAGTTAACTCCTGCTTCTTGTGTTGTCTGTTGTACAGGACGTGGCCTGTCCCTGTATTCTCTTAAGAGACCTACCTGTGTGTGCGGCTGTTCGTACAAGCGGTGTGTCATAATTCAGTACATACCCTCGAGTGGCTGTAGTTGATGGTAGCAAAAGCAAACCGGTTGTATGTTTTTATGTGTGTAAGGACAGACTTTATTAAAACTAGTTGCTTTAGAAAAACTGCAGATTCATACTATATTAAACTCTTACAGTAACTGGTCTCCTGGAACAGTACATTTGTTCCTGTAATGGGCTTTAGATTTGCGCTTTATATTAAAGTTCTGCTTGTAAATAGTTAATAAAAAGTTAATAATTAAGAAGTGCCACAGGTATAAACAGCTTGGCCTGAAGCATAGAGTCTGCACAGATCTGTAAGGACTAAGGAACCGTTTGTTTAGATACATCTCACACCTGGATAGCTTACCTATGTGTTTTGGAGTTACTCACCTCTCTGTCTCTACCTTCCACCCCTCTTCACAAAGCTCGTGGGTTGTTATAGTGCTGTAATGGAAAAATTGGTCCAGGTGGACAACAGAAATGGAAAACATCTTTTACTTATTTATTACTTCTGTTAGTTGTATTATCAAATGAAAGTGAAGTCTACATTTAACTAATCTGAACTTTTCCACCCAATTTTTATATCTCTCTGTTAGTGCAACATAATGTTTCCCGTGGTTAAAAACATGCTTGAATCTTACGCATGTTATGTGTATCACATTGTAATGGTTAAACACCTTTATGGAAATTGATTTTTTTGGGGCTCATTAAGAGAGGAGACACAGTCATCAGATCCGCTGCCGAGGTGTGCTGTTTCTCTGTGTGGTGTCACTGCTCCATGGGTTCGGATGGTGAGGGTTTGACTTGGGTGAGAAGTCACACGTAGCTGCCCCAGGATATGTACCTGACCCCTGCCTGGCCCAGGACTGGACGCTGAGACCAGCAAATGCTGGTGCAGCTCATGCATGTGGTGTAATTATGTGTTGGGCTGACAAGTGGGGAAGTTTTGCTACTCCCTCAGTCAGTAATTGTCTTCAATCTTCATGTTTTAAAGTCTTAACTAATGATCCCTAAGATGGACTTCTCCCAAACCTCATTAACTAATTAAACAATTCAAAATAAAGAGTTATTCAGGCTGCGGAATATTGCTGAGAGGGCCTTTAGTGCAAACATTAGCATTTCCGCAGAATCCATAACCATTAGAAAACAGAAGCACGATGCCCCAGACGGTCCTGGCTTTATCATTTCAATATGCTCTGCTATTACACGTTAGCACATTTTCTACAGCGTCCCCCCCCTCCCTGAGCTCACAGGTCTCTGGTCCCCTCCAGACGTCACACGTTCCTGCTTGCGTCTGTTCTTTTCTGTGTGTCAAATTCTGCAGCGAGGGGTGTGGGAAGAGCAGTGTCTTGCTGCTCTGCTGTGCTTTTACTGCAACTTGTTTGCCAGCGTGTGATGCTTGCGATTTTCAAAGGGATTTTTTTTGTTGTTGTTGTTGTTCCTCTTGCCGGCAGGAAGAGCAGGATAACACCTTAACTGAATAAGGGTACTGTGTATTTCTCTCTCCGAGTATGCCTTGCAAAATACTTGTTGCCAGACACTGTAAAGCTACCAGAGGGGGAAGGTGAGGACAGAATAACACGAACAGAATAATACCATTTTGAAGAGGACAGAGAAAATTTGAGGGGAGGGGGGGAGGGGGGGGGAA
>JAOXJM010000023.1:18332659-18346265 GCA_026413425.1 Tringa solitaria | reverse complement strand
TCCCTGGAGGTGTTCAAGGCCAGGCTGGATGGGGCTTTGAGCAACCTGCTGTAGTAGGAGGTGTCCCTGCCCATGGCAGTGGCGTGGGAACTTGATGATCTTTAAAGTCCCTTCCAACTCTAACCATGCTATGATGACAATATTGTTCTCTGGCACGTGTCTATGCTACTGGGGATTTGACAGCACGCTTCTAGCTTATAATAGGTAGGCTGTGGGTCCAGCATCTCAAAGTAAGGGTCCTAAACAATGTGCGTTTGTGCCAGGGAAGTCAGGCTGATGGTGCCTGAACCTTGTTTGGGTTCAGAGGTCTAACTGAGCACGGGGAATCCAAAGCCCAGGACTGGCAGTGCAGGCTAGTGTCTGATTGCAACAGATAGCTGAGCCAGGCCTGTAACACAAACCTTTGCAAACACAAACAACATGTTGCTCTAGGGCACAGGATGCGTGTAAACCGATGATAAGTACATATTATGTGTCCCGTCTTTTGTACTAGTTTCACAAAGAATCTGTTTGTTCCAGCCTCTACAGAGCGTTAGTGCAAGCAGTAATGCCTCATGCACGTGAGCTCTGGACATCTGTGGCTTGGTCCCGAGGCAGGAGACAAAAGCCCAAAGAGGATTTGGATCTCTGCTCCTGTCTGTGCTGCAACCAGCGGTGAGGCTTTTATCTGTAAGGCCTGAGTTTGCTTGGAGTATGACAGGGGTAAAACACTAATTTCACAGGTTTAAAAATGGAAAAATGTAGAGCCATTAATCCCATTGATAAAACACGTATTTAAAAGGAGCATTGAGCAAAGTCTAGAATTTACCCTTTATTTTGGTAAGAAAATGATAATAGGGAGCATCACCATTTAAAACAACCGTGCAACTACTTCAGTGCAAGTTAGTTGTCTCTTGTTATCTTCTCTGCTGGTGGCTGTGTGTGCATTTGGACATAGACATACTTCAGGACGTGTAAACTTCCCTTTCAAGCCGCTGGCAAGGTTTATCATAGATTTATGAATTCCGCGTTGGTAAAAGATGATGGTGTTACTTTATTTTATTTTTCCTTGAGCAGAAATGTGGATTAAAATCTCTTTTTAAGTTATATTGTTCAACAACTGAAGTTTAAACAACATGTTAAATTTGGAAATCAGAAGATAAGTCAGATGATGAACACATGGTTTACTAATAAGGAAGGGTTGTCCAGCTCTAAGCAAAGATTGTGGTCTTTTACAGTGGAAAAATTGAGACTGGAATAGAATTGGGTGGGGGAGGGGAAGAAACAGGAAAAGGTGAAGAAAAAGATGTTATAACCTGGGGAATGATTATTTCAACATATTTGTTACAATCGCTATGAGTGTACTTGCTCAGTTGTTGAGGGATTTTGCACCAAGGTCTGGTAGCCCAGTCTCATTTACGAATGGTGTGTATGTGGTATGGTCTTATCCACTTTATACCTACAAAGGTAAATGAGTTAAACCCTAGGGATGAAAACCATTTGCATATTTACTTTTTTTTTTTTGCCAGAGTCCATACTGGGGAAAAATATATATTCTTGGTCACTGCAGTGGCAAGAAAAGAAAGAAATGCCATGTTTTCTTGTTCTGACATGACTGCACACTGTAGCCTTTGTTCTTCAGTTTAAATACTCCAAAATCATCAGAAACTTGAATTTGAATGAACCACTTAACTCTGATATGATGAGAGAATGTGGCTGACCTTAATGTTATGGGAAGAGAAGTCTGTGTTTAGTGCCAAATTTCCTCATTTGAAGGTTACTTTCTCCTGCTGTTGCTAAATTTTCTGAAGGTCTTAGTTTCATCCTCTGGATGAGAATCAGACCTTCTGAGAGGTGGGTGCGCTGGCCTCTCTCCTACAGAGCCACATTTTTTGGCAATGCTCAATAGTTGTTCAACTTGATGGCTTTTGCTCTGGGGGAAAAAAAAAAAAGGATCCTGTTAAGACTGAGCAGGGAGAAGAGGATGGTTAAAGCAGTTACCTGCCGTCTGATGAGCCTCATTCTTCTTGTGGTGGCTGCTGCAAGGTCGGGGGGGCAAGGTGTTTGCAGGTACCACAGCACCAAGCTGAGTGATTAAGCCCTGGTAAGAGACCAGAGTGCTCCTCTGCATCTGTCAAAAAAACCCCCAACAAACCAACCTTTGAAGCTCAATTCCCAATTCCATTTTAATTGGGGAAAAAACATGTGACGTTATTTTTTCTTTTTTTTTTCTCTTATGCAATTATCAAGAGGAAGTTTTATTTTTTTTTTTTTTTTTTTTTTTCAGTTAATACTGCATTTTGATGCTGAAAGTCAGACATCTCCATAAGAGAAAACCAAACTAATAGTGGCTTAGTTCAAAACTCCTCCCAGGTATAACGCCAAATCTTACTTTTTCTTTTATTGGTTCTTGGGACTAACTGAAAATGTTAAAACTGCAGCATTGTTGAATCAAATGTACTCGCCTTCGTACAGTCAAAACTGAGAATTGGGCTGCACCGGAATACGAGTGGAGCAGGTAGTTAGTGGTGCTGGCAGCTGGAAACAGAGCTTCTAAAATGGCAGGTGAAGTTGTCATGTAACCGCCTCACGTTGGTGATTTGAAGCTTCAGGAAAAATGCCAAGTATTGAAAACCACCTTCCTGGTAAGAATTCTATTAGTTGGCAACGCTGCCGATCCAGATTTTCTTTTCTTTATCCTGTCCAGGGAATCTTCTACCTGCTGAAATATCTTGCTTTGCTCAAAATCACCCTTTCTGTTAAGAGGAGTTGATTTAGCATTGCTTCCGTTTGCATGAAAACCAATATGTTCCTGGGCAGAGTGTCTTCTAAAATTGGGAATGGCAAAATCTTGACAGCTGAGTGACCTTTGTAGTCTGTCTGACGCCACATAAATGCAGAAACTTTTCAGCCTTTTTAAAGTCCCGCGTTTTCTTTGTAGCCGCATGTCTGACTAAATCAAATACTAAAAAAGCAAACTAACCATGGCCTGCTTGTTTTCTCAAATAAATGCCTCCAGATAAAGCTAACATCGGGGCATTTGTCTTCTGTCAGGAAGGGATACAGCAGTACATTCATGAGCATTTTGGCATGGCATAGCCACTTTCTTGTGTGTTGTCAAGTTAATTTGGCTGTAGCCCAATGTTAGTAGCCTCTGCTTCTTGCTCTGTACAAGGGTGACGGCGCTGTGCCAGCAGCTAATGTGTTCTAGAGCAATATTCTCTTGGGTTCTTTTGAATTAAAAAAAAAAAAAAAGAGGTTTCATTTGGGAAGCCGAAATATGGTTGTAGTCCTGAGATTGTTTCCTGTTCCTCATCCCCAGCTGCCTTGCAAAGGTGACTTTGAGGCAGATCGTCAATTTCTGTGAGTGCATCTATCTTCAGTTAACAGCACCCTGGCTCTCAAGCCCTTGGATTCTCCGGGTAGTATGAAATACGTTTGCTTGAAAAATTTCTTTGTGTTGTGGTTTTGAGGACTCTCTAACAGGAAAAACAACAACTTTCCATTTTCCTAGAACTACTCAGCTGCATCCTTTTGACATTATTTATTAAAGGCAGATACATTAACAGTTAACACTGGGTTTAATTTTTTTTTTTCCCTCCTCACAGCAAATGTTGATTCCAGCTCTTCTGATTTTGATGAAGACTGGCTTTGCTGGCAGCCTGCGGCTGGCACAACTACAAAGCTGATTTGGGGAACCTTAGAGGTTTATTTAGATTCCTTAAATGTTTTGGCTTGATGGTATCGTGGGTATTTTGAAACTTTTGAAGCCTTTTCAATTCTTAACAGCACCAGGCAGGCAGACATAGAAACACACAGAGCCTAGGAAGAGAGTGCCATCTTTGCTTTGTTCTTCAGCCTTGTAAGTATCCCCAAGTGGGCGAATCAGACCAAGCACAAAAAGAAATAATAATAAGAACTGGTAGATGGGGACCACGTTCTTCCCCTCCCTTGGGAGGGAGAAAGAAAGATGCTGCTTTGTGTGCCTCCCGTGGTGTGGTTTGCATCGGTGGAAGGGGTAGTGCAGCTGTGAAATTTGGAGCCCGTGCATAAATGCTGATTCTCGTGCTCTGGCGATCAGGTATGAGCATGAAAGCCTGCCCCTGGGTCTTGGCTTGCCTTTTGCCCTCAGGTAGCTCAGTGCTTTTCCTCTGTCCCTGTACCTGGGGATTGGCACACACAAATTTTTTTGTTTCCTGCTGCTTTTCCATTGATTTTTTTTTTTTTGGTTGCTGTTGACGGCGGGACGATGCATGTGAAGGAATGCTGGGGACTGGAGTGAGGGAAGGGCGTGTGGAGGCAGCACCCTTTTTGGCAAAATGTTTGCAGTGTGCTCCACCTGCATGCTTGGTACTGGAAAATCACGTGCAGCTGCTGCCTGAGCTGAGGAGAGGTAACAGTTTTGCGTAAAGGGGATGTTTTTATATCTAATGTTATAAAAGTGATCTTTTATGGAACAACTGAGCAAAAATAGCCACAAATAGTTCTGATCCATATTAAGAATCTCTCTTTTGCTCTAAAAAAAAAAAAAATTTCCAGTGAATTCTTGTTAATGCAGGGAGTTATATTAAATGCCTAAGCTCCTGTGAGAGAAGACAGGAAAAAGCAGTGAGTCTATCTTGGGCTCCACAACCTGAGGTGGGTTGGGCTTTGCCTGCTCTGTCCTTAGGTTCCTGCCCTCAGCCATTCCCCACACTCCGGATGGGATGTGCTCTCCTTAGGCTAAGCTACAGGTCTGAGAAAAGCCACTTCTCTGCATGAATGCGTGAAAAAGGGCTAAATGACTGGAGTTAACCTCCAAAACCAGAGCATTGACCCCTCTGGTTGTGTAGCTGAGGGATTTGGAGCCCTGTGTGTCGCCAGCTGAAGCAGTAGCAGACTTTGCTTAGCAGAGTGTACTCCAACAGCAGTTGATGCATCTCCTTCCTCCAGTGGCATCTCGCTTCTCCCTTCTTTTCTCCATCCTTCTACCACTTCTGGACTTCATAGCATTTCAGGAAAACTCTTTGATGCTCAAAGAGTTAATTAATTGTCTGGCAGCCTTGAGGCCTGTTTGCCTTTCCTGGTACATTAAAGCACGTGGGAGAAAAAGCTGTGTGTGAGAAATGTGACAGAATAGAGCTTTTTCTCCTGGAAGGCTGGTGGACAGTACTCCATGAACAGCTATGGGACTTGCTCCATTCCTTATGAGAGCGTATTGCAGTGTACAAGGAGGATAAAACCTCCCTACTGCTTAAATTTGAACTAATTGAAAGTAGAGTGGTCTAATGATTGGAGGGAGACTATTCTCTTTGTCTTTTTTTTTTTTTTAACTCTTCAGCAGAATTCTGGAGGAAGAATGATTATGATTAACTAGTTCTATAGAAAGGACCTTCTTTTCAGTTAAATCCCATAGGACTTTCCCACATAGGAGCTGACAGACAAAGAATAATCCCTGTGCACAGTAGACTGCCCTGGCTTCTTGAATTGTTAAGCAGAAGTGTGTTCTCCTGCTCTTGAAATACCTGTATTACTGTTTTCTGGTGGGTACTGCAGGCTGAATCTCAGAAACGTTTATGTTGGTCATGTTGGGAAGTACTGTGAAACAGTGACTTTACACACCTCTCTCAACTCAGCAAGCTAAAAACACAAAAGCAGCTGTGGGAAAGATGGGAGGCCGTAACCACTGGCTGCTCGGTCGTTCTGCTGGGATGTCGAACCCGGGAACAAGCTCTTGGCCTCCCGGTAGGATGGGAAAGGGAAGTCTTGGGGAGATGCTGCCTAGGCAGAGCAAGACAGCATTCTCTCATTCTGTGGTCTTTTTAGAGTGGCTGAGTCCTCTTGCTGCCTTGTCACTGGCTTTGCTGCTGCTCAGACAAGGCAGCCCTAAGGCACTTGCTCTTTCCTTTTGTGCGCTGGGGTACGTGGCTGTGTGGGAGTGACTCCCCCTCAGACCCAGTGGCCTCTGCACAGGCTGTGCTGAAAGTAGCCTTTCCTCTTGTTTTCTTTTAGGTATCGTGAGTGGTGGAAATGCTGCTTTTGGGAGGTATTTTGGTAGCAGAGCTGAATGGATATAACAAACTCCCCCGTGGAACAGGAAACTGTCAATAAGGAACAGCCATGTTTCTCTGAACCTGCATTTGTAATACCAGCAAAGAATTTATTTTAAGGCATGCTGAAAGGCTGTTAAAATCAGAATTTATTTTCCCCTGCGAAAGAGTATTAGAAACAGAATACATTATTATCACAGTTCATAGTAGTTAGGCCTGTCTTTTGTAGTCAAACCAGAACTGTATGGGGACAAGACTGGCCTGAGAATAGAAACAGTGGCTGTTGCATTAAAAACCAAAATACTCTCCACCTTTGCCCTCCCCCCAAAACCCCAGGTCTCTTCAGATTTTAGTGAGGACCCTGTGTCAATTAGCTCCAGTGACCACTGGATGTAGCTATTGCTTCACGGAAATACGGCCAAGTAGACACCTTTCTGCCTCTTTTTTGAGATGGCAGGACAGAGGTCGCTTTTTACATGTAATTTCTGCCACTGGTCTTTTTTTTTTTTTTCTTTCTGTGTATACTTTTCATTTACTCCCCGGTGCTCCTTAGGATATGATTACGTTACGTTGGCTATTCCTTTTCTTCATGGATGTTCTGCTTATCAGCGATGAAGAGGACATGAGACCACAGCGAATACTCTGTCAATGCAATAGCTGCCTGCTTGTAACTGCACTCATCTCTTGAGTAAAAATGGAGATGGTCCAAACTCTCCATCTATAAACTCCCAATGCTGGAGAAGAACAAGTTCATCAAATGCAGGCAGTGGCTGAAAGAAAGTGAAAATATACTTGGCCCTTTTTGTGTGACAAAAAAGTCAAGCCAGGTTAGGAATTAAAGCCTTTATTTAGCTGTTTATACTCAACAGCTCCTTCTTTTCTCCAGGGTTGAACATGAATACCATATTTCAGAGGTAGTGTAGGAGAATATATGTATTTTGTAGGTATTCTGTGGAGAGACAAGAAATCTAGGAGCACTGGAAACAAACTGAATCTTAGGGGGTCAAACCACCACACCCCAGGTAGCTCATTTTTAAATAAAAGGTGAAAGCTAATGGTATCTCAAAGGCACAGTCTGAAATTTCCCACCTGTAGGTAAAAATACAGAACTCTAGTATTTCTGAGCCAGCTAAAATTACCAAATGATTCCCTTGGCTTTGTTGTTTGGAAAACCACGAGTCAAGTTTCAAATGTAGGAGACTGGAAGTGTTCAGAGGTGTATACTTACCTGTACTAGTGGATTGCAAATACTTCAATGCTTTCCACTCCTGTTTGGCAGGAAGCAAAAGTGCTTAAAAAAAATTAAATAAAAAAAACACCACCAAAACCCCTTTATTTGGCAAATAGTCAAGGGCACTGACATCTGATGTATTTTGCCTAAATGTGGTCCCACCATCTTAGTAGTAGCCTAAGGAACTTGTGCTGATTTGTGGGTTTGGTCAGAGTTGTTAGAATTTTTCATTCCACGCATTAATAGGTGCTGCCTTATAAAGGTAGGTTTGGGCTCTCCAGCTTTTATTCTTGTTCCTATGCCCTTTGTTATAGCTGTGCTTGAATTTACAGGTAGTGACAAATACTCTCTTTCTGAAGGAAGTCTTCCAAGGGCAGTGCCGTTTTTCTTACTGTCTTACTGCAGACTTGCTGGGGCCGAAATCTAGAATTGGGGAGGGGTATTGTCACCAGTCTAATCCCTCAAACGTAAGCAGCACAGTGAGGTTCACAACCTGCTCGCCTCCTGCCTGCTTGCAGGATCAAGGCTCATCTGGACTTCCAGGTCAGTGTCTGTAGAATAAATTTCTCGTTTCTCTGCTGCTAAATTTTTCTACCTTTAAAGAATTTACAGGGCTGCCCACGTAGACACTTAAGCTTTATTTTTTAATTCTACCGAGCGTACTGGTATTAGTACAGCAAGGTGTATCATTGAACCCTAGCAAATGGGGCTAGAAAGGACAATAAGTTATTTAGCCTTGTCTCTTTCCCCAAGGCAGGATCAACTAGATCTAACCCTCCTTGACAGATATGCGGCAAACCTGTTCTTAAAAACCTCCCATAACAGACATTTGACACCCTTCCTCAGGCAATCTTTGCCAAAGCAGAACTCTTCTTACTGCTAGAAGGCCTTTCCTAAGGACAAGCCCTGATCTCCCTTGCTGTAACTTAACCCCTTGATTTCTTGCCTTATCCTCAGAGGAGATAGAAAAGAGTTTATTTTCCTCTTTGCAGCAGGCTTTGGCATGTCCCAGGGGGGGTCATTGCCTCCCCCCATGTCTCCTGTGGACTGGGCGTTCCAAGTCTTTTAATGTCCCCTCCAGCCCAAGACCATGTTTTTTTGCATCTCTGATTGCTCTCACTGCCCTCCTGTGGGCTCTCTCAGGCCTCTATATTGTAGAACAGCTTTTTTTTTTTTATTTTTCATTTTTTTCCTTGTGCTGGAATGCCCATAGTTGTCTCTCAGCCAAGGCACACTCGACTTTCAGCAACTAAACCATAATTTTGGTTTAGAAGGCTTTAGGGAGACAATGCATAAATAGTGTCTTGCTACCACTGTATACTCACTGAAAGGGGAAAATGTTGGAGTGTTGCCTGGCTGGGTTTTAGACAAACAGGATTGCTTGGGTGTTTGCTTCCATGGTAGACAATAGAGAATAAAGCCCTGCAATAGGAGAAGAGGGGAGCTATATGAGGAGTGTATTGTGCCCACATGTGAACTTAGGCCCTCCGGTGCTAAACATGCAAGAGGCATCTCCAAACAGTGCAGTGTTTGAGCCAGAGCGCAAGGAGAAATTTCCTGGCGGCCGAGCTCCTCCATTCAGATCGCTTGCATTAGCAAGAGCAAACACCAAAAAGGTCCAAGAAACAAGAGTAAAAGAACTCAAAGACAGTGGCTCTCTGAGCTACTTCTTTCTAACGCAGCTTTATTTTTATATGACTCCTAGCGTGAATATGAGAAGGATCTTGCTTTCCCCCCGCCGCCTTCCCTCCCCTTTATCACGGTGCATTTTAAATCAAGCTGTCCTCTGTAGCTCTGCGGCAAATCTGCACATTTCTGGTTTTGCTCTTTCAGAGGATAATTTCTCCTGTTTAATGAGATCTGAGAATGAAGTCAGGCATGAGTTGGAGAAAGGTCACAGCATGTGCTCAAAGGTATATTAACTACTGTTGGAGCTGGCATCCGTCGACTTCCATGAGGACAAAATTAAGCAGCAAACAGTAAATACTTCCACTAGCACTTTATTACAAGCAGGACCATTTACAATGAATAAGAATTTGAGAAGCTTCAAGGATGAAATGGGGATGCTCACAAATAAAAAGAAAAATCTTACTACTTAGACTTAGAATGTGATTCCAGTCAAGGTTAATGGGGAAACAGTTAATGAGGGGTACAGAATCCAAAGGCTGCATTGATGCCATATTGTGTTTTACACAGGTAATTAATGCTACTGACTACTGCTAAATGGCTCTACCTGAGCACATTTTCTCTAGCAGGAACTTTAAATCCCCCACACTGTATACAGGAGCGCTCTCCTGATGCTTTACAACTCCCACTAATGCTGAACAGGCTAAATCAGAACCAATTTCTTCCACTCGTTTCCAGGATGGTGATTTGCATCCATCACCACTACAATACATCCATCATTCGGGGCCCAGTGGTGCAATGGCAAGTTTGGCATCGGCTTCACAGGGGGCTGGAGCAGCCCTTGGATGCATGGAGTGAGAGAAGAATGACATTTTGCCACTTAAGCAGCATCTCCACAGCAGGAAGTGCTGTGGAAAAAAGACAGCTCCCTCTCAGCAAGACTCTTCTCTGTTGTCATCTTCCTCTTGTAATTTTTTTTTAAATTTATTTGTTGGGAAAGTCACTTTTCTACAAGGTCCGGGCAAATATTGCCGCTCAGTGGCCAGCACAGTGAAAAATGAAAAGCAGCTGAAGGCAGAGGAGGCCCGTGAGCCATCCTGTGCCCAGGCAGAGAATAAGGATACAAACCCCACGCAATCAGCTAAAACCAGCTCCCTCCATTCACATCTGCTCCTGGAAGCTGAGCTGTGCCTGGTGTGGGAAGAGGAAGAGCAATATGAGATTATTTGGAAGGAAGGAAGGAGACTGCACAGGACTAACTGCCTGTTGTTGAAAAATATTTTTGTTTTCTCTTCCTCTCACAGATGCTTTAAAGTAGGGCATTTGTGTACACTGTTCTTTCCACGCGGTGCTCATCGTATTGACAGGAGTCGCTTCAGCTGAACAGTTTCATCAATGTGCTCAAGCCAGTTTGTAGGTGGCATCTGGAGGGCAGATTCCACTCTTATCCAAGACCTAGGCCTATTCCATTACTGTCTTTAAAACATCTCCCAGGTGCACTTAAGCGTTGCTTTTCTTCCCAAGCCTCTCTTCCCCCCCTCCTTTTTCCTTCTGTTGTTCTGAATAGAACTGTTTGAAAAGCCCAGGCCAAATCCTTTGTTTCTTTTGGGCAAGGAGAAACAGCTCGACAGGATCAGCCTTCAGGTTCCACCTGCCCTGCGTGTCACAGGAGTATGAAAACTTGCCAGAGGAGGGACCCTCGCTCCGATGCCATGTTTTTGCACGGCAATGACAGCTGCAGAGTCGTACCTATTGATCATGGTGTAAGAGAGAGCGTTTCATCAGCCTTTAATTGGGCTGATTCCTAAATAGAATGGGGTCAGAGCGGGTTGTGCTGCTGAGTCTAAACAGCCTTACCAAGCCGAGGTAAATGTCTCGTAAACAGGTCACAATTTATATCCTTTTTGAATTCCTCGGGATCTGGGATTTACAGCCTTTCTGGAAATCTCATGCTCTGGTTTAGAGGAACAGAAAAATGATGCAAGGTTTGTGCACAATTCCAGCACGTGTGTGCCTTCCTCTGCCTTTAAGTGGGATTTCTCTTTTTTTTGGACTTAGGCACTTTTTGAAGCACACGATCCTATCTGTGCCCCTACAAAACCACATTAAGCCAGGAGCTTTCCATGTGCCATCCTATTAAGTTTGACCCCAGACAGGCTCCCCGCTGGATTCTTCTGGTTACGGGATCTTCCTCAGCACAATTTCCGCTCACTGTAAAGCAGCAGCGGAGTCGTCAAACCAACCTGCATGAGCTGAAGATTTGTGCTCTGATGTGGGATGGGGAAAAGAAAACCACTTTCTTTGAGTGTCCTGTTCTTGTCCAGCACTCGTGAAGATTGGAGTTTGTTAATAAATTCCTCTCATTGCATTCAGGAGAGGCTCATAGAGCGACTGAATGAATCCAAATTATGCTGATGATGGACTTTTTCTCTTCCCTCCCTTCTCTCATTTCTAAATGCTGAACTTAGAAAATCCTAAATTGAGTTTGGATTACTTCAGCTGCATCATTGTTTCCAGGGAGCATACTCCCATTTTGAAAGAAACTGAGTGACTTGGAGCAACGGATGTGAATTAGAAGTTCACTTAATTTCTTTTTCTAATGTGGTTTGTTTGTTGTTTTTTTTTTTTTTGTTAACATATCCTTTACTCATCTACTAGTTGTGTAGTACTTGTGGGAGAAGAGGCAGATAAGGGGATGATAATAAGCAGAATAAATTTTAGATATGTTGGAAATTTCACGTGAACTGAAATTTGGTTATGCTAATCCTCTTGCCCAGCTTCTGACCCTCTAAGTTTATAAATGGAGGAAATCTGTGTGTTTCCTGCTATAGCCTAACCTTCCCTAGTGTTTTTCCTGCCAGATTTTCATGCCCTTTTTTTTTTTTTCTTTTAATATACAACCTGTTTTCAGTAGCGTTGAGAAACTGTTTCAACTGTATGAACTAAAGTCCTCGGAGGATTTAATTGATCAGTGGAGCAGAGGATTTGGCCCTCTCTATTCTAAATGCTGACAATAACGATCTTATTCTGGCTAAACTAGCATGAGGTTAAGGTTAATGCAAAGCTAAATAAATAAATAAAAAGCAACACCCCCTTCACCCCCCACCAACTTGTCTGGCAAGTGTAGGAGAGTGGCTGGTTTGTGAGCAGGAATGCTTATGAACCTGTTTGTAGGCTGGCTAATGTGAAAACCTTTCTAATCCCGGTGATTTTAACTTGCTTACATTCCTTTGAAGGTCTCTCTCTTTGGTGGGTATTGAGGCTCTATTGCCATGATGCATTTTTATACTGCATTCCCCAGGAGTTAGCACTTGCCATGGAGACCTGCACTTTGTCTTTTAAGCAGATAAAAAGAGAGGTCAGTCAGATGTAATTCCCCAACTCCTCGTATAAACAATTTAACCGCTGCAGCAACATACTTGCTTGGAATTACTCCCTCAGATTCAATTCCCTTTTCCTGCTCCACTTGTAAAAATGGTTACTGTCCTCTATAAACTGCTGCTCAGCCAGGTCCAAGGCTTGCTGTGGAGTTGTAGAATAAATGTTAATCTAATACAGGTTACTGGGTCAAATGCAATCACAGGCTTGTGGGAAAAGCTTAATACTGTTCTGCTTCTTCTAACACAGTAAACCTGGATATTATATGATAGGTTAAATACCACTGAACCATGGCAAGAATTTTCTTGAAAGTAGGATTTAGTACAAAGGAAACTACACTGGAAGAGTGACCTAGGATTGACTTTGCTCTCTGAGACCATTCTAAGAAGCTGAGGTATGCTGTGAAAATTATCTCCCCGAAAACATTAGGTACAAAAATCCCTAGGTCAGGGCATGGCCAGCTGCAGCAAGGATGATTCAGCTAATAAAAGGCTGTGTGTGTTTTTTATACTGCTGCCTTCTCTCCGTAGGAAAGAGCATTTTGCTTTTTTCCCCCCTTGCAGCGACTGTGAAGCCAGCACGATGCGGCCAGCTCCAACTTCTGATATCTGAGATTGTGTAAATACACAGTTAAAGATATATAACTTTATCACTCCTACGTGAGCGCTGACAGTTGCTGATTTCCTCCGGGCTGGCTTGTGTTATCCCTTGCTGTCACGTACCTCTCTGTCCCGCAGCGCTGTCAGTTTGACACTGTATTTCACCATCTTTTAGGGTGGCTTTTGTCTGTACTCGGTGTTGCTGAGGTCAGGGGTGGAGCAAAGTCATTAAGCGGAGGTTTAAGGACCCGATCCTGCACATGGACCTGGCTCTGTATGTGCTAATCCATACCAGCTGGCAGCCTGGGCCAGGCTCTTTCCATGGGCTATATTGTCTGCTTCTCCTTAAGTAGTCATTTATAGGTCTGGTGTTTGTGCCTATTCTCCCTCATTGTGTATCAAAGACGAGGGATGTTGGGGCCTCCACTTTATATTTATCGCTTTAACCAACTGACGTGATAAATTGTGTTAGCAAGAGGACTCTGATGCACAGGAGAGAGGACACTTCAGTGTGCCAGGGCTGTGAGAGCAGTTGGGCACAGACATCACTTGGATCAACCTGAACTGTTAACAGAAATGAAGTAGCCACTCTGGGATGAAACACGGCATATAAATGTACAACTTTGCTAGTCAGTTTAAAAAAAACAAACACAAAACAAACCCCAAACATCTGGAGTACTCTGTGCCCTATCTGGAGTACTGTGTCCAATTCTGGGCTCCCCAGTTCCAGAAGGACAGGCAACTGCTGGAGAGGGTACAGCAGA
>JAOXJM010000023.1:18314001-18332559 GCA_026413425.1 Tringa solitaria | reverse complement strand
GGGGCTGGTCTTTTTTCAGTGGTGCCCAGGGACAGGACAAGAGGAAGTGGGCACAAACTTGAATAGAAGAAGTTCTACCTAACCATGAGGAGGAACTTCTTTCCTTTTGAGGGTGGCAGAGCCCTGGAACAGCCTACCCAGAGAGGTGGTGGAGTCTCCTTCTCTGGTGACATTCCAAACCTACCTGGACACGTTCTTGTGCAACCTGCTCTTGCTTTGGCGGGGGGTCGGACTAGATGATCTCCAGAGGTCCCTTCCAACCCCATGTGATTCTGTGGGAAAAAAACCCTGTTGCATCGTAGCACTGAAGTGTCGGAGTGCTACCCCAGTGACAATAGTTATCCTCAGAGTGGTGTGAAACCTGATTTTACATGTGGGTGGTGAGAGCCAGGGTCAGACCAGCCTGTGGCAGAGGCAGGAATCTAGCCAAGTTTTTTGAGGTTGCTTGTTTCTGTTTGGCTTTAGTTTTGTTGTGATGTTTTAGTCTAAAGCCAAGCTTCCTGCACCAGGCTTTATATTGAGTGCCACGTGCAGCAAGCAGTGCGTACCCTGGCACGTCTCAAGCACTGCTTTTCAAATTTTAATTCAGAAATGCAACTTAAGTCACTTGGGGTGGGGCTGTAGTGTGAAGAACTTCTCTCCGTTCCAGAAGGGATACAGGTCACCCCCAGTCATGCCCAGGGAGTTGCTAATTGGGGTACATAGGCCCTGTATGGCAGGTGCTTGGATGTTTCCAGCTATGTTCCTCCCACCCCCCTGATTTTCCTAAGCTAGCACAGGTTGTGCTGCTGGAATGCCATGAGTCAACTTTCACTGCCATGATCTGAGCAAGAGCTAAAAGATGGTCCCCATATGTTAGAGACAGACAGGACTGTGCTCTCAGAGACCAGGAAAAGAGGAGGAACTGCTCATATGATTGATCTGCAGGGAAACGGGGGGAGGAAGATCTTGAGGAGGCTGAGGTTCAGGGCACCTTTGGGGCATTTCAAGCAGAGGTTTTGAGCTTTCATCAAATGACGTCAGAGCTTTTATACAAATGTGCCTTCATTTTTCATTTTTTTTATTATTTTTTTTTTTTTTACGATGAGTAGAATGACTGCAGATTTTTGCTTGAGTCTGGGGAAGCGTGAGTCTGCTGATCAAACCTGTGCTGAACAAGAGAAAATGCTTTGTCTGTGATACTTTCTTTGTGTTAGTCATGAGACCCTGTTAACCTCTGGTCCCCAAGCTCTCTCCTTCATTTCATCTCCCGTAACCTCTTTTGCCAACATTTTGTTACATCAGACAATCTCCTGGACTTGCAGGCCCTCTGCTTTCCCTCTGTTCTCCCAGGGTTACTTGTTTTCTTTTTCCCCCTGTTCCATTCTTCATCAATGTGTATACTTTTCCCTTCTGTGTGTTCTCCATCTGACCATATTTCTGTCTTCTGCCTATTTCTCATGCTCCTTACTCAGACATCAACACCTTTCTCATTACTCTTAGTCTCCCTTGTCCTGACAAATCTGATGCATCCAGCAGATGTCCCTCCCCAGTGCTCCCAGGGGCTGTCCAGGACACAGCTGCCTCCATGCAGCTGAAAAGCTGAGACAAGAAGGAGGTCTGAAGTCAGTCATCCCTTCCTCCTATTTTGCCTATTTAGAGCCAACTTTATAACCTATTTTTATTCATTGGCCAGTCAATAAAGAAATACTAGCTGATTCACAGGGTTCAGAGATGAAGTCCCGATCCTGCTGAAAGCCTAAGTCTGGCTGAATTTCACCTCTGTTCCATCACTTCTGCCACACTGTGTTGTGCTTCTGTATGCTTTTAAAAAAAATAAATAGGCTTATGACCTGTTCTTCTTTGGAAGAGGGAGAAATGTCTCAGTAGTTACCAGATATTCAGTCTGCAAGGCTTCTGTGTTATGTTTTGTAAAAATCCTATTTTCTTCCCCAGCCCTCCTCTCCCTGCTGCTCAGTAGCCCAAACCTTGGTGTGCTGAAAGGTATTGTAGTTTAAACTGGAAATGCAGACTGGTGTATAAGTGAAAAGTAAGCAGCTGGTTGTTTTCCTACCTACCTGCAAACAAAACCTGGGGTGCAAGGCAGTTTTGATCAACCTTTTATACCTGGTGGATGGGTTCCATCCATTAAGGTTTCTTCATGCTTCACCACAGGAGATGCTTTTGGCACAGCAGGCGTTCCGTGTCTCGGTGAAGGTTCACAGTGTCTCACCAGTAGCAAAGTGTGGTGTTTGCAGCTGTGTCCCTCGTCAGGCCCTGAAGGTGATGCACAAAAAGGCAGAAAGAAGGCTGCCCAGAGTGAGGGCACCGGTACAAATTTTCTAGATGCTTTCAAGGGTGTTTCTTTTGCCTTTAAGGAATAATTAAAAAAAAAAAAGTGACATTTTAGAAGGCCATTTGCTAAGCTCTGCATGTTCTGTGTATTTTAGTGTGTGAACAAATTAGATTATGAAAGGTAATGTATTAGTGATTTGACAGTAATGTGGAATCTTGGAAGCATTAATCGCTAATGCGTGTTTCATAATTTCAGCTAAATGATCTCAGTTGAAATGCAAGAGGCGCAATTGAAAAATTCCTCGAGATTGCAGTGAAACCTTGTACTGTAATGCAGATTACTTTGATTTACTGCAAAATACTGCAAGGCAGTAGGAAACGTTCACAGCAGCTGTGTTTAATAGCTACAGGAAAGATGTGTGATGAAATAGTATATTCATGTATGTATTTATCCTATAAAATACAAGCCTCATTCTTCATCTTCATGTTACATATTAAAAAAACCCAACAACACTGTAGGCTACAACATACTATTCTTATCACTTAATATTTGTATTTAAAAAAAAATTATTTAGAGACCCTAACTGAGCTCTGGGCCCTAGGAACCTGGTGGCCATACAGATATGTAAGAGATGGTGCTTGCCTTGAAGATGAGAATTGGAGGACCTTAACTGCACCCATGGGGTTGCCCCCCTCCCCAGGTATCAATGAGCCTAGTTGCTACTCCCATTGCCCCAGATAATCATCAGTCCTGCAGTAAGGAGGAGAAGGGTGATACCTGCTATTTGAAAGGATGGAAACCTCTCGATTTAAGAACTCCTGCCTTGAACGTGACCTGTAGATCACTTGGCAGATAGCGCACAGCCTGTGGGAGAAGTACCCCCAAATAAGCAGGCGGCTGCTTTTTGCTCTGGCTGTAACGAGGTGGAACCACAGACTGATGTTTTCAGCAGAGCAGCAGGGAGACTTCTGTGTGGCAAGAACATGGGTAACAGTAATAAGTAAGAAATACCTCTGCTCCTGGATTGTTTCCTCAAGAAGATGGGAGCAGGGAGGTGTGGAGTGTTCACGTTACAGCTCTTTCAGTAGGAGCAGTGGAGTCATTTTTATCACGGGTGTTACTCGCTTTCATATTTTCATATAAACTCTAACCTGCCGTAAACCAGAACGGCAGCTGTATTCAGCAAAGTTTTGCTCTGTCTCAGTGCCATTAACACTGTCTGTCTCAGTGCCTCTGAGGGCAGGTGGTGCCTCTCTCCTGAGCAGTAACATGTCTTTTCTTCCTTGTGGGACTCAGTCAGCAATGAGAGTTGACCATGGTGGCATTTAAATGGGCATAATTAGTTTTCAGAGCTAACACAGCAGCCACATCTCTCCCACAACTCCCAGCAGACTCCATGCTTCTCCCATGGGTCCATCCTGTCTGTAAAGTTAGTCATGAGTGTTCTTAAGCTACAGGTTTGTCTTTGCATTCATGGGGCCAAAAAGTTTTATTTTAGTTGAAGTGGGAGATAGGATTTTTTAGGTCTGACATCTTGACTCCGGTGCAGAAAGACACCTGCTTGCTGAGCCACTGCCAGGCTGTGGTCTTCACCCTCCATGGGAAACATGACCAGCTTTCAGCTGATGAATCCTGCATTGTGCACGGATTAAATATCTCTTAAAGCCCATTCTGTTGGTAACTGACTCCACCGTTAGTTAAGAATTGATGCTTCCACAGTGCAGCATTTCTTCAAGTAATCCTCCTCCTGCTGAGTAATCCTGATGACCTCGAGGAGACTTTATTCCTGCCTCTTCTGCATAATGTCTAATGTATGAAGTAGGGTTTATTTAGGAGAGTAAAGGTGAGAGGATTGGGCTCCATTCCAATGGCAGCAATATTGGCTGTGAAGTGTTAAGATGATACCTGACTCCTCTTTCATCAGGGACCATACAGTACAGCTGTTTAATGCATATTAAGTAGTGAAGAAACATAAAAAAGAAACTTCCCCATTAAAATGACTTTACTCAATGTGAGGAAAAACAAGGGTAGCCCTCATAAAACCAGGCTTCTCTTCAAATCAAGAAAATATTGCATGTCATGTTAAAACTACTGTGCTTGCTGGGTGACACTTCTACCTTGTTGTGAACTCTCTGGAGGGTCTGTATTTCCGAAGTCAATTAGAAAAGCCCAATAAATAAATGGACAGCTACTGTTTATAAAGAAATTCCAGCAGAAGCAATATGGACTCTAATTTCACTACAGTGCTAGAAAACTGATGAGCTTCTTTGTGTAAAACCTTTAAAAGGACTCAGTGGGCTCTTTACATCTGCCCAAAAAGAGCTTTTCAAGCTTCCCGATAAAATGATGATTGTCCCAGCAACTTCCATAAATGTCTCTCTGTATCACTATCCCTTTTGACTAGTGCGGCAGAATATTCAAGAAATGGCAGAATCTCTCATTCTCTCTCTTTTTTTTTTTTTTTAATTTTAAAGTGGATGATGCTTAAAAGAAAACGGATGTTTCTGCGTTCAGGCTAAATACAGAGACTTCTCTGAGGTTGCATGGGTGAAATGAGAGAGCAGAGATTTTTCTTCTGATGCAACATTTTCAACACCTTTTATATGAATCATTCATTGTTCTATTTGGTTGGTTTTACAGAGCCCAAGGAAGCATCTGGCACTTCTCAGAGCGCATAGAAGGCATCTTCCTCACCTTGGGGAGTTCTCATTTTCCCACTGGGTGTGTCCTTAGCGGGTAACGGAAAGGAGCTTGGACTCCTGAGCTCGCAGATCCTTCCAAAGCAAAAGTGACACTGCTATGAAGGACTGTGGATGTGGTGGGTCGTTTTGCTGAGACATTTGGCCAAGTCCTGGCCAGGTGCCACATGAACATGGCCCTACTACTTCTCAGCTACAAGTGAGGAGCTCCAGTAACTCTACACAGAGTGGATGTCATCATTCACTCAGCAGTGATGTGGGCAGCTGGCTGGGCTCTCTCTTGCTAGGTGTAGACAACCTGACAATGATGTTTCCACCCAGATATAAAGATCTCCTGGATCAGAAGAGGCAGTCCCTTTCCTGCAGTGGAAACAAATGCCCCACTTGTTCCTACTGCTGTTGAGACTTGTTTATTTTTGTCTTCATCATCAGCAGGAAAAATATGCTTTTAGAGAATGCTTAAGAAATATCCAAAGTGTTTTTTGGCATTAGAAATGAATTGTTAACAGGGAGCAAAAATAGATTAATTTTTGTGAGAAGATGTCATTTTGAAATGAAAGTACAGAAAGTATTTTTGTGGCTTGTGTGATGAGTAACAGCTGGAGGAGAGACAGGTATCCTAAAGTTACTTGCATCCTAAAAAAAAAACAAACCCAAAAGCCAAACCTGAAAATCCCACCTAAACTGGAATAACAGAGCATCTTCTCTTTTTGCACATGTGGACTGAGTTCAGTTGTTGCCCCTGTGCTTTTCTTGCTTCACTGAATCCAGAATCAGGTTGAAGGTTTCTCTCCTAATACTTAAATCCTGTGGGATATGGGTGTCTGAGAGATCACCATAGCATAACCCTATATGGCAAATGCGTTATAACAATACAACAAAATTCCTTAAATAGTGTTATAGGGCTTGTGAAATGTGAGAAACATTTGCTGATACTGAAAATAGGATCACGGTTATTTTTTTTTTACATACATAAAATTTAAAAGAAGAGCCATGTTTTCAAATACCCGTAACAAAACCAAGTTTTTTTAAAAAATACAAAGGTAATACAACTCTTAATGAAAAGGTTTTATTGTAAACAGGTAACAAGCAATAGCAGAAAATAAAACTGAAGCAAATCTCAGAAAAAAAGAAAAAAACTACATCAAAAACCTGAAAATGAGCTTGCCAAAAAATGTATCGATGAAAAATGACCACAACTTATTTTCTTTATTAAGCAGCCTGATGGGGCCGAGGACAGGGGGAGTAATGATCAAACCCCCCATCATATAGTTTTGCTCAGGTCTTGTAGTGGTCTCGGATTTAATGATGGAAGGTGTTAGAAAGATGAGAATGTTTTCACCAATATGTTAATCAGCAGCTTCTCCGCATCTAAAAATGTGGAGTGGATGTGGCACTGAGCCCTTCCCATAGAAGGCTTCTCTTTGGCTTGAGGTGTCAGGTCAAGACGTGAAAGACTATCTGAAAAGATCCTGGGAACTGTGGAAAGAGCTTCAGAGCAAATGGAAATATATCTTATTTGTATGACAGATTGTGGCTAAACTCTCGAATGCCACTTGAGACTCAAGTCAACCCAAAGTAAAGACCTCAACTTCCTAACCTCTCATTTCTTCCTTTTATTCAAGGAGATGGTCTGTAGCCTGCACCCTCCTCTCCCTGCTGCTAACCTTCAAGCTGTCTCCAAAAGCTTTCTTGAAAACTGGTTGGAGCAAGCCAAGAACTGACGATTTTTCTTCTGATGATTGGAAATTTTCTAAGTGTGGTTCTACCAGAAAGGTTTTCAAATTTAACCCAATGCATCTGCCACCTGTCTGCCTCCCGAAGTGGTGAGCAGATACTGGTGGCCCCCTGGGAGAGAAACCCAATACACTGGCTGCTCCCCAGTGCCTACGTACAGCAGCAAACATCTGGATTTTTATATGACTTAGAGGGGCAGTCTTAAAGTTGTGCTCTTCTGAGTTTCCCTGTGTTTTGAAAAGCCCACGTGTTCAGCTTTGTTAGGATTGCGCTGCATTGCAAGAAAGGATTTTGCATGATGTGATGTTTTCAGGATGCTGTGTCAGGGGGACAAGGCAAAGAGCACAAACAGTGAAGTGCCAAGCGGTGAAGCACAAGGTTAGATTATCTTCACAGTTAAGAGAATTTGTTTATTTTTTTCAATCAAACCTGTAAAAGGAGCAGGGGAGGTAGGGAGGGTAGAGAAGCTATGTGCTGTGATGCTGTTCTGAGACTTTTGCGTTCTGCCAAATTTTTTCCCCCCACATATCCTTTCATCAGGCAACAGAAACGTTTCTATTTGTTCTTTGGAAAAGCAATTCAGCAGTTTTGTTAGCTCTTCTGTAACGTATCAGTCAGAATGCAAGATCTAAACTATTCCAAGGGAGAGTTTAGGAGTTTACACACACCCACGCAGGAGAAAACTTCTAAGTCTTTTTGGTTTTGTTTTCCAAACTAAAAGTCATTGATTTAGGACAAAACAGCACAGCAAGGTCCACTAGTTGGATGTGTAAAATGGATAAATTTAGGCTAAAGAAAAGATGCACATTTTTAGTAGTGAAGTTAAATCATCAGTGGAAGGTTTTCCCAAGGGATGTGATGGATTGAATATTTAAATGAAGACTTCCTGAATGAAAGAAGTCCCTGAGGTAGATTTTTTTTTTTTTGGGTCTAGATTAGGGAGAAGGTTGAAGGATTATCTAGATGACATATGGTTCTCTCTGGCCTTAAAACTCATGTATTTATTAAAAATAAACAGAACCCAAACCAATTTACAGCCTCATTTTTTCCCAGTAGGTTAGGGACGAGGAAGCAAGCCAGGACCATGATATGTGTATTCTCTCTTGGCACAGGAGAGGAGCAGGGCTGTCCTTGCCTCTCAGGCAGCAGGATTTTGTGGGTGTGTATGTGCAAAGACCTGGCCAAACGTGGAGCCTTCATTAGAGGTCCACTTAATTAATAAAAAAGATTATTGCTGACTGGGGTTTTTATTAGGGTGTCAGGTTTAGAGATGAGATGGTCTCAGTTACTTTACCAGTGGCTTATTAGTGATGTAGCTAATTAAAAAAAAAATTATATATCTATATAAACCGAATTGGGGATAATTTTGACTACTTCGTGCTGTAGGTTGTTTAATGGATGCTCCTTAAATGTGATTGGTTATGTGACATATAATGAAATTCAGGGAATTTTACAATATTCCCAGCTGACTAGCTGGTAAGCAGACACCTGAAATTACTAGCCACCCTTAAAAATGTGGGCACCACCTCTCAACAGAATCGTAGCATCGAGCAGCTGCTGTTATGTCATCCTTATGGGGACAGCATCCCAGGAATCCAGTCCGTGGTCTGTTTGATGTAGGGAGAATACAGAGGCCTGCCGAGGCTGCTGAAAACCCCTAAATAGCACTGGGATCTGAAAGATATTTCCAGGCAAAACTTGTACTGCCTCCCAGTAAGCAGTAATTTTCTACCACTGGACTTGTGTTAGAGCAATCTGTACCAGATCCAGGTGTAGACAAATTCAAAGTTAAATGGTCATCTTGCTGTGGCTTGGTTTTAAATGAAGTGAAAAATAATGCATTAGCTCATTCAAATAACCTACCTTGTAGATTGAAAACACTGCTAAGAGAATCTTTTTGGGCAAGTTTTTTAACTCTTTAGCACTTAATTTCATCGAGGTGTCAGGTAGCTGCAAACCATTCTGGTTTTGATGGTTTCAAAGTGGACACTGATTTTTTTGGTTGCCTAATTTCTGTGTTAAAATATCCATGCTCTATTCAATCTTACCTTCCTACGGTTTCAGTGAGGGCTGCTGCATTTTAAATAAAGTACAAAGACAGAAACGAGCTCCGTCCTAGGTGACAATATAATATGATACGGTGATACTTTTTAATAATAAATTCTTTTTTTCCCTTGGAGAGGAAAGGAATGGGAAAGGTGTTTGCCTGCCTTCTGTCTCCTGAAAATACCATTAAGCCGTGACAGAATATATTACAGCTTCTATCTTAATTTGGAGAAATAATTTTTTTTTTATATGTATTGATTATTTTCCTTGCCTAAGAACTGGCTATTTGAAGATCTGATCTGACATCCATTGTTGTAGCTGGAAAGCTTCCTCCAACTGTAAATATAGCTGGATTGCCATTTGCCTGTATTTGGTGAGGTTTTCCCATTGATGGCGCAAATCCAGGAGTTGTCACAGTCATGGTCAATGTGGTAATTTTATTCTTTTTCGCTCTTACTGTGACAGTTTTGAGTATTTCTCTTTTAATAGGAAGTTTGTGATTTTAGTTTAATTACAGAACAAACGTCAGACTTGAATCAAATTCTTCTCTTAGATCTTCACTTCTCCTAAGTCCATATCAGAAATATGGTAACAAAGCCACCTGAAGCATCCATTCATATACCTAGAAATAGTTTATGGGGACACTGAAAGACACTGATGTTATCTTTTTAATATTGTAAGGAATAATCCTATTAAAGAAGAAACAAGGAAAACTGTTATGCCCACAGGGCAGAATTATCCCGAGTTGATTGGAGCCGCTCGGGTTACTCTACAAAGCCCGAGCTGTGTGCTGGCCTATCTTCCCATCAGGGCTCGCTGAATGAGCAATCATTTGTGGATTCTGCTCATCTCTCTTTGCAAACTTTGTTCGGTGGAATTAGATACAACTTTGACAAATTAGAAGTGCCCCCTTTAGCCCCGCTGTCCCTGCTGCAGCACAGTCTTCCAATTGTGCCTGGTTTTCTGAAGTTGGGCCGCGTCAGAGCCCTCAATGGCAGGCCTTCCACAAGGCTACACTTTTTAATAAGGGAATCTGTCAGCGCTGGCTTCGCCCGGTCTCGCAGCCTTCTCTTAATCCGCAGCGCAAACTGCCCTTCCCTTTGCCTTCCCCCTCTTGCGACGTACTTGGACTCTGAAATAAATATCCCCTTTGTTTACGACGTGCCTGCAACAAAATTAACCTTTGGGATTAATTGCAACGCGGAATGGGCTGTGTTTCATCTTTCCTCATAACACAGGTTTGGGATTAAACAGATCTCAGCCACCTGCCTAACCAATGTCTGTTGCTTTTCTGTGGTGCTGGTTACTGAGCTCTTTTATTTTCCAGAAAAGTTAATGGAAGTTTCAAGTAGTGGCCTCCGGGACCAATACATCTGCAGATGACTTGGGGTGGAGGTAGAGCAGGACTGAGCAATGTTTCTCCCAGCTCTAAATAAAATCCATGAGCGGAACTGGGCCGAGAGGTCTGTGGTTCAGCTCAGGGAACTGGCACCATTGAAATGGGTACCACCACTTTACCACTGAGATTTATGCTACTCAGCAGCATCGGGGGAATCGGTCTGGCCCAGGTGTTTCTAATCTGTACCTTGCCTTATTTATTTGTTTTAATTTTTACTTTCCCTCCTTGTAAAGAGTGTTGGATAAAACTATCACACTGGTGGACTGGAAATTAGCAGCATGTTCTTTGTCACAGAACCAAAACCCACAAGTTCTTTGCTCTGCCCTGCCGTTTCTTGTGTCCCAAACCATCCCACCCCACCCCAGCTCCTGATGTGGAGGAGCTTTTGGCCATAAAGGGGCTGGGAAGGCACTTTATGGTCCTTGCCTGAACCTGTTTGCTAAGATGGGCTGTTGCAAGCAGATGAAGTAATGAAACTTTAGCATCTGCTTACTGGCCTGAGACAGGTCCTTCAGATCTGTATGGGCAACTGAACCACCTGCTTGGTTATCAGAACAAATTTTGATGTGTTCCCTCTGGCTCATGTTCTCTCCACAAACTGTCATCTGTGTTCAGGTGTGATGGTGTCCTTTGGTCACTCATTAGAGGTCAAAAGATGAACTCGTTGCTCTCTTCAGAAAACATCATCGTTGGTTCCCCTTATTGCTACTGAGAATAAATCTTCCCTACACAGCCAACTGTCATCTTAGTTTAGCTTTGAAGGAAAATGAAGGTTATCTGCATTCCATGTATATCTGTGCACGTGCCCCCTGTATTTTATATAACAGTTTAGCATTGTTCAACCTTAAACCCACGTGAAATGAGTTTTGAACTCAAAGGTAACTAAGTTCCCTCAATGTTGGGAAAAATAAGAAACTGGATTGAGTAGAGACACGCTGTCAGAGCCTTTATTGAAAGCAAGGTTTCGGTGTGAGTTCACAAGTTATTTAACACCAGAGAATTGACACAGGAAGGAATCTCATAATACTCTTACTGCCAGAAAACCTTCAGACTTTTGTGCCGTCTCAGACACAGAAGTCAATCCAACCCCAAGAACCAAATAAGAAAGAAACCAGACTTCATTAGTTCCAATCCTCCTGGTACTATTTCTTTCATTTACGGTTGTTCCGGAAGGAGAGATGGCTTCCCAGTGATGCATGTGCTCCACGCCTTCGTCACCTCAGGGTTAGTGCTCCGTGCTTGGGGCCGCTCTTGCAAAGGGCTTCAGTGAGCACAGCCTGCAGCAACCTTTCTCTTGAAGGTCACCTACTATTAGCCCATAAATCTTGAGCTCTGTGCTCTGTCCTGGCTACCTGTTTATTTCAGGATATAATTCAAGGTGTTGGTTATGATCTTATTAAGGCCTTAAAGGCCTGGGACAAGGTTAGCTGAGAAAATTGCTTCTCCTTCCCACCCCCGCTTTGTGCCCTATCATGGGAGTTAAGATCTGTTGGGTTCCTGTGATTATTCTCCCTGTGGTGAACAGCACGGCTGTTTTTGGTGAAGCAGAGTGTGTGCCTCCAAAACACGCCTCTCTGACGGCCGGGAAAAGTCCAGGTTTAACAAATGCAACACGAGGCAAACAATTCAGTTAATGTTTTAAAATTTCTATGGCTTATTTTATTTTCTGTGGAAGGATCTGAGGGCCGTGTTCCATGGTGGCCTCCGTCATCGACTTGTATTTGCTGCTGAGCGCCCCGCTGTTGCGGTGTACGTTTTTGCAAAAACATAATGGATAAAAGCTCACACAAGTGTTAATAGTTGTTGTTTTGTGATTAAACATGGCAGATGAGATCATGCCCTGTGACTGCTCACGCTGTAGCTTGGGAAACCTGGAGCAGTGAAGCCTGAGAACTGAGCTCTGGAGACAGCTGGGGCGATACTGGAAAGGTCAGTGGAGAGTGCCGGAGGATTGACGAGCTCCTCGGTGAGGTGGGAGAGGCTGAGAAATGCATGATAGGAAACGAAAGCAGTGAGGCAGTAAGAAGAGGTAAGAAGTGGGTGCCGAAACTGCCTTGGAAGTTCCCTCAAGGACCTTGTTAACAGAAAGTTCACTGCAAGTCTTGATGGGGGGAAAAATACTTTTTTTTTTTTGGATGGTGCAGACATTTCTTCCTATGTTAAACCTTCAAGGTCCTTTGTGTCAACTCTTGTACGCTTCAAAAAAAGAAAAAACGCATCAAGTATCAGTACAAAGTGAAGTAAAAGATGCAGTACTTGTTAGATTTTGGTTTTTGGTTGTTTTTACACGTCTTTACCTCCTCACAGCTGATCTTACTGCATCAGTAGAGCCACCTTCTGCAGCCCTTCCACTGTTAAGCTCTTTGTACCCCAGGTGTTTAATTTGCTTGTGTTGGGCTGCTATCAGAAAGGAAATGAACAATTATTTTGCATCTTAAAAAAGAAAATGTTATATCCTTCCCGCTCCCTTTGTGCACAATCTGATCTTAAAGATCTCACTGCAGTTTGTGTTATAGATACGGATTTCACATCACTGGGTGGTCTTGACTTACACACCACGAGTTTTGTAATACCTAGAGCTTGTGATCGGAGTCAGCAGCAGCTTTTCTGTGTGGGGCCAGCCAGAGAATGAGAGTGCGTGCAACAACTTCAGAGGTTTTAAAGTATTTGTTTTTCTTCATCATTAGAAAAGAAGTGAGGGCTCCTGAGCATTTCACGGGAGGGAATTTTGTGAAATAAAGTCAGGTTTATGGTTTCTTTCTTTCCCAGTGACAGAGTGGTCTAGCCAAGGCCTCAGAGATCTTCCTTCTGAAAACTTCACTGAAATAGATACTGCTGTGAAATGTTCCCGCTTGGACAAAACCAGCATATTTTGATCAAAAAAATATTTTGCTAAGAATTGTTCCAGGCAGCTCCACTCTTGAATGACTTTGATCACTCGAGTTAACTGTTTTAATTCAAGTCAGTTTTCCATGGCAGCAAGCTGTCTGTGGTGCAGATTCTGCTCCTGCTGGCAGAACAGCCTTTTCCTTCCTTCAGAGCGACATCAAGAGCTGTTCTGTATTATATTTATCAGGGGAAGAATTTACCGTTCCATTATTCCATAAAGTTATATAAATGAAATAGTGGTGATAATTCCAGCTCATCAATACATTTACTCGTTACCTATGCCAGACTGAAGGTATAGAATTAAACTATACGGAGGACCTTGAAGAGATGTTGGCATTTTAATACAGAGAAGTAGGGAAAACTCATGGGAGGCTGAATCTCGATTTGTAACTTTACTGAGGTCACTGCAGAGCTTGTGACCATGTGTGATTTAGCTACGCTTACGGGTATAATCATGAGCCACACTTAAGTTCAGCTAAAACCATGTGAGATGCTGGCAATCAAACCTGCAAGCACTTGCAAAGAGGCTATTAACAACTCAAAAATGATTCAATGTTTAAGCAAAAACCGTGGCCTTACTCCCACTTTTCTAAATGCTCTTTGCTGAAGGAGCTTTGACCCACTTTTGATGTTCATGAGATCAGTTTCAAATAACCATGAGCATTGAAGTCACACCAAATTAGAAGTTCTCTGTGATATTTTAATGAGAAACTGGTGTGAAACTTTGACTGTGTTGACCAAAGATTGCGTGGAGAGTTGTGGCTTGTTCTGCTGAGAAACTTCGTGGTTGCAAGTCTGTGTGGATGGAGGAAGGCATTCCCACTGAGTTCAAATCAAGCTTCACATGACAGTTGGATTGGGTCTGGAGTTGGCTGTGCCATAGGCTTTCTGGCTCTGGGGTTTTGCAAATCTGGAACTTTAATGTCCCTTAATGAGTAACTGGCCGTTCAGCCCAGTGAGCTGAAGCTTTGTCTGGGAGAAAACTTGGAACAACCCACCAAGCAAACTTGTTCCAGCACTAGGTTAATGCACTGTGTAAGCTGATTTTAGGGGCTTATGTAGAAACTCTGCAACCAGCAGGCTTTATGCTCTGTGCTAGACACCTATTGATTGAGGGATGTATGTTAAAAGGCTGGGCTAAAAACCCCAGCCCTGTTCTCCTCCAAAATAAATGAGAATTACGTCATTGACAACATTAAAAAGAAAAGTTAGATTCTTTTGTGTATCATCTTGTATTGGCCTAAGCTTATATGGACATTATGTGCATCAATAAGGATCAGTATTGTTTTATACTGGAGATGTCCCCTGTGGGGATTAAGCCATCTCAATTAACATGATATGAGGGGAAGATGATGTTTCTTTACTGCCTTTCATGATGAGACTTTCAGATCATACTGACCAGGAGCTCCAGAGGGATTTTGGTTCCGGTGCTGACCCTGCGAGTGAGACTCTACGCAGTATTTTCCTGATAGTGATAACAGTTTAGATTATATTTAACCCAAATACTGGGGCTGGGGTGTTGCTCTTGTTTTTATTTACGTGGTTATTTTTAACCTGCCGAATTCTCTGGCCAGCTCTGTAACAGCTGTGTGGAAACAAGTTCTCAGACTAGTGCTGCTACAAAAAGATCACTGAATTATCCAGGTACTGCTTCAACCACCAAAAAACTGCAACATGCACCGAACCAAACGGAATCTGTGCTTGCATGTTCAGAGATTCGTCTGTTTCAGGTAGCCAAGACGTTCCCAAACCTGCCGGCTTGTTTCTGCTCCATGCTGGCCCTCTCCACCAGCCAGCGCCATGTGCTGAATTGTCTCAGGAAACCTTTCAATACTTAATTTTGTGAACTGGAGACTTTCTTAGGAGTCTACAGCATAAGGGAGTGTGGACTTACTGTACCTGCAGTAGCTTGGAGATGGGGAGGGAGAGCAGTGTGGCTCTAGTTGCTCTGCAGTGTCCTTTATACAGCTGTTCACGTGCTGTTCTTGAGGTACAGTTCTTAATCTGTAATTGCCTTTCCTCTTATTTCTTTCCATCTTGTGTTTTTGCAATTCAGATAAACTACTGAAAAGTATTCTTCTCTCCTCAATACACAGAGTAGTCCAGCAATAAGCAACACCCAGGGCTGAGAGTTTTGGGTCTGCCAGAAGAAGGACATGAGCATTTCCTTGTGGAAGCAATGTCCGTCTCATGGTCAGGTCTCTGTGCTGCAACTGGCTTATATATTCAGTCTTTGCCTTCTTCACGTGGGTTTCTCTGGGGGCAAAGTGCCTCCCTGAGCCAAGGACCAGGCGGTGTGAAATGGGGCAAGAGCAGGAGCAGTGAGCGCTGCCCCACGGAAGGGGGGCAGATGATTAGGGTTGTGTTTTTGGGAGAAGCCAGGAAAACTCTCAGTGCCTTTAAACTTTTGATTATTCTTCAGCTAGGAAAAAAAACCCCATGTCCTACTACTCCATGTAGGTTTTTCTTGTAGGTAGTGTTTATGATACACTAAATACCTTGAGCTGGACACTGAGAGTTGGGACAACATACTACCAGAGGATGTGGTCTGTTCTACTGTTTTACGGCCTGTCCTACTGAGATCTCTGATTCCCCAGTTTAGAAATACTATAAATGAAACACGATGCCTACTCAGTCTCATCTGTACAACTTTTCTGTGCCACTGAGCCTTTACCCCTTTTGTAAATACAGATTTAGAAGCAGAAAGAAACGCTGATGACAGAACAGCAGAGTTCTTGATTCGCAGTTGCTTATCAATTACTGATTGCTTTTCAATGTTTTTGCATGTTGAATTTTAAAAAATGGCTCATCATATGGGCCATGTGAATTGAACCACGATGTTGCCAAAGACTTTGGGGAAAATGCACACATTTAGTTTTTGAAAATTCATTTTTGGGTGGGAGGACAAGTTTAATCTGAATCTGTTGTACTTAGTATTTTTCTTCTTCACCCTCTGTAGTTTCGCAGCCTCAGAACAAAGATGGGATATTGCATTTTTGGCCAGGCACTGCTGTTCAGATGTGATGTGAGATGGCATATCTGCAGATACCTGCGCTTCTGACTTCCCTACAGCTGCTCGTCAGGTCAGGACGCACCATATGCCATGGCACAGTCATCTGATCTCTGGGCTGGGGATTCTAAGTCAATAGCGTGGTTTTTGCTGTGACTTTTGACTGATGACAGAGCTGTCTTGGACAGAACACGCCATTCCTGGTACCTGAGTTGGCATATTTAGAGCATGTTCTGATGTCTCTATGTAGCACCATGCTGTGCCACAAAAAAGAACTTAAAATATTAGTTTTGTAACATCTGGCTGTACAGTTGCCACTTTTAAGTTATTTCCCCAGATGCAAAAAGTGGCAGCAGTCCAAGAAAGATCCAGTTTACTTTAACAGGCTCGTGAAATCCTTCTGTACTCTGCTTTTCAACAGTCCCAGTGCATCTTTCAGCCATTTGTGAGTTTTAGCTTCAAAACACCCGTGTGAAGTGCAAACTCTAGTTGCTGTGTGGGGAGTCAAGGCACAGGGCAGAACAGCACGACGCCCGCAGGTGGGCGCAGGCACGTCTGAACCCTCTTTGTTCATGGTCCTGTGATTTCTGCAGCGCTCCTTGCTGTGTTCTCAAACCCCTGCAGAACATGTGTTGGGATTTCCCACCTTCCCAGCACTCCTGGGTGGGGTGTTCCTGCCGCAGATGGGTTATGAGTGATCCACGGGTGTAGTAACTTATCCTTCTGAACCGCTTCGGTGACAGCAAGAGCCAGCGATGACAGCCTGATTTAAAGTTGTCTGTAATATAATGAGCGTAACCGTAAGTAGAGGGGAATTAGCCAATTACTGTTGCTTAGGGATTGCTTTGTGAGGTTACTCCAAATTAATTGTTTAGGAGCTGAATTAGCGTCAGATGCCACCAAGGGACAAGTGGTTAATTGTAACGAGTCTTTGTATTACGCCACTCCCTAACAATAAGGCTGTTCTTGGGAACAGGGCACTTTATATGTCACGAAAAGGTGTCCACTATAAATAAATAGAGGTTGGAATAAACTCAGGCTCTGGTAGTTTCTTATTAGAGGTGGCCTAGAGAGAGAACTGAAGAAATTTCAGTATGTTTAACAGATGCTTATCAATCCCTGCAGCGGAAAGTGTTGTGAAAACTTTTAAAGGATGGAGGGTGTCCTCCCTCCAGCCCCCACCCTTTGAAGGCTCTGTGTGTGTACATAAACCCCAAACATACAAATGTCCCAATTGACGTGTTGTGTTGTGACAAGTCATCTCAGATTGTGTCAATCATATTGCCTTATGCTATATTAAGTGACATACTGTAATGTGATTGATACAACGTGAAATGACACATCATTGTGCAAAATATCATCTGGAAAATTTAGGAAACTACTGAGGAGCAGAAGCTGATCTTAGGCTGTGGCTTTTCAAGTTTTGAGTCAGGAAAACTAAAGATGTAGAAGAAACTCCCTGGAATCAGACCTGCTGCTGCCATTGAGAATAAGGTCAAGTGTGTTCTACTACCTGAATCTTTTCATGGGTAATTAGTGGGTCAGTTTTAAAAAATGCTCTCGTTTCTTGGGGACTGACAAGTATTTGTGGGTCTGAATTGAATTTCTCTGAACCACTTGGCACATCATTAATCATTAGTGTATCTGCACCATACAAACAGGGCTGCAAGCTAAAAGCAGCCAGTTTCAGTTCAGGAAAAAAAAGCCCTTTCAAAACAAAACCAAAACAGACCGTGCCCCCTTTCTCCCTCTGGATTCTGCTTTCCTCCCGCCCTCTCTCTTTTTTTCTTTTCTTTTATATATTGAGTGAAATCTGCAGTACTGAGATGGCTGTAGACCCCATCACAAAGTCCAGTAGTGTCTGGGATGTCCTGTTGCCACACCTCTGAAAGGCAGTGGCATCAGTGGGTACTTACACCAGTAAGTGCTGTAGAGCAGCTTCTCCTCGACAGCATGGTGCAGGGCTTCCTCGTCCATGGGCACTGCTGCAGGCAAGCACCTGGCTTGGAGCTGGTGGGTGAAGGCAGGCTGAGGCCTTCCTCCCCGTACCTCCATGGCATGGCCCCTTGCTTTTGCCACCTGCAGGCACCTGAGCAAACCGTCCTTGGGAACGTGTGTTGGTAGTGTTGTATTATACTGCTGACCAGAGCAGTTACTGAAGCAAACGTTACCCAGAAATGGGGATTTTTCTGAAATGAGAGTATTATAGTGAACAGAAACTTTGGATTTAGGTTAGCTTCACTAGTTGGACACTTGCTAGTGGGATTTAGGGGTTGCTTTCTTCTTCTTGCTGGGAAAAATGGTCTGGGGACAAAAGTTTAAACCTGACTTGGTGATGCCAGTGGGTAATAAAAGGCAGAATGAACCCAACTGTTTTGAACATGAAGACCATTTTTTCTCAGTGGTGCCCAGTGACAGGACAAGAGGAAATGGGCACAAACTTGAACGTAGGAAGTTCCACCTAAACATGAGGAGGAACTTCTTCCCTGTGAGGGTGGCAGAG
>JAOXJM010000023.1:18289725-18313901 GCA_026413425.1 Tringa solitaria | reverse complement strand
CAAGTTCCTGTGCAACCTGCTCTAGGTAGACCCACTCCGGTGGGGGGGTTGGACTCCAGAGGTCCCTTCCAACCCCATATGATTCTATGACCATAGTCTACTCTAGATTTCAACAAAAAAATCATTATCTATCTGTCTGCCTGTCTGTCTATCTTTTTATCATACTAGAAAATGCAGTAAATAAAGTAGACAGTAGTTAAGCACTTACAAAGTTATTTACTCTCTAAGTTTTTTATTTTAACGGCCTCTCATCCCTTTCCTTTTAGTGGTGGAGATTAAGGTTTTTCCCTGATGGGGAGATAACAGCAATAAGTTGTCCTTTCCAGAGACAGGAGGGTTGTGCTGGAGCTATTATTGTTGCTGCTGTCTCAGAGCCTAATTCCCCCTCTGCCTTGAGGACAGAACAAGAAAAATACACAAAGAAGGACAATGAAGTCAGGAGAGCTGCTTCTCTAATGCTGATTCTTACCTACAGACACAGACGGACTGTGGTCTTATTCCTGGTCAATTCTTATCTGCTTTGGGTTCTTTACTGTTGCCTTTTCTTAAGTCTTGTTTACAGCAGTCTTAGCAAGCTTAGCAAAGCTGCTTTTAAAGAAAAGAGAAAAGAATAGAAATTAAAATAACTTTTTAAAAAGGGGCAGGGGGAGAAAGAAGCATAAGGAAGGGCATTCCAGGAGCTGTTTTCATTTCCCATTATGGATGTCCAGGGTTTAGTGAACATCAGGGGAAGTGCTGAAACCATCTCTCTGGGGCAGAGAAAGCCCAGCAGTGTCACGGGGAACTCTCCCAGTTCTCAGTGTAACTATTTGAAGAAACTGTAAAAATGTTAGTGTTTGTTTTGCTTGTGGTTTGTGTTAACCGGTAGAAGCGACTTGAGTGGACAAGTTGAGGTGGCCCTTGTTAATTCAAGTAGCGTAGGATGCATCTGGCAGGCTCAGGTCAGATTTGTTTTGTGTTCATGCCATCCAGGCATGGAACGAGACACGCAGAGTATGGACAAGCAAACCATTTAAGCTCAGCACTGGTTTAAATGGTCATTTCTACAGCTCCTGGCATGTCTCTAGTCAACTCTGAGCACAGAAGGAGTAAATTTGATCCTTCTGTACCATTGCTATAGGCTTGTTGCAAAGAGATATGGTCTTTGGACATAAGGATATGTGCAAAATTAAATGTTAGTTGAACCCTTTTTTATGGTTGCAGGTTTCTGAGGCAAGGCACCAAGGTGACTTTTATTCCTCTTGTGACTGCTCTTCGTCCAGGTCAGATGTGCCTGGAGGGTACAGGCTGGAGGTGTGGGTGTTGCAGAGCCATGCAACTACCAGAATAGCAGCGTGAGGATCTGCAAAATGCTAAATGTTTATCTGGAGCTTAGAATAAGCTTTTTTTAGCTTTTAGTCAGTCTGGAAATCTTCATCAGGGCAACTCTGCTGCTTTCTGGTTCAAACTGGGTCAGAACTAAGGTATATCATTATTGCTTTTCCAGCAAGACTGAAAAAGTTTGCGAGGTTAGCGCATAGTCAAGGGTTATAACAATGACCAAAATGAGATTTGCAAACAGGTTTATAAACGGAGGACTTTGGTTCCTTACCAGTATTTAGCTTTGTGCAACACCAGGTACCATGGAGCTGGATACTCCTAAGAATATTTGCAGGTCCAAACAATCTTTCACAGTCTTTAATTGGAACGTCATTACTAACTCAATACTGAACATTATCATTCCCCTGGTAAAAGCAGAAAGAAAAAAAATAAAGATCACTCATCTGGTGAAGGAGTGGGAAATATGCTGTATAAGCAATCCTATAGCTGGAATTGTTACCAGCAATTAGGCAAAATGGAGCCTGGGAAGGCTATGTGGATAATTTGTGAACTTGGAGACTTAAATATGCAGCCAGTTTAGTTAAATCCAATTTCACTAGAGATAATAAAAACAAAGAAAACCCCAAAGCAGGTTAATTTTTTTCCTTAACCCACACTTAAAGAAAGAAGAAGGGAAGCAGGGGGGGAATAAAGAGGTGCCATGTCCGTTTGAATTTGAAAGTAAGCGCAGTCTATCCTATTTTATCCAAATCTCTTGGGAATTAATGGTTACTATTCTGTAAATGGTAATAACCTCATGGTGAAAGCATAGCACAGTGTTTGCATTGATGTGTCGTGAGGTAACGTTGAAGTTCATTAGTCATTCATAAGAAAAGGCAAATGAGTGAGAGAGTGTACAGGGTGCCTTCTAGAGTCTGAGCTGTGGGGTGCTGCAGCCAATTTCTCAGCTCCTCTAAACCCGCAAACCCCAATGAGCGTAATGGAGTATTTCAGAGATGTGGCCTTAGTTTCTTTTTGCCTTGCTCACACAAGGTGAGTAGTGCTTTGTAGTAGCTATTCCTATTTGCTCTGCAATCAGATACCTGCATGAACTAATTAAATAAATGGATATAGCTATAGTGTATAACATTGCGATTTTTTCCTTCTCTGCACGTCAGTGCTCTTTTTCTGAATGGAGTTCAATTATTATTATAGCATATATTACTTTGGATCATTTTACTGCACAATCAATACACATATCTGTATAATAAATATTGACGTTACTTTAATGTTCTACAGTGTTTAGTATGTCAAGACTATTTCAGTCAGAAGCCACCCATTACTGTTTGTTTCTAACATTTCCTGTCCATTGGATGTGAAAAAACTTGCTGCTCTAGCTTGTCTTCTGCTGCGATTTCAAAAGATAAATGGAGGAGAGCGCGGTGCCCTCGGATTAATGCACTGGGCAGGATGGGTCGGACTCTTTCCTCCCTTTCACGTGTCATTTGGTCTTGCCTGTACTTTCTGTTTCTCCTTCCAGCCATCTTTTATCTCATCCATTAGAACAGGTAGGTACTTGGGACCGTCTCTTGAAGCGTTTTTCTACGGAGCACAGCGCAACAGGGCTCAGATTTTTGCTTACACCTCACCTCACGATGCCGGTACCCGGGCTGTTGTGGGAGCAGTGATCAATGCCCCTTAGAGGAAGCAGCGCCAGGCACAGGCACGTGAAAAATAAGAGGTGAGAACAGCACGGTTTGCTACTTCTCTCCTGTAACGCCTTCAAGAGTAGAGGAACCTGGGGAGAGGTGTACCATAAACCAGCGCTAGATGTTATACTACTGGCTGCACAAACTATCAGTTAGTAAGAAAAATACAGTGTATTTTTCAGTAATCAGAGGCAGATTTTTCTCTTGCGTTCCTCACGTGCAACTGTAGGGATTTCAGTGGGCGCTGGCGGTGGTATCTGGCTCGGCGTGTTCAGTGAAACACGTATGGCTAATCATTCAAGTCTGAAAACACTGGATCAGGATTCTGTCTGTGTTGTGAAAGGCATGGCAAGAGTACTTGATGACTGCATTCAAGTTGGAAAAAAAAAATAAATGCCACTTTTGGTGTTTCCCATCTGGGAGAATGTTGCCACCAAGTCGTCATAATGTCTGTCTGGCATATGTACCATGTTAACACAAACACATACATGTGTCTGCATAGCGTAACGCAATATCTACATTCCACCTTCTTTCTCTATTCTACAGCATGGCAGTAACAAGTACAAAAAAAATCATCGTGTGTTTACATACAAACACATGTATATTTATGTCCATGAAAGGAAAAAAAAACATTCAGATTGCCTGATCTTCTCCATTGGCAGCTCCTGGCTCCCTCTGCAGCCTGCAAACTGAAGTAATAGTGATGATGTAAGGAAGGTATCTACAGTAAGGGACTAAGCACAGCCCAGAGTCACCAAGTTGAAGCTGGAGTTGAAGGACAAGTGCATTTAAAATTGCTAGGATACCAGTGGCACCTTGGAAATACTGTTCCGGGGTGGCTGCTAGGGGAAATGCTGCAGTAACACGTTGGCACTGGAAGTCAGAGGGAGGTTTCTTGCTGAGTCAGGAATTCTGGGGTGAGCAATCACACTGGCATGGTTTCTTAAGTCTTTCCCATCCTGTGCCAATGCTTAAGGTGCAACGGATCCTGGAAAGCTGTTGTTCCACCATTGGTTATGATTGCTGGGTTTTTGTTGCTCATAGCTTTGAATTGTCACAATTTGTATGTAGGCCGTATTTAACTGTGAAGCTGATGTCTATGTCAGAGTGAACACTGTTTTGTATGATTATCATTCATTTTTGCATACACTTCCCACATGTGCAATACCAGTAAGCTACTAATTAATTGTTACTATTGATGAAGACAATTGTTAATAAAAAAAAAGGAGCTATTAGTAATCTCTATGTCATAAGGCACTTGGCACTGGAGACAAGAAACCAAATGTTATGTCAGTCTTTCAGAGCTGAAATCTCTCATTTCGTTGTATCCTCTTTATCATAACTTTAATTAAAACATTGCACTGGGGAGAGCAGCTACCCAAAACATATCTGATGAGTTCAAATGAACGTGCATTTGTATCTTCATGTCCCTTATAAAACCCACGCTCTGTTCTTTTAATAAGGCTTGGATGAAAGACTACAAAGGTTTGCTGGAGATTCCCGAGTTAACCAGGAAATGCCTCTTAAAGCACCTTGTTGATCTCATCCCTTGATCTGACATTCAGCTCACAGCATCTGTCTCTGGCCTCCGCTCTTGTGCTTAGTTAACTTTATTTGGCATTTTGACTGCCCCCAGCTTTTGTGATATCTAGTTCAAAGGGTTGGAAACATTATTACAGCATTTATTGCCAGGCTGGCTTTACCTTTTGCCCAAGTGACAAGCTGATAGGGACCCTATCAAAGACAATGTCAGGAAGTGCATTTATTCAGTGTGCCACGGAGAAGCCCCAGGTCCCATTTTTTTCTCCATTTAATTTTATGGCACTCCACTCCAAGGATGATCAGGTTATTCTCTGCTCCCAGAGAGGCGTTTTTAACTCAATCCTCTTGAGTTGTAGCATTCCCTGGTTGGTTTGATCCAATACTTCCTTTTCACCAAATTTTGCTAACATTGGTGCTCAGAATCTGGGAAGGTATTTCTGTTTTTCCAAGGCAAGTGAAATTCCATGGACTCTTTCTTCCTTCCTAAAAGCAAAGGCCAGCTGAGTTAATGTCGCTTCTCAGCACCAGGAAAAGTGCTGACCCAGCTAGGGGCATTGGGATTCCAAGCTGGGTCCTCAAGAGCAGATGGTTTAACAGGCTAGCCCATTAATCAACTCTGCTTCCCCAAGCACTGTGTTGTACTTTTTTTTTTTTTTTTTTTGGCTATCAAGTGCTAGATAAGAGAAATGTGACTTGGTTTTTTTGTGATTTGTTTTGTTTCCAAGAGATGGCATCCAGCATGCACATGCCATTTTATTTCTGTTATTTACACTTACTGAGCTAAAATGCAACAGATGTTTATAAGAGATTACAACTATATTCTTCAGTAAATATGCTGAATGAATCCCATGCATCTTCAAATAGTTTGAATGCTTCTCAGTGTGAAAAGAGAATTTGTTTCAGGTGCACAGAATAATCCAGTCCTGGGATTTACTGGTAGTTACCAGAGGTAAAAAATAAAAAGAGTCAGCTAACAAAATCTTTAGCGCAGTCAGACAGGTAGAGGAGTCCCAGAGCCTCTTAATACACATAACCTAAAATGAATTTCTTTCATTTCTGGTTAAGCCCCTGAATACTTGTATAAATGCTTGAAAAGGAATGAAAAGATATTGAAGGAACAGAACATTTCTATTGCTCCCTGTGAAGGATCTTTAACTGAATGGGAATGCGCTCCTGCCAGGCCGCCTGTAGAAGTAAGCTCGTGTGTGATAATTCCTTTACATTCACAGCCAATAGCTCGTGGACCCAAGGGATGAAATGATATTTTGATCTGACTTTGTTCGCTCTAACCCTTCCGCATACTAACACCGCCTTTGAGAGCTTAGAAGCCTGCTGTTCCAGGGCAGAGTAAGGTAGTGCTGCGGCAACGCGTGTGAAGAGTCCCATGTGAAACAGTGTTAAATGGTACTTTTATTAATTTTTTTATCTTTTTTTTTTTTTTTTTTACATAAGGGTTTAGAGTTTGTGAAAGGCAATGAATCTATGTTTGGTTGGAGGTGATGACTCCATCAGCTTCTCGGCACGTGCTGTCTGTCCAGCCCACTTCAGTTTCTTGCAGCAGGGATACCTTTCCAGGAAGGAGAAAAGTCTCAAGGATGTCCCCATCTTTGCCCCCTCCGCATAGACAGTATCATGTGGAGTATGAAGTGAAGGTGTTCCAGCTAGTGCTGTCTTTACCTGCTCAGAAAGAGCTACTTAAGCATATTTTTTTAAGTCACTGATGATGTAGACTGGGTTGGTCTTGGTGATTGTACAACCCTTTAATCCACCCCCAGAGAAGCCTTTTCTTCACGTGGGACAGCACGCCTTGTAGTGACGTGGGAGTCACTGCTCACATGCTCCATCAAGATGCAAGTCCTCCACGTGTCAGACGATGCAAATAAACATTGTTGGCATCTCCCCACGTACCAGAGTGCTGTGAGGTGGGCAAGAAAAGGAGCTGTGCTGCAGCGGGGTTGTATTTATCTGGCAGTGTTAGGAATGAATAAAATTGCTGTTCCAATGGAGGTAGAGAGAAAACTTGCTGAAGGGCCACACTGACTACCTCAGGAGTCTTGTCTGTCCTCATTGAGTGGGTGTGGATCCTCAGCTCCTAAGGCAAGGGCATGAAAAGTTGGGTAGGAGGCCTTTTGCGTGTGAATTGTGTACAAAGTCCATGTTAGAGCCGGGTGGTACTGCACCCAGGTCCCCCGAGCCCTGGTGCATCGCTATCTGGCTGTTCTTTTATAACTAACGTTAGACTGAAGGGAGTTGTCATCTGAATGAATGGCTGGAGTTCATTTTTTGGAGCAACCCTGTGCTACTGGATGTAACTTCTGTCCAATATTTTCAGTCTGTTAGACTGAAAATGCCCGAGGTTTCATATATTGCTGTTCGTGACTGACTGACTGCTGGGGTCACTTGAATATTCAGAGTAGATGAGAAGTAACTCTGCAGTTGTACACAGTTTCCTCATCACTGCAAGGCTGAGCTAAGGTACTGTAGGCTTCAGGCAATAAGTTATCTCAGGCCATATCATGAGCCAAATTCACCTTGAAGAGCGCAGGCAGTGAAAATCTAACTGACTTGAGTGAAGATGTAGCCCCTGTATCAGATGGCAGTTTGACCTGCAATGTGTTTGGGGTTGTTTTGATCTCTCCTGTTTCATTTTGTTTCCTTTTTCTTTTTTTTCCAGTCTCTCTGCATGGTTTTACAGAGCAGAGATGAGCTGTAAAAAACTGCTAAACCTGAGGCCATCCAGGCACTCAGCAGAAAAAAAAAAAAATGAAGCAGATGGGGATTTTGGAAAGGTGCTGTGGTGAGGATGAGGGAGAAGTAGGAGAAAGTGCCTGGGATTTGAACGCTGCTGGAGTTTTATCCCGTCATTCATTGTTCAGGTGTTCCTTGAATTAGTGGTTTATCTAAATGTATACAATGAACATAAAATGAAGATATTTTTGTATGAGGGGTGTGGGATGGAGATTGATTCCTTAGCACGTGAAGCACAAGAAGTACACTAGGTAGTTTTAGACTTGGAAATTCAGCTTGCAGAAGAAACATAAACCTTCTGAGAGGAAATATGTGAAGTAAATTGTGAGGCTACTGAAGAGGTACTCTATGTAATGAGTGGATTTACATGGGACACCGCACCCCTTGTAGGAGATTTCCTTTGTTGCTATGAAAATGAGTCCAAGCCTACATAAAACTGTCATCTCAACTGACCTGCTAAACACAAGTATGGCTGGCACGAGTGAGCTCTTCCTTGGAGATTCCTTACGAAGGGTTCTCATGCAAATGCCAAGAACAGTAATCCATCTGATGGCAGGTGAGGATCTTAACCTGGACATCAGAGCAAAAAATAAAATAAAATTCAGGAAGACTATTTGCCTAAGGTATTTTTTTTAAAGTAGTGTTCAGTCTTGAAAGGCAAAGGGGGCTTCTCCATTGACTCAGATGACGGCAGACTCTCCCTGGCTTGAAGCCTTTGCCAAGAATGTCCCAAAATGCCATTCCCATTTCGTTATGGGCTTTGCAGCACTGTGATGCCACGGTGGAGACGGCTTCCTCTCACACTCCTCTGAAAGCCAAGACTGTGAAGAAACTAGGCAGAAATCTCAATTTGGGTCAAATGACCTGTGTAATTTTAATATTTACAATAGATTGTAGAAAACCATATACTAATGACTTTATATTTCCTTGACTCGTAGACAGCCAAAGTGTATTTGTATTTGAAATACAGCATGAAATATTCCCAATAGCTGTCCTAAATAAACACGAGAGTGTTTGCGTTACCTTTTCACCTGTAGCAGATTAAAGTGCTCCTTAGGCATTGGCCGTGAGTGAAACCAAGATCAATCTCTATAATACTACCAGCCATCGTATAAATATGTTCTGACTGTGTTTTCATACATTAATCACAGAAGATTATGAGGCACATGCCATATTGTGCATATTTCTTGCAAGTAAAATAGAACTGTCTGCAGTTCTCATTGCAAAATTGCAATGGACTGAATGGACTGAATCATAAAAAAAACATACAGGAAAATCTGCTATTTCAGGACAGCTGTTCAGTATTTTTGGACAGCTGACACTTTTTAGAAAAAAAATAAAGCATGAGTATTTTTTATTTTAATAGAAATAGTGAGCCAAATTCATTAAGGGGATAATTCACAAAATAGATCATTTCCTTTCTTCCCAAATCTTGCTGAGCAAACAACATTCCTTATTGCTGTTCCCCAGACTTTTTTCCGAGTTTCCACATCCAGGTCCAGCAATAATATCCCGTTTTCAGACATAAATGTCAAGGAAGAAGAAAACAGCTTGCTACAGTTGTAACACCGTGGGCTGTGACTCTCTGTGCTCTCTCAATCCATCACTTCAGACACCCCCACAGAGGGTAGATGGTGACCAGTGTACTGCAGGGAACCTCGCTGGTGATACAGGCACGTTGAGCGCTGTCATATGATGTGTGGAGAAAATCAGCAGTGGGAATCATCAAGTATAAATCATTCAGGTTAGAATCTAGCCTCTAACAAGTGATTTTTAAAAAAAAATAATCTGTAAGAAGGCATGCTCACTAGGATAGTTTTTGCACTTCAAGAGTTTGTGTTGCTGTTTTGGAGTCACCTGTTTTCTTCCCATCCTCTGCCGCAGTCGGAGTTTTATCAGTTCCGACAAGGCAGGGGCTCCCCCTCACTCTGTGCAAAGGAAGGGAGCTGGAAGACCATATTCCTGAAGATAGGTATGCTTAGAAAGGGATTTTAGCAGTCATAGAATGGTTTATGTTGGAAGGGACCTTAAAGATCATCTAGTTCCAACCCCTTGGCATGACCAGGGACACCTCCCACCAGACCAGGTTGCTCAAAGCCATGTCCAACCTGGCCTTGAACCCCTCTAGGGATGGGGCAGCCACAGCTTCTCTGGGCAACCTGTTCCAGGTTGCCTCACCACCCTTGTAGTGAAAAATTTCTTTTTGATATCTCATTTAAATCTCTGCTCTTTCAGTTTGAAGCCATTACCCCTCATCCTATGGCTCCACTCAAGAGCTCCTTGAGTGCCCACAAGAGTCTCTCTCCATCTCTCCTCTAGGCCCTGAGAGGTACTGGAAGGGATTGTGAGGTCTCCCCAGAGCCTTTTCTTCTCCAGGCCGAACGACCCCAACTCTTCAGCCTGTCCTCATAGAAGAGGTGCTTCGGCCCTCTGCTTGACTTTGTGGGCTCCTCTGGACACGCTCCAACAGGTCTACTCTGAGGGGAACATCAGTTAGGAGGGTCAAAACATATACTTGCAGAGATCTTGTTGCCTTAGGTGGGTAAGAAAGTGGGGTCAGCTTCCTTCCATGTAATAGTATCTGATCCCATGGGGGAATAAATTTAACCAAGACGTGAGGCCCTGTGAGGGTGCAAGTCATATTGTGGGTGGGAAGGCAAGGGAAGAGAAGAATGATATCTGAAAGGTGGGAGTGAAAGGCCAGAGAACAATGTCTCTGCCGGGAGAGCAGTGAGGTGTAGCAGTTTTCCTCTGCTGGCTGGTAGCTTGCTCTCCCTCTCTCTTCTCTGTCACATGCCACCTGATCATTCCCTTAACCAGCAGTTATGCTACATTGCACTACTGTACTGTCAACAGTATCTGGGATATTAAGATTACCACAGCGCTTTTATGAACTAAACCTTGGAAACTGCAGTACATCTCCATTAGTAGAATGTGCCTCATACAGCTCCTAACAAAATGCTTTTAGAATTAGATAATTAAGCAATATGGAAATGCACGTTTAAAGAGAAAAACATATGCGAGGTTGTCGAGTTATAGTGTGGTGTGCTTGGCGCCCAGTTCTGCGAGATAATAAGGGTGTCTAAGTACCCCCTGCTCCCTTCAGGTCATGGGAACTTGAGGGTACTCAGTGCCTTTGAGCATCTGGCTTTAGCAGTCTGAATAGCACACACTGCATGAGTTCTTCTCCCGGTGGTTCATAATGGTCCTGTGGGACTCGGAGAGGAACACTTGTGCAGAAATTCCACAGCACTTTTTTGTTTGTTTGTTTTTTTTTTTTTTCTGTCCTTAGAAAAGCACATTGAAGGTTCACAGTCCAGTTCCTTACTTGCAGCCTGCCTCGATGCCAAAAGAGCTTCTCAAAGTAGTTGAAAGGTGACTGCTACCAATGGCATCTGAATATTGGTTTTGGCATTCAATTTTATTGTGAAACCATCTTGGAAAACAGAACCCCTTTTTGGTCAGTGCTCTTCTGCATCCCATCAAAGGTCTCCCTGTTCTTTGAAGGTTTTGGGTACAAAGCAGGAATATGGATAGAGGCTGATGGAGAGGTCTTGCTGTTACTATTGATGGAGATCTAGAGGCTAGAAGGTTTGAGTGATATTGCCATTACAGAATAGAAAGCCTGTGACAAAGCCATTGTATTGAGTTGTAATTTCATGAGTTCCAGAGAAATAGTACTCCTTTCGCACTGTGAGATTTCCTCTGTTAGTTAAGGAATGGCAAATGTTGTGCACCACTGGAATCCAAGGACTGCAGGAGAAAGGGTGGATACAGTGTAAGCACAATAGAAGAAAGCTATGTCTGGTGTGTGTGATAAGGTTTGATGAACAGAGGAGATAAAATTGCAGAAGACTTTGACTCTGTAAATCCTACAAAACAGAGGTGAGGAGGAGGGTGATCGAAGGATGAGAATAGCATAGAGCAGTCACAGTGCACTCTTCAGAGCCTGGAAGACAAATGAAAATAATCCTTGCTGCAAAGCAGCCTTTCTAGAAGGGATGGTGAGTGCAGGATCCCCCCTTCACCCACTTGTTCTACCATTTATTGCTGCCTCCAAGGCAAAGCCACAGTATGCCGAAGTTGAATGTGGGTTTGCAGATGTCTTGGGATGACTTTCCTTGTTCATGAAACTGTATTGAGCTCAGATGCAAACTAGAGCTACAGGAGAAAGGAACTGCATGACTAAAATGAAGGTCTGGTGAGAATAATGGGTTTTCCTAGAGGGGTTTTTGTGGTGTTGGCATTGGTCCTGGCCATAAATGTTGTATGATACTGTAGTTTCCTTGCCTTTGTACTAAGGTCCTGTTTCTGTGGGGCTCAACAGATGTCTTAGGTGTGTTGTAAATATGTTTGAAAGGTGTCCAAGCACATCGCAGGAGGCATTTGAGATAAGTTACAGTGATGAGCAATTTGTTGACTACCTATTAGTAGACTAAATTTAGTAGAATAAATTTACTGTCTATCAGAACGCAGATGAATACCAATCCAAAGCCGTTCTAAGCTATTTAGGTATGAATTCTTATTATTAACCATGAACAAAAAGTAGTCTCTGATATTTGCTCTTTAAACTGATCATTTGAAAATAACATTAGCCTCTTTTACAAACTGTAATCCCCAGTCACAGACAGCTATTTGGTTTGGACAAGGTGCTTTGGTGGAGCACACCAAGAAGCTTTGCCTTGGAGAGATTTTATTAGAGGATGATGTCTTTCTGACATTGGTTATGTTCAGCATCAATTTAATGTCTGCCACGTTCCCATCAGAAGGATAGGAGGAGTGGAAGGAGCCCGTTAATCCATCTAAACTAATAATGCCTTTTTGGCCTCAAAATCTAATGATCTAATTCAATGCTTTGTCCTTGTGATCTGAGCATTTCAGCAAAGACATTTTTCTCTTGTAAAATCGTTTTGCCCACCTGGATGTCCTTGGGAAAGGCCTTAAAGCCCAGGGCTGCCACGTCAAATGAGAGCTGCATATTGCATCATTGGCCTGTCCTGGATGCTTTTTGTGTCCGACTGTGACTTGTCCTGAGCAAGATATCCATCATGTTGCAGAGAATTCCCGGCTTCAGCGTGTCAGACAGTGCGAGTTATAATTATAGCCGCTGAGGTCCACACCAAAGGGGTTAAAAGGAGATGCTGTAAACTTGGACAACCTTGCTACTGTTTCTGAGGGCTAGATTTATTCTCTGGACTACTTCAGTCTCCCTCCAGAGAGTTCATTGTGTAAGTCAGTGTGACAGATTTATCCATGCTCACGGAGACGGTGGCTGTTTTCTCACTAGGCAGGTGGAAGGAGAAAGCAGCATAAAGACAGCTGCCAGCTGAGAGGTCACAGTTGAACTCATGCCGTGGAACGGTCATAAATTATAAATCTTCCAAAGAGTTACAGCTTCTGCTCTTATTTCTGTCTTGTCCTAAATTTCTCAGCTGCACTTCTATTTATTTTAGGCATGTCATTATCGTCTGCAAAGGTTGCTGAGTGATCACCGGGCAGAGTTTCACCCAGAGAGTACAGACCACAGCCCCTGGCCGCCGATCACTGAGGTTTCACACCGTGTGTCTGAGTTCTCCCTGTTGCCCTCCCCACACCTGCACTGTGGGTATCCGATGCAACCACTTGCCCTTGGCATCCACCCATTTTATTTTCATGCACTGATTGGGAGTGTTATCAAAACTGTCCCCAGCAGATTAAAGCCAGTTACTCGATGGTAACTGGGGGAAGTTCTGTAGATGATGGGACTGAATGCGCTCATTGAAAGTCCATAACAACCCTTGGAGCTGTTCAAAAGTCTGCCCTTGAAGTCAGTGGGATTTGGCCCTGGGCGTATAATCCTGCATGACAAAAAATGCTCCTGTGTGGTGCAGAGCTCTGAAATCTCATTGCTAGGAGTGGAAGGAAGCATGCAGGGGCTCGGTTTCAACTGGTGTAGATCAGTGTAGCTCCTTTGAGGAACTGGCACTCAGCACCTTGCCTGATCGTGCTCTTCAATCAGCAATTTTATTTTTTTTTTTCTTGGTAGCATCTGTGGATATGCTTCAGTATTTACCACCTTTGAATACTTGGACACTAAGTTTAGAATCGCCATTCTAAACTTCTACGAATAGCAGCTGCCCCATTGCTGCTCCAAGTACTGTCTATTCTTAGCGTAGCCAAATTCCCCGCAAATTCTTGTAAGGCCTGACTCTGTCTTTGCTTAAGTGCATGTCATTGACACCATCTCCCTCCAACGTTAGACCTTCTGCTGCTCTGCTTGATATTTCCATTTGTATGATATACATGCTGTAGGCCCAGTTTCAGTACTGCTTCTTCGCTGGAGCAGTGGCACTTGGACTCCGATGGATGTTTGTGAGCAATTCTGCTGGCGTCAATGGAATAGTCAGGTGCTTAAAGCCCAGCTGGTGTGTGCAGGGACAAGCCCTTTAGGGTCTGTAGCTTTTACGGACTGCGGTCACTGATTTTGCAACTTAATATGGATTCCCTGTATCCTTGGTAAGGCTTCTGCTTTCCAGAACTGTTTAAAAACCTGAGTTTAAAGGTAGAAATGCACATTGGAAGCAGTACCAAGTACTGTAGCAGCAACGGGGGGTTTGAGATGCACCATGGGGAAGCATGGTGGCCGTGCAGTTCCTCGGGAATATTCACTCGCAGGCACCCTTTCTGTCACAGGATAACTTTGCAAAAAGCAGGTGGTGGAAAGGAAACCGGGCGAGCAAGAAGGAAGCAAAGATGACTGGCCTTTTTTATTGCTAGTAAAATTTCCTTTACTGCCAAAAGGTCTTTGAAGCAAAAATACCAGCTTGCTGGGTGGCATCCACAACCTGAATTTAGCTTAACCATATGGCAGCACAGTGTCGGATTTCTGCTGGTGCATACGGCTTCCCGCCAAGTGCTTTCCAGGTTCTAAGCGACTCTGCGGTATTTCTTCCCGTCTCCCTTAGATTTTGGGATAAATCACGTTTGTTCCTGCATTTTTTAATTTTTTTTTTTGTTTGTTTGTTTTTCCCAACATTCCACTTTCACCAGCACTGGTATAATCTTGATTTCCTTAAGCATTTCTCATTCTCCTCGGGGAAATTTATGTCTCTTTCTGGCATCTGTCCCCTCTTCTCTCTGCACACTCAGGCGAAGAATTCATTTCTTCCCCCCCCCCCCCTTAAACAATGCCCTTACTACTTGTGTCAATAAATTACCCTTGCCATTTTTAAGAGGCCCTTCTGTCTCCTTCACTGCCCTCTCCTTCCGTATATACTTAAAAAATGTCTTATTTATCTTAACCCCTGTGTTGATCTTGCTCTGTTCAATTCTCCATCTTTGCCTTTCTTACCATATTTTTCACCAACTTTGCCCTCTGATCTTTACACTCCACTGCTAGACCCCATATTTTATACAGAATTATGCTCATTTCTTAATTATAATTAATCCCATTGAATCATATGATTCACTGTAAGCACCTTTTTCAGTACTACTATATGTATTTGAGATTAACAGCATACATTTGTCTTTTTCATTCTACCATTCTTCCTTTTTTTTTGTCTTGCTTGATAAAACAGAAGTTAAGATCATCCATCTATTATTTTCTTAGAAGTTTGCAGGTTTAGTTTTTCTGCTTAGTCATTAATTATAAACTTTGTTACATTACAGATACTGTTGTTTAGCAGTCTTTCCACTCAGACCTGAATCTGCAAGCCATTTGAACAGCGCTTTAATGAGCGTATGTGTGAATAGATTATCTTCTTCTGTGCCTCAGATGCTGAGAGAGTCTTTCAGACTTTGAATGTCCCCTTTTTTCTATACAGTACCTGGAAGAGTAGGACTCAGACCCCACAGAAAAGACTGAAGATACAACTGGAGCTCAAAGAGTTATCAGGGATACTGTGCTATAGTCTTGTCCTCCATATAAGACAGTCAATAGCTTAAAAAATGAGTGCGTTTAAAAACGGTAATTCACCCTTATGTTCTTATACTTTAAAAGGGCAGGGTTGTGCAAGGGTGCAGAATTGTGGGGGAAGGTGAGGGAGTGATCTGCCCAAGGTTGCTCAGATCTGGCACTATAATGTAAGGCTGTGGGGTTATCATTGAGTGGGGCGGTAAAGGAGCAGCTTCTGCAGCCAGCTTTCCAGTTCTCTCCTTGATGAAGCTTGCTGTTTCTCCCTGTGTGCTGAGAAAGGCATGACTACCTGTCTTCCACAAGTGTACCTAGATGGTTTGTGTTTGCACATGCCCCACGTGTAATATTCTCCAAAGCCTATGTCACCTGCCTGCTGAGCCTTTATGGGAAGAGTTCTGGGTTATCCCATGGGGAATCCTGGTGACACGCCTTTGCAGATGTTCTGATTTTGAGCGTTGCCCTAGAAGGTCTTGCTGCAGCAGGGGAACCTGCTCACATGCTTCTACGACTTCAAGTGGATCTTGTTCACACACTGAGAAGGTTGTGGTAATAAGGTACAGGTGTCTCTAAAGACCTAGATTTGATTTTGCCTTTCTTCCCAAACTCATCATACCTTCTGCTCTCTGATTCACTTTTAAAACTGGGGTATATTTCTCTTCCTCAGAAGAGGACACAAGCTGCAAATAATTGAGAGACACAGATCCCGAGATAAGGCAAAAGTGGATTAAAATGTTTTTCCCGAGTGGTTTTTTTTTCCAAATTTTACAAGTCTTATGTGAAATACCATTGTGGCACATAACAGATCCAGTGGATAGCCCTGATGGCAGGGGAATCCATGGATATTTTATCAGGTTTTAAGTGTAACAGTCCTCTCACAAAGAGATTTATATATATTAAATCCCTTAATTTATAGCCAGAGAAGAAATGGCATCCAGAATGAACACACATGTTTTTGCCCTTTACATTTGAAGAAAACATGACAGTAGATCCTCTATTCTAATTTTAACTAGACACTTGGTTTCAACATGGGTCTCCCCTGATGCCTTCCAGTTGTGAGTCCTTCCCTCGTGTAAGATCTGCTGTGCTGCATCCGTGGAGTCCAGACCCTAGGCTAGATATAGAGCGATGGCTGCACGGGCAATAAGCAGCTGCTATTGCTGTCAAAGGCTATACCAGGCACTTGAAAGCACTGTGGAGCACAAGAGGGTTAAGAATAGATTTTTCCTTGCAAATTTTATTTCAAACTCTGCTGCATATCTGGGAGAGACTTCTCGTATGTGTCTGATCAGGTGTAAACAACTTCAAAGTGGGATTGGATCATCGTTGCTTTCCTACTGAAGTTTGGGCACACACCCTGATCTTACAGATGTGTTGCTGTCTTGGATATAAAAGGCTTTTTTTTTTTTTTTTTTTCTCCTCCTGACAGTAATAATGAGGGAAACTTCCCACCCTTGTCCTGTGTGTCCTGTCTTAGAGGATTTTTCTTTTTAACATCCCTTCAATTTCCATATGGTTGGAGAGATGCCAGAGCTGAATTCAATCTCTCAGAAATCTTTTTTATCCTCTTTTTTTCATCTGCTTTGTGTTTCTCCCCAACCCCTTCCCCACTCCTCCACATTAGGTAATTATAGAACAGACTCCATGGTGGGCATCCAGAGGACCATTTTAGATTAAATAAATCATTCCTTTCTTTTTCCCCAACAAGAGAGTTCTAGAAACACCAGACAGATAAAAATCTACAAAGGCCTTGCTTTCCTTCCCCAAAATATAATTATTTACGTCTTCAATTCACAATCAACAGGCTGATGTGGCTTTGCAGCTAAGCTGGAAGTAGCTGTAGTTGCTATTTTGTTGGAATAATATCAAATTTCCTTCTATGCTTTGCATAGCTGTCACCCAGTGATATGATAGGTCCGTGATTTATTGACCTACTAAAAGCACTTTCACTGACTTGTCATAATAAACTTTACTTAAAACATTAAAACATAAAACATCAACCGGCAGCTCAAACAGAGATGCCATACGAATACTTTCTAATTTAGTTAAGCTCTGGTGCAAATCCTGAAAACGAAGACCCCAGCATAACAGTTTTCTAGGATTTGTCATGCTAGGATCTGTTGTGTTAAGTAACAGGAATTATAAATACAAATGCCTTGAAGTATGAAGCGCTGACAAGGAGCTTGGCTCAATCTCAAACCCTCATCGTTTTTGAAGGTCTTGCTGAGACCATGAAGCTGAACCCAGCTGTAGCAATCACGACAGATTTGAATTGCCAAAAGTTACTGGGACTTTTGCTCATACAAGTTGGTGGTGGAAGACCTGGCTGTTAGGTCTGTCCCTGTGACCATTTGTTTTATGATCTGTTTTTGTGAAGCCAGGCAGGTTCAGAAGCGGGGCTGTGGCTGTGATGTAGACCATGGCCCAAAGCTTACACCAGTGTGAATATTACCTGCTTGGAGATGAGCACCTTCAGCTTCTTTCGGTGTGGCTGAATTCATTTGTGGTCTGGTCAGCTGGATTCTTTAGTAAGTAAGCGTTCATTGAATCTTAAGTAGGCATCTGTGGTGGCCAGGAGATGGCCAATTGCAGATCTGTCTGAATGCACATGTTAGTGTTTTTCTGGGACCCCCTGAGTTCAGCTGGGAAGATCCATGCTGATTCTAATTCTCTCCAGGGTCAGTGTCCCGCATGGCAGGACTGGGATGAAGCAATGCACCACCCCATAGTAGCAGTGGTGGTGTGCTGGAGCTGTTTGGCATTTTAGCTGGTTTCCCATCTCGTGACGTGAGCTACATAGGTCTTGTATTGCTGCTCAGCTGTCTCATCAGCTTCCCTGGAAGTCTACCCAAGCATCTCTTGCCAAGATGAAGAACTTAAACGCTCTTGTTTACCAATTCTCTTTTGTTCCTCATTGGTGAGAGTGTTCCTCATTCTGGAAGCCATTAAACTGGGCCACAGTTGAAGATAGCTTCTCTCTAAAAACTACCTTCTTTTCTAAGTCCTCAGTATTGTTTTGGTAAATATTAAATAGTGGGATGGCAAGGTTTACACCAACTTGATTTCCTTCTCTCATCTTTATGATTGCTTTCTTTCATTTCTTTCTCAATAAATTAAGTTAGTTCATGCCATAACTGTCTCCAAGACCCAGTATACAGCTTTATGGATGATCCAGAAGATGCCTAGGGATTACTGTTTTGTGTCCACAATTCAACATATGTCAGGTTTACAGACCCTTTCATGTTATCTGATCCATGGAATCCCATGGAGATTTCCTGAGACACTTTAAAACTGGTGAGAAAACGCTGTAAGGAAAGTATGCAGGTAACAAATCAGGGATCCACAAATACTTTTGTCATCGTGAGACTGCTCAAGGCTCGTCATACACATGTAAAACACTGGTGATGAAAAAACTACAGATGGGTAGTTGCGAAGCTGGAAATATCAGGAAATAACTGCAGCTTTCTCTTCCAAGAGAAAAGGGTGTTAAGACTGGATATTTTCCATAAGAGGAAACAGAAAAATGCAGCAAAACTATGTTTCCTCTCTCCCACGTGCAAGTACATAATGCAACAGCAATAATTGTTTGTATCTGCAATTCTTTGGTACTAGTTAAATGGAAAATAGATGATTTACTGGAACTATGTTTGTAGTGCTGTTACTTAAGATAATACAAACCAAAGGAGTAATTTCTGGTTTAGTTTTGTAAGATAGTCGTTCTTTTTCATCGTTTACGGACAATGATGATCAACCAACCTCTTGCATAGGGATGCTATGGCTAAAACCAATTTGCAACCCTGCATGAAATTAATGACATCTCTGTTTTGGACAGATGTCCAAACAGATGCTGGGGAGAAGCTGATAGGGGTAAATGTGTGCAAAGCCTGATGGCAGGGATTACTACCCAGGACTTGCTGAAAGGAGGTTTTCTCCTTCAGTCAGGCTTGCACACACATTGCAGTGTAACCTTGGAGGGCGAGTTGTGTGTGCTGATGGTGGGCAACTCCCACAGGTACCCTGATGGGCAGCCAAAGTTCCCTTATTGCTTCTGGAGAAAAAAGGCTTCCCTGGAGATAGGTTAAGGGCTTAACACCCCACAGTTTGATACCCACAGTTAGGGGGTGCAAACCTCTAACCTCAATCTTGGTGACCACTACACCTTCCTTGTTGCAGTCCAGCTTCAAACATGTATCATAAGATCACCAAATACTCTCCAAGCTAAACCTAGCTTCTTAATTAAGGAGGGCCATCAGAAAGACTCCTTTGCCTGCTCTCAGCTCTGTCTCTCTTATTTCAGTCTCTTTCACAGGGCAGAGGTCAGCAGTAGTGTTTTGATAAGAAAAGCATCATTTCACTCAGAGCAGGGAGCCTAATTAATGTAAAATCTAAAATTCCCACTTGGGAATTTACTGTCCTTCAGGCTTTCCATGGGGAGGATGGGTGCTGACTCCTGTAGTGGTTTCTCTCAGGGAAGGGGTGAAGATGGGAGGTTGAACATATTAAACATTCTTAATTCTGAGCAGCTGGAGGTATTAATGGAGTTTTGCAAACCCTAAAATTCAGTTTTGGTCAATTCAAAAGAATTTTCAGATGGACAAATGACACACTCAGTTTTTGCATTCAGGCTTTTTTGTGCCCTAAATTGATATGGAAAGGTAAAAGATAGCTCACAAGTTGTGTTAGCTGGGCAGTCATAAACATACAGCTTGATTTAATGTCACACATCACATTTGTAGTTCTATCACAAGGGGAGAAGAAAAAGGAGGTTCAGCAGCTTCAATTCAGAAGAATGTTGCTGGAAGAATTACATTTTTATATCAGTGAGTTAAAATGTGTTTACACGTGGAGGGTCAGAAGAGAGCCAGACAAAAGCTTGTCCTTTGGACCGAAGATTTTAGATGGTGCTGGCTCCTTTGCCAAGGTTTCAGGATCTTACACTTGCTCTGCTCCTTGTTTAGCTGTGTTTGGTGAAACTGTAATTGTCACATGCTGATAGAGAGGGGGATGTTGGTTCATTTCCTTCCTTGCCTGGTTTTCGTAGTAGGAGGATGCATTGATTTTATAAAATGTAATTGCATTGACTGCTCTTGTTATCAGGATTGATTGTATTGACTGGAGTTGCATGTTGTTATGTTTTCACACTCTTGCTTTGAATTATAGTTTTGCTTTTGTGTTTTTTTTTTCCTCCATTATGAGATTATTTACAATACATTTTGAGTTAAGGTTCTTCTGCATTTGATTTATCAGCTGCTAGGATTGCTCTGAAATGCTGTCAGAAGTATTCATAGTATCTACGTGACAGTAACCACTAGAACCAATTGCTGTTGACCCCAGCCACGTCAACCATCATAACCTTCCCTCAGGTTAGGGGGTTGAAGCCAGGAAATACATTTCAGCTTCTTATTCCTGTGTGTCACGTCCTTATTGCAATCCATTTCAATTGTTCATTAGGGAATTGGGATAGTTGAGAGCGCCACAGTGAATAAATAATAGCAACTAGATGTCTGTAGAGAATGACTCTAGTAGCAAAACTCAGGGATTGTGCCATTGAGCCCTTGAGGTGAAGGAAATTATGAAGATTTCATTTTAGATGTGGTGGTGATGCATAAGTTATTTGTGGAAGTGTGTGTTTACTTGGATACACATGAGAAGTGTGTGTAGGGGTTGAGGCTGACTTTTTTCAAACTTGAGCGCTTAGAATGAGGTACTTAACCCTGTATATAGGTATGTTAAAGGAAGTAGTCTGGTTTTAAGAGCTGATGAATCCTGAAATTGCGGAAGTCTGGGAGTACCCAGTGTCTCTGAAAATTAGGCCGCTTCTATTTAGCTGCTCAAACATTGTTTTGGGATATGATTTTTAAAAACATTTTAGAGAATGTGAGAAAATGCCATAGCCTCTTATGAAAGCCTTTGCTTGAAATGTCTGACTTCAGCTACTTCGGTGGACTTCGAAAAATTGTACACACTGCTGTAACTTTTCTCCTATTCAAATCAGTGTGAGAATTACCACTGATTTCTGTGGGAGCTGGATTAAGCTGATATATACATAAAAATCTGATTTTGAAATTTGGCTTAAATCTTAAAAGCCATAACCTCTCTGTGAACCCAACTGACACTGGATTTAAGGAACATTTACCCAGATTGCTTGCAGTGAGAATATAGGAAGCCATTTATGCAGTTACCCAGCAAAAAATCCTTTAGCAACAATAATTGAGAACTTTACTTTTGTATAGGTTCTGGTTTTCCTTCCTTTACGTTAAATTGTCACCCTTTATCTCTCTTTGTATTCTGTAACATTTTGAATTCCTTCCCTAAGTTGATGTATTTGCAAAGACTTTGAGAAGAGATCTGAAATGCCTTAGAAGGAGCTACTAATAGCCTCAAAGACCAGATTAGAGGACATATACATACCGTCTGTGGTGTATTAGGTCTCAAGTAAAGTCTTGTTTAAAGTAAAATACCAACTGTCTTTTGAAATGCCATCATTCCCCAAAGTCCTGTTACAGAGCCCTAAATCCCGAATACAGTATCTCTACATCTACAGGCAAAGGACAAAGGGTCAAAGACATAGTTTCTCCTTATTTAAGATTCCCCTTTCATTTTATTAGAGGACCCTGGGGTAGACTCTCTCTTCAAGTCCAGTCTTCACCAATCACATGCTAATAACTTCAGCTGAAAGAGGGCTCTACCCTAATGTCATTATACTCCCAAGCAATGATTGATTGTGTTATAGTATGTTTTTGAAACCTAATTACTGTCTCAGTTTGTATTTGAGCTCATTAATCTTCTAGCCTGTAAATAAGTAAAATTGACTAAATAACTGAATTTCTTTAATGATGGGTTCAAGTTATCTTTATACCTACTGTTTTGTGTTAACCTTTTTATTGCCAGAAATGATTTTTTTGTTGTTGCTGTTAGTGTTTGCTTTGGTTCTCCTAAGCTTGCAGGGCTGGCAATGCACCTGTTTTAAACACTTCTCTCACCAAACACGTTGCTGGCAGTGACCAGACAGACTCAGGCCTTCCAGTCCTCTTAAAGGCAGAGGGTCCCATAAGAACCAGTCCTCCCTACAGCTCTAGTCTTGCAAAAAATAACTGGGAAAGCTGGTAGGAAGGTACGAGAGCTAGCTCTCCATTTCCCTTAGGAGTCAGATAAGAGGAGAGGAATTCTTCAGAAAACTGTGCTTATTTTGTGTCCTGTGTATTGAAGGCGTGGGTCTTTGGACTGATCAGTGATCTCTGGATCTTCTGGGCACCATGGCAATGCTGGATGCCCAGAGGTGTGACTGACCAGGAGGCAGTGAGTCCCAGGGGATGGCAGCCAGACCGCAGCAGCCCTCTGTTTGTGCAGCAGTGCCTAGTCTTTGAGTCTAGGACCTTAGCTGTGCGTGCTGTCAAAAAGCATCACCATGTTCTTGGGAATATATGCCCTTATACAGCCTGGAGTGGCTACCCAGCATGCAGATTTCAGCCCAACACCTCCCCTGTGGCGTTTGAGCCTTTGGTAGGTTTGACCACAGTTACTGGAGAGGTCAGCCCTCTCTGCAGTCCTTTTTTCTTACAAGAGCCTCATCTGCTGGATTTTTGCCACTGCTGACAAATAAATGAAGGCTCTGGCAATAGCCAGGCTAAGCTTGTGGAACAAATTTCCAGGAAAAACAAGCATGACCACTAGCTTCAGCACAAGCAGAAACATATGGCAACTTCATCTCCTCATTTTGGTTCCCTCCAGTAAACTGATTTAATCTAGAGATGCGTGCACCTATTTAAATCCTCCTCCTACGTGCTAGTCAGGAAGTGAGGGAACTGTGATTGATTATTTTCATTTATTGGGAAACACTCAGATAGTCTGGACGACGGGGACTTCATAAGCGCCCGGGTGGACAGGCCATCTCAAAGGCTGTCACGCTTGCCAGATGCGTTAGCTGTGACTCCAGACCCTGATGAGAGACTTCAGTTTGATTGGTGTCTTGCCGGAGCACTTAAGCATATGCTTATCTCTAGATATATGAATAGTCCCTTGAGAATGCCCATGTGCTTAAGGTTCGGCATGCATTTAAGTGCTTTGCTGGAGCAGGCTCCTAAGTCTTTCTGGGGATAATTAAGTCATGCCGAAAGCTATTTTACTGCCACGTTTTCTTTCTGGTTCACAGGATGAGAAAATCCATTCTCATCAAAATACCAAGTGGATCATTTTTAACCTGATTATTTGTTAAAGGATTCATGTCATTAAAGTGAACTTCTTTGCTCCTTCCTTCCATTCAGTGGGTGCCTATATTTTTTAATATGTCCTCTTCTATTGCTCAGCAATGAGCTATGCTGTAATTGAGCCAAACTCTACTTATATACCTGGCAGTGCTAATGAAAGGTGGCGACCTTTGGCCACTCCTCCAGTAATGAACCGCTCTACAGTAGGACCAGATGGTGCTTTCACTGCCAAGGGTGCAACATTACTGAGGTTATGCAGGTGCAAGTGTATTTCTGGAAAGGTTTGCTGTCTGGGGGAGTGACGCAGTGGGATTGGTAGCCAGAGGCAGAAAATAGCTTTTAGGGGGACAAATGGAAAGAAACGTACTCAGAAAATGGAAAACAGTGTTTGTGCAATTGGCATTATGGAGCACAGACTAGATGTTTACAGACTGAGTGTGGCCAGTGTGTCGAGGGAGGTCATTCTCCCCCTCTGCTCTGCACTGCTGAGGCCACAACTGGAATATACTGTGTCCAGTTCTGGGCTCCCCAGTTAAAGAGAGACAGGGAACTACTGGACAGAGTCCAGCACAGGGCAACAAAGATGATTAAGGGATTGGAGCATCTCCCTGATGATGAGAGAGCTGGGATTCTTTAGCCTGGAGAAGAGAAGGCTGAGGGAAGACCTTATTAATACTGACAAGTATCTAAAGGGTGGGTTGAGGAAGGTTGGAGCTGGACTCTTTTCAGTGGTTCCCAGTAAGAGGACGAGGGGCAACGGGCACAAGCTGGAACATGGGA
>JAOXJM010000023.1:18276197-18289625 GCA_026413425.1 Tringa solitaria | reverse complement strand
GCCAAAGCAGGTCCACCTAGAGCAGGTTGCACAGGAACTTGTCCAGGCAGGTTTTTACTGGATTTTCTATGCAACCCCAAATAAGTGAAGGGAATAGGGAAAACTCTGGGTTGAGAGCCTTGAAAAGGAGCGTTGATCTGGTCCTGGACTGAGGAAAGGTGCTTTCCACAGAGGTCACCAGAGGCCTGGGAGCCCATGCCCGAAGCCTGAGGAGGTGGGGGGCTGGCCTGTCTCGCTGGGGCCTTGGGCCGTCCTGGCCCGGGATCGTTCCCTCTCCGGCCTCCTGGTGAAAAAACAAGTATGTTCCACTTCATTTCCTGTTTCGGAAAATGGGGGGTGGGGGTTGAATGCTAAAAGGCTAATTGCACATTGTTTTTAAAAATTAGTTTGATAATTCATCATATTGTAATTAAACTAATTAGAACACTATTCATTTCCAACCACCTTAATTAGGCCTCAACTTGGCAGGGAGCCCGTGAGACCAAAATGTTGCAATTTGTTAAACAATCGAAAGACTTTGATAACAAATGACTGTATTCAGCTACATTTTAGTTAATAAGATTTATATATTAATCTAGTTATACTTTGTTCCCTCAGAATTTGGCAGACCTTGCAGGTCTTCTGATCCCCCCCCATCCCCCTTGAAATTCCTGAAGTCTGAGTTAAAATAAGTGGAAAATTTCCCCCACCTACTAGAGCCTCTCCTGATTTTTGCGCCGTGGCAGGCGTTCGGAAGGGTTTTTTAGTTTTTATTTTTTCCCCTTTTTTTTGTTCTAGTGGAGTAAACAGCTTTTAAAAGGAACCGGCTGGTTTGTGGAGGCGGAGGCCGGCCGGGGCGTCGGGCCTGTGGTGGGCTTGCTTTTGGGGGCGCTGTTGGATCAGCTTGGTGGCCTGCACCGGCGCAGGGGACACTGCTGGTACCCTTTTGGACCCGCAGCCCTCCTCAGTCACTTCCCGGTGACAAATGCTTGGCCAGGGCATGAGCTGGCACTCCCAGCCTCTCGCAGGAGAGGTGGAGGGCTTCTGTGGCGTTTGGTTCATCAGTGGTGGATTTCCCCACATGCTCTCTTTGACAGCATAATGAAGTGATAATTACCTAAATGAATAAATGTTGATGGCTGAGATAAATATCCACATTCCCCTAATCTATTTTCCTCTGAAATTGCTAAAGGAAATTTGGCTTTAATGGGGGGTATATGTCAATTTTTACAAATGATTGTAAATCTGTTTAGAGAGAACTTAGATGAGTCAGTCTCTGTTTCAGCAGTAAAAGTTACTGATGTATGAAGGCACAAGATGGACCAAAAAAAAAAAAAAAGGAACAAGATACTGTAATAATTATGTTTCTCAGTGTCACTACCTTTTGCAACATCTGGTTTGTTTCTGTTCTTTCCACATCCTGCAGATGTTGCTGAACGCATGAAAAACACTGACAGGAGAATATTTTAGCCAAGAAGCAATTTCAGTGAATAATATAAAAGGGTATCCTCTTAACTCTCCAGAAGTCGAGTAAGCAAAGACTTCTAGTTTCATTGCTAGTAAAGATCAGACCAATAAGCAAATGGGCCAGGGGCCCTCTAAAAGTGTCAGGAATAATCTGTTGTGGATGAAATAGAAAAGTATCTGGAAATAGTATGAAATAATTAATCCAAATTGAGTCTTATTCTGACACCCTTCCTGAGCTTTACTCCTTAAACAGTCCTACTGATATGAGAGGTTTGTGTTCAAGCTGCCAGTGTGCGATTTCCTTCCTTGTCCATTTCTGGTTCGTATGGCAGAGAAAAGGGAGATTGGGGAAAGATGAAAAGCCTATATACATACCATTTTTATACTGTGGTTCTAGGCTGTGTAGCACGCTGATGGATTAGGTTTTGAATTCTCTCTGTCCATCTCCATTGCCAGCACACGTGCCAATCTGCGAGTCAGTGGTTTGTCCAAAAAACTGTAGTGGTAGGAAGGGGAGCTGGTTCTGTGCTCTGCCTTTACCGCAGCAAAGCTATTTGCTGAAGCTGCCTTTAGTTCTTAAATAGTCCTAAAACGATCGGTTTGGCTGAGGCTGCTGCCTAGTTTCCCATCCTGCTGACCTGCTGCATCGCCTGGTTTCTCTGTTACTGATTTCCCCATGGGTCCGGTCAACTTTCAGAGCCCTGGGGAATCTACTGGCAAAGGCTGGTTCACCAGCTTTGCGGGTGGAAGGCTGGGAAGTTGCAAACCATCACCCAGCAACAGCACAGCTTTCTGCCATGGCCTTGGTTAGAGCAGCTCCCAGGGTTCAAGAGACAGCAGCGGAGCCATTACTCCTTCCCCCCGTCATTTTGATGGGGTCTGCAATGTCCTGGTTCGAGGTATTAAAGAATCAGTTCTCTTTTGGGGAATTTTACTATTCAGTTAAGCCTCTTCTAAAGTGTATTCCTGCAATCTGCTTGTGATGCATAAATGAGACTGCACAGAAGCCTAGCTTTTCTCCCAGAAGTAACTCACCTTCTATCATTGATCTCAGAGTTGGGACAGAACTTCTTCCTCTCGCTGCCCTCTCAAAGATACAGGTGGCAAAGGAGAAGTCTTGAGAGCATGGCAATTAATACTTAATTCCCACTGATTTCTCAGTGGCTTGGGTTTCACCTCACATAATACATTCTGAAACGAGAGAGATGTAAGACTGAGCAAAGGCCCTACTCTGAAGCAGTCCTTGTCTCAACAAGTGCAGAAGCAAAGACATTATCTGAAATGAATGAGAAGTGTTGACAATCCTCTGAAAAAGGCTGAGGAAGAAACACGTCGCTATATGTAATAGCTGTTTGTCAGGGGAAAATAGGACACTATGAAGGAGACACTTCCCCATGCTGTGCTGGGACTTAGCAAATGGTAGGACAGGAATGAGTGGGCTGCAGAAAATACATGCTGTGTGCTCGGTTCTTGGTGTAGTACCACCAACCAGTTGCAGAATATTTCAGAGGTGAATTTAAAAGCGTGTACCTGGGAGATAGGTCGAGTGCCCGAAATGGACACCAGCTACCCTTGTTGCCACAGAAAAATCTTCTTCTAAGTCTTTTCCTTTTATGCAGATGAGCATAAATCAATGTTTGTTTTTCAGCGATGAAACAGCAGTAGATGGGAAGGTGCATGAACAGGTGCATCGTTTCTCTCCTCCCCTCTTGAGCAGCTCATTTTAATATGCAGCAGTTATTGCTGTGCATAATAATGCACATCTGTCAAATGCTTTCCAGAGTGCGTGAAAATACACCTACAGACCTACAAAGCAGGGGAGCTGTGTTGCTCCTGGATTGCCAGCGGAGCTTCTCCAAGTTGAAATATTTCCTCCTCGCGCTCTACTTGAGACCTGTGTTTTCTGGTGAAGTACCTTATTTCTCTGCGCAAAATGTAAGGAGATGCCAGTGACCACCAGTGTCCCTGATGTAAGTCTACAGAAATCTCTGACTCGCCCCATAGTCCAGGGCCCCAGAGAGCCCCAGTTCTGGAGGTGATGGGCTCCTGCCAGGAAAGAATGAGGTCCCCTGGGTCAAATTTCCCCCCCAGATAGAGCGCTTGCAACCCTAATAAAGGAAATGAGGTTGCCAGGGTGTGGTTGGAGACAGAATTTGGCCATATTTGAAGTGTATGGAGTGACTCCAGGATGAGATCAAGAATTGGCCTCTCCCCCTCGCCTCCCCTTTAATATTAGTTCTTTATAAAGCAGCATACGTTGCCTCGTGCTTGCATTCCTGTAGCAGAGGCTGGGCCCAAAGCCCTCTAAAGAAGTTAAGAGTTTTCCTTTTGGAGTCTAGATCAGGTTACTAGAGAAGACACGCTATCCAACTGCAGTAAACTGGTTCCTTAGATGTATTTTTGTTCAGACAAATCTCAGACTTAATGCTCACAGCTGAATTTGAAAACTCCTTTTTGCTTTTACTTTGCTCCATCAAGAAGTAAAGAGGAGATGTGAAAAATACCCCCAAAAGAAAACCCAACACTCAGCTCTCAGAGCCTGTGTTTGGTTGGTGATGCTTTGCAGAGGTCACAGGGATTAATGAAAAACACAATTAGAACAACATCAAGCTGGGGGCCCCACTTTGGCACCGAAGGATCCATTTGGGTATATCATATTGCATTATGTGATGTAAGAATGTGGGCTAGTGTAATCAAAATGTAACTGCAATCCTTACCAAAAACACCTGTTTAACCTCAGCTAACCCGGGAAGAGAACTTTAGACTTTTTTTTTTTTTTTTTACCCCTTTAACTTCTGCACTGGAGGCGTACTGGTGAGTGTGCAATAATGAAGCTGCTGATTGTAGGTCCTGGAAGTAGAAGTATTCGAAGCTTGTGCCCAGTCTGTCCCAAAATCTGTTTTATGTTCTTTAGCGATGTGCTTACTTTACTAAGTTGTGTGCTTGGGAAGACTGCCGAAGTGAGGGAAGGGGAGGCTGAAGATCAAAACATTTCATCCGTGATGGGATAAACTGTGGCTAGCGGCAGCGCCTCATGGCCCAAGAACAGAGCACTGAGAGGTACCAAATGACTTGAGGAGGCAGCGAGACCTTTTGGCACTTTTTGAGGAAAAACTGGTTTGAAAATGGAAAGCGAGTGACGAATAATGATCAGAGCTCAGAATCCAGATCCCACTTGAAATTGTCAGTTTTATCATTCCGTGCACTGAGCCCTTGCAAACCTCCCCTGAGTGATAAAGGCTGAATAGATGCAGAGGCAGCGGCTCAGCACACAGGAACAGTGTCCTGATGGTTGAAAAATCAGTGTGAGACTGGAGAAGAGAGATTCTTGTCTTCCATTCTGCTGCAAGCTTTTTATTTTTTGTGAGATTAGGCAAATTATTTAGGGTGCGATTAGCTTCAGCTGTCTCTAATTTAGCTGTCTATAATTTTAGTTCAGTTTTTAGTTTAAATCAGTCACTGAAATTCCCTCTTTCTTCGGTGATTCATCCCACTTCTGCAGTTACTTGAGGATGGGATGATTTACCTTCTGAAGGCATTTCTCTCCAACAGTTACAAAGGAGCACATATAAATACCTAAGATGGGATGCTCAGCTTTTAGTTTTCTAGGATGAGGTGAGAGGACTCGCGTCTTTGCTTGTGGCACCCAAGTTGGTTGGTTCTGTAGAGCAAGGACACTCATCCTTCCCCATTTCATCACTGTAAATGCTTGTAAGAATAATTATTGTAAACTTTAAAAGGAGTGCCTTTCTAAGACCATGCTATTTTCTTAATCTGTAACAGGCAAAATGTTTCAGGACTTAGTGGGAATCACCCACTTGGATCTTCATATTTCCCAAAGAAGGCTGAAAAGCCACCACAGGTCCTTCAGAGTTGAGGTTTTTTTCACCTCTGTGTTGACTAAAGCTTTCCTTCACTTGCAGTGGGAGCTTGGTGTTCAATTGCTGCTTGTACCTTGAGCTTCCTTACCCCATTTTGCCGTGTTGTGGTGTTAAATTTAGGGTGCTCGCTGCCTCAAGGAGATCTCAGGTGTCAGGCTGAGATCTCAGGTCTCAGGTGTAAGAGCCCCAGTGCAGGATGCAGGTGGCCCAGTGAAGACATGTGGACCTGCAACTGGGGGTCCATCCTGAGCTGGTGATAAATCATCAAGCTTTATTTGCTCTAGTGGAGGTATTGCCTTGATTCCCACCCAAAATCTCTAGTGGATATATGGTATTTTTATACTTCAAAACAGAATCCTGAGTGAAGTGCCAAAGCTATTGCAAGGTAAAGGTATGGTTCTGGAAAAGCGGTCAGTGATGGAAAGCCAAATAGGGATTTCTGAGACAATGTCAGAGAAGTGAGAGACTTAGGCTTTAAAGATTTGGGGAAGCTGTTCTGAGGAAAGGGCTCAGACCTGAAAGGCCACACGCAAATCTCTTGTGCGGGGCAGCAAACTCCATTGCACCAAACCCCCCGATTTCCTGTACCCCGATTCTTACACGTGACCTACTGAGGCATTTGCTGCTTAAATACACCACGAGCCCTCCTACGGTAGGAAAGCAAATAGAAGGAGCATCAGCATAAACCGAATGAACAAAATGCTGATACCCCCATGCCACCACCAGACCATATTATAGAGCGCTTGATAGCATGTCCTGGCTTTGGTATCGCAGCAGTTACAGGGCCCATAAGTCATGGAGTCTATGCGTTGCCTGTCTGTGCCATGACTGATTTAACCAGCACTATATAAATCACTCACTCCCACAGGCATTAAATTGCCAGTATTTTTTTAAAGCAGTTTACCATTTGTAATTTTTTTTTTTTTTAAAATCAAAGCAGGGTGAAACATCTTCCTGTGCTCTGCTGATGTCTTGTTTGAGGGTATGGTTTACCTGAGACAGATGAGAATATATTGAGTTCTCCGCGGGCTTGTCAAGGCAAATACTTGTCAATGGCCTAAATACTTTTGTGAATATTAGGGAATAATAATCTTGCAAGAGGGACAAGAGCACAAATTCCAGCTGACCCCTCCCGCCCCTTTTCGCAGCCCACAAAACCTGGAGGGATTAGTTACATTTTGAAACAGATGCCCCTATAATTAGGGAGGAAGAAACATGACCGCCTGTTTGCAAAAGACACCTTTGGGTAACATACCAGCAGACCCCCAGATCCCTTGCAGAAGTGCAATCTGACAAAAACAGCTTAAGGTCTCAACTCACTGCTCCTCTTTGGTGACGGCAGTTTGTATGAATGAAGATGCCTTGTAGTCCTTCAGCCTAGAAAGGTTCAGAAATGGGAGGGCCTGTGGAAAAATTTACAGCAGCCAAAAAGCCCAGGACTGAAATTTCTTTAATCTGATTGGACTTGTTCTTAACCCTGAGACATAAATATCCAGCACATTACACCTTTGATTTACTATTATCCATGTATCGGAGCAACAGTGGTCCTTTTGAATTATGCATTCTCTTAACAGAACATTAAACCTTATGGGGAGATGGAGTGGCCCAACACATAACTATTATCCTGACAGAGGGGAGGGTGAGATCAAGAGTAATGCTCCCAAGCTACAGAAACTCCGAGTTTTTGTTGGATTGCTTGAATGAGCATTATAAATAACGTTTTGTTCCTTCTCATTAATAAATAGTGTTTAGATTGCTCACAAGAAACCTGATAGATGGCTCATCAAGAGAGAGAGGAGGGGTTATTATTTGACATAAAAGAATAACAACATCCCCAAGTCCTGAAACTTGCCCTGAAACCGCTAAAAGCGTGCAGCAGAACGGTGCCTGGGCTTCTGAGAACAAAGCATACCTTTAATACCTTTTAATAATCCATTTGTTACTGGTTCTTCACATCAAGTCATGAACAAAAGTTACTACAGTACTACAGGAAATCAAGTTTGATTTTGTAATGTAGTCAAACGAGTACTTTGGAGTGCCATGTCTAAGATCAATAAGGAAGCAGTAACTACATTTGCTGTCATATGATGATATTGATGTAAAAACATAATGGTCAAAATTATAAAATCAATTTCCTAATTTAATCAGAAATGTTTATTGATACTATTAAAGCTGAATTCAATAGCTTCTGGTATGCAGTTAATTTCTTACCTGTCAGAAAAACATATTGAAATGTTCTTTCTTTTAAGTGCTTGGAGTTAATTCAGTGAAAAAACAAGCAGTGACCTGTGGCTGGACTGGACAGAGGAGGGTTGCTAGATGGGGACATGGGTGGAACTTCTCTAGTGGCTTATAGCAAAATGTTTTATGCTTTGCAGAGTGCTGGCATTCTCTATGTGCGTAGCCACGCGTGTATAATGTAAATTTGGGAGTAACAGTGCTTGTAACTGCAGTGTCACAGCATGAAGCCTGACCCTGGTGAAGGCGGTGGAAACTTTGCCGTCAAATTCAACAGAGCCAGGACTGGCTGTTGGATAAAAGCTCCAAGATTTTCCCTCCTACTACTCCGTGACCACGTGTGGTCAGGAGCTGAGATCTGAAGTGCTGAGTCCAGGCTATGTTAGAATCATAGAATCATATGGGGTTGGAAGGGACCTCTGGAGATCTTCTTGTTGTCTTCTCGTACTGTGTATCCCTGGGATTGTGTAGCTGCTCCTCCGTGGTAGGCTCTGAGGGCTAAAGTAAATGTGGTTTTGAAGGAAAAAAAAGAAATGGTTGGTTTTGCCTTTACTCCAACCCAATCAAGCTGATGTTTGGGCTAAATCTTACAATGTGGCCTGCACTGCAAAGGCAGGCAGAGGTGGTCACAGAGCAGGTCAGCAGTGTGTGTGGGGTCAGGATTCATGTGTGAGAGCAGCCCACATGGTTGGAAGAAGGGAGGAGGCAGGGGGACATTGCTTGGTGGAGATGATAGACACGGTGTGGATGCAAAATGTTTTGTTCTGGGCTGTTCTCTTCAGGTTGCTCTTGTGAAGGAAGAACACACAGGGTAAAGACATCGCAGGGGCTAGTAAAGACACAACCTCACTGTAGAAATCACGGAGTCACCACTGAAGTAGTTCTTTGAGAATAAGAGGAGAAAGGGAGTTAAAAAAAAAAAAGTATAAATAATTTATATATATAAAAAAAGAATTTGTTGTATAGAATAGAAATTTCAGTTGGAAGGTACCTGTACCTACAGCAGTCATCCAGTCCAACTGCCTGACTACTGCAAGGCTGACCAAAATTCTCTGATTGGAATTGATTGACCTAGAGCAGATGTCATGGACCACAAACACCTAGGAGCTAGAGAAAGGATAGTGAAGGCTGCCCATTTCTCTGTAGTCTGTGTACATAATAGAATAAACCCATTAATCTCAGGGAGAAATACTGAATATGTACTTCAATACTGAACAAAAACTGAGCTGACCCCTGGACAGGTTACTTTAATGTATTTTTTTACATATGGTACTTCCAGTATTTAAATACTTCATTTTAAAGGAGGCTGTCTGGTGAGAAACATTCTCTGGTATCAGAGTATTTTTTGAGGCTAAAAATGAGTTTCTTTTGTACTCTGTGTGATAAGTAAACCATACTATCTGTTTAGGTCCTATTTCTCTGGTTCTGGGAGATTGTAGGTCTTGTGTATATGCATATATTTGAAATTGATCAATGTAAATTATTTATACAGGATTTTTTTTTTTACATAGCTAGTGAGAGAATTGTACTTCTTTTAGGGCGGTGCAAAAAATTTTGTTAAGATTGTCTTACTGTGATGGAAAGATTTATTTCCGTTCCTTGAAGTGAATGTGAGCGATGTGTTTTTGTCACATACCAGGAACTAGGCATTCACAGATTTGTTTATACGGAGATTCGTGTTCCTTGTGACTTTAAATCCTGTGTGAAGGTACTTTTAATAGGCCAGAAGCCAGCTCACTGCACCTCTCTGGGCCAACTAAAACCAAAATGTGGCTGCTAACCATGCTTTACCATGGCTTTCAAGGCGCTCTTCAGAGACAGATTTTATAACTGGCCTGACGAAAACTATTTGTAGGAAGCAATTTGTTGATGGATAAAATGCGGCTCTGGCTGCTCCTAAATCCAGGCTCAAGGCTTAAGTCTGCTACAAGCTTTCTGCAGTACCTAACCTGCAAGAGGTAGCTTGAACTGGCCGTTCTTCAGGTATGAATCTCACTCTGCAGAGTGGCTGTTTAATGGAGGGGCTGACCACACGTGTAAGTCTGTCTTTTTTTACTTTTGCAAAGTAGCAGAGATCATTTGGGAAGCCAAAAATTAAATTCTCTGCTTTCATCTATTTATTTCATTATATTTATCTTTTCTCCTTCCTAGACTAGATAATGGTAGGAGCAAGTGTAACCTGTTTCAGGGTTTGTGGAGTAAGGTGTTTTTAATATGACCGGCAAGAAGACAGATGAGGCATTTTTCAAAGTGGAAGCAAATTCAAGTCACTAAATCACATACACAGAGCAAGAGTTTCTTTCTCAAGCATTTGCAGAAATTCCTCAATGTCCTTGAAATGTGACCTTAAAATCTGAGATCATGAAGAAATTTTTTTCCTTCTAGAATCGGAGGTGGATTTATGTTCAGCTTGGTGAGCGAGACCATTTCTGGAGAACATAGGTTCGTTCTCCTTGGTTTGCCCAGGCTCGTTTTACAGGACTTGAGCTTTCTAAAATTGTTTGTCTGAGTCTGCTCTGTGGAAGTGCCTGGTCACTCCTCAGCTAATGGAGAAGAACAAGAATTGCCAGAAGGTGCATTTCACCTCTGATATGTGTCATAGAATGGTGTGAACCATCTTCAGAAAATTCTCTTTCCATTATGGAAGGAGTGTAGAGGATAAGTTTCGTGTCGTTATAGGAGAACCGTGTGACTATAGATTTTGGAGGCAACAAAGATGTTGTAAGCAGGCAATAAATGAACTACAAAGTTCATAAGATTTTGATACCTATTAAAATGGGATTGTCTGCCTCAATGTTTAAGGCTTTTATAGGAGATTTAACTGCGGGAGTTCAGTCAATTAGTTAAAGATTAGACTATGGGCTAAATGGGGCTAAGGTTTTTTCCTCACTCAGACATTGTTTTTCAGAGTGCTTGTCTGTATTTTAATTTTCCTTCAGCATAAATAATGATAATAATGTAGGAATCGGAAAGGTCTTCTGTAACTGAATTCAGGAAGGATTATTAACCGCTATACTATTTTGGGTTGGACTGCATTTGAGAAATGGGAATGAATGACAGGATTTGTTTTCCTAAGACGAGTAGCTGAGCCTTTGACATCTGATTTGGATTATTTGTCTACGTAATAGATATCAGTAAAGCAATTTGTATCCAGTTTGTATCTGAGGAACTGTCGTGTTTGACTGATATAACTGATTTAGAAACCGACTTACCAGACTGTCCCGTGTGCAGTACAGAGGAACGGGGCTGCTGTGCTGTGCCAGGGCGAGGGAAGAATGGAGGCTTTTTCTTGGGAATGTTCCAACGTTTTGGAGACGCATTTAGAGAAGCCGTGGGAATGCCAGGATTAAGACCCTGAATGCAGGATATAAGCTTAAGGAGATGGTAATGGATTGCTTAGTTCTTTTATTAAGACCCCATACTGTGTGGTATTCAGTATAGGTTATGATAATTTCCAAAAGATACAGTCATATCTGAGAAGGGACTGAACGAAAAGGGCTGTGAGATGAAACCAAGTCTAAAAAGGCTATAAAGATTGACTAAAAATTTGAGTCTTATAAAAGAATATTTTATGGGGCTCAACTAAGCTATATAAAATCTTAAATCATATAGTTAAATCTACGCTTCTATTGTGGTGTCATAAAGCCCATAATAAACATTTGGTTCTTTGTCTGCCATGAAAATGCAGTGCTGATGCATTTTGCTGTGAAATGTGGTAGACTGAGGTCATGGAGATATTATCAGATCTTTCATCACCATGCATCCAGGCAAATAAAATGTGAAAATCAGTTTTCAAAGCCCAAACCTCTAAAATGTCACAATGGTTTCTGAGTTTTAAAGCTTGAAATTGCAGCTCTCAGTGAAATGCCTTGTGCTGCACTGTTAACATTTATTAGATGGCAGCAAAAAGGCCACTTAGAGCAATCAGGGTGATTTTGTTTGTGTTTGTTTTCATCTTCCATTAGTCTATGACTAAGTATGAAATTTGCCATTTTAACCATAACTGCCCCATTAGATCTGTTGTCTCTTCCTGCAGTTTTTGTGGAATTCTGAATTCAGATGATGGTTCTTGGCCTTAACCAGATGATAGAAACACCCCAAAGGAAGTGGGTATGTGACTAGAAAGCACAAACATAGTAAGGCTGGACAGTGAGAAATTCAATGATGTCAAAACATCATACTGAATATGCTGTGTGACCAAATGAGACAGGCCGGAGAAACAAAACCAACCACAAAGCTAAGCAGTTTAATAGCTCATTTGATTAAAAAAAAAAAAAAAAAGTCACTTTATCATGGGAGAAAGTCAGGATACATAAATGGACAAAAGAATGTTTAGTGTCACAATATGAGTTGGGAGTGGTGCTAAAGCTTAATCAGCCATATAGTTTGCTTTCCCACAGCTAAACTGATGGCCAAGCCTAAAATAACTCGGGAGTTGAGCTGTGGATACTTACGTGGCTCGTCTCTCTCTTCCTAAAAGTAGGAAACAATCAAGATGACGATTCATCAGGAAAGTCCTGCAACCTCTTTGGAAGAGCTGAAAAAAATTGCAAGAATGTTTTGTTAGGGTGTTCAGTTTCTGGACCTGTAACATAAGAAGGTCTAGTAGAAGAAATGTTAATGGAAGATTAGTCTGGCAGCTTTGATCCCAGAAGAAAAAAGAGGAGATCTGATTCAAAAGATTGGCTTCAGTTTGGGGTAGACTTTTGAGTTTCTGAGGAGATTTTTCTCATCTAAAATATACTAAGCACTTAGGAATTCATTGTCTTTAACTTAAAGGTGTAGGGTCTGTCTGTAGCTGGTGGGAGAGAAGTGGTTACTCACCTGGAGTGATTAATCTGTATTGTCCTTGACAGTTATTTTAGGATGGGCTGAATCATACCCTGAAGATACCTGTCCCTCCCTGCTGGCTGTAGGCAGCTCTGATGACTGGCCTAAACTTACACATGGGAGTTTTTCAATGGCTAATGTGGATGCAGTGTGTCCTCCCTCAGTGACTCTGTGAGTCCACCTCTGATCCAACACGTCTGCTTTTAATAATCCGAAGTAAAAAAAAAAAACCTCTCCTTCTTAAGTGTTCATATTAATTAGGTGTGAAAAATTACTTTTTGGATCAGTTCACTAGCACTTCAAGATTGCTTAACTGCTCTAAATGACCTAAGGCATATTAACCAAGGCAGAGCAAGTGAGAAGAGGGAAACAGAAGTACCACTTTTTGAAGTATGAAAGAACAGCATGAAAATAGTTCCTTCTCTTTTGGTTTTAATATTTGCTTTTGTTCATCTTTTGAACTTGAAAATCTCATGAAACAATCTGTCAGCACCTGTACAGCGAACAGAGCCCTTTAGCAGGAACAGTAAAAGGAAGCATCAGTTGGTCCTGCTTGTAATTTTAAGCATACCATTCCATCCCTGTATGCTGGTAGGGCTTCTCTTAATAGTCATTGGATGCATGCATGTCTGTGAAAGGGCTTTTTCCTCCTTAATTGTATGAATGTGAGTAACCCAGCAGAAAGCAGTCAAATGCAGGCAGCCTAAATTCTAGCTGTGTCCCCTGTACCCAGTCAGTGCAGAGAGCTAGCATCAAAAAACAACTCAGGTCTACATAGGGTGCTGGGCAGGGAACTGCCTACAGTTAATGAATAGGAAACACAGGTAAAATAGTGAGTTAGAAGACATTTCCAGCGTTAAGGAACAGTTCTGACCAGGAACAGGTTGAGAATAGCATTTCAAAAATAATCATAGAATCATAGAATGGTTTGGGTTGGAAGGGACCTTAAAGATCATCCACTTCCAACCCCTTGGCATGACCAGGGACACCTCCCACCAGACCAGGTTGCTCCAAGCCCCCTCCAACCTGGCCT
>JAOXJM010000023.1:18231263-18276097 GCA_026413425.1 Tringa solitaria | reverse complement strand
GAACCCCTCCAGGGATGCGGCAGCCACAGCTTCTCTGGGCAACCTGGGCCAGGTTCTCGCCACCCTCACAGCAAAGAATTTCTTCTTATTGCCCAATCTAAATCTCCCCTCTTTCAGTTTAAAACCCTTCTTCCTCATCCAATGGCTGCCCTCCCTGATCAAGAGTCCCTCCCCATCTCTCTTGTAGCCCCTTTAGGGACTGGAAGAGGCTCTAAGGTCTCCCCAGGGCCTTCTCTTCTCCAGGCTGAACCCCCCCAACTCTCTCAACCTGTCTTTGTAGGAGAGGTGCTCCAGCCCTCCCAGCATCTCCGTGGCCTCCTCTGGACCCGCTCCAACAGGTCCATGTCCTTTCCAAATAAATTGGGAAAGAAAAAAAAATAAAAGGTACCAGAGTTGCTAACCTGCAACTAAGTGCCCTCTCGGATCCCACTGGAGAATGGGTTTAAGTCCTGATGCTTGATTCAAAGGAGTGACACCGGCATCACGGTGTGTGGAGAATCAAACAGTACTTCAGTTACTGAAAATCTGTTTTGCAAATGCTTCCTAAGCCTGTGACGGTGTGTGGCTGTTTTGGTGAAGTACTTCCAGGCCATCATTGCAGTAAATAATTGTAGTTTACAGACCAATTCACTTACTGGTAGGGGGGCAAAAACCTCGATTGTGTACTTCTTTCCCTGGTGTTTCCTGTGCCTGAATACCATAAATCATAACACATTTTAGCAAGATGGCCAAGTGATTTTTGATTAACTTGAATTTTTCCATTTGGTGGAGGAGACCTTAAGATAACATTCTGCTTCTCTTGCTGGGCAATTTTACAGTGTTTTGTTGCTTAAAGGGTATTACAGTCTTCTGGTAACGCTGAGCTCCTCTTGCTGTGAACCTAAAATATTTCCTGGAAAAGGGTTTACAGTTGTCACAGAACATGTTCCCAGGAGGTGCAGGCAAAGCAACTGCTTTGATTTGACACGGAGTTTAGGATTTTGGGCATGAAAGTCACCCAGATGACTAGATCATCTAATCCAGTTCTCTGCCCAGAGCAGGACTGATTCTGTCCTTCTGGAGAGACGCATGTTGAACTTGTTCTTACAAATCCCTAGCGCTGAAGACTTCATCATGTGCTGTTCTTCCCAGGCGTTCTAATGCGATTCTCTGCTCTTACGGTCAGAAACTTGTTGCTAGTGTCCAAACGGAGTCTCTTAGATGATGATTTATGCCTATAATTTCTAGTTTATCCGATCTGGACATAAAAAGCAGATTATGCTCTTTTTTCTCTTGTTCTCCCTGCCCCCCTCCCTTCAAGCTCTTAGATTCACAAGGTGGTCTTAACTCTTTTTTTGCTTGTGACTACTTGACTCCTCTTCGTCCAAAGTCAGAGTAATTCAATATTAGATACTCAGTGTCAAGGGTGTCAAACCTTGTTCTTTCATGGCTCTCATGAAATAAGAGACTGTCTGTGCAAATTAGGATTCTTCAGGCACTGAGCAGCGTCAAGAGCTGATTCTGCTTTTTGCTGGGAAGAAAATGCAGTACATTTCTAGAGATCCAAAGAGGGATCTGGCAAGGATTCTTTTTCTGCTAAAAGGCTGCCTGCCTGTGGGTGAATCTCTGCCCGGTGGATTGACGCATGAGGCTTCTGCTCGTGAAAATGTGATCCTTTATGAGAAAGAGAAAACGGTGATCTGGTGTTCTGCTCTTTTTTTCAGTTCCTTTTGAATGGCAAGAAACGAATACACGCTTTAATTACATCTGGCCTTTTTACAACATGACTAAGCTGTCCAACAGATGTCTGCTTTGGGTCCGAACAGCATGAACATATGACAGGGAGGCAAACAGTAATCTTGGGGAGTTTCATCCCTCTTGTTTTTCACACAGATTTGGTCGCACTGTATCAAACTCCTTTGCAAGTTCTTTGTTCTTTCGGAGAGTAACATTGCCAACAAGTAGCTTCTGGTCTCCTCTTACAATGTCCAAAAAAAAAAGCCCTCTCTGGGAAGATATCCTCAGTTTGCATCTAATTGCCACTCATAACCTGACGATGCACGCAGGGATCGAAGCTTTACAGGCCACGCTCCAGCAGAAGTCCTTAAGGAGGACTAGGAAATGGATACCATCAGGCCAGATTTGGAGGACTGGAAATAATTTACCCATAACTCTTGATTTAATCTATCTGTCTGTTCATATTCATCTCTCATCTAATCAATCTGAACAAGAGGACTGAAATTCTGGAAATAGTGTGTTTATTAGTTTTAAAAAAAAATAAATAATAAAGAAAAGTTCTGGAAATATGTGTTTTAACAAGTTGTTGAGTTAGCAATTCTTTCTTACTCTACAGCCCGGCTCTGCCACACATACTGCAACTTTCATCTCCAGCCAGAAAACTTCAAAGTCCTTCTGAGGTCAAGGGCAGTGTGGCAACATGTATTAAATCAAGAGTTCCCAGATCAGTGTATGTTCTTGGATGTGGACATGGACTGCAATGTACGACGACGTTGTAAAAACTAGACGGAGGTAGCCACTTGGAGAGATCAGTGATTCGGGGCTGTCCCAGCCTGCAGAGCTGAGACGGTTCACTTGGGTTTTTTGTTTAACTACTGTGATTTAAAGGGCAGAAAGCACATACGTGACTTCGGGGTACTGTTCTGCAGCTTGCTTTATTAGATAGGTGAAATGCTGCCGCGCAACCCAACTGGTAAGCAAAACCTTCTCAAAGCAGGACAGGAAAACAGCCTTTTTCCAAATGTAGCTTTATCAGAAACATAATGAAAACCTGGTTTATAAGGTGAAATAGTCATCTCTAATAATAGTAAGCTTGCAGCGATGCTCTGAATTGGTTGGTTTTACTCCCACTTCTAGTTTTTGTTCCGTTTGGCATAATCTCATTTTCCGTTCATAACCAGCATGTTCTTTCTGTCCTGAGAACAAAATGCAGGCTAGTCCTTGCCTGATGTATTAGTGCTCAGAGCAGTGTAACACTGGGGCTGAGCTTTATTAGGCAGCAATAAAGGTTGTCACTTTTCCTCCAAGCAGCTCGGAAAGAAACATAATGAAAAACTTACCTATTTTGCTGCAGAAACAGAAACAAAGCCTTACAGTAACTGGCAAGAGTTGACGCATTATCAACTAATGTGATGAACTAATATTCTGAAATTGTTTTCTTTAACCTTGGAATTATCAAAACTCATGGTGATAAGATAGAGTTTTCACAAAAACACAGCTGACTTTGAATCCACAAAATAATATGCACATAAAGCCTGCGTTCATGCCTTGAAAATACAAGCAATTAAATAAGCTTTTAAATAAGAGTTTCATTACTGCAGACTCCCTCTATGCTGAGTAGAGATAAACAGAGAGAAGGGCGGCTTGGCTTTTGGGTGCATGGAGTGGTTCTTTGGAATTGCCTGTCTGATTTAGGCACTTCAGTGGAGCGCATAAAGTTCAGCGTGGTGGGTTTAGCTAAACAAGTGCAGGACTGTACAGCATCTGTGGAGTACCTGGCCGTCTGCTCTGAGTGTGCAACCACACCCTTTTAATTTTTCATAAAATTGCAGAATGGATAGGGAATAAAAATCATCACAATGTTTATGTGAATTTGCATGATGTTCCCCGTCTTCCTATAGTTATTATAGGGTGGTATACCCTTCTACTATACATATTTCATATTTGCTTTGAAAAGCTTTCTTCAAATCCCACTTTCAAATTCTCTTAGATATCTTGATTGTCAGGGTGAGCTTAGGTACCTAACTAAAGAGAGAATAATATAATTAATTCACAGGACCAATAACTTGGCTGCAGTTTCAAATATCCACTCTAATTGCCCCAAACTGCCAGGTAACTAAGTTGGAATGTTGATTTCTCAGAAAACCTCTTTCCAAATGAATCACCCTCTTTGCTTCAGGCAGGACTTCACTGTTCTTCAAGTTTCCCGTCCGCCTCTTGGCCGCTCCTAATTTGGTATGGGTGCCAATCCATGGTAATTAAGAGTGGGAATATGAAAACACAATTCAAGTGAACTTAAGTAATATTTCTGAACTTCAGTTAAAGCATGGTTTAGATTTCCAGCCCAGACTCAGGTAGTTTCTATTTTTGCCAAACAAATTACCTCATTGCTGAATAAAATGGCTATCTTGCCTCGTCAGCATTGCCCTGTGAAAAAAAGAAATTAATCAGATTTCCTGCCGTTCCATTAGCTGTTTTTTTTGTTTCATTTAATATTTCAGCTGCCTCCAGAATGATTTTTCTAATACCAAAAGGGCTTAGTCAATTTTCAGGACTAACTACTTGCAAAATGTCAGTTTAATAAAGCAGGTTTATTGCTGGAACTTGGCACAAAAAGAAAAGCTGAAGCAATGTAAAAATGTATTTTGATGAACTTTAGAAAAAAAGAATGGGCGGGGGTCAGTCCTGGTTGTTTCTGAATGCCCTTGATTCCTGTAAAAACTGAGTCAAAAATGCTACTCAGCATTTTTGGTGTTTTCTTTCTTCACGTACAGAAATCAGGAGGAACATCAGCATATCTGAAATGATAGACCTTGCGGTCAGTCTTCATCTGGCCCCTGGAAACAGTCTGGTCCCCAGAGCAGATGCAAATCACAGTGTGCTAAAAGGGCAGGACCACCACTGTCAGCAGAGGCATCTTTGGTTGGCATCTTTACAGTATTATCCAGCTCAGCTTTAAGCTTACATGGTTTAAATTTATCCATTGATGAAAGGTTTGGATATAAAGTTTGACACAGAGTTTTCTCACGTGTTTTGTGTTGGTAGATAGGGAGCAGGCAACAGTTGTTACTCAATCAGTTTATTTGCAGGGATGAAAAAATGAGATGAAAAACAAGAAAATCAGACACGGAGAGAGATTCTAATGTTCTAATTAGTCCTTTCAACTGGTGTTGGTATTTTATTTTATGGAGAAAGCCCATTTCATTCTGGGTCAGCTCCAAAAGAGATTTCCTTTCATCTGTTTGTGGACTGTGGTGCTCAGGTACCCATCTGGCCTGTGTCGGGCAGGGGGGTGTCGATGCTGAGCCAAAGGACAGGCAGCTCCTTCTCAGAGCTTACTCGCTCTTTGCTTTTCCCTGCCTGTAGCCAACCTGCTTGTCTAAGGTGAACGCTTAACTTTCCCAAACAGCCTGGTCTGGGGCTTTTTATAAAACTGCTAAATGAGGGAAAGGAGGACGGAGAATTCAGTTTTGCTTGCGTGGTGGTTTGGCGTGAAAAACTTTCTCACCTGCCATTCATCAGAAATAGTCACCAGCTGCTCCCAGGCTAACGTTACAGTGTCAATGGGAGGTCTTTAGCATGAGAGAGAGAAAAAGGTCTTTGCCAAGATGTTAAAAAAATCGAGTACAGTGAAACTGGAAACTTCCCTTGATAGTGAGCACATTATCTAAGCATCTTATTACAAATTACTGAGAGCCCTTTTAGCAAATTTTTTGTGTCTTAAGGGGATTTAACTAATTAGGCACAAAGTCTTATGCTGGGGATTTATTCAATCATATTTTTTCACTTAAGGTATGGCAAGTCATCTGTTTTTTTCATGTTCTGGTGGTCATTTGTGGACGAGGGAGATTTAGCTGGGAGGAACCCAGCTGCAGTCACTAATAGTGTTCAGCAGCGCTGACTACCCATGCGTGCTGTGCACCACCTCCCATTGGAGTCAGCTGAAGGACCTGCCTTCTTGCCCAGTGTGTAGTTCTGGCCTCGCTGCTTGGGTTGACATTGTCACATCGCATCGGCACAGCTACTGGACCAGATTTTGAGTATACTAAAGGCAGCAAGGTTGGGTCACCAGTGCTGATGTTCTTCCCCTCGTTTGGAGAATGGGAGCCCCCCACCTGCCTGATGGTGTGGACTCGGTGGTCCTGAAATGCTCCGACTTAGAGTGTAGAAGAAGCAACAACTCAAGGACCTTGATGGGCAACTGGGAGATGCCTTTTCAAAATGGCCTGAAGTATCTCGGATAAGGATCTTCCCTCTGTCTGGTGCTTAGGTACTTGAAGTGGGCAGTGTGGGTAGCTCCTTTTGGAGTTGGATGGATATGCCTTTGTAGAACACATCGCCTCTCTTACCAGTGCTAAAACACGTGCATAGGGACAATGACCTGCCTTGAACTTCTGCACAGAGTCCACAAGTGCCCTTAGACCATGTAGTGACCTATGAAAGGTCACTAAGAGTAGGAGACCTGTCGTCTGTTGATTTTAATTACAAATTCTAAATGTATAGAGCTCTGTGGGTAGATTGGAAACCACTTTTAATCTGACAGTTCCTGCTGTTTTCATTGAGACCTCAGTGATCTCACAAGAATTTCCACAGCAACCAGTAGTAAAGTCACTGAGATCTTTGTATTTAAAGTAGGATCACACAGCAGGAGAGCACAAAGAATATACTAGAGAGTGCTGTGTGCCTTCAGCCTCTTGGACCTGCAGTGGGGTGGGAGAAGCAGCTTTGAAGACTCATATCCAAAATCACAAAGATTAATCTGACCTTTCTCATGCATCTGTCTCTAAAAATCCACACCATGTTCTGAGTTGCAGAAATGCAGGACTATATTTGATGTTTGAAATTGTTGCTCATTAGGATTTGTTACCATCAGGTGTTACTTAGCTTATAAAGGCTCTTTGAGAAGCATTTGTTTTTAAAGAGTCAAAAACATGTTCCTCTACTTTCATTTCAGGGTTAGCTAATTCAATAGTTCAAAATAATTTTAAAAACTATTAATGGTCAAATCCTCAAGTTATTCTAGACTCATGTGAGGTGAAATTTGCTCTTGTTTTTTGATGAAGCACGGACTCCTCCATTATGTAGGGATCTTTGGAAGTCTGCCTTTGGTTTCCTGCTTAGTGGTTAACTCAAAAACCCAACTGTGTCCATCCAAGCGTTGTCTCGCACCCGCGCAGCAAAACTTCATCCTCTCTCCTGTGACAGGCGGCAGATTTCCAGAGACCTTCACTTCATCTAAGGCAGAGGGAGAACGGGGTGGCGTGTTCATTTAACCCAGTTTTGGTTAATTTAATTCAGAAAGCCAAGCTGTAAAAGTACTAAAATCTCACTACTCTTGACTTTTACTGAACACGTGGCATGATATCTCAAACAACCAGAATCATCTGGCACCAACTGTGTTTGACTTACTGTCGTCCTAAAAGGTCTATAGGAAAAATCAATATCTGTTTTGTTTCACGGTAGAAGATCTCAGCATTTTGCAGCCTAACATATATTTTAGTGGTTTCATTGCACCACTAAAGGTCAAGTACCATATCTGTGCCTGTGATTTCCTGTCCTGCTTTAAAGCACATCCAGGGCCTGTAACTCTTTAAGCTCTTTAAGGGCACAGTCGTGTTACACTGAAACAACTGGAGGTATTTTTTGGTGGCCAAAAGGGAAATGTAAAAAAAAAAAAAAATTGTGAGTATTTTTGGAGCTTTTCTTCAACTTTTTCTCATTCTCCCCTGTAATATTTAGCAGTGTTTCTATATACTATGTGCTTAATTGTAAGCTTATGGCTAAGGCCATACTATAGCTTATGGAGTCAAGGACTCGGATAGCATTCAGATCTCAATCTGAATGGTAGCTGATTGTCTTTGTATCAGATGTTTCTTGATGTTACAGTGCTTTTAAAGGAATTTCAGATCTTGCATATTTTCTTCGTGTGGTTTCCTGACTCAATTTATATTCCGTTGTGCAAGCCGTATTGTAGCTCTGGTTTGTACTATTTGTGTTTTCCACCACTTCTATTTGTCTGTTGCCTGATATGTTATATTTTCTTATTAGGAACTTCCCTGGTGAAATATTTGACATCACAATAGCCCGTGCAGCTAATTCCAGTCAAATTTATAAAAATCAGATAAACCCCACACTTGTTTACTCACCACTTTTGCATTTTATTGGCATTTCTGGTTCTGCCTGCTTTCATTCTTTATTTGCTGCGATGAAGGTTTTACGCTTGCTGATTTATTTGGTGTAGAGTACCATTATACGTAGGAAAGGTATGATATAAATCAATCAATAATAATAATAAATAAAGGGAAGTTAACATTGCACTTTATGATTTTCTAAGCATCAAAACCCAAAGTCTCTGTTGACTGTCAGACATTAAATAAAGCACTACACAAACACACCGTCACACGCCTCTTCTTACTTACTTGATGCAATTAAACTCCAGGCTTAAGGGTGGCCTCACAGAGTTTATGACATGTCTTTTGTTGTCCTATCTTTTACTTTTTAACTGTATCTTGTAAATCAATTTCTATTATAATTCTCATTAAAGAGTATTTTGTTCAATAAAGTTTATGGGATGGCAGTATCAGATAACAGTACCCGGTTCCCCTTAGCTTGTTTGTCTGAGCCGTGTAGGACATGCCTGTTTCATAAATTGCTCTCTTTGGTTGATGATGCATCTATAGCTGCTTGCAGGAAACTGTCCTTTTTGTTGAGAAGCTTGTAATTCTTAAGGTGATCCCTGAACCTTATTTAATGCTGCAAAACACTACAGGAAAGGGGGTTGAACTTTAATGTCTGCAAGGGGGAAAATAATAACTTTCCCCATCTTTTCTGTAAGTGACTTGGGCTATGTGATGAATGCAGAACCTTCACTCACAAGGTTTTCCTGATATTATACACTTGTAGCAAATAAGGTTAGAACCTTTAAAATATAGCATTTAGTAATGTACTGGAAATAGCTTCTTCTCAATTCCTTTAAAGGTCACTGCATTTGCTTTTCAGTCGTAATTTTAGTTCAGGCCTCTACAGAGTAGAACTGGGAGCACGCTTGGCAATGTTCTCTCAATTTCCTCAAGACTGAAAATAAAATGGCATGGGACGTTCTTATATAGTGAACAAGTGTGTATTTCATGTGCGTTTGTATGTACACATACAGAAAAATTTTCAAGTTAGGGAGTAGGTTATGAGACCAAATAATCAGGCATAGACACAAAACATAAAGAAATAATCAGTTTACTGTCTGCTGTTGCCCACAAATCTTTCATAGCATGACCTTCCCTTCCACCGTTCCACCACCCAGAGCTCACGGATCTCCAGTGTCCCCAGTCAAAGAACAGGCCAGTTACTGACTGTCTAATTGCATTTTGCTTAATAGTATGGCCCTGCTATGAAAAAAAAGATGTGTGTTTCTTTAATGATTTGGTTAGGGCATCTAAAATGAGGAAAGTCATTGAAGAGTAATGAGTCGCTTTTGAGATATGTTTTTCCTCTCACGCTTAGGAAATACCCCATGGCTAGGAGAGCAGTGTGTTTTGTAGTTGGCCTGAATTTGCCAGTAAAGCAAAGAATTTATTAAGAATTGAAGTTTACCCATTAAGGACAGGTGTGAAATACTTGGGTAAGGTACTACATGTTAGAATAGGGTTAGAAGATGGATTTTAGGAGTATCTATGCGGGGTGGATGGGCTGGGGGAAATTGTGTTTCCCCTGAAGTGATGCAGATGAGAAGCAGCAAAGATGAGGTTGTGCGGGAAGACTTTTGATTCTTTTTTTTTTTTTTTTGGCTATGGAAAAGTCACATAGGCTCAGATCCAATGAATATTGAGGCTCCAGACTTCTAATTTGAGTGCACAGATTAGGAGCCATAGTAGCTGTCTGGAAAGGGGCCGCGATGCCAGAGGTCATTGTTTCAATACCTAAGTTTAACAGATTCCTCTGAGCAGATGCCGTGACCCTAAGTTCATGTGCCTTTGCTCTCAGCATGGGGAATGGTTGGCAGCTGAGAAGAGGAGGTAATTTTTTTTGCTGAAATAGGTCCTGAGCCATAATATTTTTTACACATGAACTTATATTTTAAGGCTCACCCTAGGCTTATAAAACAAATGCTTTTTTTAAAGCACATAAATCAAGTTGGATGCCAGCTGGATTTTCCCAGGAGAATATTCATATTCAGTGACTGAAAGGATTTATTCTCTGTTTACATTTATGAGATTTGGCAATGGTTAATGGAAGTAGAAAAGTCAGCTATCTTCCCTTATAGCAGGTAACCATATCTCTTTGTCTGATCAAGATTTACAAACATCTTCCCAGTTGATTTATTCATGTTAACATTACTACTGGTCTATTTTGAAACTCAGAAGAATGATGCCAATTTTCATTTTTGTAAATGAAGGGAGAGAATTGGTTTTGTCAGCTACCAGCTAATAATTTTCCAAATAGTATGTTTGGGGGGTTTCACTGGACCGTTTGGAAGATTTTTGGCCTGTTTTATATTAACTGAAGGACTCAGAGCTGCATTTTCTGAAGTGACCACTGAGAATACCTGATTGTTTAGGTGTCCAGCTAAGACATCTGGTTTTCAGCTCTTGGGTGCTCAGTATGTGGAAATCTACCCTCTTTGGGGTGTCTCTGCTTGACCTCCAAATTGAAATAGTCTCATTGTTAGTTATCCTTTCCACCAAATCCTTTCTCTCCTTGGACACTCTTTGCTCTGAGAGCACCTGTGCTTCTAGGTGGTGCTGCACCCCCTGCAGCAGGGTGCTTGCTGTAGCTGAGGTCTTGGATGTGGTCCTTTCACTAATGTGGATGGTAAGAGACTGGATCAAGTTGCATTTTTCAGACCCACTTGATCCTAGCAAGGTGGTAGGTGACTGTCTGCGTGAGCTGATGGACAAACCATACCTGAATGTCGTGGAGAGAAAGCTGCGTTCTGAAAGCTGTGGCATCCTGTAAAAGGCTTCTATTTTTCTCGTGCTTATGGTGGTCCAGGAAGATGGTAATTTCCAATCATTTCAGATCAATGTCAGATCCTCAGAGATTTTGTGGAATAATACACTCTCTCATTGATGTGGAAACATATGTTTTTGTGGACCAGCTGCAGTGTATTGAAGGAGGCCCTGTAGACCACAAGTGGTCCAGGACCACACTGGAAGAGATCATGGATTAAGTCTGTTATGCTTTCCTGACTGGTTTACTCTTTGAATCTCTGTCTTGGTTTATGTGCTCTGCATTCAAACTTAACTTATGAATATACCTGATTAATTACCTCAGTGCATTTGCTGGGCAAGGCATTCCACAAATATGCTAAAGCTACAATTATCACTTTAAAAAGGCCCTAAACCATCAGTCCTGTCCTTCTAAATAACACTCTGTGCCACAGCCAGAGCACAAGCCGCTTTGGAGATTGAAATGCCATCATTTATTCTCCTTTGCATCTATAAAGGCCTTTCGACCTGAACACAAATTTCTCTGCCAGCTTCTTGAGTGGAGGAGCTACCCCTGCTTACCATCCCTCATGGTGCAGAGTGCTCTCGGCCTCCCAGCACAGAGGGGCTGTAGAATATATTATTCCATTAACACTTGTCTGTGTTCTGTTCTCTGCATATTAAAGCAACCGAGGAGATCAATTATCTTCGGCTGGGGATACCAGGCCTTATTATGTCTTTTTTTAATGTTTATCCAGAGCGCTATGAACTTTGGTTCTCCAAAGGCAGCAATCAACAAAGATAAATTGAGTGGCAGAAAGCAGCTACTTAACTAACGGCTCGCTCTACTCAGCGCAGGGCTCTGAATTCAGCAGAGGTGAGGCTCTAAAATCAAAGCTAAAGGAGGGGCTGGGAGGCAAAACCCAGCCAGTTGAGATCACAGAGAAAGAGACGTTAATGGCAAAGATCACACACAACAAAACTAAACAAAATGAAGCAGCTAAAGACAGTGATTATATAGATCTGAGCAGACTGTTGACTATGTGGAATTGCAATTATCTCTCGGGCCCCTGGGACCTTGCTCAGGGAATCATTACTACGAAACTAAGAAGATTGTTCTCAGGTGCAGAACATATTGATTTTGCTGTTCTTCAGCATCCTGCAAAGCAACTGACCATGTCATTTAAGCGTTCGTTAACCAAACACATCAATAAACATAAAACTTTCAAAAAAGTAAAAATCACCTCATAAATAATTATAAAGGAGTGAATTATTACCTAGGAGCAAGTGTAATTGATGTCATTATAAATAAACCACAAAATATATCCTGTCCCAAGCTTAAAAATGTATGAAGGCATCCATCTACCTTGTTAAAAAATGATAGTTTATCTTGCCGGGAGGACAGCTTTCATAGCTGCCTGATTGGAAGAGGTGTGTGCAGAGAAGAGATTGCATTGTAAATATTTTTTATTTGCTTTATTTCCCCCCCCCCCTTTTTTTTTAATGTGAATTCAAAGCTTACAAAGAGAGAGGGACAGATAACATTCGTTACAGCCAAGCCATGGGGAGGGCAAGAAGAGTTTTTCTGTGTGGTTCACATCAGCCCTGACCTGCAGTGCTCCAACTATTGTAATCCTTGACCTTTGAAGAGCAGCTGTCAGTAACAACAGGCTTTTTCCCCCCTAGTTTTTTTTTTACCTCTGACCCAAGGACTGCCAGGGACAAGCAAATTCGTTTTGAATGTGTGATGTGAGGTAATCAGTAATGGCAAAGCGCTCACGTCCTCTGTTCTCCAGTATTGCCTATTCACCCATAACTGCAATTAACACTAGCAAGATATTAATGCAGGAGGAAATGAGACCCTTGGCTCTCTGTTGACCGATGTACCCCCATACTTCTTAATCAGGGGTCCCTTCTCCAAATAGTAAGACAGACAAACCCACTGGGTAGGTCAAAGGGGTGAAGAATGAAGGCTTCAGATTTGCACTGACTGGTAAGTGAAAGGGACAGATGAATCCATTTGGTAATGGTGGTCTTTTACTGCGTATTGTTTCATACATGAAAGAAAACTGTTGAATACTTTCTTTGTGTGTGTGCTCATTTAAATAAGCACAAATCTGGTGCTCACCACTCCCAGAGATGTCAGTCAAAGACTGTTGCTTGGATGTGAGATAGGGCTCACGGGCGCCTTTGAAGGACAGCTTTTCATAAACTTGGAAACTTCTGCAAGTTGTAACCCAAACTGTGTGGGGGACTCTCTCCATCCCCCTTCCCCTGGATCCTGCATGGATCCGTACAGCAGCGTGCCCTCCGGGGCTACTGGATTTGGGGATGCTGCATTTGAATTCTACGTAAACTGGGGATGTGACTTCATATTGTGGGATTTCATGAAATGTATTATTTCTTTCTCTATTAGAGTGGGCTGATGTATCAGAAATCAGTGTTTTCTGCTTTAAAAGTGTCAGTGAAGAATCTGAAGGAAAACGAATTTTGTTTTAAATTTGAGTATGTCCAGTGATATGTTTCTTCTTAGGTCAGATTAGTGCTAGTTTGTGGCTCTACTTGAACCCTTGCACATCCTGAGAGATTTCGGAGTCAAAAGGCACTGTTGGTTGTTTTGACTTCCCGGCAGTTGTTGCTTTGGGTTATTCACATTTCCCTTCTCTCCTGTATTGCAACCCCCTGGATTCTGTGGGGGTCTCTTTTTGCAGCTGTATTTTCACAGAGAGTCTTGAGACTCTTGTTCACATAATAAAATCTGAGTTTTCTCTGAGAAGATATTCTGATTTTTTTCATCCCGGATCAGGAGTAAAGCCCATGTCAAAACATCTGACTTTCTCACGGGGATTTCAGCAGTCTCTGCTTCCAAAGGCCTTCCATAAATTCGGAGTCCAGTTTTGCCGTCAGTTTTGGGTAAGCTTAGGAGCACATGGGCACTGCCTTGGAGAGGTGAGAGTATGAAAAAACAGAAATGGAGGCAGGGTGAGGGACTGATACAAAAAGTTCCATGAAAATGTTCCCCTGGTAATTCCATGGGACTTCTTATAGATCAGTCTGGGCAAAGCGGTGTACTCGAAGAGGTCAGGGCAATGTCTGTCATGCAGCTTGTTAGTTTTATTTCCTTCTCTTACCCAGACTCTGTTTATAACTTTATTCATATAAGAACTTCTTCAAGCGTTTTGCAGAGCATCCGGGTTGCTTTAATTTTGAGGAAAGAAATTCCGCAATTATGTTTGTGCAGGAGATGATTATTGGCAAAGAAAGAATGGATATTGTGAGCAAAGGAGGAAGGAAGATGGTGGAGGAATGTAGAAAGGGAATAGGGAAAGAGAAATAAATACAAAATGGACAGAGGGCAAGACTAGGGGAAGTTGGTGAGCTGCTTACTAAAAAGACACCCTATTTTCTATAATGGAAGAAAGGGAAATTGCAGGTTAGCATCACCGAGTTATCCTGCCTGTGCGCTTCTGCCTTGATTGTTTCCATGTCTGACACTAGGTTCCCAGCTAATGCTGACCACTTCGTCTAGTGACACTTCTGGGGAGCTACTGAGTTAAAAAAAAAAAAACCCACCAAAAACCAAACACAAAAAGCGAAACCAACCAACCAAAAACCCAATAATACCAATAATAATATTAGTCCTCTTGGAGATATACCAGACCTGGTGGATCATCTGCTTATCTTAGACACAGAAGTTTTTCTCTGGAGGGTTTTTTTCTGTCTGCGTAGAATGTTCTGAGAGTGCAGATTACCAGCTTGGCTTGCCTTATTTTTAGACAGCTAATTTTTAGTGTCTAGAGTCAAACCTCCTCTAAGTCATATTCTTTGCATAGAGGTCACAACCATGACAAGCTTTAAGTTTTCACTGCATGGCACCATATAGCTTAATTAATGGAGTTGGCTGATGCAAGGTCTCGGGGGTCTCACTCCTACTGGATTTGCATTATTGTAACAGTAATAATTTAAGTGTATTTGCAATCTACAAAAGAGGAGGAGGGGATGGAGCACAGCTGTCAAAAAGTAAATTTGGTTCATTAAAAAAAAAAAAGTGATCTGATCATTTAACTGATTTATCAGTTGACATGAAACAAGAGACAGTGCAAGATTGCAGCGAACTTAAAGCAGGAAAAAGGGTGAGTTCTGGCATAACCAGCACTGCAGAGGAGCGAGTAGAGAACTGAATACTTTCATATTGCAAGGCTGAAGTTAAGCAGTAGATTACTCCATTGGAAAAACAGGGAGTTGACTTGGATCTGCAAAGCTTCAGTTTTGAATTTGGTGCTTTTTCCTTTGCTTTTCTAGACTGTCCAGCACTCCCTCCAGCTCCCACAACATTTCCTGGCACTGTCTCCATAACCCTGGTCGGAGGAGCTTATCTAAAGCTCTCCATTGGGGAATGGAAATAGAACATATAGTGCAAGTTCCTTGGCTCATCATCCACTCTGACAACAACCACAGCAACAACAAGAAGCTGGACTTATTTTTACTACTTGGCAGTGGAACAGCTTTGGGAAGAAAACATTTCTGAAATTACGTTTTCATTAAAATTTGAGAAAACATTCGAGGGGGAGCACAAGGAGGTATATTTAATGGTACATTAAGAGACCTATTTTCAGTTAAGCAGAGATATGCTTGGGAATAATATTTTTCCCTGGACAAATCCACAATGCAACAAACTGAACCTGCAATTGAATTCCATATCCACAAAATTCATTAGCAAATCAGGCCAACAAAGAGGGGAAGGCAGTCTTTGAAATATGAACCAGCATAAGTCTTCATATCAACTATCAAATCTGCTAAATAAGTCATCATTTTTTACCTTCTAGTCAGGCAGAAATCTTTTATATCAATTTGTATCTTTTCTATAATAATGGGAGGTTCTGTATTAAGGAGTGATACCGTACTGACTCACAAGTTAGGTATTTTTGACGGGCTAATTGTCTAGATGATAAGAATAGTTCCCACACTTTGGAATAATAAGAAGAAAAAGGAGCAAATTAACATTTATTAAGTGCATTTGAAAAATAATTGTTATTCATTGCTTCTTGCAGTTAACACTGTATTAATTATCTCTGCCTAGTTCATTTGCTCAGTTGCACCTAATGAAGACAGCAGCTTCTGGAAACAAAAACTACGCTTGTTGAGAAGATTAAAATTATAGGAGGAAGTCTGAAATTCATTCATTTAATTCTGCTGCCTGAACTTGTTCTAAAAAGACTTTGTTAAGCAGCAGGATGAAATGCTTCTTTTACTCCAGATTTGCAGGGCTTTAAATGAGAGCGGACTCTGATAACGTAGTTTTTTTGGATTTCTTTTATGTGGTGGAACATCTCGGTTCTGCACAACCCGAAAGTTGGCTGGTTTCCACATTCCTAACGATGACGTGCAGGAAGGAGTTCAGCGCGTTGGCTGTTGATTTGTCAATAACTTAATTCTCCATGACAACCTCCCCAGAGGAGTGAGAAAAGTCAATAGCACAAAGTTCACATCACCTTGGATAGCTGATGGGAGGCAAAACACAATAAAGAAGATAGAGGCCATAAACTGTGATAGGCAGTGATTAACCCATCAAACTGGAGAAATATAAAGAATCATTAAAATGACAAAATACGATGAGTCATTTGGTGCTGATCTAATTAAATAATATTCCAATGTAAATCAGTGAGTTATAATCTGAGAGCCGGGGAAAAAAGGCATTTGGCCTAACTAGTGATTTCTGAAAAATCCCTATAATTATGATCCTCTACTTGACATCTTTGTCATCTACCTGTACCTCGTTTCTGTGAATTTGGTTCTGGTGGGACAAGCTTGATCCAAAGCCAGGCAGAGGCAGTGGAAAGGTTCTGACTAATTTCAGTAAGCTTTTTGGCACAGCTGGAAATTGATTGGCAATCAATTTAGTAGAATGGAAGTTTTTTCCAACTGGGGAGGAAGATTATTTTTTACCCTGAGTATGTGGTTAAGTCTCATGATCATTTCAAAGTTCTTTATTTCTAATGGCATTGGTGATGGCTGTTGTAAGAATATGGACGTTCAGGTTTGGCTTTGGAAGAAGTTGAGATGAGAAGAGCGATACGGATTTCAAATCTTATTTTACCCAGGGCTCTCAAATTCCCTTCCTTAACAGGAAAATCAGGGACGGTTTGGTTTTGCCAGGACTTTGTTAGTAGTAATTTGGTTTCGTAACATCAAAACGGACTGGGTTGGTTCAGATTTAAGTTCCATTCTGTGTGCATGCTCCAAGTCTGAGGATGAAAGTTCTTGGGCATTTTCTAACTCTTTTGTTGATTTTTGCTAAAAATTAGTACTTGTGAGCTCATTTCTTTGGAAGAAGTTGAAAAGACGTGGACGTCTCGTTTCCACTTCGTATTTGAACGTTGTTACTCTTGCGGGCTTAACGTTTTCCATCCCTGGTACTGCCTGACCGGTATCAACTCTAGTGCATGGGGCCGCCGTAGCTGCTCCCGGTGAGTTTTGCAGCTGATGAACAATAGGATGGAAACAGATTCTTCTGCTTCACGCAGAGAGCCGGCACTTCTGATTCTACTGGTTTCCTCATCTGTCTCTAGGCCAGTTATTAGGTAGCCATGAGATGGGATCAAGAAGACTGATGACCAGCTCTTAAGGATGTTTTTTACAATGTCCTGCTTTAATGCAGTTGGCCATATTGTTCACAGTGTGTGGTATGGTTTCACATGAGTTTGTGTCACTATGTTGTTCTCACCAATTTATTATTCATCTGCCACAGCTAAAATATTTATAGGCTGTAAGGTCTGTTTCTTCCCAAGCACCTGTAGTGCTTATGCCCAGCAGTAACTTGGGCATCTGTCACAGCAGGCATATTTTGTGCTTTTGGCTGCTGTTCCACCATCGATGACCCAAAAGGCTCCCTGAGTGACCTAATTATGAAACAATGCTGACCAATAGCACATTTACATAGCTCCGTTAACGGCATTATTTTTAGCGTAACTCTTTCACTTACTGTCCCTCTGATCAATTAACCATGGCAGCCTCGGCTGTAATGAATGTTGGGTCCCCATCAAATAAACCTCTCTTATCCATTAGTAATTATTGGCCATGGCCTTCATCAAAAAGAGTGAGCTGAAAGTAAATGTTCAGATGGTATTATTTGACTAATGTACCACTTGAATCTGACCTCTTCTTCGTTGTGCAGTGTAGGCTGATAAGGAGTCTTTTGGAGACTTTGCTCCTTTCTAGTGAAACATAATCTCTTTCATTAAAGTCTGAGTTATTTAATCACATCCTTTTCAATGAAGCCAGCTTTTCCTGCAGTCCGGGGAAAGACAGCCATTGTCATGGGCTTCTTCAATCCCTCCAAACCCTCGTCCTCTTTCTTCTCGGTTCAGTTTCCATACAAAGTGCTTGCGGTTTTATTTTTGTTATTTTCAAGCTAGTTTTTAGTTCAGTAAAGCTGCCCTTCACTGTACCTTCCTTACATCTGTCAGCTATTGTCACTCTTCCTTCTGCCTTTCTGGTGATGCCCAGTTTCAGTCCTGATAAGGCAGGTGGGAGTTTTGCAGGCAGTTGAGGGAAATCACAAAAGTTCTGTTGTTCCATGGATGAACGTGGCTTAAGGCCTCCTCCCTTCACAGACACAAAGTCCACAAAGTCTCTCGCTGCACTTCTCTCTCTGTATAACAATTTTTATTTTAGAGTTAGGATTGTAGGTGTTTGCTGGGGGTTTAGGTTTTGCTTCTACATTGTGCGTAATGGAACCGGTTTGCAATTAAAAAACTGAGAAGGTCCAAATAGCTGCAAATGGTCCCAAGCTTTACTTGGTATTACACATATTTATCATTTCTAAATTCCTCTTTTTCTTCAGAGTAGTCTGTTTTCACTGAAAGCATCTCACTTCCAGCTGCAAATTTCTCCATCTCCCCACTTCTGGTTATTTTCCTCTAGGTATGGCTGGTTTCTACTTTTCAGTGATACTGGGAAACACCTTGAATGTTTTCCAGACTGTGACCATTTTACATCAGCTGGAAATCAGTTGAACTCATGGCAAATGATTCTACTATTTGATATTGGGAGGCAGAGCTTACTGTTCAGGAGTTTGTCTCCCCTGATTATTGCTCCTATAGAGAGCCCCTCAGATCTCTCACGCTACCTTTTGTCCTGCGGATTACACACACACACAAAGACTTCAGCCTCTTTGTTGAGTCTCCCCTCCTTGAGAGCCCTACTGCTTGTTGCTTATTTGGGGATATATCCCGTTTTGCCTCCAGTGTAAGGGGAAAGGCAAAACTGGAGTGTGATCAAAGGCTCAAGCTTGCACAAGAACTTCGGCTGTGGTTCAGCAAAGCTCTTAAAGGTGGGCTGAACTTTAAAATGAACTACAAGTAGGACAGTTTCCCATGCATCAAATCAGATGTGGGTTTTAGGGCCATTGCTAAATGAAGACCTGAAACCTTATGACTTTGCGTAGTGAGGGGTGAATGATTGTATGTGCAGCATACCTCTGCCTTTGGTGCCAATCAAGTCATACTGGAAAAGAGCTCCACAAAAGAGGGCCTTACTGTGAGCCTGAAATCGATTCCCAACCTGAAAATTGCAATGACCAGCATCAGAACTCTCTGGTTTTCTTCCTTTTCCCCACTGGCTGGTCAATGGTAAGACTAAAGGCTTGTTAGATACCTGAAACTGGTAAAAATTTGTAGCAGACGTCTCGTACAGCAGGGCTGCCTGTGCTGTTGTGGTATCTAATTCCAACCGAGACAATTTTCTTCTCGGTAATGGAGAGGAGTTGAGAAGCAGTGATTTAGGGCTGGTGGGAGGGACAGATGCAGGAGAGTAGCAGTTCTGGCTCTAACACCGCGCAGCCTGTTGTGTAAGATTAATGACTGTGGACTACTCTCTATTTTTCTCTCTCTACAACTGTGAGCAATCGCCTCCAAAATCAGCCTGCTGCTGGCTAGCCAGCAAATAGATAATAAGATCCCTGTGTGTTAAATATGCACAGCTGCACGTCTGACATTGCTGATCCATCTGCACTCCCAAATACCATGTGCCAGCTGCCGTGCTGGGGTGAATGAGGAAGGGATCCATTAAAGAAAGAAAGTCTGGAGCGTAATCTCGGCTCTCTCCCTCTCACCATCACTGTGCTCTGTCCCTCTGGGTTCCTGGACTCTCTGCCCTCCCCATCCTTCTTTTGGCTATGGAGGTATGAAAGCAGCAGACACTTTTACTTTACCATTTTAAAAGTGAGCTGGGTTGCCAGGTGGGTTTTCCCCTGGTGCTAATTAGCTGTAGTGCTAATTTTCACCTCCCCAAGGTGGTGATTCAGAGGAGCTTGGCCAGTCAAGTGAGTCACGGTGCTTTGCTACATCCCTCTTTTATCGCCTGAGACTTTCATTCAGTAAGAAAACTGAACAGCCTTTTCCTTGACTTCTTTCTGCCTCTGTCTGTTGCTCTCTGTCCTCTGCCCCTCCGAAGTAGCTTCATTTCTGGCACTCTCTTTGTCAGCTGGGGGAGAAGAAAACCAGCATATTCCTGACAGTGTGCGCCGACTGGGACTCTGATAGCAGCTCGGTGGAGGAAGGACATCAGCTCTAGCCAAGACTTTCAAAACCAGGAGCATTTAGCATTGCTCTTGGGTCATTTTGGGCTGTTCTTGCTCTATGCTTTTTTGAAGATCAAGCCTCCTTGATGTTAGTGCCAAGGTAGAGATAAGTTGTGCCTTTCTGTGGCTCCGTCGCCTTCCTCTTGCTCCCCAGGGCTGCAAATCTTGGCCATCAAGGGAGGGGGAGAGCAAAGCGGGGAAGGAAGGTGCCAAAATTTGTATGGAAGCCTCTGACTGCACTAAGGAACGTTTTGTGGTGCTTATGGGCCTTGTGCCACGCTAAACACTGCTCTGCGGTGGCTGTTTCTGTGTGAACTAGCTGACATCTGGCCATGCTGGACGGCAAGAACACCCTCATGTTCTTCATCCAGAAGGCTACGTAGAAGACAGGTTCCCAGCAAAGTGCCCTTCAGGATCCTTGCTGGAGGAGGGAACAGGGCATGGAATAAAACACATTGTTATCTGTCTACAGGGGCCCTTTATTTGGCCTTATCCTTAATCTTTTACTCGCAGGCAAAGCTGTGTACCGTGCTTGTAAATGAGGAATGTCATCACTGTTCTACTGACAGATGTATAAATCCTTTAAACCATGATTTTATCATGTAAACTTTCTTGCCACTGGCATCCTGTCAGTACTCTAGTGGGAGGGCTTTCTTCCCCAGGTGTAACTGTGCAAACATTATGGTTATGGCACAAAGTCCAACTTGGTTAGATTCTGTCACATAAATATACATCGGGCTAAATCAAACACAGCTTGCGTCCTCTTGGAAAAGCCCATTCACAAGCAGTTGTTTCGGATCCATAAGATAACCCAGTGTGTAAAGATAGCCAGTTCCTCTAAAGCTTTGTTCCTGGGAAAATGTGCAACTGAAGATCAGTAATTAACTAAAGCTAATAGGTGACTGATGCCCTTGGATTTTATATGCCTGGATTTCCAACACTTCACCTTTTTTTTTTTTTCCCCCCACGTCTTTGTTTTTGTGGTGAGAAACAGTTCTGTAAGTGAAGGAATACCCATAATGTGGGAGGGAGCCCTTCCAAAACAGCGTGTTACAGACAGTCACTGTCTGGGAAAAAAGGAAATGATAATACTTTGGAACATAATGACATTTTGTATATAAAATAAGGGAATTGGCAAAAGTATCATACAAGTGCACATGCTTTGCTTTATTGCTAAGTGAATGTGGGAATGAATCCCCTCTTCCCAGTCACTCCTATGTTTTAAAGTGCAAAAGCATTAGCGATGTGTAAACCTCAGCTGGTACAGAAAAGTTTAGCAGAATAAGCTAAAATGGATGTAAACAATTGCTGGGGAAATTAAGTTTCTCACAGTCTTTTGGAGAATTGGGTTTGCTATGGCTACGTACAGGATACTGCCCAAAAATACAAAAAACAAACACAATACCCCATTCGTGCCTGAAATATTCTGGCATTTGTGGTGAGCAAGACATTTGTGTTCCCCTGATAATAAAGACAGCCAAATAATGTATCAAATATACTTGCAAGGATGTATCATCATTGTTAACATTTTTCTTCATGCTTTTCAATTTATTTTGTTAGATAAGTGTACTGGGCCTGTTCCTGATCTCAGCCAGATTTTAAATGGGCACGAGTATATATCGGCTCCTGATTATTATCTCTGTGAGTGAGAATGGAGCCAAGGCAGTATCTAGAAGTGAGTCTGAATCAAACTTTGACATCTACGTGATTTATTCTAAATTTTTTTTAAAGTCTGTTTGGAAAAACCGCTCCCTCTTTCTGAGCAGATGCTCAGACCCTGGATACAAATGAATTCGAACGTACATTTCTAAAGGAGACCTGAGGAAGCAAAAGGTGTCTCAAACCCTGACACATATATAAGCATTAATATGCCAATAAATTACATTTGACAATTGCATACGTGTAGAGTCATCCCATCTCACTTTTTGCAGTTACCAGGTGTGCCAAAACCCCAGGTACCTCTGCAATGGGAATAGAAAGGGGGTCTCAACAAGAATAAATCATCATTATGGAAAAAGCCATGATTCTTCATTGATGTGAAGGCAGTTTAAGATGGTTTTGGTTTCTGAAGTGGGTGCTGTGGTGAACTGCCCAAAGTCAGGCAGACCTGTGACCTTTTCTGAGGTGTTTTGAACCCCTGCTGTGCCTGGTTCCCACCATATCTTCACAGTGCCTAGCAACTCAGATTTAAGAGCCTACCTTAGATAGGAATGTTTGGCTTCTGCTTGCACACAACAGCGGGAGACGCAGTTTAGAGTGAAAACCATCATTATTATAATTTTATGTATCACGTTTTGTCATCTATCTATATACACAAGGTACTGAAAAGCGTGTACATAAATTAAGTTGTTGAACACAAATGGGGCTAAGCAGATATCTAGTGGGTTATCTGACAGGCATAACTCAGGGCTGATTTATGCCTGCAGTCATTATAATGGAATGTACAGTTGTTTTGGAGGCCAGAAAAGTGGGAAAGTTTCTTTTTGAGTTCAGTCAAATTTAGGCTAAGCCCCCTCTAAGTAGCGTGTTTCTTCTGCATTCCCAATGGAAAAGGCTTGACTTCCCTCTCCTTTATCAAAATTTCCATTAAGATAAAGATGACGAGGGTATAAGGTATGATGCCTTTAGTGCTGAGGAAAATGGAAGCACTGGAAACAGGAGAATACCTTTCAGAGTTATGAAACCATAAAATGTTTGCAGAAAGCCAGAGAACATATGAAAGTAGTCTGGTCTGGGGGGTTTGTTAAAAAAATTGAGACTCGGCCAAGATTCATTCAAACATTTACAGGGTGAACAAGGCAACTTGCAAAAGCAAAAGTGGAATTATCTGCCAGGAATTTTTGTTTGTCTGTGGTACTTGTTCTCCTAAGACTTTCAGATACGTTCTGAAATCCAAATAGTAAATGTATCTGCGTCCCTCGCAAACCCAGAAGCCAGATCACAATCCAGATTTCACTACAGCTCTAAATATCTCCCCTTTTGGCAGATTTGCTCCTCTTTTCTAGGCCCGTTACTTGCTGAAATCAAGGACCAGGCTGTGTTCTTGCTTCAGTCTATGTAGATATAAAGTAATATCTTTTGACACGGTGAAATTACACTGGGATAAATGAAATTTGAATCTGGGCCTTAGAAGCAGCGCGTTCTGGAAAGCCATGAGAAAGGTTAAATATACATGTTGATGTGCCAATATACCACAGGAAAAGCTGTTATTCTTGATATATTTCTATAGGGCCTGAAATTCTCATCAAAGTTCTTGTCCGGTTTTATAGGCTTGTGAAGGCAGATCATAAAAGTTTCAAATTAGTGGGACACCTCAGAGGTAGTTGGCTGCCTATTTGAAACATATTTTAGAGGTGTGTCCCATCATTGGTAATGACAAAATCAGCTCCCTGTGTCTTGGTACATAAAAGGAAACCTATGCATCACAGTGAAAACCGCTTTAGGCTTTTTTCACCTTTGTGTTTATGCATTTATAAAGATTTTTTCATACGTACCAAGCTCATTCCCTCTATATGTTTACAGTGTTGAAAAAAAAAAAGAAAGGAAGAAAGAAGGCAGCCACTAAAATTAGCAAGCTGATGAAATAGTGTAAATCCTGCCTGCTGTCTGCTTTTGGGAGAAACTCTACTTTTGAGTCTTCTCTAATGAATGATGACATGTTGCATTCAAGGAACAAATGTGACTTTTCCTGCTGGCCAACACTCTCTCACTCTTCTCTTTCTAACAGCTCACTAAGGAGGAAAACAGTCTTAAACAAATTGCAAAGCCCTAGCTCTTTTTTTAGAAATGCTGTAACTGCATAACGTTGTGGTCATGAATTAAAAAACTAAATAATGTCTGGAGCTGAACAGTGGAGTCGGGTCCCTCTTTGCAATGGTGGCAACAGTTGAGCATCCCTGGAGCTGCTGCTGTACAGGGAGGGAGACTGCAAAACCAGGAGTAACAGAGACATTTTTAGCCTTTGAGATTAATCCTGGTAATCATCTGAAATGAAATAAAGATCTGCAGGTGGAATGGTTTGGATGAAATGGAGAAGGTCTTGCTGAGTGTGCATGCAGGGCAGGGGTTGGGGCAAGATTTTAGGCCTGTCTGAGTCTGCTTGCAGCATTGATCACGGAGTTTCAGTATCTTCTCCCCACTCCTCTCCCTTTGCCTTTGGTGATGGAGGCAGCTGTGCAGGGCTTGGAGAAGGGTCTTCTGCTCGATTTGCCGAGTTGGGGTACAGAGCAGAAGTGGTGTCCTTCTGCCATCCCCTCCTTCCATCCTGCTTTCCCCCAGGGATCTGTGCAGACTTGCAGCAGTGTCTTCACGTACTGCTAGGAAGTGCTTTTGCGTATTTGGTTTTAATGGGAGACAGAGTCTCTGGGACTCCACACTTTCTCTAAAATGCCAAAGTTCTCACTGCTTCTAAAGTGGGAATGCAAAAATAAAAATAGACATATTTTAATTATGAAGTGGGGTGGGAGTGGGAAGGAAGAAATAAAAAGCAATCCAACAAAGCCAAGATTTAGGGTGACATCACTTTCTATATAATTGCAATGCCAGCAGACACTCAATAAACATATCAGCATTGTTAAAATGATTTATGACCTGAATAGTTGAATATAAAATATTATCAATAGATGTGTCATCATTGATCTTTCCTGGGGCTAGCAGCTGAAGGATGGAAGAGGGAGATGATTTTAACAAACAATCCTTGACAGGAATCCAAAGGAAACAATGTGCAGGGACAGACAGCTGACAAATTCAGTATGGGGCCATTAAAACATGTGATGAATTTGCTGGGAAAGTATATATTTGTGGAAGAGGTGAGCTCATATCTACCATAAATTTGTCAGCCGTGACACAGTGTTCTCAGGCCTGGCATGAATAATGCCTAGCTATTTACAGGCTTTGTCTGGCAAAAGCTCTATCAGTCACTCCAGGGTTATTTACAAAGAAAAGTGTCTATCAGTTACAAGGACATGACTTTGCCACTAAAAGATAACAAAAGAGGAAGTCAGCCAGTGGCCTCTCCGTGCAAGATGCATCTTCTCCCGAGAAGCTCTGGGCTGGAATGAATCAGATGGACTGCAGTAGGACCTCCTGGCAGAGTGCCTGGCATAGGCTGCAACAGTACATTTATCCACACTGATTAGATTAGAATTATTAATAGGGGTCTATGGAGTGGAGCAAAGGGTCATTTAGAGTTTAATTCTGTTCTCAGATAACTTCATTTCAGCTGATGGGATTGTTATTGTAGGGGTTTTATATGTTTATAGGAAACAATATACTCAATAATGAAGTCATGCATCCTTCTGCAAGATTAGGAGAGCTATTGTGTAGCTGGAGTGATGTCTTCACAATTGTGTTAATTAAGTAATAGTGATTTGACTTTGTCTCCTCATAAAATGCACTTAAGAAAGTGACTAAAAGCTGCTGAGAAAGTGTTCCCTCAATAGAAATATATAGCAAAACAAGCAAGAAATGAAAGCAGCCTTGGATTGAGTGAACAGAATTGCTGACGCGATGCTTTTCCTTAAGAAAGACAACGACTTGGCCTGGAGTTTCAGCTTCCTGCTATGTTAATATAAATGTGTATCAATTTAGTATTGAGTACACTGGGATCTTTTTGCCTTGTCCTCAGTCCCGAGAAAAGTGCAAGGCAAGATTATAGACTGGTATATTTATGGCTTGTTTACATTTCTCAGTCGTTTTTTTCAAGCTTCAGACCATGAAGTTTGAGATCACGTTCAGCTTCTTCAAACTGGGTGCTCAAAGTTAGACACTGAAATGTGCATTTGGGACAATATGGCCTGGCATGGAAAGAAAATAGATAGCGCTGGTAGAAATTTTCGGAGCTGGATTTGCAAGTGTTCACAAGCGGTACCAATTAAAGTACTTTCTGAAGGAAATCCGTGAGTCAAGCTCGTATCAAATGCTACACACCAAAAAATGTTGACCCGTGTTCTTTTCTGAACTGCTGTTGTCCAGATTCCACAGAGTGTGTCACGCTGATCCTAATGACACACTTGTGGTTTTGTCACTAGGTATGTTATCTTCAAGGGCTTAGAGTGTGGTGATAAAATTTTTCTGAGAAGTTTAATTTTGCCTGTTTTTCAGTGGCGGGGAGCCAGCTTCTTACATGGTATAAATTGGACTCTTTCCATTCACTTCAGTGGAACCATAGTAACATACACCATTTGAAATCAAATTAAGCAGTAAGCATGGAATGTGAAAAAGCAGCATATTAATGCTTCAGGATAGGATTTCAGCTGCAAGTGAAGGAAGTCTCTCGTTCATGACCCCAAAATGTGACCACAGAATAAATAATAGATCCCGACAATGAAAAACACTTCCTTATCCCTCTAAAGGTAGTATTCTCTGTTAAAAAGAAAGGTAATCATCTCTTAGTCTCTCAGGCAGAAGGGTGCAGCTAGAAGTTCATCAAGCAGATGCTTAATGGGATGGTAATTAATGAGGATGAAGAAAGTTACAGCATTTCCAAAATGGCCACAAGCTTGTGCCATAAAGGCTTTTTAAAACACAGGTGTTTATCTCATAGGCTTTGTGAGCGTGTGTGACAACCCCATTGGTGTGATAAACTGTAAGTGCTCCAAAGGAGCTATCATGGTCAATTGTGTCATTGATATGTTGGCTCCGAGTGATTTACTGTGCGTGGTATATAAAATAACTCACAGGAGTTGCTATGGACTTTTGATCAAATCTATACTGAGAGAACCCTGGGAAAGCAGCTCAACCTATTGCTCTAAAGCCAGTCGAGGTAGAGCAGGTTTTGTTACCAACATGCTTAAACCAGGGAAGCAGTATGTTGCCATATTTTTAAGTGGATGTGAAATATATTCGGAGATTGCTTGAATACTTTTATCCATTTTCTCCTTAAGTTTATTGTGTCACTGAGAAAGCAAAAGCAAATGTTAAAAGACATACAGTTCATAATCTGACAGCCAAGAAAAGGGGATGGAAAATGAAGCAGGTACACCTGCCACCATGATGTTCCTCCTTTTTGTCTTGATCCATAAAAAAGTGCACTGGTTCAAGAAAGAAAGATGCAGTTATTAAAGCCTAACTGTACTTGGAGGGGATCTTGTTCTGCGTGGGTCTGGTGTTCGTTTTCGCCAGGAGATGAGTGCTCTGAGAGTTCGGGACCTTTTCTTGTGAGGACTTGCGCCATCCAGTCGCTCTGGGAGTGAAAAGGCTGGAGATCTGGTTTGGCTCTCTCCCGAGTCTGCTGGGAGTGTTTTGACAACTCTGGTATCCATTTGAATTTCAGCCACTCTATCTATGTGTCCAAGGATTTATGCCTTTTCCTGGCGGTGTGTCCCATGACTTCAGGAATTTGCCAGCCAGCGTAAAAGATTATTTAATGAAAATCTCTCTCAGAATTCGGTTTCCACCATAGGGTCCCTACCTCCAGCCCAGTTGATTCCCATTGACTGTAGCAGGACTCAGAGGGAATAGCACTTTGAAGAGCCAGCTTTAACAAACAATTCAAAGCCCATAAAGATAAACAACAAATAATCTTCCTTCAATGAACTTTCTGCCACATTTTCAGAAAGGTGTGATCCTACATATTGTCTTGGTAGGAAAATCTTCTTGTGCCAGTCTGGAAACTTTGCGTATGCCTCATTTTTATTGGACTTGTATCCAGCCAGCTGTTCCATTGAGTTTCTTAATTTTCTTTTGAGGACCTTGTTGGCTGTGGGTTTTTTTACATTTTATCTAGGCTTTTGTATTTATGAAGGTAATGGTAATACAGTGACAGACTTGAGGGCTCTGAGTTGGAATTTCAGGGTGCCTCAACTCCTTTGGAAACGTTTCTGCCAGGCTGCAGATCACAAGGCACTTCCGTGCAGCCCAGGGTCTTCATTCCTGCATTGCTGGTAGGAAACTAAGCTACTTGGGAAGAGAGACAAAATCTCACCCACCCAGCCTGGTGCTGTGTCCATGGGTGCTGTATGAAGGCTTACAAGCACCTGATAGACATCTTGAGAGACATCAGCAGGGGAGAGATCAATGTGGGCTGGCCAGCTTTGCCTCTCACCCACACTAGCCATGGCCATAGAGAGCTCATGGGCCTGTTTGGGCAGCTCAGCTGGCAGGAGGGGGACACGGGGGGTGGCAGTGGGTGGTGTAGGGGACAGGTCTGCCCTGAGGATGGAGGCCTGGGCCAAACTGTCCCACTGGCAGCTCACATGGCAAGGCTTGCATTTTGAAACCTGCTTGGCTGTTGCGGTTTTCTTTTTTTTTTTTTTTGACTAAATATAATTTGACTGTAAAAAATACAAACCCTTAAAAGCTCCAAAGTGGCCAGAAGGATTCATTCCTCTAACAAGTAACTTTAAAAACATGTCTTCAATTGAGTCCATGTGTCCGCTTTCAGACAATTTCTACTGGAAATGCCTTCACAAGTAGAGGCATTGCTGTAAATAATCAGATTTCAAACACTGCAACTCCTAGTCATTTTGAATATAGTCCTGGAGTTGGAATAACAAACATAAAACTGACCGCCCTAATACAGCAAAAGGAACTGTAAAGCCATCAGCAAAATCCAAACCAGGAAATGCTGCCAACTTAAGGCAAAGTAAACTGAGAGCAATAAATCAAACTGAAACACATATTTTATTGTGGACGAAACAATACAGGGCCTGATGTTTCCACAGGCAAGGCACAAATATCCTTTTACTATCAAAACCAAAAGCTTTTAAAGCTTCAAAAGGAGCTGCAGGCGAAGGAGCAAATAACAAATGACAGGCAGAGCTGGTCTGACAGGGCTTTGCGGGTTGTGTTATGGAGGTCTTAGAAGACTCACAGATGTCAACCTGCCCTCCAAGCATCACTGCTGACCATGTCATCCCCAGCTGCTAACACTTGTGGCAGTTTTGGGCAGGTGACTGAAGCAGTTGAACAAGTTTCCTCCTCTCAGCTGGGCCGCTGCGAGCCTCCATGTGCACGTTGGTAGCCCACCTCTATTGTAAGGCAAAACATATCAGCCTGTATTTCTTTGGCTGAAGATGCTAAAATCAACCTTCTGATAAAGATTTAAGCCAATTTGAGCTTGCAGGTGGGGACTGCTGGCAGGGACAGCTCAGCTGAGAGGAGGTAACTCCTAGAGGTCTTCTGGCTTGGCGGCAGTTAATGGTGAGCTGGTGCCCAGGCTGTGGCTGGGAGCCCTCATTCTGCAGCCTCCCTCCACGTGCAACTGAACCCAGTGGGTGATGTTGGATTTTGCTTTTAAGCCTAATTTTGCTTTATAGTTCAGTGTGTGAATTCCTCCGAAACCTTACATGTGGAGCAAATACCCCTTGACTGCTGCAGAACCTGAGCTTTCCCAACCAAAGGCTGGCGACATTTTGGAAATGGTAAAAAAAGCTCCTAGCGGCTTATCCTCTTCTGTGCGGAGGAGAATCACGGAGGGCATTGCAGAGCCTTACGGTCACATCTGAGCAGCCTGGGCACTTTGTCATCCTTTCAAAGCCTACTTTAGAGTGGTTCACGTCGGTGCTCCGAGTCTTACCCCTTCCTTTTGCCACCCCAGTGCATCCTCATGCTGGAGCTGGGAGGGCGACTGCAGCCGGCGGAGGCCTGTGGCCACCCTTCCTGTGCCTCGTCTCTGTAGGGCTCGTCCGCAGACTGCTGTGGGTGACATTTGGCCCACACAGGAAGATAAGAATTAAGACTGAAAGGAACTTCCTAAGTCATCAAGTCCTGTCCCCTGCTGTTGAAGGCAACCACATCATATGATGTCTTTCAAACACTTATCTGGTTCCATCTTGAAACCATTTAGGTTTCTTGCCCTCACTACTCCTACTGAGAGGCTGTCTTTCTTCTCATGGTTATAAACCTTCTTCTAATTTCCAGCCTAAATATGTCCAGGGTAGTTTATGGTGTATTTAATGGATACTGAGAAAATAAATTAGTCATCAACTTGCTTTTATTTATGTGCATCAAGCTTTTGATACACATGTCTAAGGCCCCTCTGCTGCCGTATGTATTTTGTGCTCGTGGGAAGAGGTCTGGGTGAGGGGGAAGGGGGCCAGCCCTGCTGGGGACCCGCTGTGCACCCCGCTTTGGGGACGAGAGGTGACCTGGGCAGGCAAGGGGAAACAGGGAGCAAAAGGGAGCGAGCGGAGAAGTAGGGCGAGGAATGGGAAAGGAGAAGACAGCTGAGCCAGGGCAAGGGTCATGGACAAGGTGTTAGAGGCAACGAGGCCTGATAATGAGCAGCAGAATGTGGGGAGAATGGCACTTTTAAGAAAAATAAATAGTGATGCACTAGCCGACAGATGGAAAAAGATATAAGGTATAAAGTGGAGGATTTTGGAGGAGTTTAGAGCAGGGAAAAAATAAACCAATTCAGAGATGAGCAACAAAACTTTTTCAAGCGTGGGGATGTCCTGCTTGTTGGGGCAGATTCCAGCTCTGCTACACAAGCTGGCTGGAGCTAAGCTCTTCTCCCAGCTGCAGGTCTTAAGAAAGAGAAGTGCGGGCTTAGTCTTAAAAAAAAATAAATCTGTGGAGAGGCAAAACTGTGTTTTCTGAGAATATTTTAATACAATTTCTGTGGAGGGTGGGAACTTGAAGAGGGAATGAATGGTACAGAGTTGTTAGTTGGTGTGTGCTGGTACTGAGCAAAGCTTCTTGCTCCACTGGTCTGTGAGAAGTTGTCATCATTACTACAGCAAATGTGAATACTAAAGGAGAAGCCACCCCATCATCAAAACTTACTTTAAATAGCAAAAGACAATTCCTAATGAAGCGGGTAATTCTAAGAAAGGATGGGGCTTTTCCGCCTCCCCAGTTCTAGCACCCTGTGCAATCGTTATGTGTATAAAAGATGCATGGATGAAGAGAGAAAAACATGGCTCAACAGGCGTAGGCATAGGCAATAACACGGACCTTTGTACTGAGCTCACTTTAAAACCCCTGCAAAGAGCAGTATTTACTCACAGTTCACGCCAAGCGTTATATTCCAAGTTAGTAGAAAGCCATATCTGGTGGAGGGGAGAAGTAGCTGTAAGATAACGTGATCCTGCTTTGTAATGCTGTGTTAGTAGCCATTAAGGAGCCGGTCGTTTTGCAATTACTCCATGTAGAACCAAGGCTTGCTTCAGGGCCCCACACTCCTGCAGCCCCAGACTGGGTGGGACTGGAGACAGCGCAGGAGGTACAGACATCGGCCACCTCTGAGCCTCCAAAGTCCCTTGCAACCTAGGTGATTCTGTTTAAGTGCATGGGTGGCTTGGAGAAGTCCTAGGGACAAGACAGGTGCCTCTGCACAGCATGTGCGCGGGGGCTTTGTGGAGGCAAATTCCCTGTGCTTATTCTGCACGTGGTGCTGGCATGACGTGAAGTGGTGGGAATGCAGCCAGTGACCAGAGCGAGGATGGCTCTGGATTTGAACTTGCTGGTATTTATTATAAACAATGCATGGGAATGGAATTTCAGTGGTCAGTAGGAGATCGGATGGTGAGAACACTGGCTCTCCTGTCAGTTCTCCTCCTTTCCTTAACCTTACAGAATCACCTAGGTTGGAAGGGACTTTTTAAGATCATCCAGTCCAACCAATTAAAAAAAAAAAAAACCCCAAACAAAAAAAACCCCCACAAACACACACACCTTATAGCTCCTTATGTCTTTCACATGAGACTGGTGTTTGTGAGTCCAATCCCAATCTGCAAATTCCCCGGAATTCATTCAGGAGCATTAATCTTGCATTTCTGTGGGATTTTTAGAGGACTGCGGGTTGTTCCTCTATTGTTTTTACTCTCCAGATGTACACATACGAAATTGATGTTTTCTGTCCCTAGAACAAGAGACACAGTTTCCATCAAGCCAATTAATGAATGGGAGGCGATGTTCAGTGTGTATTCCAGGGGCTGCTGTCTGAGCGGTGAGCTGGGGGCATTGCCTGCGTCTTAGTACAAGTCATCAGGTGGCAAATTCACCAAGGAGTCTGCCAGCTGTTTAACTTCATTACAGTTTATCATTATGTCTGCCTCCTTTTTTTTATTTCTACATTTAATCACCTAATATCATTTTTATCGGCTTGTCAGGGTGTGGGAGAGAGTGGGGGGGGAATTCGTTTCACTTCTTCATAGTACACGTCTATTTTGGTAAAATATTATGGCAAGTTTATGTCTGTCCTACTTTGAAAAATAAGATTCCAGTGAACTAATTAAGCCTGTGAGTACCAAAACATCTAATTAGTATTAACTCTTAGCTGTAAAATCATGATAGGTGTCTTCGCTACAAGATACGTTTCTGTATTGTTTAAAATGCATAATGAACTAATGACTGGTACCCAGGCGGTTGTTTAAAGACGGCGCCTTCCCAGCTCAAAACAGTCACTTGCTTTTGATTGAAGTGTCTTTTTGTCAGCATGACAAGATCTGTCACATACTATCAGGGAGCTGATCACCAGTTCCAAAGGTACCTTCATCTGCGGTTTGATGAGGCATCGAGCCAAGCCGCTCTTCATGCCTTACAGCTTGGGCACCAAAAAGGGAGACGACTTCCCCGTGTGCCATGTGTGCATTCTGGATGTGGAAATGTGCTGCGATTTCAGTGGAGAGCTAACAGTTGGTTAACTTGTACAAGATTTTAAGAGAGCAATTAATAGCGAGGTTGGAAATTGAAATTCTAGCTATTTAACATTTGCCGTATATGCCATGCCTGGTTTTAGATGCTGTACTCGCAGTGGAGGAACATTCTTGCACGGACATCAGTCTAGAAATAGCTGTTGTTAAAAAAAAAATTTAAATCCTGTAGGCTTCCAAGGTATCCTTGCCTTCAGATATACGGTAACGTTATGAATTTAGGCTGAGGCTGAGCATGCAGTGGTGTTCATTTTTTGCTTCAGAAAATGGCTAGCTGGGCACGTACCAAGGTGATACTAAACAGTCATCACATCTCCTTGTTCAAGAAACTACTTCGCAACAGTGATACAAGTTTCACTAGAGATTACCATTTGCAAATAGACCACATAAATCACACTTTCCCCATCTCTTCCTCTGCCAGCTCTTCTGTTTAGTGGCTGCGTTCAGAAAATTACCTCTATCCCAGAAGGTCAGGGCAAGTGCTACCAGCGGTGAGATCCCCTTCGATGGCATCTCCAGTCCGGGTCCCCGGGGGACTGGAGCTCCACTGATTGTTCTCCAAATTACCACGTTTCTCTAACAGGCCTTAGTGTCTCAAAAAGTCACTCTATTCCTGACCTTCTCAGATCTCTTGGCTGGCAGTTTTCCACAATGCCATCAAACTGGATGCTGTAACCTTTTGAAAAATGTTGTTAACGTAGGTTAAAATCACGGATGCATTTTAGGTTTGATTTCTCTTTTAGAAATCCAAAATTACGCCGCATGTTGGAAAGGCCTGGTTTGGCTCAGAGCCATTCTGATAGATGTCATATTGCTAAACAAGATGGGCTTAGAAATATGCCTAGATGTTTCCTTTTTTATTTCAAACAAATACAAGCAGTAGATTAACATTTGGCTGACCCTGGCAGCAATTGCTAAATGTAATGTTTAGAGCAATCTAACACTCTAATCTCTGCGGTCCTCCACAGCGGAACGTTGTTTTCAAACAGCTTTCCAAGTTGTACAGACCATGGGCATTTCTACAACAGGAGCCTGACCTACTGACCGACAGATCGACGGCATCCAAATGACGCAGCCAGACAACGTTATGGGTCTTTTTTTCTCAACCCGCTTGTGCGGGCAGCAGCAAGGTGTTCCTGTAGCTGGCCATTTCCTTGCAAGTAGTTGATTAAAAATCCTACTTTTGGATCATTTATAAAGTTTGTGGGATATACCGCCCAGGAAAGCTTTCAGTGAACAGGGAAGCCCACGCCAAAAAGCGTGTAAGCAAGCGATAGAGTCAAATCACGTGAGAGAAAATTAAATTTTCATGTCTCGTAAATGAAATATACATTAGGGACTCTCTCCAGCGACCTCCAGATTCTGTAATTTTTGGATCGGAGCTAAAGACCTAAATCATGTAGCCACAGCGGCCTGTAACACGTATATGGCGGGTATTGCCTTGCTACGGGCCTGCAATGGTAAACAAATGGAACTAGTTTTGGAGAACTGCTATTGACAGTAAAATTCTAATTTTGCTCCAGCTCCCAGAACAGATGTACCTCAGAGTCCATAGACTGCAATACTTAACTGCAGCTACTCAGCTGTGACCTTCAGCCTCAGGCTCACTGCAATAAAATTTTCATGCAACCATATGGAAGAATATTTTAATAGAGATTTACTGTCAGTAACTGTCCCAAAGGAGCAAATAAGGAAGCTGTAACATATTGCGTACAGTAAATCAAGGGGACTTCAATGGAAAAACGAAACCTCCCTGAGGCAAGCATCTTTAAAATTACAGGCAACACTTTGTACAAATATGTGTACAAAGGACTAGATATGCACTCAGTTAAGCAACTCAAAATGGTTTTGATTTGAAGATATATTTATTAGAATTTATTTATTGTATTTTGTAAGCGCTAATGGGGGAGGGGGGTCATCTCGCTGGGCTCACCAGCAACTGCTCTGCAAGTTTGGCTTCATCAGACGTGAGGCAAAAGCGGAGAGAGGGAGAGAGTGGGAGCACCACGTCGATGAGTTCACGTGGCAAGTTGCATCTCCCAACAAACACCACTGCAACAGTGCTCTCTTAGCCTCTCTGACTGTACTGGAAGATTTTACTTAAGAGAAATTGACCTTTGCAATTGCCGGTCGCTTCCTGGAACCTGGTGGAACCGTCAGGGAATGAAGGGAAAATTCCTGCTGGAGTGCTCAGTGGGAAGCAGGAAACAAATGCTGTAGCTTTGGAAGCAGTTCAGAGTTGTTCCCCCATTGATGGTCATGTGGTAGACCAAATCTGAGAAGCACAAATGGGCAGAGGTCTGCCCATTTGGAGGTGTTTAGGGACTTAAGAATACATCTCTTAGGGCTTCATTCTCTTCACCTTTTTCTTTGGCAGTCCCTTTTCAGGAACTTCTGCAACTGGATAAAGGCAAATGGGAATCTGAGTTTCCCCGCTCCTCTCACACTCCACACATACTCCATTCATTCCTCTAATGAAGCTAATAACATGACAAGGCAATAAATCAGGAATAAGTAGATTAAATGCTCCTGGAGGTAAGACCGAGTTATCCTTTATAATATTCAGTACTAAGTGTCATGTAAAGAACAGCCTACCTGAAAGCATACAGGTGTGTATTGAACACATTGAATCACGAAGTATGTGGTGAGAGAATGTCATAGCAAAGCCTGGGGAGACAAGTAGCCTGGATACAGATCTGCCTTTCTGAAAGAAAAGTGGAGGAGCGCTGTCAAGCCACAATGAGACAATCGTCGAATATGATTAACACGGTGTGAGGATTTCCCTGGGTAGGGGCAGCAATGGGAGTTGCCATGAAAACCAGGTAACGCAAATGTACATATGCAAATTCATAGGGGCTTACGTTACAAGCAATCAAAAAGCATCTTTTATGTGGTCCCTTGGCTTCAATGCTGTGGTGAACTCTGGTTGCGGGGAGGCGACCTCAGCTGTCAACGGCAAAAATAGCAGAGGGTCCCTGGCTTCTGGTGGCTGTTGCCTACAGCTCCTGGTTCCCTCTCCACAGTTTCTGGATGTGCATAGAATCATAGAATTGTTTTGGGTGGAAAAGATTTTCAAGATCATCAAGTCCAGCCCCTCACCTAACACTGCCAAGTTACCACTAAACCATATCCCTCGGCACCACTTCTACATGTCTTTTAAATACCTTCAGGGATGGTGACTCAGTCCCTTCTCTGTGCAGCCTGTTCCAATGCTTGACAACCCTTTAGGTGAAGAAATTTTTCCTAATATCCAATCTAAACCTCCCCTGGTGCATGGATGAATGAGATCCCAGTTTGCCTAAATTCTAGCTCCAAAACCTCATACCCCAAACTCTCACGCACAAATTTTGGAGAGACATGGGTGCAAATCTTAGTTTGAATTGGCTTTTCTTCGAGACCCTCCATTTTGACTAATTGCATGGTCCAAAGTGGCCACTGGAAAGTAAGAAGCACTTTAAGACAGTCTTGTAAGTCTGGACTCTGAAAACATTGCTATTCCGAGCCTTGTGTGGTGACTTTGGAGGCTGCTGTTCTATCAGCGACCTAGTTCCAGCAGAACTTTATGATTTCCAACAGCTATTTCAAAGGAAGGACAGGTTTTAACTTTAGAACATCTCATGCCTACTTTGGATAGCAATTAGAGATGTTAAAAAACATCATTTTTGCAAGAAATATTTTTAAATGCCGGTTTTCAGGCATCTCTTTCCTTGTACTTTGCCAGTCATTCGTTTCTGTACTCTAAAATAGGATGGGAAATGGTGGGAGGCAGTTCTGTGACCCCTCCTTTGCTCCTCGCATGTCTCATCTTATCTGTAGGAAGCCCTCGCTTTCCCTGAGCGCTGCCGTTTCACTGAATTCCGCTGCAAAACATCAGCGATGGGTGTGTTGGAAAAGGCAGGCAGAAAGTAGCTTTTAGTGACTGAAAGTTGTGTCTCCCCCAGACAAAGATCTCTGCGTATTTATTGGTTTTGTTTTGATTCTTTCGTTGTTGTTGTTCAGGGGTTTGGTTTTTTTTTTTTGGTACTAGCCCTCGTACCGGATTCAGACTAACCTAAGGAATCTATGGGGCATTTTTCCCTTCTGCTTCTGTGTTCCTGTTTCCATCTCGAAATGCTCGGTTCAAACGGTGCCCAAACAAGATGATTATAAAAGTTTTGTTTTGCTGATCTGCTGTTGACAGAGGCTTTTGAGGAGAGACAAATCACTGACAGGCTCTGAGCATCACTGAGATTGTCTCTTCTTAGCTCAGTACCATTTAATCACCTGCAGGCATCCCAATTACCATAAGCAGAATTACTATCCCAATTAAGCAGCAGTCCTTGCCACTTGGTGTCATTAGGCTTAATTTGGTTCCTTGGGAAGTGTCCTGATTAAGTTGATTACCTGATTAAGTGGGTGTACTCTATATGATGGGCCTGATGCATCAGTGCTTTATGCCAGTTCTGCTTGTTGATTAAAGTGCTATTATGGCAGTGTAGAAATAGAGCAATGCCAAGGTGAATCTGGCCCCTTGCTTTTAGCAATCGTTGTCCAAGCTTGCAAAACGCTTTGTATTTTTAGCAGGAAGTCACTGGACACAAATCACCCCTGGGATTAATTCTCCAGTTGCAGAGGAAATGAAATTGGGGTGAAACTGGACAGCTGTTTTTCTTCTAAGAACAAAAAAGTGAAATCGACTGTCTGCAAGGGGGGGGGGGGCTGATGTGGTGAAACTGAGCTTGAGAAATGCAAGATAGGACCATTTAGAATTTAAAGAGGGGAAAATAAAAATGTAGCAGCTCAGATTGCTACTGTTTTGCTTTTGTTTTCCACACTGGAAAATACTCCCATTTCAGGCAGCCCATTTCAACCATGAGATGGAAAAGTGCTGTCTGAGAATACAGTCACAATTACATTTTTAACCTCTTTTTATGCCTGTGTTTCTTGGCGATCTCTGAGTCTAACATCAGAATATTAGGAGCCGTATTGATTCACTGGTTGACATCATCAAAAGCAGTGATACAGCAAGAGAGGTTAATTAGGCACCATGAAGAAAAAAAAAAAAGGTTATTTCTGGCCCAGCCAGAAGTAAGAGGGAACAAAAGAAAAACTGGTAAAGCAAAGTCTGGGAAGACTTTTATTTTTTATTTCTATTTCAGGACTAAAAAATGCAGGATACTTTTTAGGTGTTGCATCTTTCGATGTAATTGTAACACAACAATGACAATACTCTTTGAGTGTTAACTCCATGCCTAGAAAAGACCTGTAATAGCATTAATCTCACCTGCCTTTGGGCACATTTGTTGTAGAAGTCTATATAGGGATGTCACGTCTAGACTTCTGGCGTGGCCAAGGAAGCAACAGAGAAACTTCTGGGGTCAATCCGACCTGCTATAGGTGCCTGATTTAGGATGAGGTCAATGTATAGCAAGTCTCTTCGGCTCACCTAGAGGTCGGTATCCGTGGGGTAGGCACCCAGCCTTGGCAAGGTGGGTCAGACCCTTGCTCTTCCCTGAGGTTACGCTACTGGACCACAGACGTGCCCACGGCTTTCAGCAGAACATGTTGAGAAAAGAATCTGCCCATCTGGCGTGAGATGGAAGGGTAATATATCCACTTACTTTTATCTCTTGTCCCTTTCATCCAGAACATATTGCTGCAACTGAAGTTAATACAGCTATTGGCAATGATATGAACATATTCGATTTTTTTCCTCCCATTAGGTTTTCTTGGAGGACAGGAAGCAATTTTGCCTTCTGTCATGCCATTTATCTAAGGATAAAGGGGAGGAGGGATGCAAACCTGCATTAAACTATCTTCGCTAACAGAAATCAGTTGTCCGGCAGTATCTGTTTGATCTGTCCAGCTGATGGAAGAGATACAGCACCGTCTAAGCTGACGCTGTATTTTCCAGGCTGTTAGCCAGCTTTTATTCATCTTATGGTGCAAAAGGGGGTCTGTACAGTCAAAGGGCAGTAAGAGGAAGGCTTGCCCAAAGGACTAATCAGAGCGGCAGCCTAGTTTAGGTGCTTTGAAAGCCTGAATGTGATGGATGTGGTAGCAGTGGATGCTCTCCATGTAAAAGATGCTTAAAATAGCACACAGCTGTTGCAATACCTGTGTCTTTCCTTCTTATCCACCTCTGTCTAAAATCAGTCCTCCCTAAATAGTCCTCAGGCAGGACTATTTAGGGGATGGAGAGGTTTCTGTCTTCATTTATCAGACGATTTCCAGGAAGCCTCCTTGTAGCCAGCATAGTCTAGCTGACTTCTCTGGTTGATCTTATCTGCTCTAGGAAGTGGCTGGATCCAACCAGAACAACCCTTTCCTAGACATTTTCTTTGGCGTTTCTGATAGCTTCTTCAAAGCAGACATTCTAACCCAGACCACATGAAGCGAAAATACTGGTTTGGACCGTAGTATCCAAAAATGCCTTTTGAGGGACATAAACCTGTGAGATAGAGGTGTGTATTGTTAACAGAACAACATTTAAATCTCTTTTTCCTTTGGATAATTAAACTCACCTGAGGGAATGATTCTGAACCTTGTTTATAAGCACTCGTGGGCCAGATTGAAAACTGGTGAAGCCCGATGTGGAGCTGGGCTGATAGACAACGGCTGGAGAATCTGGCCCTTTGTACCGACATCCCCGACGCATGTACGTTCAGCTCTTGTGACCCGAGCACGTGTGGTACGTTATTTCCTCTATCCTCCTAGCCTGGCAAGAAACTGTAGTGCCCTGAAAGGTTGCAGATGTGGCTGTAAAGTTTGCGTGGATACTCGCTCAGCTGCGTGTGGCACAGCTATGTGAGCCTGACTCCCCCTTGGAATCACATAAAGGAGGGGCAGGGCATCCTGTCAGCGAATGCCCCTTTAAAATAAGAAGATAAACACCCACCTCGGTGTAGGGATGCCCAGGGCAGCTGTAATCTGGGCTAGCGGGCCGTATTCTGTAGCCAAAGATGCATATGGGAGTGTTTCTTGCTTGCGTACTCAGCTGCCTTTGGCTGCTCAGCCTGAATGAGCAGGCTCTTGATTTTCAGTGGCATCAGCATCAGTGCAAACCTGCAAGGAGGCTCAGCCTCCCGTGGATTTTGCCACACGTGCCTCAGCTTGGCTTTTTTCTAAATATTAGGCATAAACCATTTATTTATTCTGCCTCTTTTTTTTTTTTTTTCCCCTCGCTATCCCCATTTGTGTCAGCGTGGCATGGCAGGAGCAGGCAGAAGCTGTCCCTTTGGCCCTTCCGAGTGTGTCCGCTCCCCGAGGAATGAGCCATCCATCCCTTGTTCCCTGCCTGTGCCCCGTGTTCCAGGCCTCTTGTGTAGTTTTGACTGGCCAAACAGGCTACGAAGCGTCACTTCTCTCTGACTGGATAAACGTAGCATTTAGGAGCCGGCATCTAGTTTGAATATTCACAGCAAATGGACTTAAAACTTTCGAAGACAGTTCTCCAGTACTTCGTTAGGGATCGCTCCCCCCCCCCCCAAAATACCGTTGCCAGCAAACTTGTTCGCTAGACCACTGACAGGAAGATAACACAGAAAAGGTGAAAACATAATTGAATCCAATTCCTTTAAAACTGGAAGGAAGGAATGAATGAATGTTGCTGTAAAGTATTTGCAGTAAGCTCCCAGATGTCTCTCTTAGACTTTGGATGAACTTGGCTCAGAAGTGTCTTCTCTTTTTTTTTTTTTTTTTTAGATTTTGCTTTTTATTAAGTTTTTGAACAACATTTTACAACCGATAATAAAAAGGAATATTAAATCTCATACAATCTTTCATAGCCGATAAAGAAAAAAGCGTGCCGGATCCTACCGATATATCATGCTCTCCTGGAAAGTGCTGGTACCTTAGAACTGGGAATGGGCCTGACCTCCCCCCCAATCCAGTACTTCCCTGCATTTTGTGGGGTAGGAGTTGCGGGCTTGTAGATGTGTATTTCTACGGCTTTCAGTGAATCAACCAGAATCGTCTGTGCTCTGTCATATGTTTATAAGATGGGATAAATCATCAGGATGTGTCTTAGGAGATTTCCACCATTACAGACCTCAGAAACCTCATGAGAGGAGCTCATCTCCCAGAGTTCTTGTCTTGCTGAGGTCAAAATCTTGTAAGAACACGGCTATTCTAAAGAATTAAATGTGAACCTGATGTTAGCACTGATTTAATCTTGCTCATAAACTTCCAACTCAAGCCAAAACCTCTCTACATGCGGATAGCAGGAATGACAGTTTGATGGATCTGAAACTGTAAGCATTGTGTACAATTGGGATTGCGAAGCAGGATGAGAGATATGTAGAACCTTGGATAGTCCTGTAAGGATATATAAGCCCTTCACGGGCTTGTCAGATGAAGAGCGAATATGGATTTATGTGTTAGGATGAAGGAAAGGGGAACTTTCCTACAAATGAAGGTTAGGAAACGTTTTACGTTTTCCCCAATGAGCTGCATACCTGCATTAGCCAAGAGGATTCAAAATCAGTGTTCTGCAGACCAGGAGCTATAGCCTTCAGAGACCAAAAGTGGTTCTGGGAGATCCCTGTAAAAGAATGAGACCTTCCGCTAATAACGATTTTTAGGGATTTTTTTGTTTGTTTTTTTTTTACAATTAAAGGAAATGAAACCAAAGCCCTAGTTTTATTTCTCCTTGTGGATTTGTCTGTGCTAATTAATGCTGTTAATAGAACTGTGAGCACTCAAGGTCCCAAACATGCGAAAACTTGTACAGCTATTTTACGTGCCTATTGAATCCAGAACTGACAGACAACTGCCTGCAAAGTTAAAGGTACGTGTCTTTGCAAGATTTGGGCACAAGAAGGGATTTGGAATCATGGTCATTTCAAGAGCTCAAACAAAACAAGGGCTGGTGGAAAACGTAAAATTCAAACATGATTCCTGATCAATTGCTATCTCTGTGGCTCTCTAGCTGATCCTTGTACAGGAGAAAATAGTGAGGAATCACAAGTGAATGACAAAATCAATCAGAGGCAGGAAAGAGAAACAACCTCCTTGTTTATGATAAGCATCAGTTCTGTTTCCTCTCCGCTGGCTTCACCCAAATCCTGCTGTAATCAATAATAGCTTTCTCTTGACTTCGGAGCACTTTGGGTGAAAGCCTGTGGCAGCACGTGGCTGGTTGCAGCTGTGACCCACGTTATGGTGTGGTTTTGACTAAAGAGCCTAGCCAGACTGTTTGGGAAATGGTTGGTTTTCTCTCTTTTTCTTTTAAAAGCTCCCCATCACCACCCCACCATGCACAAGCACACCCGATCAGTCGTGACGATGTTGTGACCCAGCTGTGGAAAAAGCAAGGAAAAATGTGATTGGTTTTGGTAGACGCTTGGTTTTCAGTTTCGTATGGAAATGCTGCAGTTTTAAATCACTGCAGAAAAGCGTCTTTTAAAAAGGGGTGGAGAGGTTAAAATGTGAATAAAAATAGAAGCGTTTTGCAAAAGGAAATGCAAACCTTTTTGGGGAAAAAAAATATCAGCTGTATTTCCTTGCTGCATTTTGCTGTATCTCAAAGTATGGGAAGGGGAGTCAGGAAACTGCATAAGGGTTCATCCAGCTGATGTTATATACATACACGTGGAACAAATCTCTTTTAAGTCGCTGGGTAGGCTTGGAGAAAACACATGACTTCTAGGGTGCAGAACCTGGTGGGGCAGGTGTTACGCCTGTGCAGAGAGTAAAGCAGTTGCCAAGACTTGTAAGAATTAAAATTTTGGAGCTTCTTCTAAACGTTTAGGTGAAATAGGAAAGTGGGAAGTTTAGGCTCCTACAGTGTAGGTATCATCTTGTGTGTATAATAACAAATACCTAGGCTGGGTTTTCCAGTAAAGTCCAGGTTTTCTCGGTGCCTGACCTCAATACACATCCCCTTTGAAAGCTCCAGGGGAGGTGGGTGATAACAAGGGTGAAGGCAGGGTTGTATCTGTGACCCTAACGATGCCACACATGTAAAGGTAGCTGTGATATGCTAAAGTATTATACAAAAGGACAAATGGCAGCCGGTGCCTTGGATAGAAGGACACAGTATGAGCTTTGCCCTAGAGGTTTGTAGAGAACCCTGAAAGAATGAATGAGGTGCCACGTGCTTCATGCTGTTTTGGGGTGTGATATATGAGAGGTTGGCTTTAAGCACAGATGCCCCAGTTGTGGTCCCATCCTGTTTGTCATCTGCTGGGACCAGGTAGAAAGCAAACAAGGGGGTTTTCAAAAGGGGCAGAGGACCTAACTCTCTAACTCGGAGTTTTTGTAATTCTTTCTCTAGAACGGGAAGCGCTTCCCCCAAAACTTTTAAAAGTATTTCGTGATAAATTCAAATGCTGCTCGGGCATGGTTAGCCTTTAAATACAACCCTCATGCCAGTTGTTATTTATGTTAGAGCAGGCCATACTGATTAAGAGAGTGATAGTATTAAGAGTAAGAACGGTGACTTGTAAAGAATATTCAGGCTGCGTCACGGAGCTGTTCTTTTCAAACATAAATTTTCATTTGAAAAATACAGTGCTTTCTTTGCAAGGAATCGTAGAGCATTTTAAAAGGCTAATGACGTTATTGGTATGTGATAGATTTTGCAAATGGAAGACAAGGAAGAGAAAACATAATTTCCTCTAAATTTAGGATAAATTCTATTACCTCTGTTATTGTCCCATAGGCCAATGGCACAGCTTTGCTTAAAGCATCTGCTTCCTAGATTGTATGGTACGGTTTGTTCTTTCAAAGCCCTGAATTGTTTCTATGGAGATCAGTGCAAATGCTTTGCTCTTCACTTCTATATAGGGATTATGAGTGAAAAAATCAGAGAGGAATGCGACGTTAGGCATGTACCTACACACTGGGGTACCAGTAGTGTGGAATCCACTGGTGCATCAGCAACTGTGAAAATGTGCTCCATGTTTAGATTCAGGGAGGTGAATGCCATGCCTGTGTTTAGAAAATCTTGGCTGGGGTCTGCAAGTTATTTACTGATTAGGTGTATTTCATCTTGATTCCTGCCTCCTATTTCCTTTTAGTTAAGAGAAAACTCGCAATTAATCACAGCAACATTTTTAGACATCAGTGAGGAGGACTTAGTGGTGCTAGGCCCTTACTGTAAAAAAACTTTTCTTGTGTGCACAGATACTGTAAAAAGTGAGTTAGGATTAGGAAGTGGTGATATTCTCACATTGCTGGGAGGAGGCGGAGGTACACATAGGTTATATGGCATTTCGTCAGGAGCCTCTGGCAGAACTGGTAAGTGAACTCAGACCCTATTTTCTTGTCTGAAGATCTGTAACCCCAGAACAGCTCATCTGCCTTTCTCTCCCTCATTTATTAGCGTGTGGCTGGACCTTGGGGTCCCAATCACCAGTGGTAATTATTCAGCACCATCTTGCAGGACTTGGGTGCTGGAAGTATTAGATCTGTTCTACATAATTTATATAATTTACTCTTGAAAGTCAGAAGGGAAAAGGAACCTCTAAGTTTTGATTAGATACTAAATTCATTATTTCACATTAGAATTGCCTTCACCAGAGGACCAAGGATACTTATTTGATTCAGTAACGAGAGCTCCAAAGGGTACTAATTTAGTAAGACTATTGACTGTTCATTACTCTGATGTTGCTCAAATAGCTGAGAGCATGTGTGGTGTTTAATGTGATCTTAAACATTACTATCTACGGTAAATCAGAAACAGGGCACAAGTGCTATAGCTGCTGTTTAATGATGTATGAAAAAGCTGCCTGGTAAAGTGCACCATTAAGAAAAGCTAAAACCAGTGCTGAACAAAGACCTGATGAAATATTGATACCTTTGCAGCCAGTACCATTTCTTCTTACTTGGAAAGTGACTCAAGTCTGGTTTTCTGAATAATCACGCTTAACATGAGCAAAGCAATGTAGTGCAGATGGGTAGGAGTAAAAAAAAAAACCCAAATTCTCAATAAAGTTAGAAATCATCACTTTCTCTGCAGCAGACTTTCACGTGCTGAGCAGGGAGGATGCTTTCCCTTCCCTTCCCTTCCCTTCCCTTCCCTTCCCTTCCCTTCCC
>JAOXJM010000023.1:18215128-18227181 GCA_026413425.1 Tringa solitaria | reverse complement strand
CCAAATTTCAATTCCTGCTACAAATAAAGCTCAATTTGTGTGTGTGTGTGTATGTGAGAGAGAGAGAGAGAGAGAGATGATTGCTCATTTAAATGACAACTTTATATATGATAATTACAGTCATTAATGAAGACACACTTGCTTTACCATAGATTATGAGGATAAAAGAAGATCGCCCAAGAGTCACGTTCTGGTATAGACTAGAGTCAATAAGAAAATTAGTCCAAATACTATCCGGAAAATTGTTCTTAAATAATGCCCTAGAGGTTAAAGGAACAATGGGTGTAAATGCAATGGAAAAAAATTTTAAAAACACACTAGAGGTCACTGTTGCTACTTGAGCAAAAGCTTTTTCTGCTTCCTTTTAGTTTAAGACACTAAAGATTAAACATTTCAGCAGAAAAAAAAAGTACTTCTGTTTCTATATATTTCAAAGCATGTACAGTTTGATATCCTGAAAAAATAAACAATATATTGATATGGAAGTGATGGTCCTGCTCCAGTTGTGGAAATGGTATGTACTGTACATATGAAGAACTTTGATTCGTAGGACAATACAGTTCTATTTTGTGCAGCATCCTTCATCCAAATGGCATCCCCAAACACTTTATAGCTTGTAGCATTAAATAATATAGCTTTAAATTACAGAGATAAATAATCAGTGGGAGAAGAATTAAATGTTATGGGCAAGGGACAAAAGAAATGTTAGATATCTGAAAGCTGTGCAAAGGCATAAATTGCAAATCAGAGCCAAAGATAAATGAGGAAGCCAAACAATTAAGTCTTGTAATGCAGGAGAAAATACCTCAGTCTTTCCAAATTATTCATGAGCTGGGTATTAAAAGGGAAGCAATCGTTTTATATCATAAATATGGTCCTAGCCTAAATGTATTTATAAATATATATGTGTGTGTGTGTGTAATGTGTGTGTCTGTGTACATATATATATCTGAGGAAGAAATCCCTCTGAATGCCCAAGGGTGTAGACACTCACTATAAATGCAGGAGTAGACCGTGGCACGTGGCATTTGTTACTGTCTTCAGCAATTAAAAAGGGCTGGACTTAGAGGAACATTTTTACTCATTGATATGGAGAATAAAATCATACATTTCATTTAATGGGAATATTATCACCATGGACTTCAAAAGCTGAAGGTGAAATGTTCCTGTAGAATGCGGGTCTCTTCTCTGAGATCTTGGTTACCCCTTGAATGCCATTAAATTTCATCAGACAACCAGTTCCTGTAACAGTTTAAGGCATTAAGCTACCCATGTAAATAATAATAATTAGTGCAAATGAGTGAGAGGGCAGGTAGATAGAATATTTTCAAAGACCATAGTTCTGTGTTCAAGCTCTAATTATCACCTCATCTTTCAGAGGTGCCACCGAATTGCTATGGGTTGAGGGGGTTGCCAAGGAACAGTTGCTGTATCTGATGAGTCCCTTACCTGCTGATGTCTTTGGGATCAGAATTTCCTTCCCCACAGGAACAGTATAAGAGCCTGAGATACCTTTCCAGCTTTCCCTCAGGTAGTCTTTTTCAAACCCTGTGGATTTTACCTCCACAGATCTGCCTCCTGCAAAGAAAGAATTCAAGGATTATTGTCTCATACCTGCAAACTCTATTATTTTTAGTGATACGGTATATCTTTTGCAACTTATCTGTGGTCTTATTGTTGCTTTTGTCTGTGTTCCTGGGATTTTCGGTTATCTGGCAGCCCACTCAGCTGCTACATTGGCTGGCTGCAGGATGTCTCTCCTGTCTGCTGATGGCCTGGCATCACTTGGTTCTAGAGTCTTCAAGCATTGGCAGCTCAGGATTATCCCCAAAATACAACACTGAATTGCAGAACTGAGAAAGTAGCAGCAAGAATTTATATACATGTATTCTGTATGTATACAATATCAGTTTATAGATTTAGTACAAGTCAGGGCCATGTTAAAGCCTCAGGCTGTTCTGCCTATTTTTTCCCAGAGTTGTAATATTATTTTGTTTTGCTGAGCCAGTTTCTTCTTACAGCATTAGGCATGGCCCTGTCTTTTCATGTGACTCCACCCAGACCTGCAATGTGTTATACTTAGACATCTAAAGCATTCCCTGGTACCAAAGCAACTTTATTATTAAAATTGGAAGTTTCTTTGGGTAAGGATATGTTAGCAGCTGCTGAGGAATATTTGACCAACACAGTCTTTTTTCCTGAGTCAGTTTGACTGAGAAATGCTCTTCATTCTAGACAAAGCAATGCTAATGAGCAAAGCTGGGGTAGAAAATGGGGTAAGTCACTCAAAATAGTATGTATGAGCTGGGACATTCAGTCTTGGATGGCCAGTTCGAGGCACCTTAGAGAGATCTCACTATCCAAGCGTTTTGTGAAATCATAGAATCATGGAATGGTTTGTGTTGGAAGGGACCTTAAAGATCGTCTAGTTCCACCCACCCGACACAGGCAGGGACACCTCATTCAACCTGGTCTTGAACACCTCCAGGGATGGGACATCCACAGCTTCTCTGGGCAACCTGTTCCAGTGTTTCACCACCCTCATAGTGATCTCAATCTGCCCTCTTCCTGTTTAAAACCCATCTCCTGTAGCTTCTTGTAGCTGTGAGCTTAAATTGGATGTGGCCTGAGAGCAGGGGAGGGGGGAATAAATAACTTACAAAGACTGGCAAAAAAGTTCAGTTCTCTGCCCCAATTTACCTGTTCACATTGTTTTTGCGTTGGTCTTTTACTGTGTAAAAGGCTGTGTGGTCTTCAGTCCCTTTATTTCGTCTTTACTTGAATAAGCCTCTTCTTATGAAAGCCAGTAAAGAAAAGAGGATCACTAAGGATTACCAAATGTGTTGCAAGAGAAGTTCTTCCTACTTTAGGGTAGAGTGGAGTAAGAAAGGCTCGGTGGAAGGTCCTGCCCTTTCTCTGTAAGAGAATATACATGCCGAAGGAGAAGATGTTTTGCCATTAGGTCTCATGCCATAAACTCTCATAAACCAATATTCTCCCAAGTTTTGCCGCAAAGACCTGCCCCTCCTTCCTCTCAAGCCTCCCTTCAAATTCTATCCCTACCATGCAGCCTTTGATGAATCACATAACCAGAGATAGAAAATCCTATATGCTCTTTCCCTTCTGTCATTCATCTTACATCTCTGTGTATCGGCTCTGGACGTTTCCTGTGCAGACGTCTTCTCCTCTTACATGTCAAGACCAAGACCAAGGTATTGTGATTGCCAGTGAATTACACTGTGTGGCCCAGCAGCGTGGCTTGGGAATTGGCTCATGAGTGAACTGGTGAATTCCCAGCCCTGCCACCAGGCTGGGCAGGTAATTTCCTCTTTCTCTTTTCTCCCCCATCTTATTTATGTACTATACATTCTTTGGAACAGGGTATATCTGTTACTCTGTGAACACACAGCACCTAGCGTAATAGCTGCTAGACATTGCAGTAATGCATATTACAAATAACTGGGAGATGATTTAGCATTTTTAAGGACTACAGTATTTATTACCTTGGCAGCCTTTTTTTCCCCTGATTTTTTTCCCTTTGTCTGTTCAGTGATCTCTTTCTCTGAATAAGAGCAGAATCTTACTTTCTTTATGTAGCACACAATGGAAATGTGAAAACTCTAGGTACTGCCTCAATATTATTGAGAAACAATAAAAACATGTCTTAGTATCTAGCAATCACTGCACATGAGAGAGGGAGGCAGGAAATAAAAGAATCATGTTGCATGCCCTTACTGAACAAATATTAGCTCTTCAGGGTACTGTATTATCACAAAGCACTTAACAAATCCAAATTATTATAACAGTCTGAACCAAACTCGCTCAGTTCCTTCCCTGTCACCCAGACTCAGCTGCTAATGTTATTTTAATCAAAGATTTGATCAACAATATTAGGCAGATAGCTAACAGTGAAAATTAACACATATGCTTCTCGCTAGGGAGGAGATTATTATTTTTAAATCTGTTTCCTACTGCCCAGAGTGATTTCTTTGGAGATAAGCAAAGCAGCCAGAATGTAACATGCGGTATGTTGGAGTCAGTAGAAATAGTCCCAGTACCAACAAACTTGCCTCGGAGTAGAGATTTGAGGGGGTTTGAAAGGAAACGATTCATATCGGTTTTAGCGTAAGGGCTCGCAGGAGCTTTCCACTTCTCAGCTTCAGGTCTTGTGTGGATGCTGCTGGATGCATGAATGGACCAAGTCTATTTCTCTTGCAGTTGGATTCATAGAGTAAATCGTATTATTAGCCTTTTATTCAAACCTAGGTAATGGAAAATTAGAACAGTCACTTTGGGGCTAAGAAACATTTTCTCCATTGTCCCTATTTTCCTCTCACGGGAGGGTAACTCGAGCAAGTATTCCTGTTTCCCAGGAGTGGTAGGGAGACAAGAAGTTCCTTTCCTGCCCATTATTCTTCCTTTCCCAGCTGACCTGGGCAGACAGCGTAGTCAAACTGGGAAGAGCGGCTGCCTGTCCCTCTTGGGAAGAGCTTCCACCACCCTGTAGCAGGGTGCCTTGGCCAAGCAAGCGAGCTCTGGAGCAGGATATGGGATTTCAGTTCCTCTGGATAGCCAGGAACTAAGGGAACTAAGGGGAGAAGCCTTAAATCAGTGCGGTGCCTTCATATCCAAGTAGGTAGCGCGGTCCCGAATCCACATAACCGAGCTGAAACATGATGGCACAAGACATTTAACTGATGTCAAATTTAAATCCCTATTAAAAAAAAGTGTTCTCTAGTCTGCACCAGGCCATCCATTCTGGTAATCTCATTCCATATTTCTTTTATTGTTGAAAGAAGACGTACATTAATGACAGAACGAATCCCAGTAGAAGGAACGCTCTCCTTATAAGGCAGGCTTGGGGGAGAGATGGTGGAAATCGTAACATAGGACGACTTTGTTGCCAGAGAAAGTTGTATTTGTACCGTTTATATTTGAAAACCCTTCACCCAGGTCAGCGTAGTTCAGCCAAATTAACTCCATCTGGATAGATGGAGCTGAGGATTACCTGTCAGAAAAAGAACTAGAATGGCATATTGTAACTCAGTGCCACGTTTTAAAAGCCTCTCGGTGACTGTGGTGTCTCCATTCAGACAAGGGGGGTGGAGGGGGAAGGTACGGTGAGGACTTCTCGCCCTGAAGCCCCACCAGCGTGGGGATGGAAAGGTCTGAACAACGCCTGCTTGCTCAGCCCCCTCTCCCAGCTAGTCCGGCCCAGCTTGTTGTTGCCTTTTAGAGAAATATGGTCGTGGTTCTTGATGGTCTTGAATTAATATACAATCTCGCTAGACAAGTGAATGTTCGCTATTTGCACCGCTGTCAACACATGATGTTTAGTGAGATTCCTGTGATGATTTCTAAAGCCTCGGGCTCTGGAGTCACATGAACATAGACTCATCCCTAGCTTCTTGCAAAAAAAAAAACAACTCAACAAAACCCAACCATAAACAAAAGCTTTGATCTTCACGAGACTAGAAGAAAAGGACAGAAGTGCGGTGCCAATTTGCCTGTTAAAAACAATGCATGGCAAATGAAAACAATGTATTTATAACAACCCCACAACCTTAAAACACGTCTCGTGATGGAGAGAAGAGGCTGGTGCGGTCATTTGAGAGGTTCAAAGCACTGTAAAGCCACACTGCGCTGTAGGGAGGCTTGTGGTATCTACTGGTCCAGTCACCTGTGGGTATTTAAGCTCCAGGTAACGTGTAGGACCGCAGATGTCCACCCAACCTGGCAGATCTCACAAAACAGGCATTTCAATGCCACTCGCTGGCAGGGAAGCTTGGGTTTGTTCAAGGGCACCTAAAACATCAGCAGAGAAAGGGGGTAGGGCTTCCCGCTTCCTGTTGACCTGTGAATGGACCACATTCTCCAAAGGTACCTGGTGGCCTGGGATTAAAGGTATTCCCAAGTCAATATACATTTCAGGTTTCTAAAGGAAGAGGGGCTTAAACTTGGGGGGTGTACGTTCTCAGAGTGTGACATGGGGGACAACAGGAAAGGGAAGCACATAATCACATCATGGTCTTGTTTTTTACTGGGTGTTTAATGTAGCTTGTGTTAATGTGTTTTTTTCTGTTACTGGTTGGGTTTTTTTGGACCCCCGAATGGAGATGTTACATTATGTTTTGGGTCAGAAGGAACCTCCTATTACCGCTATAGGAAACAGTTCTGGACTTTGATGGAGAAAGAGGAGGAAAGAAAAATGTTCAATGATCAACCCCAAAATATTTTTTTTTTCCATTTCAGCCACTGAAGTGAAAAAAAAAAATATATATATAAAATATCAGTGATTAGTACAGCCCTAATCTGGAGATGTATATTTTAGGGATCACATTATGCTGAATATGTGCATTACATACGCAAAGTAAAAATCCGTGCCATTATTGTGCCTGTTCAGTAGCCACTTTTCAAATTGAAATATCTCAGCCATTTTAAATGACATTTTTATTTTTGCAAAGACGCTAAAAGCAATTAGAGGGCAATATTGACTGTTCACTTGCCAAATTCCACTGTTCCAATGAAATCTGCTTTTGAGTTACTGTACACAAGTGCAAAAAGCATCCCAAATCATTTTACATACATTACAAGCAAAACCGAAAAGAAATCACCATTTAAAAGAAAAGAAAAAGCCGTTTATAAAAGAAATGCTTGCTCCCAAGTTGAAACCATGTGTCAGCCTAGAGCAATCTGTTAAACTTGAGTTATGAACCCCTGGAAAAAAATAGTTGTTTGCAGCGCAGATGCTGAGACTCACAATTAAAGCAGAGGCATGGTGAGGAGAGGTCTCGTGCTGATGTTCTGCATAAAGAAAGTTCTCTAAATGCCTTTGGTGGGAGAGGTGATAAATTTAGTGTCTCCTCTGTCAGTAACATTTGTTAGTTACCTGTTTTAGCTGTCTATTTCTTAATAAAAAAAGTAAAAATATAAAACTCTTGCATGTGAACATATAAAAATGACCGGAATGGATTGTCTGTAATTTTAAAAATCCTTATCAACCCATCTTTCCAGAATTCAAGGCTGCCTCCAGTTCACCTGAAGGGCTATTAATTTCTCCTCAGCGTGAATTTTTGCAGCAGGATCATTCTTAGAGAGTTGAGTAAAGGCATAGATAAGTCATCTCAAAACTCCTCTGAGAAGTTAAACCACAAGCTGTTGTTCGTGTCAGGAACTTAGAGCAAGGATGCTTTCGAGGGGAGCGGTTGGTAGGTTATCCACACTGACCTGGCAGGAGGTTGCTGTCGTCCCTTGGGGATTTGTCCCCCACCCACACTCTGTCTACAGCGCGGTGTAGAGGGCTGCTGCCTTTGGGATGGAATTCTTGGGGTATGTGGTTGTGTTAAAATCAGTTGAGTTACACTGTTGGGGTAAATCATAGGCTCTACTCTGCTATCTGCCATTAATTTATCTGTGGGCTGTGAGCCAACATCTGTCTTCTCTGCCTCAGGGTTTGATTCTCATTAATACTGAGGCCTCTTTACACCTTCTTGGCAGTGAAAAATGGCCTTGCAGCAGAATTTTATTTACACCCGTTTGGTGGCCCCTTTTTTCACTTCTGACACACTTTTCCGCCCTTTCAACATGTTGCCTTGAAGAACTCGCGAGTGTTTTGCTCTTGGATTTGTGTTTTCATTACTGTGTTGTCTGCCCTCATGCATGGAAAACAGAGATTTTATCTGCCAGAAATGAATGAGGTTTTACCATAATGGTCCAAGCAAATGTCATGATTCAGAGCGTAAGAGGCTCAACAGCATGGATGAGTTGCACAATAAGTCTGTGTAAACAGAGGAGGCAGAGTGGCTTCCTTTCCTTTCAAGAAAAAATGTTATCCTAGAAGCAAACTGGGGTTAAATTTTCTCAATTGGGGAAGATTCCCCTTATTTTAGTCCAAGTACAAATTTCTCTGCCCCTGTCTTTCCCCCCCGCCCCCCACTCCCCCGGCTCAGGGGAGCTGGGTGTTTTTTTTCCTGGGACGTCCCAAGCAGAATTGATCTAACTCTGATATTTTCCGGTGTCTGCGAAAACAATTTTCTCCTTCATTTCAAAATAACAATTGAGTGCCACACCATGTGCCTTTGAGATACGAGACGGGGTAACCCTGTTCAGAATTCAACCACAGCCATGCAAAGAAAAGGAAAGGGGGTTATTTGAGTGGAGTGACACAAGGGCAATGGTTAGTAGGCTGCTCGGAGCCATTGTTCATGGGAACATAGTCTTTATTTATAAATTATAAGTAAAGATCTGCTAACTGCCCAACTGAGGACACTTACTCGTCTGCGCACTTCAGTCCAAGTGCAATAAATACAGATCAAATGTTCACCATCCATATAATAACAAGGATCTGATCCAAAGCACATTTTTATTTCTACAGGGTTACCTTGGATCGCATTGTGTTTTGTTATGTTATATATGGATGCATAGTTATTTAAAGGAAAATAAGGGACAGAGCTGAAAACAATTGTAATTGCCAGTTGGAACTCTTGAGGCAACTGGAGACACTGTTTGAAAAGTAACACCTTCGCCAATATCTATTAATAGCTTTTTTTTTCTTGTGCAATTTACAGTGCCATTTATTTTACATTGCTTTCTACTGTTTTCAGTTAGCTCTTAAAGTTTTGAAACAATTAAAATGGAAAATTTTTGAAAAGCCCACTGCCAGGGATTCAAAGTTGTACCCAAAGCTTCTACTGCCTTCAGTGGAAATGAGAAGTGCTCCTTGGCTCTGGGAAGGCAGCATTGATATTTTGCTAGGTAATCATCAAGAAATGGTGTATTGTGTAGAGCTTCCTGCCAGGTTCCGCATTATGCCGCAGGAGTGGACCGGTTGCAAAACGAAGAGCTCGGAAAGCGAGGTTTGAGGTGGTGAGTGTGTCAGGCCTGACCTTTACACCTCTCCCTTCCACGTGCACGGTGTGATTTGAGCTTTTGTTACCCAACCCTGTGCCGCTTCTGCACCGCATCCTTGCCTAATTGAGAGCACCAGATGGATGATGTGTAGCCAGAGAAGCAGTTTGTTGAGCAGTCCTTTCGCTTACTTGCCATTGAGTACAGCTTTAATTTATGATGTATCATTCATCTCAGTGTAAAATAACTTTGGGCTTTTTTACTTTTTTTTTAAAATTTTTATTTAATCGACCTCCCCACAGTGCCCATTTTTGCAGGTGCTGAGTGTATCAAAATCGTTGAAGGTTTTACCTTCAGAAGTAGCCCTGGGAGTATATTTGTCCCAATTTTGCACGCGTGGGTATAAGCACTTAATTCTAAGCCCAAAAATCTCTTTTGGCTACCATACCTTCAGTACAAGAAAGCTGATGCCTCTGGAGAGGAAGTCAAAGTAGGCAATAATTTGGGGTGTAAGTGGAGTTCTTGGCACGTGCTGGTGGAGGCATCTGTCTCTCCCCCGTTATCCTAGGGTCGTAAGGGACGTCTGGGGACAAGAATACACCACACTCACAAAGAACCAAAACACTGAAGAGTCCACTAGGACATTTTCTCAGGGAACTAGCTGGGCTAGTAGCAAAAATTACTATCCCAAGCTGTTCTTCATCACTCATGTCCTGGAGATTATTGTACTCGGGAGCTCCATCAGCAGCAGAGAGGCTCCCCGCTGTGTGCTCCCTGCTCGGTGCGGTGCCAACCCAGCAGGTTAACACTGACTGCCCTCATTGCTAGTCTGTCCCAAAGCTTCCAACTTGCAACCCCCAACTTACTCCAACAAGGCAACCCATATCCCGGTGAATGGCAAAATTCTGGGACAGTACTTTCACTGCACACGCAAATTGAGCTTTTTCTTGCTGAACGTACCTTTCCCTGTCGATAAGCCCCTGTCTATAAGCATCCCCTGGCTCTACATGACTATAAGGCAAAAGCAAAGATCCTCCCAATGCTATTTAGTCTACTGACTCTCCTGTTTCATCTCTTTCCTGCCTGAAAACTGATGAAGCAGAGTCATGCAGGAGTTAAAAAGAAAAAAGAAATTAAAAAATGTGTAGACTTGTAACTTCTGCACTCGTGGGGCACGAGTGAGGTTTCTCTAGAGATTTTATTGCAGGTGGGATGTGTCTCCTGTCACTTCAGATGGCAGTGAAGTAGCTGCCTGTGTCTAAGGCAGTTTGATGGTTTCATCTGGTCAGCAGTAGGAAACGGGCACTTGGAACTCACGACTGATGTGACCTGTTTTAGGTGCCAGCCGCAGCAGGAGATGACTCACAACCTGGGGACACTTATTTCTATCCCCTTGCTATAGAGAGAGCCCCGATGACCGTAGCTCAGAGCTGGCCCACCTGCACTTCAACATCTAAAATTGGGCTGGACTCCTGTTCTTCCTGACTCTGGGGTGCGTCTGCCATATTTTGGGGCCTCTGCTCAACAGAGCACGAGCTTCACTTAAAAGTGCCACCTCCAGGCTTTGCTGCGGGGAGGTGGCATTGACCACCATGAAGTAGTGCCTTAGTCTGTTTTTTATAGATTTACAAAGAATAGCAAAAAATGTTCCCCTACCTCCAGCTGTGCGCTGGGCAGTAGAAAATTCAGTGCAGATCCATTCGGCTGGGTCAAAATTACGGAAGCAGGAATAAAAAAGTTAGCTTTTGAAAACCCTGTTTAAACCCGTGCGTACAGGTCCTTCTTTCCAGAGCGGGGAGTGGCTGCTTCTGTTACACTCGCTGCGTTTTTCATGTACCTTTGACAAGTTTGAAAAATCCTTTTTGAATTGTTGAATTTAACCATGTTGCAGAAAGGTCCTTTTTGCAACTTTAGGGAAATTTCTTGGAAAATCTCTCTACTGTCATCTGTTCCCATCGGTGGTGGCACACGTAAGAGAAGGTACACAGAGGAGAAGGATATTTTCTTTACAAAGAGCATCACATTTTTTTTTAAATGAGGTAGAAAGGAAGACTTTTCTTGCTGCCCTTAGTTAAACTGGACAATGTGTTTGTTTTTTCTGGAACGAATCTTCCATGTTTCACCTAGAAAGGGAGGAAAAGTCTTAGCTTTAGCTTCTGTATAAATATTTGCACAATGTTAATTCTGGAGTTTATGTGTGATCATCTTTAATTGCTTTAAATAATCATAATAAAAAAGAGAACCACTGCATTTTTTACAAAAAGATTGCACACAATTACATACGGAAATTGAAGTAGTGGCTTAAATGGACAAAGTTGGTTGAAATACGGAAGGAATGGATTTGGCTCAGCAAGTTTGAGATGAAGCAGAGCTGTTTCTGGAAAGCCGTTAGAAGTGTCAGTCTGGAAACTGGCTCTTTGTGCACCTGCTAAAGAACCCCATTAACACCACTTTCCACTGCATGGTCTTTTGGCTGTAAGAACAGAAGTAACAACTCTGGGTTTCAGAAGACCCTACCAACAGCAAAGTTAGGAGAGGGTGAAGCCATGTGGACTTCAAGAAGGGAAAAAGCGGGTAGAGCAGCTGAGAAGGGGCCCACTGCCTGGTTTTGAAAGCTTCCTACAGGTTGGGAGCTGATGGGAAAATGAAGACTGTCTCCTTGAAGCTTCTAGGAACTAGGAGAGCCCTGGTCGCTCACTTGCTTTCAGAGTTTGCTCCATACCTACCCATTCCTAAAGAGGGCTCTGTGAGAGGGCCTGAAAACTTCACAAATGGAGGTCGAAAAGCAAAAGCAAGACCTAATAATGGGGGAAAAAAGCCCTGTTGCGCCTCATGCACTTTTTCAGCTGCTGAGCAGTTCCATTGACCCGTTCAATGTCACCCTTCCTCACTCGGATGCGATGTCATAACTGGTTTTTACCCTGCTTGTTTCTTCTCTCCTCCTTTGAGGCTGGGTTATGGTTGTTTGCATGGAGTAGGTGGTTATGAGTATTTAAGTTGTGATAGTTTACTTTTACAGAACAGTGTTTTAGTTCAGGGGTGGCCCTTCAGATTTCTTGGTACCCTTTAAAGAGTCAAGAGCTGCTCAGGAGGAATATCCCCACTTTCTCAGGCTGGATATTAGGAATAATTTTTTCACTGAAAGGGTTAACAAGCATTGGAATGGGCTGCCCAGGGAGGTGGTTGAGGCACCATCCCTGGAGGTG
>JAOXJM010000023.1:18194857-18215028 GCA_026413425.1 Tringa solitaria | reverse complement strand
TGGACAAGATGATCTTGAAGGTCCCTTCCAACCTAGAAGATTCTGTGATTCTGCTGCTCCTGTACTGACGTCCACACAAACACCAAAGGAAAGGTGCCCAAGCCTAAGCCCTTGATCTGAAGGTGACTATGAATTTTAGAAGCATCCCCCACCATAACTGCAAGCTGACTTGAAATCCTGTGTCTGAACAGCTCCAGGCTTTCTGGGGTTTGAAAACGAACTTCAGATCTGCTATTTGGCCCGGCTTCTTAATGAAAATGGAAAATTGCATTTTGAGCCTCAGCCTTCCTGAAGAACAGCCTGTGCCAAACCCGATGAGCTTGAGATAAAAACAAGGATTTGCAGGACGCCGTGTCCCATCTCCAGCAGAGGTCAGCGGGAGTTTTGAGCAAAGAAGGACTGGCCCCTCTGGCTGGAAACTTCTTTATTTGCTTCTGAGCTCCACAGCCGCTGGGGTTTGAGACCCACACAGGTGTGTGGTGGGGACTGAGCCATTTGTGCCGAGCCACGTTACGCTCAGAAGAGACTATTTGTGATGAGGGAAATCACGGATTTTATGTGCTTGCAGTTTTTCTTTCCTTCTTAAGCAAGAGGGGAACCTTTAGAATGCCAAAATGTTGTCTTAATATTTCACGCAAGTAAGTATTTTATAAACGCACGTTGCAAATGGCACTATAAATTCTCCACTATGGAAAATTGCTATCTGGTTTGAAACTAGGCAGGATAAATAGAACTATAAAAGGTTACCTGGAGTAAACAGATAGGGTTTCCAAAATGTACCACATGAGATAGATTGGAGCTCATAGTAATCTGTTTTCCATGCTTAACATACGCTCAGCATCAGCTGAACTCTGTAACCGAGCTGCCATCTGTATCAATCCCGTTCCTAGATGTCACGGCCCTGTTAATGAAATCTGGAAGTGAAATTGTAAATGGATTCGGTGAATGGTAGATGTCAGCCATTGCGTGATGGGCAATCATCAATCATCCCCTGTCAGTTATTTCTGTCTCAGGGAGTAAGCCTTTATTTAAAGCATAAAGTAAGAATGTTGCCAGACCACAGGAACAAGCCCTGAGCTGTTTGCAGGTGCTGCTATTCACAGCTGCCAATTAAACCCCTGACATTTCCATAATGGCCAAGAGGCAAAGCATATGCACTTGATATAAACATTTTTGTAAAAATTAATCTCAGTTTATCAATACTTCACTTTTTTTTTTTTTTTTCCCAGGGCGACACACAACATCCTACTTGGCCTATTGTTTGTTTGCTGTAGAAAGAGAGAAATATGAGTTGGAAAGCAGCCAGGGCATTCATTTCCCCGGGATATACAGTAGATTCCAGTGGCTCGTTTCAACCCTTAATTGGGGAGGGAAAGCACAGTAGTGAGGAATCCCGCCTTCAGAAAATGTGGTGTGTGCCCCTTGCCCCCCAGCCATGTGCACACGCTCAGCCCTCCCTCTCCACATCGCTGGCCCTTAGCCGGGTAAAAAAGTAATGCTTGGTCTGGCAAATGCTGGCCCTGCACTTACCCAGCCCATTGGGGTTCCTCGCCGCTATAATACCAAAATTTTTTGCCTTACGTGGTTTTTTATACAGATCTCTGGGCGCGTTGCTGCTGGCTGATACTTTTCATTACCCCTCCAACCATCTGAAAAATAAAAAACACAACCAAAAACCAAAAATGCAAACATTTTTTAATATACACATTATTTTCCTTTGGGCAGGAGAAAAAAAAATTGTCAACTCAACTTATTAAAGGCATTCATCAGTACCCGCTGCAAATTTATATATGTATTTCATAAAATTGCCAGTGACGAGCTAGCTTTTTATTTTTTTTTCAGAGAAAATATTTTTGTGGGAAAAAAAATTTATATATTTCTACAGAAAAATAAACTGCTTAGTATTGCCACCTGACATTTATAGTTTGGAGGACATAAAACTTTTCAGAGGTCCCTTTATTTTTTGCTCTCAGCTGTTTATAGTTCTTCAGGGGTACACTGATCTGTAAGTAAATACAGAAAAAGAAAGGGCTGCATTCACATTTTTGAGGAGATTTCATCTCATGCTGATTTCTCTGCCCTGTTTTGCCACAAAGTCTAGTCAAGGCAGGACACCGAGTTGGGAAACTGGATAGCGCTGGGGCATTTTAAAGTTATCTTCTCCCCTCTTTGTGGTACCGAGGAAGATCACATAAGTCAACCAGCAATTTGAAGTGTATTTTCATGTGTTGTGCTATCTGGTTGTAAAATTATGCACTACTGGATGAAATTAATTTCTGAAACCTATAGAATTCTGTTAATGTGATATATATGGAGTTAGAGGTCTTGCTGGCACGTGTGCATTAAATTGGATGTGCTTTTTTTCCCAGATAGCTGTACTGGTGTAAGTGCTAATTGTCCAATGCAGATATACTGGTGCAGCTTTTATTAGCTAATTTTTTTTTTTTTATTTCACCTAAGCCATCCTGCCTTAAGCACTTCCCTGGAAGCGTGTTTATTGAGCAGTTTTCTACCTGTCATTGTATCTGAACTTTTTAAGTCTAGATTGATCTGTGCTCAGTTTTCCATTTCTTTTGTCTCTGCAGGTTCCTCATGAAGTTCCCCATCACTTCAGATTTCAGGGGTGGATGTTGCTTCAGATATCCAGGACCCATTTTGAATTCAGCTAATTCAGGTAATTTCCTAACATGTTTCTTATGTTTTTTGATATATTGTTTTTCATTCAAAACCATTCGAAGTGTTTGAGATCCACAAAAACCCCCAAAATAGCCTTTAGACATAAAAAAGGAATGTTATAAGCTAAGTAACTCTGCTCTAGAGTCAGTCTCTTTAGAACCTGAAGGACCAAAGTGGCTGAGTCACCTCAGGTAGGTCAACTAATCCCACATATATGATCTATTTATTTTAAACAGAAAGTGGTAGAAAAGGATGGTTTAAAACAGTTAAACAGAAAAAAACCTCCAAAGTTTCAGCATCAGATGCTTCACTGTGGCATATCTTTGTGACCATAGAGTCATTTCTTGGGTTCCGGGTGACTCAGTATTCATTGTCACCCAAGGTGATCATCTAATTTGTGTACATTCACGTAAGCAGAAATAACTGCTGCATTTTGTGAGGTCAGGTGGCAGTGCTGTCACCTCCGGCTTGGCCCCTCTGCTCTGCCCTAAAAAGTGAAGGTAAAAGGTAACTAACCCCCATTAGGCTTCAGTTCCCGTGATCTTGTAGATGTTACAACGATAATAACAACATTGCTCTGAGTGTGTCCACATGACAATGTGGCAATGCCCCAGCTAGCTGTAAACCAACTATTGTGGATACTGGACTCCGTCTAGATGAGAGAGCAGAGAACACCTAGAGGACTCGTTTACCCGGCTTTTTGGCAGTGTTAGCTCCATATGGGCTAATTTATCCTGCCAGAAAGCAGGCTCATTTATGGCTAGCTCATTTATAGCCAGCCTGAGTACCTCTTTGCTATACTGGAATTTGCAATGTAGACGTACTTTCTATTAAGATGACAAGCGTGCGATTGTATGAAGTAAAAATACGGAGGTTGGGACTTTGAAGGCACCTAAGGGCTTCTGTTGAAGGTGGTTTAAGAGGTTACCACCTCCAGCGATCTGCTTCATGACTTCTGCTGAAGAGAACTTTCCCCACATCTGAATCAGCACGTGGGATCACGTGCCCACCTAGGAGCCTCTTGAGTTTAAAGCAGAGTGTTTTAGCTTAAATCACTGAAGAGGATGTGTGTGAATTAAGACACTAAATGATAAACTGAATCAGGGCGGATGTACCTGTTGGTGGTGCAGAAGAAGGCAGGGTGGGTGAGGATGCTCCATGTTGCTCGTGTTACAGAGCCCGAAGAGGACTGAGTGCCAGGTGCCAATGGAAATGTCTTCAGAATGCAGGAAGGGTGGAGTTTCTTGTTCTCCTCAAATCCTTTCAAAATAAGCTGCGGGCAGTATTTGTCTTTTAAGGGTTGCGTAGATCCAAATACCGTTATCCAGTCACCTACTGTTAAGTCTGATGAGGTCCCCGATCCAGCTAAAGAAGCTAAAGCACAGAGCTAGCTTTCCAGCCTGCCACCAGGGAGGTTCCTCAGGTGCTTAAAGCTAAACATGTTTCAAAGTGAAGATTTGTTTGTTCAAGCTCTACCTCCGTTTACTTCAGGGTAGCTGATACTTGTCAACATCCCTGGTGCAAAGGGAGACTAGTGGGTAGAGAAGGATTTGGCATTCGAGAACGCCAGCGGGGACCAGCAGCCCTTCTTACTTCTCCTGATGTGATCCCGTACGATGAGCTCCAGGCTGGTCTCTTGCTTCCTTGCGTCTGGGGCTGCCCAGCTCTGATCTAGTGTGCTGACCTTACTCGCCAAGTAATGACTTTCATGCTGCTGAATCCCATGAGAAACTTCATGTCTCTTGTGGTTGTCTTCATCCATGGCTAACTTGTATTATCATTGGCACGCTTAAAATTGTGATGTTATGTTTCAAATGTTTTTAAAGCTGAAACACACAAGCTCTTTTATTTCTCTTCTGCCTAGTAGGATTATTTCAGCTCCACACATGCAAAACCTCATATTATGCAAGAAATTAATCATATCAGGGTAAAGTAGCTACTGAAAAATTGCCAAGCACCATAAACATTGGTCAAAATGCAAGCCAACCATTTGCACAGCAAGTAATTGAAGCTAGAGGTTCATTGGAGCGACGCGTAACTTTTCATTATGAATTAGAAAGCTTTTCAAACATAAAATGATATCTGAGAAGACTGCACTACCTAAAAGGTTTCAGTAAACACTGAAAAAAAAAAAAGTGTTAAAATATGCTGGAGAGATCAATCATGCTTTATGGTTACTTGCTCCACGTACTTTCACACACATTCTCTGATAAACAATGTCCCACACAGTCTGCCCAGACCCATTATTTTCTTCAGCACCAAAGTGTCAAGGGCCAGATCCTCATTTGGTTTAAGTCAGCAGAGCTCTGCTGAGGTTGACTGCTTGCCATTGATTTATGCCAGCTGAAGATCTGGCCTGAAGAGTGACAAAAATGTAATTTTATGTTTTATTTATGGGTGTAAAACAATAGTCCTAAAGGGAGCAGATGTTCCATGTCGAGGGAGGAGGTTTATGAAATGCAATTCCAGACACAAAAGCTAATCTCTGTGGTCAGGGAAGGCATGAGGCCTGTTTTACATGATGAACTTTAATTGAAATCTTGCTCTTTTGTGTTCATTTATTTCTTCTATTTGGGAGCCGACAAGCATCGTTTAAATTACTTACCAGCTGCCAGACACCTTAAAAAGCAATAGGTAGTTGTCTTAGACACCTGGAGAAGGTTGGACAACCTTCACTTGTCCTCTCAGTACCTGCTGAAATGGTATTAATTTGGTATCACATAGTTTTAATTAAGTGGTCACTTCACTGAAGAAATTTCCATCTGTTTCAGATGGAGCTGTGGGGAGAAAGATCATTCAGTTTTATGGAGGGTTTTGCAATTGTAAAATGTCTGTTTTTTTCCCATCTGGAATGAAAACCAAAGCATTTTGAAATTCTCTAAAAAAGAGAAGGGAGCGTCTGCCTGTAAGTCTCAGGCCCCAGACCTCTTATTGTCCCCAGTGCTGAAACTGTTCCCTTGATGGACCATCTTCCCTCTGTAGATCCTCGAGCAGGAGTTCCTTGGCTGCTCCAAAATGTTTGTCGAACATGGAAGTTAGGGAGCTGAAGGGAAATTGGGAAATCCTGCTTGTGGGAATGGCACAGATTTTGAAGCACCTCTTCTTTGTATTTTCTTTCACTGAGGTGCCTCCCACGCCACCTCAACCGCCCTGAAAAGGAGAGAGTGTTCAGTGATGGGCCTTCACCTTGGCTTGATGTGGCACAGGCACGTCCCCTGGTGAGATCTGAGCTCTTCAGAGACACCAGGCAATAGCCAGCTGAGCTGTGCTGATTCACAGCAGATGAATTTTGGACCGAGAAGCGTAAGGATGAGATTTTCTCCCTGACCTTCTGTGTCCCTCCCCACACCCTCGCGGTCAAGTACAGTACATGGAGAGCTGGAGAACAATCTGTGCTAGTCAGAAGCCAACAGTGACATCTAAATTGCAGCTTCAGAAAAAGAGGACAAGTGGAGCAAAATTGAAAGTGACTATTCCCATATTCCATTAAGAGTGAAAGAAAGAAACAAAAATACAGATTGAGGAAAGCTGTTTTTGAACAGCAGAATGGAGTAGGAGCTAACTCTCTTATCTCAATTTAGTTGGAAATCCCAAATTTAAAGGGTGATTTTGTTCTGAAGCAGGCTGAGCATAAGACATTTGAAATTCTCTATGAACCAAAATTAGAAAAAGAACCCTAAGGCTAAACCGAAAATGAGATGCAGGGAATGCTGAAACATTTCATTCATGTTTCAGCATAATTTTTTGTTAATTCATTTTAGAAATCTGGTGCATCTTCGTTGTGACACTTTTCAACACCAACAGCAGCAACAACCACAACTTTCCATTCTAAAAACTTCAAAGCGGGAGCTTCCAAGGTTATGAAAACGCTTAATTTTTGTTTGCTTGCCTCCCTGAATAAGAACTTGGTGGATTAAGTTTTTCAGAACAGCCTAGTTTTGTTAGACACGGCATTTGTTCCCGTTCAAAGCCACTCTGAGCAACTGTTCCAGTTGCACATTTCCAAGGGCCTGACTCCCATCATGTGATGGGAGGTGTCCATGGGAGATGTCTTCACAGCCACACCAGTCCTTCTAGGCTCCCAGTAGAGAAACAGGCATTTCTAGGACACAGTCCTAAACCTCTGCTTTAGGAGGACATAAATGAGACCTTAGAACTGTCTTCCTCCCTGCCCCTCATCAGGTGAAAAGTAGTCTGGGGCGAGCAACACCAAGGATTGAAAGAATCCCACCCAAATATTCTTGTCTGCGGGGATAACTGCTGTATTGTACTGTGGTCAAGCAGTTCCCATCCCTAGGCACCACGTGCAGGCAAGTGAGAGAAATAAGGTTGATAAATTGAAGTCAAGTCACAGAAGAGTAATAAAGTGCTCAAAAAAACTGGAAAGAAAGACTTAGAAGGAAGTATGAAAGCACCTAAATATGTACAAATGCAAAGTGCAGGAGGAATACGTTAGATTCTTAATTCTCACTTGAAATGTGAAAACGCAACTGAGGGAGAATAAAAAAAAAGGCTTTCTGAGGGAACAAAGTAAAGAGGGTGAGTTGTGGTACAGGGGCAATAATTTTCTTATCAGATGGTGTATTTAGTCTGGGGAGTAGTTTTCAGGAGAAGCGGTAGCCTCAGAGTTTGAGTCATTTCATACCAGAGCTTGGAAACACACAATAAGAGATCACTCCTGTCTAGGCAGGGAATGAAAAAATAGGGTCTACTGATCTTATCCAGCCCTCACTTCATTCAGCAGGAATCTTTTCCACTGACTCAAGCGGGATTTGGATCAGACCCTTTTTTACCTCCTATGTTGATGGCTGTCTGAAAAGACTTAGGAAAAGAGACAAGCTAGAGCCCAAGCATGACACCGAGAATGGCTTTTTTGGGCCGCTAGAAGGAAAAACACCAGTCTCAGAAAATTATGAAGCAGGCAGCTGGCAAATCAGAGGGACTCTTTTACAGCTGGGAGCTGAGTCAAGTTCTAAAATGTCTTTACAGAATTAAATGACATTGAGCTTGCGTGTCGCTAATTCCCTTAAAACCGTAAGGAAACATTTCTGGAACAGCAGCTCTAAGGGCAGCATCATCGCTTGGCAAGTTTCGCTTTTGCCACAGCAGGGGGATGGCTCTGCACATCCAGCTTATTTCATTTCTGTGCCCAATACTTGAGAGAAGTTTTGTTGTGGGTAGCAAAACATAGCTACGTTTTCTATCCGATTCAAAAGAAAACAATAATAACAGAAGCGGGGTAACATTTTTGTATATGCCTGAGTGATTCCCTTTGCCTGTTTTCAGCCTACCTAACGGCAAAGCTCATTTCATTCTACTCTGCTCTAATTAATTTGACAGGACTGGAAACTTGCTCTTCCTGTTCACACTTATTATTCATCTCTTCAGAATGCCCTGTAGGGAGTATGAAGCACAATAAAGCAGTATTTACCAAATCCCTCAATGCTAAATACACCTTTTAAGCTGACTCTGCACAATGCCAGCAGTGAGAAGATCTGACTAAAGGGCAGCCAAAGAAAAACAACATTTTCCAGAGCATCGTCTCTTTACACATGGCTCGCGAGTCTTAGGCAGGGAAACTATGTCTTTTTGCCCCCTTCAAATTCTACAGTGGGCTCTGGGGATCCCGACTTATTCCTACTGTATCTGAAAGCTTTGCTGTAGCCAAAGCAAATGACAGAGTGATCATACTCAATAAGATATGATGTTAGTTCACAAGAGCCACTGGGTAATTTCATACAGGCGTATCTTTTAACCTTTCATCACCCAAATTAGAAACATCATAACACAACATAAAACACATCTGAGAAGTCCATCTGAGACAGGAACTCAGAAACGTGCAAGTAGAAATAAGTGTTCTGAGAATTAAAAAGTGTTTTGAGAAAACACTGAAATTGAATGTTAGGTTTCCTTTTTTGAAATTCTCATTGCAGAAAGGGACCTTCTACAAACACGCAAGGTGATTAAGGAATTTAAAAAGTGAAACACGGTTATTTGCACACACTAGGGAAGTAACTCTGACATTTCATATTTTAAAAGTGAAAGATCAATGAAAGAGATTTTCAGCAGCATGTTACAAGTCGGGTCCTCGCCTCTAATCACCAGCTCCCTTTGCACCTTTATGCCTCCGTAAATCTCACCTTACGTGAAGCTAAAGGTTAAGTTTCCAAAGTACCTGAGAAAATTTCTACCCAGTGTAGGGCAGCGCTGCACAAATATACCCACATCAGCCCTAAACGGACTGACTCAAACACCGGGAGGGATAGAATCGCAGGAGTAGGGCAGTTTTCCCAGCTTTTTTGCTCTTAACCTCCAAATGTTGCTTTGCATGGCATTCAGCCAGAGTTAGATGGCTACAGCATGCAAGTCACTTTTGAAAATGGGGACTTAAAGCCAATTTTCAAAGGCGTATAAAGAAACGGATAGGCACTCTGTGGGATTTTTTAAGACACCTGTGAAAATGGAAGCTAAGTAGCTGTGCATAGGTGCTTTTGGAAATGAAGTGCTTTAAACTTCTGATAAATCTGAGAATTAGATCCCTGGTTTTGAAAAATTTATGTTGAGTGATCTTTCCTAGATCCCGAACCTCTTTATTCGTGTTGGAGAGCAGCAAATCCCAACATGTTTCATGGACAATCATGCGCACATAGACACACGTGCTTCCTTATTCTTTTTAGTCTTTGCTTTTCTCCATTTACCCACTTGTTGACCTATGGAAAATTTAATCCTATGCCTTTTGCAGTCACAGAGATCTTACACTGATGTGACATTACTCATCTCTGTAGAGGTATTTGGGATTTACAGTAACGCACTTCTGGCCCTGATGCAAAGCCTAATGAAGACAAACAAGAGACTCCCACCAGTTCAGTTTGGGTTTGGATCAGACCCTAATAAAAGGAGGAATTAGGCTTGTTGAGCTGTAGATGGAATAACAGCTCAGCTCCTTTAGGCGTAGCTCCTCTCTGAATTGCTGTAGAGGAAAACCCACTCTGAACAGATTGAATCTGGAATAAAACCTTGGATAATTGGGAGTAGAATGGGTCCATTGACTTCGAGGGGAACTACTGCATGGAAAAAAGGTGTGCTGGCATTGGCCTTTGCTGTGTTACATAAGAAAGATCGTTCTTGAAACTAATTAATCCTTGAAAAGATCAGCTGACCCATCTCATTGTTAGCAATACATTTTTAATTATTCATTTTAGTCAAGCATCATTTGAACACAAGTCAATTTGCAATTTCATTAGAGTACAGAAAAGGCCTGGGGTCTATTCCTGGTAAAAAGGAAAAAATCTCTGGCAAAATTTCATAAAGGATGTTAATCCTCTAATTAATTTTATGTATCAAGCAAGAATTAATGTGTCCTGCTATTTAAGTAGAAGTCATCTTGCCAAGAAGTGCATTTTGTCATACCTTCCCCTCCAGGAAAACCTCTTTACAAGCTTTGTGGCAAAATACCCTGGCAACTAATGACTAGCTTTGAAGCAACATTCACAGACCATTTGCTTTGATGACATTTGGAGGTTTTTCTCCCCCGCCCCTCCTTCATTCCAAAGTCTATTGTAAGTGCAGTGCTCTCACTGCACTGCCTTTGAAAACTGATCAATAAAGTAAGATTTGTCAGGTTGCATCTGAGGAGTATCACATCTTTTAACTCCTTTTTTGGTTGAGTTGCTGTACGCATTTTTAAACTAAACCTTATGAACAGATTTGAGTGTGTTACTGTATTCGCAGGCACGTGAGTGCGATGCCTTTCTTTTTCTCCCTTACATTAACTTCAAAAGCTCAAAAGCTATGCCAGTTAGCCTTCCATAAAACTGTTCTTATATGGTCATCATACATAATCAAATGATGGATTGCATGACAAAAAGTCACAAATAGTGAATATTTACCCCTGTTACAACTGTGAGAATTACGGTATTGCAAAAACGGAAAAAAGTGACTCCACCCCATGCCAAAAAACTCCAAAGGAAACACATCCATGTCAGTAAATACCGAAACGCATTTTGAATAGCTCACTAGCAAGACTATAAATCCTAGAGTGAGGGCAATCCGTACTCATAGCCATGGGTGGAGATCAGAATATGGGCCACAGAGCTTCATCTTTATTGTAACTTTTTACTTTTCTTAATCGATGCTAAAATCTTTAGGTCTGATTTCTCATTTCAATGGCTTTGTGTAATGTGTCTCAACCGTACCTCATCTAATTTAATAAGATGCAAGCTAAGGAAGTACTTAAGTTACTTATCAAGGGTTTCAGATGACACATTATTATTGTACTCAAAAGTCAATATTTGCTAATCATGTTAGTACAGGAACTGATCCAGGGCTACAATTCTTGAATTGCAAAGGCATTTAAGATAAATTAAACCTATCTCCTCCTCACTTGACACATACAAACACAGCACCCCCCTTCCACCTATCTTCTGGAATGGACAGGTCAGTGTCTCCGTAAGAAAAATGGGCCTAGTCCACAGCTTTGGGATGAAAAACTATTAAGTTTCTCAGCTCTCCGCCTCCACTGTTCTTCTGGTCTTTCAGAGCTGGCTTCAGGCATTAGGGTAGCTCATGATGGGGTGGTGCCCTTTGACACTGGTGTGGTATCAAACCAGTTGATGGTGTTCCACCTGTGATCTTCACCCAAGACTGTGGTTGAAATCTAGGAAATGCTGCACACTGAGCAAAGGCAGAGCCCATCTGGGCAGCATGATGCAGGTTGGGAAATGGATTGCTCATTTTGTTCCAGTTGGGATCGCTCATCTGACAGGCTCACGCTTTAAAGGTATTGAGCAAGCCTTATTCCACACAGTGGCAGAAGAGCAGTGAGTTTACGCTGTGTTATTCATTCTAATTTTTTGTTTTATCATACATAATGGGAACAGTTGAAATGTCTTTCTTGCTCTGTTGAGGAACTTGGCGTGTAGAGCATGAAAAGATTTAGTGCGTTTCCTAGGGCTAGGTAGAAGGCGAGCAGGTGACGTGCAGGCTTCCACACGCAGAGCTGGATTTGCAACCCCTCTGCTGTGCCAGCCCCCGTCTCCTCCGAGCATCCCCTCAGCTGCTTGGAGCGATGGCTGCCTCTGCGCGTGCGCATGTGGTGAGTGATGTGGTGGCTTCCTGATACGATCATATATTTATTCAGAACCTGGCTTAGAATGAGATACAGATTCGCCTTGAAGCAGGTGTCTCTTAGGGGCTGAAACGTGGCTTTACCTGCTCCCCAGCATATATTATTGTTGTTTGGGTATTATTGTGGTTTTCCCTTACTCCTTTAAGCCATTATTATACCCGTCTAAACAATGTAGGTTAAGCGTTTGTAGGAAAATAATAGGGCAGGGTGGAGAATTGGAATCAGTCACATTAGGAGAGATTCTGATCTACATAAAACCCAGGGAAAACACACCGTCGAGGCTATCGGCAGTGGATTAGCCCAGATTTACGCTCATAAATGGAATAGTAGTATTGGAAACCACAGGTCTGATTCACCATAGAGTTACTTGTAAAAATGGTGTGTTGCAGAGGCTTATAAAGTGGGAGGGGTTCGCTGTTATCGGGTGATTGAATTGATATTGTGTATTAAGTCGTACAGTGACCACGTGGGTTTTGATCCAGGCATGTAGAATATCAACATGCAAATTAAAAAAAAAGTAACTGTGTTGAGTACTGCAGCATATCTCAGATCAACCCAGTATTCAGCCAAATACTCAGATGCATATTTTAAGAAATCAAAGTGACAGGTTCTGTTTAATATTCCAATTACTGTTGAACTATTAATCTGAATGTGCTAATGGTGGCTGTCGCATAAGTCTAGCATCTGAAAGCCTCTAAGCAGTAATCCACTATTCTCAGGTCATTTTTTGTATTCATTCAATTTAAAATATGAGACAATTTACCCTTTAAAGTTTTTTTTTTCCTTCCCTCTTTTTTTTTTTAATTAAACATTATTTTATGCATGTCTTGTTACATACTAATTGATTCATTTAGACCTGCCACACACAGGCGGAGTTACTAATTCCTTTATTTATTTATTTTTCTTTAAATCAATAACGATGCCATTTTTAGTTCCTTTGGAAGTATTGAAATCTCAGCTATTTCTCTGTGTGTGCATCTCTTTGCCTCAGTCAATTGTTAGGACAGGGAATGTCACACTTACCTTTACTGGTCTATGCAAACTCAATTTGATAATCTTAGCTCATCTCCCAGTGGAGTGTGTATTCGTGTCACGAATGTCACCTTTGAAACTGGCACTAATTGGCATTCATGTTGGAAGTCTCAGTGGAGTGGCCATAGACACAAGGTGAAATTTTGGCTCTGTTGAAGGCAACAGGAGTTTTGTCATTGACTTTAATAGGGTCAGGACTTCTTCCAGAGACTGAACTGCCTCTCATACAGATGTTCATACTGAGCTGGGAGCTTCAAACCCTCTGTGTTTGCTCATGACTGATAAAATGTGTTTTTCTGCTGACCTTCATCCTTCCCCTGCCAGGATCTAGTCCTCTTCCTAAAGGACAGAGTGAGTAAGCCCAGAGAAGACCTCCAGCTTCCTCTTGTACTGTCCTCCCTGAGCCCCAGCTCCCTTACTTCTCTTCATACTTGATCATAGCATCTTTTCAGGCCCAGTGCAAGTTCTTTGTTTTCTGTCATCTCTTGATTCATCTTCCATTCTTGTGTATTTTTAACCACTCTCTGTTTTCTAGACCCTTTGCTTTCAAGCATCCTCCTGCTACTTTGACTTGAAAAAATGAAATTCCTTTAGTTCAATCTGCTTTTTTAACAGCCCACTGATACCCTCATGTCTCTTATCTCCACATTCTCAGAAGCTGCTATTTTTTCCCACCTCTAAGTAGCTTCTCTGTCTCTGATTTTTAGTAGAAGACTTTTCCAGCTCCTGCACTTGTCTCCACATGAGGACAATATTTGCCTGTCTCTTCCCTGATCTCTCTTTCCCTCCCAACACTTTGCTCCTGTAATTCCCTCTTTTTCTCATTCCCGATTTGCTTTGGAAATACATCTTCACTGACAGCTCCTTTGGTTTTTTGTGCCTCCCTTTGCCACTTGGTCTCCCCATTGCCTTGCAGAGCTATCGCTGCGAGAATCCTCAATGCAATTGCCCTTCTCTGCCAGTCACTCCCCTCCCCTGCCAGTAATGTTCTTGTCAGGACTTTCATAACCATCTGCTTCTGCACATCCACCTGACGCTTCACTATTGGCTCGACTTTTTAAGGTTAGTTATTTACCACTTCTTCCTGATTTTCAGATCCTCGTCTCCTCTATAATTTCTGTTACATGGGCTGTCTCCTAGACCATCTTTTATCCCATCTTGCTGCCTCTTCTCCTGCCATTGATTGTCTTCCCTATCGTGATGGCAATCATGATTTTTTTCATCAACGTAAGCTAAAAATGTTACGACCATCTTTGTTCTTGATGGACAGTGTTGGCAGGATCTCCCTGCGTCCTCCTTTCCATCTAGAACCTTGCTTGCCAATGCCCCCTTGTCTCCACCAGCCGGCAGCTTCCTTGATTTTCTACTGCCTGCTGTAAGAAATCCAAGCCATTAAAAAAACCTGTGAAACGGGTTGGAGTTCTGCTGCCATTCTTCTTCCACTCCATTTAGCTGACTGCTGCTCCCATTCTTCTCTTTTACAGGTTTCCTCTGTCTCTTTTTTCCTCTCTTTGCCCTTTCTGCTGTGCTGCTCCATAGACCAGGAAGCATTGGTTTTGTTGTCATCCGTCAGCAATTTTTTCTTTTGCTTCCTGACATCTTTCATTAAAACTCACCTCTAAACTTTCAACTCTCTCTTTCTCTCACTTGAGCAGAGGTTTTAATGCACAAAGCCAAGCTCAAAGGAGTGCTTGAGGAGTGTGACAAGTAAACTCCATAGGACGAAATACTTCTGTGTGTGAACCAGTAAGTGAGACTATTAGAAATATTCCCTCTGATACAGGGAGAGTACATAATGCCACACAGTGCTACAAAACATTGCGTTCTTGAGTGTCACGATCTAAAGGCTGTGTAGACCTTGACTCAAGGGTCCGGATGTGCTGCAGACAAGTGAGACATTTTCCAGTTCATGCAGGACTGGCCTTGATTTTATGAACTTCAGGTCAGACCTGGAAATCCTGTGTTCTGCAAATGACTCTCTTTTTGTGTCAGGATCATGGTATAGTTTGGACAAGGTCTAGAGTTGAAGGTTTTAAGTGGTGAGAGAATGTAGAAAAATGAAAGGAAGGATCCAGATCTAGATCTCCAGCCTGCTTTCATGCCACAACCTTTATGGTGACCAGAAACCCCACCACTGCAGGAAACCAGATTAAATTAAATGCTTGGGGTCACTGCATGACCTCCTCGTCTCACCTTTCTTGCCCTGTAACCCATGTATCGTGCTGATCCATTTTTCTTACAGAGTGCGATAGGAAAGGTTTTCCTTTGGAAGCCCTTCAGTTCTGAGCCAGCTTTGAACTCTTGAGTCCATTCAAGGCTTCTCCTTGAAGCCTTGAAAATCTACAGTCTGGAAAATGTGAAGGTGACCACCATCCCTCTGCTGTGGCTCTGTCTTCTCCTTTCCCACAGCAGCTGGTGTGCTGACAACAGGCCCAGCATGCTGTCACTTGGCAGCCGGGGCCTAGCCCTGCCCTCTCCATCACAAAATTGATTTGGATATGTTTATATGATTTGGTTTAAGTGCAAGTTAATTACTGCAAATTCCTAGCCTCATCAGGGCTAATCAAGCCCCATGACCCCTTCAGCACAGCAGTGGATGGCCAGGCGGTCCTGTATTTGTCTATGAGCACTGAAAATCCGTGTGGCTTACCCAGGGTAATTCCAGCTGCAAGTAAATTTTTCCAAACATGTTTAGAATATATCTTAGAAAGGAACTTAAAAAGGCATCTCTCCATTACCCAGTAGAACATTGCAAATGCCCGTCTTGACCAATAAAAGGGGAAGCACGCCTTTGGGGCCGGAGTGAGAAATCACAAGTTCCCTGCTGAGCTCCAAAAAAAGTTTGTGCGTTCCTGCTGCGCAAGGACATTTTATGTTTTGGAAGTCAACGTTCTGCACGTTCAGAGGAACAAATCCTCCAGTTGTGTAAAGTGTCCCCAGCTCCGCAGAGGAGCTATGACAATTTACACCAGCTGAGGTGCTGCTCAGCGTTTTTGGTTATGGGCCTTATTTACTCATGGCTGGTTAGAGTTCCTGTGGAGCTCTTACAGCACTGGGTGGGTGTAAATCTTTCTTTAGATGCCTTTGGAGCAGTTAGGAGATAGCATGCCTACCTATAAAGTAGAACCATCCTTGAGCATATGCCTGGCATAACCTTACAATGGAATGGTGCCATAGTGATCTGCAATATAGCTCTTTTTACCTAAATGAAGATCTCCAAATAATGTCCACTAAAAAGTGGCCACACAGGATAATTAGGTAGTGAAGAAATCCCTTTATGTTTTGGCGTAGTCCATTTTATTCAGGTCTGCGTCTTTAAGCGGTTACATCCCTGAATAAACTTAGTTCCTCATCTACCCAGGAGGGTTGTGCTGATTTCCCTGCTTTTTCTGCTAGAAATTGTTTAGTCAGGGAATGGCGTCAGCCACTCTTTTATTGAAATAAGTTTGTTAAATAGTTTGAACAGCAGCCTCATGTAGGTAAGGCCTCGGGTACTGTCACGGAGCAACAGGTCTTACTCCTTGCAGTAAAAAAAAGGTCAGTGTAAATAATTTTGCTGTATGGCCAGACACAGCGTTAAACACAGCGAGTTTCTCTGTATTCACAGAGGTAATTCGCATCTCCCTGTGGTGGGATGCAGCTGTGCCACAAAGGTCGTGTGGCATTTTCACAGCAAGGCCCTGAAATACAGACATTTCAGAGCACCTCCCTCTCTGCACAACACCCTGAGTGGTGCCGGCCAAAAAAAAAAAAAAAAAAAAAGGAGTAGTGGGGAAGAAGGAAACCATTACTGGCATTTGTAAACCTCCAGGAGATCAGCGTGCACAAAGCCAACAGGGAGGTCGGAGGTGGGGAAAAGCTGGGTCTCCAGAGTCTTCATCTGTTGTCTGCTCCTCCTCTGAGGCTGGTTCTGCAGAGCCCAGGGCGACATTGCAATGTGTTTTTCTGGACGTGGTATGTCAATTGCAAGGGATACAGAACTGTCCCACTGAAAGATGTGTTTGTAGGTAACACTAAGGGGAAAAAGTATGAAAAAATATTTCTTTAGTAGTTTTTAGCTTTAAAAATATTAAATTACAGTACAACTTCCCAAGAGTGTTCTTGCAAGCCATTTATACCATAACACATAAAATAACAGTAAGCCTCCATTAGTAGTGTGGCTACTTCTGTAATCAGTTTTGAAGAATGTGCTCCATCAGTGGAAATATTTTGATTTAAGTTCATCTTGAGGAGCAGTCTAAAAGTTATACTCTAAATTACACTTTAAAATAAGTCCCATGGCACATCCCTACAATATATATGGTATGCTGACTCCGTGTAATTAAATTCTTGTCTAAAGTTGTCATTAAGTTGCAGTAAATATTGAAGCTAGCTTCATATTAAAATAGATTTACGTCTTGATTTTAGCTGATAAATAGTCTTCTATAGAAAATTAATTAAAACAGTCACACATATCTATAAGAGGGCAGGACCGGTGGTTTTAGCAGCACACGGAGCAAGCAGACTGGCAAGGGCTTCCATCAGCACAAGGCAGCTGAGCAACAATGACATGGAGAAAAGCACAGGGTCCCACACAGGGCTTGTCAAGGAATGAAAGTCCCAGGCCCTCTCCCATCTTTTCTCATTCCTAGGTCAGAAATAACATCAAATTACTTATTAATTAGTGAAGTGCAAGAGTAGCGAGTAACAAAAATTAGGCAGGTTTGGAAGGTGGAAGTAATCTTTTCCCGTACGTGCTCAACCCATCATGGGTGCCATTAAGTGAAAAGGATGGGGAAGTTTCACCAAGTAGGCTGGGAGAGAGGAGGGTCAGCTCTTCAAAGAGTCTAAAAAATAATGGTATTTTTCAGAAGTTTGATGAAAGTGAGTGGAGTGATGGAGGAGAACAGTCTCAAAAAATCCCTGTATCTGCAGAATAGCTCAGGTGTGCATTCATTCTCATTAGTCCCTAGAGAATCCACAGTGGACTCTCCTGCTATGGGATTTAACCAAAAAAACTTCAATTGGAACTTGCATCTTTTAGAAACTCCATTAATTAGTCTGTAGGAAATCAAGCGTGATTACTTTCAGTGCTCACAAAACTACTTGTGTTTTTTCTGCAACACGGACAGGCAAATTGCTGAGATGACAAATATATCTGTCATGTCTTCCAAGAATCTCTCTCGCCCTTTCATGAATGTTTGAATCTCTCCATTCCCCAAATGTATGCTTGTTTGACATTTTTATAACTAACAGGTGTTTTATTTAGTTTCATTGGTGCCTCAGACTTTCTCAAGAAAATGAAAAAGGGTCTGTCTTTATCTGGTCTACACCAGTTGACGTTATCTTAAACCATCTTCAAATTTCTTTCCATTCACCTCCATAACTCTTTCTACAGGCTGTCCTCCAACTTTTCTTTCTATCTCTGTGGTTATCTATTAGAAAACTGTCACTTGGGCAGACTCTTTTTAATGTGTTACCTTGTCAAGATTTGACACTCTGATGCAGTGTATTCGAACTTTTTTGATCTCTAGAAATTTTTTGTCGGTGATGTGGAGCCTTTCAGCAATTTCCCATACCTAGATTTGCTGTACAGCACATATGAACGTGCTGTTCTCACGCTGTGCACATCCTTTAGAAGCAGCCCAAGTATTCCCTCCTCTCCCCCCCCTCCCCCCGCCATCCACAGATTACAGATTTCACAGCTTTAACACTTCAAACTTGGGATCCTTAAATGTCAGGAGTGGATGACTTATGTCTTGGAAAATATCTGAGTTAAAGATCTTGCTAAAAGTAAATGTAAATTTGAAACTTAGTAGATAGCTCCAGTCTCCCTGGAGCAGGAGTTTGGCTGTTGTGGAAGCCTTAATAGGAGATGATTCCCAGTTAGATCCACAGAGCAGCTTGATGACCAGACATTGAGAGATTACAGCCACCCAGGTATGGAGAGGAAAAAAAGCGCTGAGGAGTTTCAGAAAAACCCATATGAGATTTGGGTGGCAATCTTCTGTGAAGGGCCTAGGTCAATCTTTGTGACCTGGGAGAAAACTGTAAAGAAAATGAGTCTGTGAGACTTTGTCCCCAGCCCGTAATCAGGCATAGCTTTTTTTCCCTTTCTAACTATTGGTTGGAAATCTGGCGTTAAATCGGCATTCAGCATGCTGAAAATCGAGCAAGTCATATGGAAAATGAAGTCATTCTATCAAACTCAGTTTCATTTATTTGTTGCTAACATCTATTCAAATTTAATAACAAAATAGTTATTAGGGTTAATGTCATCTGCATTTTGCAGCATTAGAATTTGCAAAAACATGTCGCCCTATCCAGGTACAGTGTAGCCTATGAGAAGCAACCAGGAAAACAGGAATTCAAATTTGTCATATTTCTAAGCATATATTTCAGGTTTTTGCTGTGGAACATGAGAGCAAATTTAAAAAAAAAAAAAAAAAAGGCCTTTGCAAGTCATTATTGGTGAAGGAAGTATTAACACTTCATCTGCTAAAGTGTTTCCAAACTGTTACACAAGCCTTGGAGAACACATTTTTCTGTCTCTCATTGTGTCATTTTTTTTTCATTGAGGTTCAGCTTTCTGGAGATCTCTAACACCAAAGATGGAGCTAAGTATCCAGTGGGATATTCAAAACTAACTATTCATCAAACTCTTTTTCATACCAGTGTGAATCACCTCTGTGATTCCCCATGAGCAACTTCTCTGGGTGCTTTAATAGCCTTAGACACTTGGCCCTACAGCCTTGATTCTGCAAAACATGCCCAACATATGCTCAGCTTTAGGTGTGTAAGACATCCCACCCTGCTTGGCCAAAAAAATAAAACCACCACCACCAAAAAAACCCAACTCCAAACCTAAATTTCTAATGCTCAGTCAGAATATAATATTTAATTTGGACACCTTCTGTTCACAGAGAGTGGCAGCGCATGCGGAGCTTCATTCCCATGTCTACATGGGTCCTAATTTTCCCTGGGTTAAAACCTGAATCAAGTTTTTCCTTTAGTGAGGGCAGGCTGCAAAGAGCAGACAACCTCATTAAAAAGGAAATCTATAAATCCTGTAGTCCTCTCCTCACCTCTGTTAACTATGTTGTTTGAGGTGAAAGCTGTTAACTGTGGCTTTTAGAAGGTATGTGTAAATGCTACCTGTTTCCCCCAAAAAAACTTTGAAAACATGCATAAACAATACCAACTTCTGATAAATGCAATGCTGTTTTACTAAATTTATGTGCTAAAGATGAGAACTACTTACAGAATCACAGAATTGTTGGAAGGGACCTTCTAGAGATCATTTAGTCCAACTCCCCTGCCAAAGCAGGGTTGCCCAGAGCACATCACTCAGGAGCAT
>JAOXJM010000023.1:18182123-18194757 GCA_026413425.1 Tringa solitaria | reverse complement strand
CAGAGCAGAGGGGGAGAATGACCTCCCTCCACCTACTGGTCACACTCTTCCCTACACAGCCCAGAATGTACTGAAGTAACAGTAATGTTACCATAATGAAATGCATGGGCTTGATTGTCTGTTGGCCCAAGCCACTCCATTACCTCCAGCGCGTTGAGGAGATGGCTGCAGGAGTAGCATCAGGCCCCGGCTGGTTTGCCCGCGCCCGTACTGACGATACACCCGACCATAGTCACAGAAATTTAGATGTAGTTCCACGAGAACAGTACGTTAGATATCCTTAAGTGTTTTTATGAAGCAGGACTTTTCTGACTGTTCTGACAATATTTGAGCAAATATTGCAGTTATGATTTACAACACAATTGCCGTAGCCTTCCCAGCTCCGTCTGCGATGGTTCCTTACTCAGGTTGTCATTTTTAGCTCCACAGATTATATCTGCCTTGGCCTCTTCCACAAACACTGGATTCACTGGAGTGTGTTGCAGACAATACAGCTCTCAAACAATGAAGCATTTGTGTTCATTTTCTTCTATTTTATCTTTGGAATTCTACTATTTAGGTCACTATCTGTTGCTTCCAGCCATTCTTTCCTGACAAATTGTAGCTCTTTTTAGGCTTAAAAAGATATAATCAATGAATTCATCTATGTTATTCCCCTGGGTATAAAGGTCTAGATGTAATAAGTGGTACACATGGTATAAGATTACATTGCTATTCCTGAACTGCAGTCCTAAGATTAATTGTGCCTTATAGGCCAAAATTTGAAGAGCTGCTGAATGCTGGCCTCTCTGAAAATCTGATATAACTAACACAATAAAAACCCAATATTACTAAATTTCTCAAATGCTTTAAACATGATCCTTCACCAGCATGAACAGGAAGGGTGAGAATGTATGGCTGTATATTCTACAACGTATCATTTTAGATACAGATAAGGAGAATAATGATGAATGGATGCTTTACCTGATCACATCTGCCTTTCCTGAAAGAAAAAAAAATAATCCACCACAGTTTTACTTTAAAAAGACAATCCTTGGATTTTAGCGAGTAACATCACTCATTGTGAAATGCGTCAATATCTGTGGAATACAAATTACACTCAGGTATAGAGACATTCAGGAATGCCATTTACATTTAAACCTAAGCCCACTGATTGCTCTGCTCGTGTAAAAAATTACTGTGCTCTGAATGAAACGAAGATGAGTGCTTAAGCAAACAGTCATAGATTAATTTATAATGAAACATGACAGTCATAATTTAATTTAGAATGTATTTAAGATTGTTGTTACTATTTGTATAGGTCTTTTTGGCCTGGAGGAAAATGCGGCTGCATAGTGAAATGTCAGCTATTGAAATACCAAACTTCTTACGTGTACATGTGTATTAATTAATTAAAATTATGTAGATACTTCCCTAATGAAGATCTGTTGTCTACTGCAAGCAGTCAGACAAAAGACTGTGTGACTGAGGCACGTGTGGCATCGGTGGGTCACCGGAGAACTTAGCAGGAAGCATGAGGGATGATGAGTGGGGTCTGCCTCAGTGGCAGAGGGATGGAGCAGGAGAGCGAGGAGCAGGGCCACAGCTTGGGCACTTGGGCACCCAGAATAGCTGCTAGGCAGGTGGCTGCCTTTGCTGATGTAGAGCTAAGAATATCTGAAACGGGGTTCAGGCACCTCAACGTCTCAACGGTGTCACCAACTGCCCCGGGAGCACCTGAAATGCCTGTGCCAGGGTTAGGAGGCACCAACCCATCTCTAGCTACGCCCCTGCCACATCACTGCCTTCAACATCTAGATGTTGAGGAATGAGGCAAGAGGTTAACCTCCTCGTGTCTGCATCCTGCCGATGCCATTTCCTACCTTGTGGAATTTAATTTTTGATACTGTAGAGGTTGTTCTTCTTTGTTAACTATTTCTGAGCGCTATTTCTTCTCCCTGCATTGACTCCACCAATGAAACTATACGGGGTTAAGGTATTTCTCTAAGCTTTTCACTTTTATCAAATTTGCCTAATGAAAATGGTATAGGAGTGGTTTAATTTTAACACACGCGATTATTTCTCGGTTCTAATAATGTCAAGTCACAAAAAGCAGTAACTCTCTTCTGTGTGTCACCTGAGAGATGGTATGATGGCTCGTTGGAGGTTAGTCAGGGTGTGACCAAAAAAATATTAGTAGTTTGTCTCTACATCAGTTAAGAAACCATTATCCCAAGAATTTGTGATTTCTATTTGGAAGAAGCAAATTACAGGCCTCGAAGCATAATATCTATGCTAAAAATAGGTATTTATGAAAAGTAAAATAAAAAACAAAAGCCCTTCTGCTATGATTGGTTTATTAGGGGAGGACAACGGATGCATTTGCTGTAAACTGTCAAAATTCATGTTTCACACTGATCAGCAAACAGATTCTTTGGATCTGGGTAAGCAGCTCATAGGAAGTACTTGGGTAAGCAAGTAAGTGACAGTTAATTGGTCATAAAGGAGTTTGTGTCTTCCTCCAATTGGAAAGTTCAAGGGTACCTTCCATGCTTCTCGTGGCAACAGCATTCCCCCCGTTGCACATTCAGCTCTTTATTTTGCAGCTCAGGAGACGAGAGGATTGGTTAGGCACTCCTGTTAAAGGATCAGCCATTATATTCTTACCCTGCTCTCAGGGGGGACACCAGTGGTGGCATTTTAAGCAGGCAGCTCCAGGGCCTGTCTGTCCTGCGAGCTGAGGAATCAGCATCACCTGGAAGGGCAGGAAGCTGGTTTTAAACTTCGAGTGTGCTAAAGGACACGTACTGGCAAGCATTCAGGAGGTAGTACTGTGTATGCTGAGCTTGGGTAGCCATCGTGTGCTTAGCCTACATTTTATATGATGTATCTACTTATCCCAATTTCAAACCTGATTAACAGTTAGTCCTCTCGCGTCAGAGAATTAAACCTTCCTAAAAAAATGCTCTCACAACAGTTCCTTCCTTTCCAGTTCGCTTTGTCTTCTCAAATTGGAAGTGTAATTAACCATATTATCCTTGAAAACAAAAATTATCCTGGTTCCTTTACAGAATTATTTCTAGAGAAATATCCTGGGGAGGGAAGGGTTGATAAGCTGATAAGCAAAAGCCTAATTTTTATCTTTCTCGATAAGATTTGGCATTCTTGTGTATCAATATCTTAAAAGCCAGTTTTATAACTCTCATATTTAATAGTGATAGTAGAAGCCTTTTTTCATTGCCACTTTCTTGGCTAATAGGGCATCTTGCAAGTTACCTGATAGTTCAGCTTTGTCTAGAATACCACAAAGACAAGCAGATCCCTCAGATACACAGATCAAACTACATTCTCAGGAGAAACAATTTTTGCAACAGTCACTGCTTTGATTTGTCACATGGACAAGTTGTTTGAACACTGCCAGCATAGGCTTGACAACGCAAGTTTTGCTATTTCATGTTATTTTATCTGTTACGGGTATTATGATGGTGAAGTTCTTTGAAAAGCTGAAAACATTCTTTCTGGGTTCATTTTCAGTCAGACCGGTGAGCTCATCCAACTCATCGTATGTTGCACAACGGCTGAAGGACAGGGAGCTGCAGCTACACATCGTAAGTAACACTCATTGAGCACCAGCATGGTCTTTGGTGGACTTGGGGATTTGATGTCATAACTAGCACCAAGAAAAGCAAATTCTCTAGTTAAGTATTTCAGTACTCCCCTGCTGATGGTTACGTGTAGAACTGGTTCCTCCACCAAGGATTTCCAGTTTAAATGGATCAAGGGAAGCACTTTGTCGCCGCTATAGGTAGAACAACTGGGTAATTATCAAGAGAGAATAGAATATGGAATTCCCATTTCACTCCCTTTTACCCCTTTCTGTAGTATAGTATTTTCCAGAACAGACCAGAAAAATGGAAAAAAGTTTAATGATGATTTACAAATATACAATACTTACATTTTTAGGAGTTACAAAAATGGCACATACTACAGAAACCAAAAGCTTCTTCTAACCTTTGGTACATTTCAAAGTTATTTATTTACAAAGAAAAATCACAGTCACTTTTCATAGTGTCACATGTTTACATATAAGCATTTCTCAGTTGAAAAATATCTTGCAGCTTACCCACAGGCAGTTTTTGCAGTTTGAGCTCTGCACCCATCTATCACATCAAAAATTCTATCAGCCCCTGTTAAGCTGACATGACATTGCATTTTTATGTTTTAACAGCCTTTAGTTTGAAAAATATGTACAACCCATAAGGCTAAACTGATTGATAGTCGTTGAGATTTCACCTGGTCTATTTTATATTGCTCATGGTTTGGTAAAATGACATAGGCTACGTTTTTAATTAGCTCAGTAATGCATGTTTAGAAAAGGGTGGTCCAATTTTATAGCATATTTCCAGCTCTTCATGAAGGGAACTAATAAGAAAAAAGAAAAAAAGATAAAATGTCCTTTCCAAGATGCTTTTTCACCTTACGAAACTTTTATGTGAAATTCTTCCTTCATTATGTACAATTCTCACCCAAGGTAATAGAGACAAACTGAGCACACTTTCCAAATCCTGTTCATTTCCATTAGTTTTCCAATGTTGGATGTTTCCTAGAATGTACTTTCTTTAAACCAAAACTTAAAAACTTTGGTCTACCTGAAAGCATATTTTAGTCTGTGTGTACTTGGTAGTCTTCTGATAGCTTAAGATACTTGCAATAAGAGAAACACAGCCAAAACACACACAATCTGGTTTTGCCATCTTCTACTTATGCGTTTATACAAACGCTTTCATGCTCTGATGATTTTCAGACTAGACAATTCCAAGAAATAACAGTATGCAAACTCAATACAATCTTCATTGTGCTGAAGGTAGTTTGGGGCTACACATTTACAACCAGAAGTTTTTAATTAAGATTAAATACCACCAGAGTATTGGTTCAGGTCATGATTTCTTTTAAATTGAGAAACAGAAAAAACTGGCCCTCTGTAGCTGTGAACAGTTTAAAAAGTGTCTTCCAGCACTACAGTATTTCCCTCCCAAAAACTTAGTCCATAGGCAAAATAAACTCCAAATTCACGAATCTTTAAAGAATGCCTGCATTCTAGATTTTCTTCGTGCGAGAGCTTCTTGTTTTTTTCTTTCAATCTCTTCTTGAGAACACTTTCTATTTTTTTGTTCCACCACAGACACTGTAAATAAAAAAGCATTTATTAGGAGCCTTCAAGTTTGTTCAATATGTATTTTAACTTACCTATTTTCAATGTTTGAAGATCTATGGCAAGAGCACCCTATTCTGACGTAGCAGGCATCCAGGTTAAAAATGGCTCATCTGTCCTGTCCCCAAGGCAGGAGGGGGGATAAGATGCATGACCTTTGTGGTGCTACTGATTACTAGCCCCCAGTGAAAATACTGGGATGCAGACATTTGCTTCAAAGAAATTTTACTTGGTTGCCCTTTAAGTGAACCTCGTGGCATCAGGAGTCAACACAGGAGATGGCAACGGGTTAAGAAAATTAAGGCTACCAGACTGAAAAGGGCTCTACAATTTAGTGAGTTAAGCAGAGATACAGGCATAGGGATGGTATAGAGACAGGGGTCAGATACAGTACAGGTGTCACACAAATAAAACCAGAAAGGTTGAAAAAAGGTCAAAAGTAGCAATAAAAATTGGCAAAGGAGACAAGAACATGATAGCTAAGCGTAATATTTTATGTGTCGTGTTACAGAACTATAAATTCCCACACAATAAAATCCTGACCTCACTGGAACCAACAAGAACGCTCCCTGAACATGTCAAGAATTTTACTGTTTCTATACAACAATTTCCAATTAATGCATTTTTAACAAGTAATCTTTCAAACTGGATAAACAAAACAAAAAAAAGTGTCCATTAAAATTTTATATCAGTTTTTGAATGGATCACTTAATGTCCATTTTTTAGTTACAGCAATTATCCTTTCACCCAAAACGTAAGACAAGGACAGTTCTGTTTATCTGTAAAGAAAATCTATGCTATTCTTCATTCCTTTTTTCTGGAGAATATTCCACAGGATGACTAGTTATTTCCCTCCTCCCTTAACATCTGAAATTGTTACTTTCCATTTATCTGTTTCTTTGCTGGGGAAGAAATACTGATTCTTCAAGTAATGCTGGCTGATAGTTTGCAGGAATTAATTTTTTTAATGTTTTTGTAACAGTCCTTCCTGAAAACTGAGGTTGATATAGCACACTCCAAAGGCATGTTTTATCAAAATTAATATCGATTAAAACTTCACCAAGCCACCAGATAAAGGAAAACCAAGTCTGACTGGCACTTGCCTGGTTTTCCATGTCCCTGGCAAGTAACACCAGTGCATCAAAAGTGACTGACCTGCCCTCTAGATGAAAGGAAATCTTAAGTGTTTAGACTGGTAACACAAGAATATTTCCTTGGTAATTTTAGCCACAGAGCAAACAACAATGCAGGCTGAGTTTTCAGAGGCATTGAATGATTCAAGGTTCCAATTTCCAGGTGTACAATAATTAAAAATAATACTGGCATGCCATTATCACCTGCTGCCTTCTTTCCCCGCCCCACCATTACCTGGGGTTTTATTAATCATGGCTAAGTAATTTTTAATGTTTTTCAAAATGAACTGTAAATTAAAGCACAAATTCACTGTGCTACACTTCTACTACACTACAACATTTTCTATGTACCAAAATAGTAGTATTTTTAAGTAACAATTTAAGACTATGGTATGCTGGGTGCTGCCATCAGCTTATACTTGAACCTCGTGATTCTGAGTGTCTATGAAGAGAGAGTGTGAAGTATTCAGAGAATTGGAATGAAAATGGGAAACAGCAGTCCTTCAGGAATTCAAGAGATGTGTCAGGACAATTTTATTTTAGAGAAAATAACCTCCAAATTCTCAGGAGAACATTTACTAACACCTAAACTGAATGGATGAATATGAAGCCTATTATAATTTGCAATACAGTATAAATTTCTCTGCTGTTCTGATTACTGTAAGAAAACAAACAGAAAGTCTAAGAGTGATACAATAAAGATAAATACCTGATGTAGGCAGTGCAAGAGACTCTGAAAGGTGCCTCTTGAAAGGTGGTTTCTTATTGTCAAGCTTGCTGTGCAAAGTCACATTCACCTGATTCTTGCTTCCTTCCAAACCCTGCAGCGCAATTCCAGTGCCAGAACGACTGCCTGGATTTTCAGATGCTACCTGAAGATCACCCTGAAAATTATTAGTCTTTCGGAACTTAAACTTTGAAGGCATAAGCGATGTTTTGTTACCAGAACTGTTACTTGGCATCTTTCCTGTATTACACAAAAGATCTGGACTGTCTAATGTTCTGCTACTAAAAACGTTTACTGCATTAACAGAGCTCACTTCAGAACCAGCCTCTGCTCCTGGCGCAGAATTTGACCTGTACCATTTTCCCAAAACAGCCTTTGTAGTATCTTCAGACGCAGCTTGAAGGCGGTTTTTAGACAGCGTGTATTTACACTCCATAGAAGTACCCAAGATGCCAGTATGAGGACTTGGGACGTTTTTACAGTTTGCTGTGTGACCTATTGTGGATAGCCCATGCGTAACCTTTGATGAATTTCTACAGGAGTCGTTTCGTGAGAGCGCGTCCTGTTTTGCATTAGCTTTTTGTACCACGAGGCGATCAGGTAGTCCTTCTTTAGATGATGGGAAGCTGTTGTCAGCATTTGATCTGGAATTAATACTGTCTCCTTGTACAGTTTTAGCTCTTTCATTTCCTTGTTTAACATCCTGGCTCTGAGTCTGCTTTTCTATATCATCACACACCTGATACAACAATTCATCGTCCTCACAGTTTGCATCCCAAAGACTATCGGATTCACAAAACATATCTAATACCTCATCAGAGAATTTCGGTTCATTCCAGTCATCAAATGACACAGGACATTTCTTTGGTATTTCAGCTTGATTTAAGTGACCTGTATTAGCTTGGTTAACCACCTTAGTGAGGTCACTAGGTTTCGTATTGGTAGAAACACTGGATGACTGGCAGAAAATATTGTGTGTGTTATTCCCAGGTTTTTCAGTCCGTTGTCTATGAGGATTAGATTTTGATGGAAAAAGAGGAAGAGGATCGCTTTTAGGCTGAGTAGTTTCATTTCCATTCTTAACTTGAAATTGCATCGAAACAGGAATATAGTTCAAATCACTGGTTTGGGCACTTTTCCAACTAGAATTTATTTTTTCTGGCTTAACGTCACATTTGCCATGAAAGGCTACAGTCTCTGCCTTTGAGTTTTCTCTCTTACCATATGGCTTTTGTAAAGAAAGAGATTTTGCAACATTTTGTGTGTTTTTACTAGAATGTTTCAAAGGTGAAAACTGCAAACTGTTAGATTTGTGTACACTCCCTGAAGAAGTTACTGAATTGCAACTACCGCTTCTTTCCTTTGTTCTGCTGGCATCACTGGAACCATGCGCAGATGGATTTGTGGGAATTGGTGGTGCTTCTTCAGTACTTATCAATTCAGGATTTTGGGTTATTTGCATCACGAAAGAGTCATCTGCCAAAAAATCTGTATCCCAGTCATCAAAATCATCATTGACTCCTCCAGCAAGCTTACTGGGGGCCACCAATTGTGTCTTCAAAGAACAAGGATTTTTTTTTGTCAACGTGCGAGTATCAGGTTTTGGGACGCTTCCTAGTGCACACGGAGTATCTTTTTGATGTGCCTCTGAATTACCATGTTGCGTGTCTTTAATTTTCTCAGGAAGGTGTTCCTCTTCCAAGGTACTTTTATTTTCACGGAAACTATTATTTAAAGAAATACTCGATAGTTCTTGGCTCAACTGTCCACTACACTTCTGGGTAGAACAGTCAAACAGAGCACGAAGGGCTATTTCAGCCTCGAGGTCTATAGACTTCTGACTGCTGGATTGACAGGGCTCTGCAGCAGGGACACCAGTGCTCTGTCCAACTGGTTTCAAAGACAGAGCAGTATCTGTCTCAGAAACTTCATCAAGGAATGATTTCAGGTTCTTCATACATACTTCATCTTTAGAATTATTTACAGACTCTGAGGCAGCCTGGATGAAGTCATGACCAAGCTTCTCTTGCTCCTGAACAGCATCTAGCTCTACTAGATTCTTATCAAATTCCTTAGCCAATTTCATGAGTTCCTCTTCAGGATTTCTTATTTTAAGATCTCTAGATTAAAAAACAAAAACAAAACAAAAAACCAAAACCAAAATACAAAACAACAAACAAAAACAGAAAAGAAAGTCAGACCTACCGAGAAAGTTAAGCCAAGCTCAATAACACAACCATATGAGATGGTCATTCTCTAGTTTAAGAGCTACAGAGAATAAGACTTTCAACGTGCAGTCAGCATGCAATCTTTTTGATCATTCCCAATAAATGCCCCATTAAGAAGAGATAACAAGCCCAAAGTTAAAAGCATTCAGTACACTGATGTAGGATTACATAGCTCACTCTGCATAAAGGAACAGCACATACCCTTTTTCATGAAATCCCAGCTGTTACAGGCAAGACAAAACTGTAACTTACCTTGTACAACTTAACTTTGTCCTGGCTCGCACTTTTACTACTCCGGGTGTGCAGGGAATAGCATCCTCACCAATCCATGTCCCTAAAAGGGAGCCTTCGTTACAGGCTGCTTTTTCATCCTGAATGATTAGATTTATAATGCTTAGCAATTTGATTTCAGATAAAGACTGGACTAGACACACACCCCACATTAGTTAAAGTTGCTAAATCAATTAAACTGGATCAAATCTGTCACAGACAGGACCTAAACTAATACAAGCCAAGCAAGATTACTGCAACATTTTCTATTGATAATTGTATCACTTTATCAATTTAAACCTGGAACTGCAATTAAAATAACTGAATTTTACTTTGGTGCTTAAATCCAATACTCTACTTACTTCAGGTTTACAGATACTCTGTAATATTCACTTCACAAGCTGTGATCTAGTTTACTTTACTATATTACTCGTTGAGATGCACTGTCTTTATCCACTTAAAGTAGCATTAACAGACCAGAGAATTCTAAAGAAATCATATTCTGTATGCTTCCAGGAAAAATTTCTGACTTCTTCCATGACAACTCATATATACAAGAACAAGCTTAAACTTGTTCGGCCTTTAAAGGGAAGTAAGTGAAGTTTAGAAAGTAAATTAACTTAGTTCAGAGCTTCAAAGTTTAGGTTTGGATTTGAATTTTGAAATCAAAGAGATACAATACTGCAGTGGTAAAATGCGGAGAGGGCCAGAGCCAAATGTTGCATGTGGGAAATTATTGCACACCAGCCAGCAAAAGTCCTTTGAACTTTACTAACAGAGAAGTTTGGGGTAGGGTTTTTTTCCTTTTTTGATTTATTTTTCAAGAAAAAAAGAACACAAGCCACAGACAGTTGCAAATCCAGCCTGATATTATTTACATTTAGGACAGGGCTGTAATCATTTAAAAGGTAGAAAGCGGCAGCCTTTAGCAATGATTTTCCATTTTTTAAGTATAATTTTTCACAAATATGCCAAGCAGCAAATACATTTTACATGGCCCTGTCAAATAAGCAGGCAGATTTTGCAAGGTAAATACTACAGAAATGGTTTAGGAATAACAGGTTCTGGTCTTGCACTTAATAGAAGGTGAACAGTAAGCCAACACTGTCTTATTTTAACTTTCCAGACTGTGGACATCAGGTTTACAGCAAGAGAGGGAAATCAAAAGCATGGGTCCTAGGATAAAAAGGCAATTATTTAGAACAAGGAAGCAACGCTACTATGTTTATTTAATTGTGGAGTCTCCCTCTCATCTGAGTCTTGTTCTTGTACTTCAGCAGCCATTCAAGATCATTCAAAGCGCTTAAAAACAACTGCCAATTAAATCCAGTATATGAAGAACCCTTACCTTTTAACAGAGGAGTGATTAAGGATAAATAAACACAACAGTATTCCTAAGAGCAGGGCAGTAACTTGTGTTCTGAAAGCAAAACTTTCTAAAATGGAGCTGCTGCAAGTCCACTTTCTTAACACATCCTTTTTTAAAATATCTGTGACTCATAAGAGCAATCAGTCAAATGCTATGCTTAAGATTTTAATTCACTCCAGTTTTATGAACATGTTTTCTGTACACCCAATTCTTACCATGTTAAAAGAGACTACTATAACTAAAATTGAGCCTTCACTAAAACCGAATACTGTAGCACTGTTCTGTTTGATGACTGCGTACACAGAGATTAGAAAGTAGCAATTACCTGAGGAGCAATCCGATTAACAATTTCTGAAATTTCTACTGCGCATCTACTGGTAGACTGTTTGGGTTTTCCATTGCCTATGAAAACAAACAAAAAAACTTCTTAAAAACTGCAAAACAATTTGATTTATAAAGTGCAGTATATCTCAAACAATTCAAATATACGTGCTAAAATCAGAACTTGATTCATCACTACTTTGAAGAATTTATGGGTTTTTAATGAAAATAAAGCCAAACATCCTCACCATAACAACAGAAAGGGACTTTTTTCCAAGAAATTTGATAACTTTTTGTACAGCCCCACTGCATTCCTCAAATAGGTGACTTAAGTCTGGATCTTGTTGGTATTACCTAGTCTGTGTGCAATTGGTGAATGAGGATCCCAAAATATTTCTTGCTGTATATCGGTGTCATTAACAGGAGAGCTGAAAGTAGGTATTCGGGATTTCCTACTCAACGACCTCTTTGGTGTTTTATGTAAACACGACTCTGTGTAAACAGAAAGATGATCCTTAATAAGAAACAAATAAAAGGCCAAAGTAACTTTGAACATACAAGAAGACAAGGCATAAAGATGCTTTAGGAACTTTAAGAAGAAAAATCAAGTTCGCACTCATCAACGATTCTTTACTTACAACAGAAATGTTGTTCACAACTGTATATATAATGCAGAAATATATATTATATTATAATGCAGGCTATTTCTTTTTCAGTTCCATCACCAGAGATAACACAGCATTACGTGATACTGACAGCTACGTGCTCAGCATCTGATGGTAAGGATGAGACTTGTCAATCCCCCTACTTTGAGGGAACAAAGGCTTCAGCCTACATGAAGAGAAAAAACTATGTATACCTGTATGGGAGAATATTTTGTATCCTGGCTTCCCCTGTGTCTTTCACCCAGACTCTGATTTGGGTCACAACTTTAACGGGCCCCCAAACTATTCTGGGTCCCAACCTACCTCTGCCTGTACTTGCCTCCACCTGGCCCTTTCAGGGAGGACCGTCAAAAGCAGGGATATAGCTGTGCAAAACCAGCTCGCTGCTGTCTCAGAGGGTCAGTCAGTGAACCGAACGCTTTAGGTGAACCTCAACGAGTCACCCCCTGCCCTTTAGAAACGACGCTGCAGAGGTGGAAGCCCACGGGAATAAGTTTAAAGGGTGCGACTGCTGCTTGAGAAGCATCTTAGGAGATACGTCTAACTTTAGGCGGCTTAGCGCAGCCAGGCTTTATCCTCTCGAGGGGATTAGCATCCTCGGTCGGTTTTAAGTATCTGCAGGGGGTGGAGGGGGAAGATGTTCTTCCTCGCTCCTTGACAAGCACAACCCCTTCCCGCAGGGCCGGGCCGGGGCGGTGCGGGATGGGGGGTGGGGGTATAAAGGTAGGGG